>CM045767.1:15468628-16068628 GCA_025200525.1 Camellia lanceoleosa | reverse complement strand
CTCGACCAGATAGACTTGATAATGTAAGAACCAATCCAATTAGGTCTAAACTTGCCCCTAGGGTTGTGGATAAGAGCCCGGTTGTCTTTGAGCACCAAATTCCCTTTTTTCAAATTCCTGGACTTAACCTTCTTGTTGAAAGCCCTGGCAATTCTTCGTTGATAACCTTGGACGTACTACAGTGCTTTCAGCCTTCTTTCGTTGAATAGAATGAGTTCTTCAAATCTGCTCTGTTGCCAATCTATTTCAGCTATCTGGCAATCAGCCATTACCTGCAGTGACGGAACCTCAACTTCGATAGGTAGAACAACCTCCATCCTATAAACCAAGGAATACGGACTTGCCCCAGTAGAAGTTCGAATTGATGTCTGGTAGCCCTAAAGAGCAAATGGCAGCTTATCTGGCTAGTCCCTATAGGTTTCCACCATCTTCTGCAGTATGTGCTTGATGTTCTTGTTGGTGGCCTCAATAGCTCCATTGGTTTGCGGCCAATATGTAGATGACTTATGAAAAGCCACGTTGTACTTCTCCAACAAGTCGATCACCTCCTTCTTGAAGTGGGAACCATTATCCGAAATAATCTCATTCCGAACTCCATAGCGACAGATAATGTTGTTCCTGATGAACTTAGCTACGTGTGACGCCTTCAACACTGCATAAGATTGGGCCTCAACCCACTTTGTAAAGTAGTCTATCGCCACCAAGATATACTCATGCCCGTTCAACCCTTTCGGAGTAACTGCCCCAATCACATCAATCCCCCAGATTGAAAATGGCCATGGCGAAGTCATGTTGTACAGCTTCGACAGCGGAATGTTCATGCAGTTTGCATAGATCTGGCATTTGTGGCATCATCGAACAAAGCCACTACAATCCTCCTCTATGGTTGACCAGTAGTAACCTTGTCTAAGAATCTTCTGAGCCAGCATTACTCCACTTATATACGCTCCGCACTCTCCTCCATAGATGGCCTCCATCAAGCGCTTAGATTCTTCAGCATCAACACACAGTTTGTGCATCCCAAGATAACCCCATTTGTACAGTTTACCCCCGCAAACGATGAATTGAGCAACCATTCTTCGAATTACCCTCTTATCTTTTGTATTTGCCTCTGGTGGATAAGCCTCCTTTTCCAAGAAGTTTCAAATGTCGTGGTACCAAGGGTTCTGATCTTGTACTTCATCTATGACAACAATCAGCTCGTAGACCAGCACATACCTCTGTTCGATGATGAGTGGATGCATCCGAACTCCCAAAGGGATATCTATCATGGAAGATAAAGTTGATAAAGCGTCAGCGAACCTGTTGCTCTCTCTCAATAGATGGGTGAAGGTTAACTTCTCAAACCTGGGAATTAGAATGTCTAGAGTTTGGTGATAAATTTTCATCCTTTCTTTCTTCACCTTCCAGTCTCCTTTCGCCTGAGACACAACCAGGTTCGAATCCCCAATGACGTCCAACCTTTTTGCCCTTAGTTCCGGGGCGGCTTCTAAGCCAGTGATACATGCCTCATACTCAGCTTCATTGTTTGATACTTTGAATCGGAGTTTGAAAGATAAGGGTATGTGGGAACTATCGGGTGCTATCAGTAATACCCTTATCCCAGACCTCTTCTTTAAGCTGCAGAATGGCCTTATCTGGAAAGAGATACTCTACTGCTTCATCTCCCTCTACTGGGTGATCGGCTAGGAACTCTGCTACCGCTCTCCTTTTCATGGACTTGTGCGTCATGTACTTCAGATCAAATTCGGAGAGAAGAAGCAACCAACGGGCTAGCCTACCCGTAAGTGGTGGTTTCTCAAAGAGATATTTGATGGGATCTAATCTCGAAACCAGTATTACAGAGTGAGCTAACAAGTAGTGCCTCAGCTTCTTGGTAGCCCATACCAAGGCCAGATAAGCCTTCTCCAGCAGAGTGTAGCGGGTCTTATATTCTAGCATTTTCTTACTCAGGTAGTAGATAGCCTTCTCCATTTTATCCTCAGATTTCTGCGCAAGCTTGCAACCCATTGTCGTGTCGGTCACAGATATGTACAAAATCAACAGTTTCCCCGGCTCTGGCGGGGACAGCACAGGTGGGTTCTGTAGATACTGCTTGATCTGTTCAAAAGCAACTTGGCATCGGTTATCCCATTGGAACTTCTTTCCTTTCTTCAGGAGACCAAACAATGGTTCACAAGTCAAGGTTAATTTTGCAATAAACCGTCTTATGAATTTCACTTTACCCAAAAAGCCACGCACCTTCTTTTCAGTCCTTGGTGGTGGCATTTCTAAGATGGCTTTGATTTTGGAATCAACCTCAATGCCCCTTTGTGTGATCAAGAATGTGACAACCCTATTCTGTATTATGCTAATTAATCTTAATTATGATTGTGATTATGTGCTTGATATAATTTGAGTGTCATTTATATGAATATATGTGGTTTTGAATTTCTATCTGTTCACCGTAGGAAAATCTATTTGATTTTCTGCTTTAGAATTTAAATTGAAGGCCTTATCGGCCACAGAAAATGAAATTGATTACGCCACTGTGATTAGCGTAATTTTTAGAGCCTATAGTGAAATTCAATTGAAAATTTATTCGGATCAAAATAATTAGATTCAGAATGATTAATTAGAGCACTATTATTAACCTTAATCAGTGTGATTAAGTGAGAGACTATAAAAAGGGGCATTATACACTCTCATTCATTTATTTTTGAGCTCAAAATCTGAGGTTACACTCTAGTGAGAGAGGAAGAGCCGAATTTAGAGAGAGAGAGAGAGAGAGAGAGAGAGGTCAACATTGAAGAATTGCAAGAGAATTCAAGAAGCTAAGGGGATTAGCTCAAAAATTGACTATAGTCGGGAGGATTAAAGCTCCTAGGTGAGTAATTGAGTAAGAACTTATGAGTTTAAGTTTGTAGTTTTGTGAGGTCAAAGTTAGATGGCAATTGAGAACAAAATTTGAGATGTAATTGATGAATATGGAGCTTGTATATACATCCATGTGCACAATTGCCATGAATTTGTATAATTGAGTATGATATATGTATAATCCATGTAGAATTTGATGTCAATTCATGCCTTTGATCATCATTTGCATCATTTAAGTTGAGAATAGAGGTTAGATCCCACATGCAAGAACAATTCATAAAGGTGTGGGTTTTGAATGCATGAATTTGATGTGTTGGAAGTAAGCTTGGGGTAATTTGAGCATGCATGAGATTGATTCATGAGAATTGGGCTTCATAATGTAGTAGCTTTCCATTTGTATCATGTTAGAGGATGAATATGAGAACTATGGATCACAAAATGCAAGATGTATTAGTTTGAATGCAAGTTTGAGCCTCAAAAAGAATTCTGGAAAACCCAGAATTCAGCATGTCCGTTCGAGCGGGGTAATGGCCGCTTGAGCGTGAAATGCTAGCTCCCAGCACTTTTGCAGACATTGTCGTCTGCTCGAGCAGGGAGAATCACGCTCGAGCGTCCAAATTAGCGCTCGAGCGTGAATATAAGGCAACCAGTACTTTTGTAGACCATGGGGTTCGCTCGAGCGGCGGAATCTACGCTCGAGTGGGGACCCCTGTTTAAGAAATTTTGTAAAGGTGTTCTGTGTTTCATTTTCCGTTCTTTTTCACTTCCAAGCACTCTTAGGCATGCATTGAACATTATGAATGAAGTAAAAGAATAAGAAAGAAGCCTAAGAGGGATGTATAGATTAAGAACGGATTGAATCAATTGTGACCCATATGTGTTATGTAATGTGTAGGGTCAAGCAGAAGAACGAATCCTCCGATAGATCACTGTGAGTAATATCTTAGTAAAAACATTTTGAAGTATGTTATTTGTCCAATTGCTTATTCCTATGTCTTATAAGCTTGTTAATTTGAATCATGGACAAATATTTGTTATGCTATATGGATGGGCCAAAGGCCGTCAGATGTAAATGAAATAGGCCAAAGGCCGTTGGATACGATTGATTGGGCCAAAGGCCGTTGGATATGATTTATTGAGCCAAAGGCCGTTGGATACAATTGATTGGGCCAAAGGCCGTCAGATACGAATAAGTGGGCCAATGGCCGTTTGACATGAATGATTGGGCCAAAGGCCGTCTAACATGAATGATAGTCTGACATGAATGAAATGGGCCAGAGGCCGTTCGACATGCTCGGGCTTAAAGCCGTCTGACGTACTAGACAAAACTAAAGATGGGCCTAAGGCCGTTTGATAATTATATATCTATTTCGAACTTCATTCATGTATTCGCTTTATTTGATATTATTCACTGGGCTTTCGCTCACTCTCATTCATGTGTCTGAAGGTGAGCCAAGAAATGTTCAAACCTAGCCTCAGTGAAGTATGCGAGAATTAGTCGAGGTTTTGAAGAGTCAGCCCAAACGTCTCACGCACGAGACTTGTTTCGCCCTTTTGTTCTTTTGATATAATTTTGCTACATTGGTGAAAACATTGGATCACTTTTGTCTATAAACTTTGGGATTGACTGACTTAGACTTGAACGATCCTGTATGTATAGGACTTTGAGTTATTTTCCTTTTGATGTGAGTTATTAATGAATGTATGTAAAATGTTAGGATGTGCCATGTAACCACGGCTCTATGAACAAAATTTTTGAATTGCTTCCGTTTGGCCCCTTAACTCTAATGGAGTATATTTTATGCTGTTTGAGGCCACAGGTAATCCCTTGATTACTGGTCGGTTATAACCTTAATCCATAGGGGCGGGTTCAGGTCATGACAAAGAACCCCAGCATTTTTCCTACTGTAACGCCAAAAGTACATTTCTGAGGATTCAGCCGCAACCGATACTCGCTAATCCGCTGGAAAAATTTCTTCAAGGCAGTGTAATGGCCCTCTCTTTCCTTGGACTTGACAATCGTGTCATCCACGTACACCTCAACCTCTCTGTGGATCATGTTATGCAAGATCGTGGTTGCAGCCTATTGATACGTAGCCCCAACATTCTTCAAGCCGAACGGCATCACCCTATAACAGTAAGTTCCCTACGGGGTAGTGAAAGTAGTCTTCTCTCGATCTTCGGGTGCCATCATAATCTGATTGTAGCCTGAAAACCCATCCATGAATGAGAGTAGCGCATGCATAGCAGTGAAGTCCACCAATTCGTCAAGGAAAGTCGTCCTTCAGATTGGCTTTGTTCAGATCTCTGAAGTCCCCAAATACCCGAATTCTGTCGTCTTTCTTCGGCACCGGAACTATATTGGCCAACCTAGTTGGATACTCAGATACTAACAGGAACCTTGCATCAATCTGCTTGGTGACCTCTTCTTTGATTTTCAGAGCCCAATCCAGGTGAATCTTTCGGAGCTTCTATTTAATAGGTCGGGCCTCTGGGTCAAGAGGGATCCGGTGCTGTACAATCTCAGGATCGATTCCAGGCACATCTTTGTAGGACCACGCGAAAATATCTTTGAAATCTTTTAATAAAACGACTAAGAGCTCGCGCTCCTCTAAAGACAACGTGGACCCGATCTGGACCCACCGCGGGTCTTCTCAGTACTAACATTAATTGAGGTGATTTCATTAACCAAAGGTTTTACAAACCTCTTTGCTCTCAGTCAATCAAATGTTTCAAAATTGGAGGAATTTCTTCCTTATCGTTTTCATCAAAATTTTGAAAGTCCTGATTAATGCAATAAACTAAAGGCACAGAAAAGTACTCAGAAGCCACAGCTGTACCATTCTTATTAACAACATCTAATTCGTCTGATCCTTTGGTTACAACAGACTCAAAAGAAAATGAAAAAGACAACCTAGACTTAACAACGACATCCGGGTTATCAACCCCAGGAATACCGAACTCTGACTCAAACAAGCTAGAATCTTATTCTAACTCCACAAACTCTATGGAATCAGATTCTAGTTGGCTACCCGACTCAAAATTGTTAGATAAAAACCTTCCTCGTATTGTTAGACAAGGGAAGGTGCGATGGATGCATCCAGAATGCCAGAAGAAGGGCTCACAGCCGTTTGATCCCCAATCATGGAAATAGAGAAATCATCCCTCAAGCACTCCGATGCGATCTGAGAATCTGAGATGAGACAAGCCAGTGCTACCCCCATCTCAATTTCTGTGCCCTTGGACTCATCCTCCTTGTACTACTCAGCCACAACTGATAGGTCAGCCTGCTCTTCCGCAACTTCATCCCCTAGCAACTGAAGGTCAAAAAAGATCTCGAAGCCGGGCAAACGCCACTTCTCTAAATTCAGCCATGGCTCCAGAAAGTCGCAAAACGGGAAATCTTCCCCCTCCCAGACAAAGCGTCCGTTCAGGGTTCCTTGGATAGGTCTATGCACCAACTTGTAGTGCTTCCCAACTTGCTTAGCCTTGGCTCTTCCGGCCATTTCTCTTCCCTTCCTGGCCTAATCCTCTTTGGTAGGTGAGTAACCTAAACCAAAGGTATAAGGGTTGTGTGGCACTTCAGCCAATGCAGCGACGCCCTTCCGGCCACTTCGTCCTAATCCCATTTCGGGCATGTGTTGAAGCTTGTTCATGAGGTAAACAGATTGCGCACTGACATACAGATCCTCATCAATAGGGAGCAAGTCCTGTACTACCTGAGCCTTAGCCAAGGTAAATCCCGACAGAAAGACATCCTCCATGCTGTATTCAATCTCCAAGACCAGTGTAGAAACCTCTGGCGGCGGATGTATGGAAGAGTTCCCAAAAACTATTGCTACCCCCTTCCTGTGGGGGTATTACTTCAGTATCTGGTGTAAGGTGGAAGAGACAGCTCTCACCTGGTGCAGCGACGACCTTCCAAGTTTTGATCTGAAACATCTAAGACATGAAACTCAATGTCATGCTACCCCGGGCCAAACTTAGTTTTGATCTGAACCGTCCCCATCACCTCCCGACTGGTGTTATCATAGGCCCGGATCACCTGGGCTGTTGGTGTAAAATCTGCGAGCTTCAACCCGATAGCATATGTCGTTCGCGACGGACATACATTGATTGCAGATCCCTTATCAACTAGAACAACTGGTATCCATTTTTCCTTACACTCCACAAAGATATACAACGGCTTGTTATGATCAGAGTCCTCAGGCAACAGTTCTTTGCCTGTGAATGTCAAGGTTGGTGAAGCGCCACCCGAGAACACCAGTCCCACCAACTGCTCCAGAGTTGTATCGATCAAAAGCTTAGCCTTGTCCATGGCTGAAAGGATAGCTTGTCTATGAACTCTTGAGGCCATGAGTAGTCCCCAGATGGAGATGTCTGCCTTAATTTTCTTCAGCTGCTTCAGTACAGCTTCCTCCTCTAGTAGTTTATCTTTCTATTTTTTTGCTTCCTTGTCTTTCCCGGATGCTTCTGACTGGTCCAAGTGTGGGGGCCTGAAGTACCGCCCAGTTTGGGTCATATGGTCGACCTCCTTGGTGTACCAGGTGTCCTCTGGTTGGTTCTGACCCCAGTCCTCATCCGTATGGGTAAGATGCAAATAATCGTCTTCCCACCACATCCCATTAGCGACCGATAAACAACTATCCGGTCCCACTATAGTTGTTCCCGTGTTCTCGATACATTCTGCCCCCTCAAGTGCCTTGGCTTTTCTAGCCCTATTATCATTCTCGATTTTCTCTTGTTCAAATCGTTTCAATCCGGCTTCCTGTTCAGTGCATGCTATACTCAAACTGCCCAAGTCTCGAGCAAAATTCTCAGCACCGGTGCTCTCCGGCAACTCTTCTTTGTTCTCGGCCATTCCGACCATCGTAGATGTTCCTGTTTCTGACAGTTCCTGCCTAGGTAGAGATCCCTCATCGATATCAGGCTGGCCACTGAGCCATCCTGTAGCATCTATTGCTCCATTCAGATCGAACCAATTGATGCTCACATCCCCCGGATCCTGCTCATCAAAGAACTGAAGGTAGCTAATATCCTTCTCGAGGTCGGCTAGATCATTGAGCTCCTGACTCGGCCCATCCTCCTGAACAACATGTACCTCTGCCCCAGTTGGCAATTCTACCCTTGGCTTGGCCTGGTCTGTTAACACAATATAACTGCACGAGTTGTATGCTTCCTCCGTTAAGCCCTTAGATCCCTTAGGTTCCGAACCAACATTCTCATTCTCCTCCAAGGTCCGCCCAGTCTTGTCTTCAACAGTCACCACTACTAGTTTGGGCTGGTTTAGAGAGGTGTTCATCATGCATAGGTCTGTGCTGTCTGGGATGAACACCTCAGGCTTGGATAAGTGGGAGGGAGTGATGTATATGCTAGGGTCATACGGGACGGCCGTGGTAAGGATCTGGTTTATCTGTCTGGGTGGAGGAAGGGGGTTGTTATGTGGTGGGAAAGGGTTGGTGGTGACATTTGGCTTCTCGGGAGGCGCAATCACCTTGTTGTCAATGAGATCCTGGATCTCATGACGTAGTCTGAAGTAGAGGTCGGTGTCGTGACTGTGCTACTGGTGAAAGGTGCAATATTTGGCTGGGTTATGTGTTGGAGGGAGGTTGTTTGGTAGTGGGCGTGGTTCCAAGGGCTTCAAGTGCCCCTTCCTGATCAAGACCTTCAAGGCCGATGATAAAGACATATAGAGCGGGGAGAAAGTCCTCTGCCCCCAGGGAGAATTTTTTGCTGGTTGCAAGCTGGTTCTGGATGCACCGGTGAAGGGTGTAGCTGTTTTTGGCGTGGTGGTGACCATGCTGACATCGGAAGTTCTGGCGGCTGCATTACTACTTGTAGCTACATTTGAACTGCGCATAAACACCCTCTTGGGCTGCTCCCTTTCCTGGTCGATCAGACCTTGCCTCATAGCATCTTCGATCTGTACCCCAATCTCATGCAAATCAGCAAAGGTGGAGAGGGGTAAGATAATCATTTTCTGCATCAGCTTGGGTTGTAGGTTGTGCACAACCATCCTTATCTGATGCTTTTCGGGTGGTCGAGTTGTCATCATGGAGACCTTGGCCCTCCATCGAATGACAAAGTCAGAAAAGCCCTCTTTTGGCTCTTGCCTAGTTGCCTCAAGATCACGGGTCGTGACCTCGATTTGAGTGTTGTAAGTGTATTGGGCGATAAAGGCCTCGGCCATCTCCTCCCAACTTCTCTATACTGAGTCCTCCAGTTTGGCATACCAGATGGCCGCAATACCCAACAGGGTCCGACCGAAGAGAGATAGTTTCTGGAGTCTAGTCAAGCCCATCAGGCGCAGAATGTCTGAGAACAGCCTCAAATGAACCATAGGATCGCCCAAGCGTCAAAGCGATCTATGTGAGGCATTTCGAACCTGTCCGGTAATGTCACCGCCGAATCACTGTAACCATCCTCTATGTCTGGGATTAAGTTAACTCTCTGAGCTCGTTTAAACAGCTTTTCAAGCTTACTAACTTTCAAAGCAGTAGGATCAACCTCAAGTTCGAACGGTGTACCAGTTGGAAAGGCCGGTGCTTTTGAAGTCTGTGGTAGGACTAGTGGCGGGACTGGCCCTGTTGGAACGTCCGTATTCTCCTGGACGGTAGCTATATCCCCAGGTATTGGAACCCTAGGTGGGGGTGGGGGTAGATGTGAAGCAAATGCTCGGGCTTGTTATGGTTGCTGCTGTTGTTGAAGCCTAGCAATTAGTTCTGCTTGCTGAGCTACAACCTCTGTCTAACGAGCGTTAACCTCCGCTTAGCGAGCAGCATCACGCTGTATAGCCCCCATGGTCTGCTAGAGTTGACGCATCATTTCCTCCATACTGATTGTAAAATGCTGATCTATCTGAACAAGTGTATATTCCCTCTTTGAGGTAGAGACAGAAAACTGATCCCTACTGCGCACATGTGAATCAGATAACGACCGCTGAACTGGCAAGTGTTGTACTGGTGATCTGTGCCTAACTGCCCTTCGTCTTGTAACCAGGGGTAATGAAGCAAATACTGGTTGTCCGTTAATATGATCCTCAGATCTGGAAAGCCTTCTACCTCTAGTCCAGAGTGCTCGGGGGGTATCTGCCTCGTCGGAAGCAACGATGAAATACTACCTTGCAAAAAGATAAATAAAGCAAAAAAGAAACAACAATCGGAAAACATACAGAATTTCGGCTTAGATAAAAACAACACACAGTTGATATCATAAGCTGAACAATCTGCACTCAAACATTGATTTCTGTCCCCAAAATTTTCTGCCTCAAAACTGATATACTCAAACTGATACCCTCAAACACTGATGTCCTCAGACTGATACCCAAACTTGCAACTGATACATGCATTCCCCTGTAGAGATACACCCCTAACAGCACACATCAAGCAAGTGAGAGCCAAAACATCCCTATGGTGGGGTAGGGTTTCCCTGTCCTAGTTTCGTCAGGAGCTAGGGATTCACTACGCATGCATGCAGTTTCAAACAACCTACATTCGGGTAAACAACCTGTCCTAATTTGGAAAGGTCCCTATGGCTTCCGATATGCAACTAGGTCAAATGGTCAAAAAGGGTGCCTCAGCAAGACCACCTAATATACCTCTTGCACCTAACACCGAGAAGTTAAAGGTGAATCAAACGTTACGGCGGTGATCCAGATCCAAGGTTTGTGTTCCCATCGTCGCAGAGCTCGCAACCGGTCAACCTTATGGCATGCTTTTCCATGCAAACCTCCGGCAAACCGTTCAGGAATAGCAGATGGCAAACACTGTGACTTAAGCGCCAATGCAAATGCAATGCAATGCAAAGAAACACATAAGTGTAGACAAAACAACATATCATGCATTTCGAGTCAAGTTCTCTAAATCCCCAGTAGAGTCGCCAGAAACTATAGACCCGACTTTCTTCGCGCGCCCCCCCTTTCGGAGAGGGCGCAAATTGGTCTTACTATAGTTCAGACTCCTGTCACAGTTCTGAATCTAACCTCACAAAGTGCAATGTGAGACTGATAAACACCAAATAGTCTAAATTTGGCAATTGGTTTTGAAAAATTAATTTTGAATCAAAAAGAGCCAAACATGGACTGCTTTGTCAGATTACTGAGTCGCTACCTAAATATTTTTCTTTGGGAAATTTAGGAAACCTTGACTCATGCCAAAGGCCACGTGTCCGTCATCACCAAAGTTGCCTCAGCTCGGGAACTTGGGTATGACAGGGGAAGGTCCTTAAATGAGCAACCCCGCTCGCCCCATCAAAAGATCGGCCTCTACTAACATGATATGTTGTTTTGTAAACACATGTATTCTTATTCCAATTATTAATCTAACTTAACTATATGATGTGTGCAGCATACAAGCATAGACTCAATCACGAGAATTGGAACAAAACAACTCATGTTTGTTTTCAAAAATGGTTTGAAAGTGCTATTCGCAAGTAGGCTAAGCGCGGATTTGTCACCCTCAAGTGGGCTTTAAAACATGATTTTGCCACTTTGCAAAGTGGGCTTAAAACTCACAATCATCGAGTTGTTCCAATTCAGGCAATCAATCCTTCATCCACAGGCATTCATGTAGTTTATCAATTAAGCAAATAGCCTCATGGCAAGCATGCTATCATGGCAACACTCACACTTATGCAAGGATCCTAAAGCATAAAGACTTACAGTGTACTCCAAGCCAAAACAAAAGCTAATTAGAAATCATGCATGATCCTAACTATACAAAATGCCTAATGCAACACATGCAATAATGCAAATAAATAGGCTCGACTACCTAAGATGGCATATAAATGCAACAATTTGATACATGTATTCAAATAGGTATTGAAATACAATGCAGTTTGAATGATGCGTCGAGCCTCAGTGCATGCAAGACAAATGATTGAATGCAAACATGCAAGCATAAGGTATGCTAATCAAAACGTGCCCTAATCTAACCACCGAAAGCGGATAAATAAAAGGGAGAAAGACATGGGGTTGGAAGACATGCACGCACACATGCACAGTTATTACAACATTGCGCCCTAGCGAAAGAGGGTCCGAATAAATAAGCTAAGCTATACTAAGCTAAGCTACTTACTACAAACCAACTAATTAACTATGCTAGCTAATTAATTATTACAAGCCGAATTGAATAACAAGCTATGCTAAGCTAATTAAAATATTACAAAACAAAATGAATTAATTGGCTACTCTAACTAATTAAAGCAATTAAAGTGGCCTCGCGGGCGAGGGAGACATGCATGCTCGGTTGGCGCCCGCTCGAAAATCCAATGCTTTGCCGTCAAATGCCTCTGTTTGCATGTGCCTTGGTTTCTGAACATTAAACCAACTTCCACACTATTTTTGCTCCAAAACAGGATCAATTTCCACACAAAATTGGACTGGAGGCCGGTCGGCCACAAAAAGTGGCTGCCGGCTACCTTAACTGGCCGGTCGGCTAGTGAAACTAGTTGATCGGCTACTTGAACTGGACGGTGGCCACCTGCTGTTCCAGACTTCTGGTTTTGCTGCAACAGAGGACAACAGAGGCACAACAATGTATTTGTAAAAAAATGTATGCATTGCCACACTCCTCATCATGTCTCAAGCTTAAAAGAGTGTGGTGCTCGATTTTCGAGCCACCAACCAAGCATCTCAATGCATGATGCCCTGAAAGCCAAGCTTGCATAAGCTTAGTGAATGCACAAACAACTTACAAAGTGCCTTCACCTTATAATGCATGATCACGGGTGTTGGCGACCAAGGAATGTGACATGTTTCATCACTTTGAGTATGAAACGTCCCTCATTCCTCGTGTTTGGATTAACGTCCGATCCAAACACATGCAATGCAACACACATGCTTATCTTTCACCAGTTTTACTTGGTCCATTCTTATTTACACATTTTACATTACCGAGCCATTCATTAACCGATTAAGTCCAATGTGAAAAGTCCACTAATGGGAAAGATAGTCTAAGCCACAAGCACCTTAACCATGAAAAAAGCCTCATGCTTCTAGTTAGTAGAAACCCTCAAGAGAAAGCTAAAACCATTAGGCATGAGAGTCTTGATTCCATGCTTAAACCAACAAGCGGCTTAAGACCACTTTCAAAATCAAATTCACAAGTGAAGCATGGAGGAAGATTACAGAAATTCAGTGCTAATATGGCTTGCTAAAGATACTAAATCATGCAATCAACATATGCACAACATGTTCGAAGCCAAAAACAACAAAGCTAGTGAAGTGCATAACACTAGAGGCAAGCAATACCATGCTCAAACAACCAAACCAGCTCTGGACAGAGCTTAAACATGCCAAAATAATGGCCTAAACATGTTGGAATAGAAGCTCAAAAGACTAGGAGAACATGCACAGATGTTAGCTCATAAGCAAGGCACAATACACAACCCTCAAAGGCAATGAAAAAGTGAAGTATGTGAGGGTGTGACAAGGTTACATGCACTGAAATCATGTGTGAAATTATGTTATGGCATGAAATAACTTAAGCAAAGCATGTTAAAGACCTTGAAACTCAAAGCTAGTAAAGGTTATTTACACTATAGTTATGCAAAGCAAACCTCATATGATCAAGACCACTCAAAACAAAGTTCAAGCATGTCAAAACATGAGAAAAAATGTGCTGGAGTGGAGCCAACACATGCTAAAATAATAGGCTACAACATCAAGTAAGCTAGGCTAGCAAGTATGATTACACTACAAGTGTAAGAAGCAAACAAGAAGTGCTCTAACCAGCCCAAAATAGAGTTATAACATGTTAAAATAAAGCCAAAAACATGCTGAGAACAAGCCAAGAGATGGTAGAAAAACATGCTCAACTATTAGGCCATTAATACATGCAAACAAGATGTGAGGCCCCCTCCTATTTTGGTCCTCAAAACCAACTTTCTACCACTTAAAAAATTTTAAGTTTCAGTGGTAGAAAGGCCAAACAAAGGATGCTTTAAAAGCTTTAAAGGATGGCACCAAGCTTAGCAAACAAAGCTACAAATGAGGGTGGACCACCCTAACCCCAAAAAGGCCTCAGACAACCATTTTTAACACTTAAAAATAGAGGTTTTTGTAGTTGACAACTAGGCCAAAACAGCATGCAAAGGTAGCTCAAACTAGTGCACAAAAACAAGCTTAAAAAGGGTATATGCTTACCCTTAAAGCACAGCAGCTAAACAACTGCAACTCTGAGCTAAAACTAGCTTTTTGAGCCTAAACAAAGCCCTCAAGAACCTCAGCAACAAGGTAGTGGTATTTGGCTAAGAGGTTGTGTGCAGAAATGCAAAGAAAACCCACTTTCAAGCAATATATATATAGAGAGAGAGAGAGTGAAATTTTGTCTCTAAAATTTCAGAAGCCCCAAATAGGGGGAGGGACCTCCCCTTATATAGAACAAGCAATTCATCCCTACATACAGTGTATGGAGGATGAGCTTCAATGTTCAACAACTGGCTCAAAAGATCTGAAAATATCTGAAAAAAGAGAAAATTGGCCATCAGCCACTTCAGGTGGCCGACCGGCCACCTCCCCTAGCCGACCGGCCACTTTAAGTGGCTGGCAAGAAAGAAAAGTGGCCAGCAATAGCCAAAAGTGGCCGGCAAGGCCCTTCTCCCCTCCGGGCAAGAGGCACCAAAGTTTGGCCCAAAAACAAGGCCAAAACACAGAGAGTTTAAAGGCCCAAAGACAAGGTGCTTGGCCGAGACTTTCAGGCACTCAAAACGAGCGCAAACATGCACAATCATCGCGTGCACAAACGATGATGTTTGAGTCTTAAGGTCAGTCAAAAATGGGGTATCTACAGGTGGCCGGTAGGACACATTAGTAGCCGGCCACAAAAATCTACTTCACAGGCCCTATTTCAAATAGGCATATCTCCTTCATTTGAACTCCTTTTCAGGTCATTCTTGAGTCTAAATGGAAGCCCCAGAAGTCTAGTTTCTAATGGTGGTAGCCTCACATCTAAATTCTAAGTGTGAAAATAGATATGCCTATTTTAGTGAAGGCTGCTTAGTTTTGTCCTAACTGATTAATGCCTAACCTTTCCCCCGATGAGTTTTCTTCTCTCCTCTCTTATTTGCTTCAACTCCAAACCTTTAAATAAGATGTTTTAAAGATTTTTTTCAAATAGTTCACCTCCATTTTATTTATCTCCACTTTGTCTTTACTCGATTTACCGAAAAATGTAACTTTTTCAATGAAATGCGAGCCTCAAAACATCATAGAAACCTTTTCAAAAGTATTTTGAAAAATGAGGGTTTTGAGGTCTAAAAAAAGTTTTTGGTGCAAAATGGGGTGTACGATTGGCAATTAGAAGCTCTTCTTGCTGAAAAATTGAACGTTTGCATAGCACAACTTTCATCATCGAGTGATCAATTAGTGGCACCCAAGTCTTAAGGGCTGTCAAAAATGGGGTGTCTACAACGGTCTTTCACCTATCTCGGCCCAACAAATCGGAGAATGGCACTTTCTACCATACAAAGCTTCATAAAGGGCCATGTCGATACTCGAATGGTAGCTATTGTTATACACAAATTCGGCCAATGGTAAGTAGGTTTCCCAACTGCCTTGGAAATCTAGGGCACACATCCGTAACAAGTCTTCCAATGTTTGAATGGTCCGTTCATATTGGCCATCTGTTTGTGGGTAATAAGCATTGCTTAGTTTCAATTCAGTCCCTAGAGCTTGCTATAGACTCTGCCAGAATATTGAAGTAAACTTAGGATCTCTGTCAGATACAATAGATATTGGCACACCATGTAATCTCATAATCTCATTAACATACAAGTTAGCCAACTTATTCGCATTATACAATGATTTGACAGGTAAAAAATGTGTGGATTTAGTCAAACAATTAACAATTACCCAGATAGAGTCCATACCTCAAGGAGATTGAGATAATCCCACAATGAAGTCCATCGTGATATGTTCCGATTTCCATTCTGGTATTGGAAGCAACTGTAGCAATTCGGCAGGTCATTGATGTTTAGCTTTAACTTGTTGGCAATGTAAGCATTGAGTCACAAAATCAAAAATGCTTTTCTTCATTGCTAGCCACCAGAAATTTTGTTTCAAGTCATGGTACATCTTTGTATTCCCTGGATGTATAGAAAATTCAAAGGTGTGGGCTTCAATCATAACACGTTTTCTCAAATCCAAACAATCAGGAACGCAAAGTCTATTTTGGAATTTCAGCACATTGTTCTCCAACACAATTCCTGGCTTCAGTTTTAAGTCTATGTCATCCACAATCTTTTTCAGGAATTCATCTTGTAGTTGTTTCTCTCTAATCTCTTTGATGATTGCAGGTCGTGCAGAAATGGCGGCTAAGATCCCACCTTGTTCATGCAGTACAATTTCAATCTCATTCCTTTCTAGATCACATATTAACTCCTTCTGACTGGTGAGTAAACACGACAAATTACCCATTGATTTCCAGCTCAAGGTGTCTGCAACGGTATTGGCTTTTTCCGGATGGTACAAGATTTGTAAGTCGTAATCCTTGATCAACTCAAGCCATCATCTTTGTTTCATATTTAGTTCCTTTTGGGTGAAAAAATATTTGAGGCTTTTATGATCAGTGTACACTTCACAAGTCACACCGTATAGATAATGTCGCTAAATTTTCAAAGAAAATATCCCAACTGCTAATTCATAAGCAATCACTTTTCCATTTTGCATCAACACACACTCCAAGCCTTTGTAGGAAGAATCACTATAAATTTGAAACCCATCAGTACCATTAGGCAAAGTCAAAATTGGTGCAGTTACTAACCTCGTCTTTAACTCTTGGAAGACAGTCTCTCTTTGATCATTCCAATCAAATGGTGTAGCTTTCTGTGTCAATTGAGTGCGTGGCAAAGCAAGTTTGGAAAAATCTTTCACAAATCTATGATAATAACCTACAAGTCCCAGAAAACTTCGAACTTCTAATACATTTTTCAATCTAGGCCATTCCACAATAGCTTCAATTTTCTATGGGTCAACAGAGATACCATCCTTGTTGATTACATGCCCCAGAAATGCCACACTATCAAGCCAAAATTCACATTTGGAAAATTTTGCATATAACTTCTTTTCCCTTAGGGTCTATAAAGCAATTCTCAAATGATTTTCATGTTCTTCCCTGCTTTTAGAATAAATCAATATATCATCAATGAACACAACAATAAACTCATCAAGGAATTGTTTGAACACTCTATTCATTAAGTCCATGAATGCTGCAGGTGCATTTGTTATCCCAAATGGCATGACTAAGAATTCATAATGCCTGTATCTAGTTCGAAAAGCAGTTTTCTTAATGTCTTATGCTTTCAGTTTTAGCTAGTGATATCCGGATCTAAGATCTATCTTAGAGAACACTTATGCTCCTTGAAGTTGATCAAACAGGTCATCTATTCGAGGTAGTGGGTACTTGTTCTTGACAGTTACTTTGTTCAATTCACGGTAGTCAATACATAGCCTCAAAGACCCGTCTTTCTTTTTGACAAATAACACTGGAGCACTCTAAGGTGAAGTGCTCGGTCGGATAAACTTCTTGTCTAACAATACCTGAAGTTGACTTTTCAATTCTTTCAATTCAGAGGTGGACATTCTGTATGGGGTTTTAGAAATTGGTTATGTCCCGGGTACTACATCAATGGTGAACTCGATTTCTCTGTCAATTAACTCCCAGGTAGGTCATTAGGAAATACATCAGGAAATTCATTTACTATAGAGATGTTCTCAACAATAGAGTTATCAGAAGTCACAGTCAAAATGCAACATAAGTAACCCCGACACCCATTCCTCAACAACTTCCTGGCTTTCATAAATGAAATCAAATACAGCAGAGGAACTACCCTATTTCCAATGAAAACAAACTCAGGCATACCAGGTGGTCTAAACATGACCGATTTACTCATACAATCAATGGTGGAATAGTATTTCGTTAACCAATCCATACCTAGAATGCAATCAAAATTATCAATGCTCAAAGGCAACAAATCAACGTACAATGTCATATCACCAATCATAATATCACATGCTAGATATACATAAGAACATATCATAGAACCTCTAGATAGGGTAGACACAAACAATACACAGTTCATGGGTTCTAATGGTCTAGTTAACTTTCGAGAAAAAAGCATGCAATACAAATGAATGTGTGGAACAAGAATCGATCAATACATAAGAATTTTGAGCACAGATAGAGACTATACCTGACACCACAGATTCAATGTTCTGTACATCACAAGGCACAAGTGAAAATACTCGACCCTGCCTTAAGGTTTCCTTCTCGGTGTTAGCTTTCGTATTCATTCTTGATGCAAAAGCAGATCCGGTTGAACTTGCTGCTAGACAGTTGGTATTTTCGAGCCTGATAGGACAATCTCTCATCATATGGCCGGTTTACCACACCTAAAACAGGCACCCGATGCTCGATAACAAGCCCCCTTATCTTTCCTACCACATTCTAGGCAAGTCGATACAGATCCACTACTTTGGCTTGAGCTACTGTAAGATCCCATATTTTGCTTCTTTGAGAATGATCGACCCCTTTTAAAATCAGATTCTGATCTCTTATCCCTCCATTTAGTTGTTGGAGCGTTAATCTGTTTCTTTACAGCGAAGTTGGCTTCAGCCATGAGGGCTCTATCAAGTACATCCACATATGTGGGTAGCTTTAAAACACCTACCCGATCAAACGCATCTAGATCTAGTCCTCTTTCAAACTTCTGAGCTTTCTTATAATCCGTGTCCACCATGTGTGGGGCAAAACAAGCTAATTCAATGAACTTGGCCTCATATTCGGCCACTGACATCCTGTCTTACTTGAGTTCTTGAAATTCTGACACTTTCCAATCCTTAAAGCATTAGGGAAAGTACTTGTCATAAAAGATCTCATTGAAATCAGCCCATGTCATATTTCCATTCCTACTTCGGATTAGTAACCACCATCTACGGGTTTTATCTTTTAAGGTGTAGGTGGCCAAAAGAACCTTTTGAGTCTCAGAGCAAAGAAAGACCTCAAATAAATTTTCCATCTCAAGAAGCTATGTTTCTGCCTTCAACGGCTCAATACCACCTAAGAAAGTTTGTGGTTTCATTTCATGAACTTTTGGGTCAAGTTGATAATGTCATTGTTGTCCGGTTCAACCTGTACCGGCGGAGGTGGAGGAGGTAGAGGTTGTTGCCTCTGTTTTTGTGTCATTGCCTCAGTTAGGGCTGCAAGCATCTGTTCCATACGGCTCATTCGGGCCTCAGAAGATTCACTTGTATCATTTCCCCTTACATTCTCCATGTTACTATAGGTAAGCAAATCAATAATAAACATAGGCCAATAATTCTTGTCAACATGCTTGGAGTATATAGTTTCAATTCATGCTTTTCAACTTCATAAGTTCAAATTCAGTTTTAGTTTTTGCACTCACATAAATTAACACACTCGCACATGCAAAATGAAATGTCCCTAATTCTTGGCTAAGACATCCTATAGCTCATATGGACTCGTATGTGTGATATAATTCGTGCTTTGATACCTCTCTGTCATGACCCAAACTCGCCCCTGTAGGTTTAGCGTCGTAACTGGCTAGTAATCCTGGGATTACCAAAGGCCTCTAACCTGAATATCATATGATAAGGGGCTACGGAAGCAAATATAGAAATATTCATAGTCCATAGAACTGTGTAGACATACATGGAAAAAAAAAAACTTAAAACTTCAATACATAAAAGAGACGTTATATAAATACATTAGTCATATGTCACCAAAGCCACTTATATAGAATATTCAAAAACATGTTCAGACAAAATATAAAAATCAGAAAGTACAAAAGCCCCAAAGGCTTGTTTCTCAAAAACTTGTTCAAATCTCAAAAGGGAACCTCTACGGGAGGCACGGTGGCTAAGATGACCCAAACTTTCCAGGCAACAGCTTAGACTTGGTCACGTGCCTGCCCACCTACATACATAATATAAATAGTGAGTAGAAGCCCAATGAATAATAATAGAATAAAAATTTTACTGAATGATTTCCATACAGAAACAGAGTCTTGTACATGATCAGATATCAAAGCAGAAACAGATTCATAAACGTAGTCGTATTCGCATTCAAAGTTCGTATATTTCACATAATAGTACGTGGCACATCCATTAGCATTAACAAATCCGATGACCCATGAACAAACGGTCATGAAGGCATTCTGATGACCCATAAAGGGACAGCCATAAGGCATTCTGATGACTCATGTGTACGGAGATGTTTCCGATGACCCATAAAGAGACGGCCATAAAGACATTCCGATGACTCATGTGCAAAGAGACGTATCCGATGACCCATAAAGAAACGGCTATAAAGGCATTCTGATGACCCATAAAGGAACGCATATCATATGATGCTAAGGATGCTGCAAACACATTTCAAAAACTTGGACAATCATTCATTCGTACAAAACATAGCATTTCAGAAAATTGATCATTTTATATCATCGGAAAATAATTAAAGTTAAACGTAACTTTACAGAGTTATTACTCACAAATTATTACACCAGATAACTTTGATAGCAGCCAATGGATCAACAGTTCATGGCGCAAGACCTATACAAACGTAACAAATACACATTTTGAAACACACACACAGGTCATACTTAACTTATTTCGTTTCATTCTTAGTGTGTTTCTAGTCCTTATCCTTCATATTATGTCTTAATCTTGGCCTATGAATGCCTAGGATGCAACATGGATGCCAAAATGCATTTGTAAACACTTAGTCAAAAGTGCTGGAAATAGGGGTCCTGTTCAAGAGCAACTTTCTTCGCTTGAGCAGACATGCAAAAATGTGAGCGGTCGCTCGAGCGCAGATTCCCTTGCTCGAGCGGTTTGTAAATTTTGCAAAAGTACTGGTTGTGTGAAATTTTCGCTCAATGACCGCTCGACGGTCGCTCGAGTGTGTAACTGAGGTCTTCGCTCGAGCACAACTTTTGTCGCTCGAGCGGTTTGCAAAACATGTAAACTTCTAGGAGCCCCAAAACTTTGAGCCCCAAAACTTGAGAAAACAAGTCTAAACTTGGAAAACATCTTGAATTCAAAACCATTCCGTAAAATCAAGGCTCAATAGCATGCCAATTGTTCAAAAGTCAACTTGAAACTTATGAATATGACATGCATGAATTACTATGACCTTAGACTTTCCAAAACATGATCAATTAAGGTCAAATGGTAAGAAATGTGATGAATTCTTAAAACCAAGTCAAGATAGATACATGCATGTGAAAATTCTTTAGAATCAAACTTAAATGTTATGATATATGCATGCATGCATGCATGTTACACTCCTATAGTCAACCATCTAAGTTCAATCCTTACACTACACAACTCAATTCTTTGAATTCATGAGCTAAGTGACTTAATCCCAAAGCTAGAAGGTTGAATTCTTACCTTCAATGATCAATTATACTCTCAATGGTCAATTGTTTAAAGCCCCAAGCCCAACCCTCCAAATTCTCTAGCAATTCTCCTAAGATGAGCTCAATCTTCTCTTCTCTCTCTCTCTCTCTCTCTCTCTCTCTCTCTACGTTTTTCTCTTTAAAGTAGGGTGATAGGAGAGTGTAAAGTGAACTAATGAGTTCACATAAGCCTTATATAGGCTTAGTTAGTGGCTTAATTAAATTATTGATTAAGCTAATCAATTGGACATTAATTATTCTAATTAATCCGTTCTGAGTTGAATTTCAATTGAACCTATCATAAAATTCTAAAAATTCTAATTAACACAGAAATCAAGTCAATTTCGTAATCAGATGTCGATAAAGCCTTCAATTCAGAGAACCAAACAGAATCATGAACATATATTCCTACGATAGACAAATATAATTACAATTAATGCGACACATATACAATTAATTTAGAATTTCACTTTAATTACTGATTAGGCTTATTTAATCATGAATTAACGTTAATAAGAGGTTGGGGTTGTTACAACTCTGCTTAATTAAATAATGTTGATTGTATTTGTCTGTCCTAAGTACATGAGGAGGCTCAGCCAATGGTTTTTGGTGCAACTAATAAGGAAACAAGTTTCTTTAATTGCAATTTCTTCAGTTTAAGAGAGTTATCATATAAATCACCATAATTAATTGTAACAGGAGAATAGAATATGTGCAAACTCTGTAACCTGCTGCTAGTGACTTTGTTGTTTTTTAGAAACAGTGAGACTAACAAACCCTGATGAGATGTTTCACATTCGTATTTATTCTTTAAATTACCAGATATGATCAAATCTCATGAATCATCGTGGGACTATAATGCTCAATTGATAGGGTTCTTCTTGCTTGTTCAAATGCAAATCAAAGCAACTTTCTAGTTGACTCTTTTATCTGCATGTCTTATCTGTCTTTCCTTTTCATTTCACCATTCTCTCTTTTTGGGTTGTCATTCAGAAATCTCAGTACATTGACTACCTGATTATTATAGCTGCTAGCTGCTAAACTACCTGTTCCAGTAAATGGATTCTGGAGACAACCCATATGTGCAGTCACATGCCTTTCTATTCTTTTCTCTATTACGGATTAGGAACTCCTTTTCTTTTTTCTTTCTTTCTTTTTTTAATTTTTACTTTAATATATATATATATAAGCATTGAAGATCAGGATCAGTTAATGATGTGAACTTGAGAAGACCAATTTGTCATTGAGTTTTTCTTAACTGAAAATGAAAGTTTGTTCTTGCCCTGAATTGGATTGCAATTTTCCCTACTGTGGATGACAATTTTGGGATATCATCTCTTTCTAAAGGTGGCACATCAAACTCTCACAGGTTAAAGAGAAGAGGGCAGAACTTGAAAAATTAAAAACTACTTTTGTTCGGAGAGCGTTCAAGTTCTTGAAAAACTACTTTGCTAGTTTGGTGGATTTTATGATAAGTGACAAAAGTTACTTCTCTCAGGTATGTTCAAGGGAAGTTGCTTTGTTCTAAGAAATTGTAAATATGTATAACATGAATCCGAGCCCTGAGCTTTGCTTGTTGGATTAAATAGAGGGGACAATTGAAGAGGCTTGATCACACTGATCTTCAGTATAAATGCAGGACATATGCTCGCCTTTTGCAACACTTGAAGGTCAAATTACCTAGGAGTTGCCCAATTATCAATATGTATCTTTAGTGCTTCATCTTCTTATTTATTCTGTTTTTCTAAATGCCCGTGTTTCCTTTGCATTTGCAGAGTCTTGACAAGAACTGCTTGGGTACATTGAGAAAAGCTTATTGTACCTCTCTTAATTTGCTTCTACGTCGTGAGGTCTGGGCAAATAAACCTCTATTGGATTTTCTTATAGTTACTCTGTTGTTATGTCTCATGTTCCAAGTTACATATTCCATCTTCAAGTAGAGTTATTACTTGTATTAACACATTCCATTATTTATTGTAAATTTTTAAGCTCTAATGTTGGTTCACTGATGGTGTGCCTTGACCTGAAGAAAATAACTATTGTGTATCTGCAGACTCTCTCGGGCATTGACATCTGTTTGGTGATACCTTTTTGTGTATGTAGACATTTTGAGAGATTTAAAACTTCCCTGACTGTTTGCTAAGTTTAATCTATCAAATGTTCTATCTGTTCTCATGCTTTTGGTAACATAGGAACCACAATATTTACCTTCAAGCTCTACTAAATAGACTGGATAGTTGTCACTCTTAAATATAAGACGTATCAAAAAGATCACCTATCAAATCATGAAAGGTGCTTTTGTATAGTCTCTTAAGTTAGGATGCAACATCACTGGCAGCTGTATGGTGAAACTAGATCTAGGAATTGAACTGAGAATGGGTTTATCAAGTTTGGTTGATTAAGTGGGCTGATATTTGGTGTTCTCTCTCTCTCTCTCACACACACACACACACACACACACACACACACACACAAGCAACTATTTGAGGCTGATTCTGTAGGTCTTCTTCTGCCTTTTGGCCTCTGTATTGTATCCTCCCCTCCCCCCCCCCCCCCCTTTTTTTTTTTTTTTCACTATGTGCACATGCATCAAATGGCTTATAAATGTAAATCTAAAATTTGTAATATATTTCATAGACTGAGTGAGTCCATAAGCCTTTCAACCATTTACTCATACAATTCAAGATGAGTATGGTTCCACCATGCCATGCTTTTGGTTTTACTAATACACACTACAACAAAAAAGGATTTTTACGGCACCAAATATATGTCATGGAAACGATTCTACGGCACAAGGTAAAGCCGTGTTATGACCAGTCATAAAAAGTCATTCACTTCAACAGCATGTCGTAGTATGCCATTAATTTATTTTTTTTAGTGATTGGCGCCAGAAATTTTAATTTGGTGCTTATTTTTTTTGATCATACCATTTATGACATAAATTATGCATCGTAAAAAGTATAATATATTTAACGACTAGCATTTTGTGCAGTGTGAAAAGTGTAATATTTTTAATGGCTGACATACGTGTGTCGTGTATAGTTGATGTATTAATGGCAATATGCATGTCATAGAAAGTCTTATTATTTACAACTAACATTGCAAGCAGTAAAAAAGTCATCGTTATTAGCATTTACGGCCTGCACAATAGACACATCGTGGTTGGAAAATTATTTATGACATGCAAAAAAAGCAAGTCATAAAAGTGAGAAACACTTGCATTTATTGTATGTCGTTAATGTGATGCCGTAAAAAATCAATTTTGTTGTAGTGACATATGGCATTCTATATTAAAATTCTATTTAATTTGTGAAGCTGAAATGGTGGAGTTTGAATTTTCCCACTTTCGTTCATCTAGTGTTTCATTTTTCCTCTCTTAAAAACATCAAGACCATGTGCCAATAATTTGCAAAATTGTATCTTCATCTGTTTTCCTTTTTTTATTGACCTCTTTTAAGGATCTCTGTCATTATCTTGTAATCCAAGATACGGATTGTCAAACCTTAGCTTTATACTGCCATTATGTTATTGTTGTATCTGAACTTCTCCTGATTATGGACTATACCAACTTCATATCATGTAACTGATGTTAGGTTGTTCAACTTTGCCCTCTATTGTACATGGACTCAAGTACGAGTATTAGGTGCGAGTGCGTGTTCAAGCATCAGTTCTTCCTAAACCTAAATTGTAGAATATTGGAATATGCATCCAAAAGTTGGGTATGGGGTTGGGGGCAAATCTTAAACACTCATTTATAATGCATATTGTATAATATTCTTAGACAGGATGTTGTAAATTTTTAAGAAATATATTTCAAATTAAATAAGATCTAAGAAAAATATGGAATGTGCATCTCTCATTCGTGTGAGAAGCTAGAATTGTTTCTTTACTGACAAATGTGAGTGTCTTTTTATTCGAACTTTATATAAAATGTCTAAAAGGGTACTAGTGTCGTACACACCCTTACCCTTGTCATATTTGATGGAGTACACTGAGGGAAGTAAAAAGTCTGTATAGCACAGCTTCCCCTATGGTGTCGTGTTGCTATTTAGGACTTGGTGAGAGTAAAGTTGTATTTGTAGGAGTATGTTTTTTTTATGTAAGTAATGCATTGTCTAATTATTTAAGTCCTGGAAAATTTTTGCTAGTGATTATATCCTTTATAACAATTAAGGAATTTGTCAAGTTTGAAAATACGGCTTTACCTTGTGTTTGTAGAGTAGTTTTTGAGATAAAAAATACGAAAACTTGTTTGGTTTGCCTTTTTTCAAAAATAGTTTCGAAAATTTGTTTTAGGGAAAGAGTTTTAAAAAAAAGTAATTAATTTGATGTGTATGAGAGAGAGAGTGATTTTGGAAAGTATGTAACCAAATAAAATTTTGAGATTTTTTTTGAAAAATTTTGTTTGGTTTGATTACTCTTGAAAATTTGTTTGTAGAGAATTTTTTCCAAAAATTTTTTTGAAAAACAAACCAGACAAGGCCATGGTGTTTTGAGAGTTGTCTTAATTGTCTACAGGCTCGTGAATTTGCAAATGAGCTTCGAGCTAGTACCAAAGCATCAAGAAATCCAACCCTGTGGCTTGAAGCTTCCACAGGAGCCAGCCAAAGTGCAAACAATGCAGACAATTTTACAGTTTCAGAGGCGTACACCAAAATGCTTACTATTTTTATCCCACTCCTTGTAGATGAGGTTGCTATTTTTCTATCTATTTTTGGAAACACAAATAATATTTCTTTTTCTTTTTAGTGTTTAAACTTGAGTGCTTATTGCTTAAACTGCAGAGTTCTTTCTTTGCACATTTCCTGTGCTTTGAGGTTCCTGCACTTGTACCACCTGGAGGTGCTGCCAGTGGTAACAAAACTGGATTGAATGATGATGATACATACTAATGATGATGATCTGGGTATCTTGGACATTGATGAAAATGACAGCAAAACTGGTAATTCTTTTCTAAATAGTCCTCATCGTGTTCAGCCCTGTTAAAATCTGTTCATCCTTGGTTATCAAATTTTGTAGGTAAAAATTCTGCAAAGCTAGCGGCACCAAATGAATCACTTCAGGAACTGCTGACAGAATACAAGTAATGTTTGAATTATTTTAATTTTTATTGGGCATTTAATAGTTACTAGATTATCCAATTGGCTCTTGTTATGTGATGAGCAAATGCCTCCTGAAAGAGGTTCCCGGAATCATCACCAACTTTTGGTGATAAAAAATAAAAAAAATTAAAAAAATAAAAGTTGGAATCATCAGATTGAGAAAAACTTTAGAGTAATGATTCATCCCCCCTTTTTCTCCCACCCCCTTTGACCCCCTCTCTCTTTCATTGGTTACCTTTTCTTTTTCTTTTTTTTTTTTTTTTTTTTTTTCCCCACCACCCACGCCACACCAGGGTGGGGGGGTGGGGGAAGGGGTGGTGGGAAGCCAAAACTTTATTATAGAACTGCACCTCAGAAAAATTAGATGGCATTTGGTTACGTTGCCAAACAGGAAACATGATAATTTTGTTTTTTTTTT
The DNA here is from genome assembly GCA_025200525.1 of Camellia lanceoleosa. Lineage (NCBI taxonomy): Eukaryota > Viridiplantae > Streptophyta > Magnoliopsida > Ericales > Theaceae > Camellia > Camellia lanceoleosa. The sequence continues at coordinate 16,041,838 of CM045767.1, read as the reverse complement.
TTTTATTTATGAAAAAACATAAGCGAAAACAAGAAAAACATGTTTAGTAGACAATAGGCGCATTGTTTTCAAAGCACATAAAAAAACAATAATATATGTTTACAGAGAGCAGTGGCGACTCCGAGAATTTTTGTAAGTAATATCATTTTAGAACTTAAATTTTGTAAATCCTATAAAAATATTCACTTATCATATGCATCACATATTTCTCATAAATCAACAAACTAATTTAAATTTCTAAAATCGTAAACAAAAGAGAATTTTAATGCATTGACACTATTTTTTTAATTTTTTTAAAAATATGATTATATATAGAGAAATGCTGTTTACGGCTGGATTTATTTTATTTTCTGTGTATTTTCTATGCTATTTTCTATGAGTTTAGATGTAATTGTTAATATATTAATGTTTTCCTTATTTATTTTCTTTGCAGATTAGTTTTTGATGACGTTTGGAAACATACCTGCAAATCAAGATCAAGTGTTGAATTTGTTTTTTCTTGAACTAATACTTAGTTCTAGTTGTAAATTAAGATTGAGTGTTGATCTTTTTTATGGACTCCACGTTAGTTCATTTTGGAATTTGCTATGATAGTTTTTTGTTATACTTAATGGATGATTATTAATTTTGTTTCATGGATATATTTTGATTTATAATATAATTTGTTTAGTGAATTTTGTGTGGACTGGTGTATAATAGCTGGTGGATTTCTTAGTATATTTAAAAGACTATTGGGATATGAGTAGGAATATTTGTGAAATAATAATTTAAATTGAAATATAAAACATGGAACAAGTTTAGTGACGAATTTTGTCGTCATTTGTACTTGTTATTATAACAAAGAGATTATTCGTCGCTAATAAATATTTTTTGTGACGAAATTTATTACAACTTATATATGAAAGTTTTCATTGATTTTGTTGTCTGGTGACTAAAAATTTCGCACGTATACATATTTTTGCCATGAAATATATTTCGTCACCCATGTTTGACTTTTGGAGACGAAAAATTTCGTCAACTTTACATCTTACTATGACGAAATTATTTCCTCATCAATGATCAACATGTGTAACAAATTTATTCATCAACTAAAGTTATAAATATAGTACTAAATAACTATTTGGTGATGAAAATGAGGATTTTTGGCGATAAAATGTTGTCTTATTGGTGACAAAAATTTTCGTCACAAATAATTTCATTGGTGATGAAATGGCAATTTTTACTGACAAGCATTTAATAAAGAAACTAGTGAGGAAAATATTTTCTCACAAATATCTATAGTGACGAAATTAGCTCTTTAGAGACAAAAAAAATCGTCATTCAAGACCCAACTTCTTGTTGTTCGAGCGGAAAGTTTATTCGAATCAAGAAATCTTAGCCGTTTAATCTTTAATTAGGTTAATCTTTAATTTATTTCGAATCAAACAAATTTAAACAATATATTTTGACAAAACCGCTAAAATTATAGTTAAACTAGCGAATCAGTCAAACCGAAAATGGTTCACCCTATCCGCTGGGTCAAAGGACCAACCAATTTATACAAAAATTAATAAATTAAAAATTTTAAATTTTATTTTAATTTTAAAATTTAAACTATCTTGAATTGAAACATACACGATACTACAATATTAAAACAGAACATGAGATTTATATAGTAAAACAACTCATTTTTTCCCTCTTTTTCTTGATGTGGGATTGTAAAATAAAAGTTAACAATTGTTTGGACGGGAAATTCATTTCTAATAAAGAAATCTCAATCGTTCAATTTTTAATATAGTGAATCTTAGTTTATTTCAAATCAAACAAATCTAAGTAATATATTTTGATAAAATAGTTAAAACCGTGGTTAAACCAGTGAATCAGTCAAATCGAAAATGATTCAGCCTAATCGGCTAAGTCAAAAGACCAACCAATTTACAAAAAAATTAATTTATTAAACTTTGAAATTTTATTTTAAAATTTAAACCATCTTGAACTAAAATATGCACGATACTATAATATTAAACGAGAGTATAAGATTCACTTTATATAAGTAAAATAACTCATTTTTTCTTTCTTTTCTCGATGTGAGATTGTAATTATTTTTAAGTTAAATATTATGAGAGTTTCAAAATCTCATACAAAATTATTTTTAAAATCAAAACCTCTATGTGGGATTGTAAAATAAAAGTTAAATAGAAGCTAATCAAATGAGATTTTCTTAATTGTTTAAAATTAAGAAAAAAAAATGGTATTTATTATAGGACTTCTTACTAAAAATATTCTTTTTCTTATATAAATGGAAGCATAAGATACACTTTATATAAGTAAAACAATTCTTTTTTTTCCTCTTTTCCCGATGTAGGATTGTAAAATAAAAGTTAAATAAAAACTAGCGAATGGAAATTTTCTTAATTGTTTAAAATTAAGAAAATTCAATAATTTATATAAATTAGAGTATATGATTCACTTTATGTAAATGAAACAATTCACTATTTCTTTTTCTTTTTTTTCCAATATGAGATTGTAAAATAAAAGGTAAAATGAAGCTAGTCAATGAGAATTTTCTTAATTGTTTAAAATTATGAAAATTCAATAATTTTAGAATGAGAGTTTGGTGCTTCTAGAAGGTTTCTCCTTCAAAACCCCTTTTATAAGAATCAGTTTATATAAGTGAAACAACTCACTTTTTTTGTTTTTTTTCCCGATGTAGGATTGTAACACTTTATATAAGTAAAACAACTCACTTTTCTTTTCTCGATGTAAGATTGTAATTATTTTTAAGCTAAATATTACGAGAGTTTCAAAATCTCATACAAAATTATTTTTAAAATCAAAACGTCTGTATTGGATTATAAAATAAAAGTTAAATGGAAGCTAGCCAATAAAGATTTTCTTAATTGTTTAAAATTAAGAAAATCAGAAAAATGAGTATGAGATATCATAGGGCTTCTCACTAAATCCCCTTTTGGTTATATAAATTAATTATTTCTAATTTAATCCATATATTTTGATAAAATCGCTAAAATCACGGTTAAACTAACGAATCAATCAAATCAAAAATGATTTAACCTAATCGGTTAGGTCATAATTAATTATTTAAAAAAATTTTAATTTAAATTATATTGAATTAAAACATGTACAACACTACAAATATTAAATGGGATGAGAGTATAAGAGTATATGATCTACTTTATATGAATAAAACAACTCATTTTTTTCTTATTTTCCTGATGTGGGATTATCAAATAAAAGCTAGCTAATGGAGATTTTATTAATTGTTTAAAATTAAGAAAATCAAGAAAATTAGTTTGAGATATTAAAACTCTCACAAAACTCCTCACTAAATGGGATGGCAGTATATGATTTATTTTATATGAGTAAAATAATTGATTTTTTTCTTCTTTTCCCGATGTGGGATTATCAAATAAAAGTTAGCCAATGGAGATTTTCTTAATTGTTTAAAATCAAGGAGTTTAGTATGAGATATTGAATTCTCACAAGGCTCCTCACTAAAAACTACTTTTTCTTATATGATATATAGATTATACAAAAATTAATTAATTAAAACTTTTAAATTTTATTTTAATTTTAAGATTTAAACTGTTTTGAACTAAAACATTGTTGCGACCCTAATTTTTCGTAAGTCATTATTTATTATGATTACTTTATTTTATTTTTGTCTTTATTAATTATGTGACCACATAAGAATTTAATGTGATATTTAATTAATTTAATGTGTTATTTAATTATATATAATTAATTCAAATATTTATATATTTATATTTGTTATATAAAAAAAGAGGTGTTATATATATATATATAATCTTATATTTATATTTATGTATGTTGTATTTATATATTATAATAAGTCAATTAGGTTGCAAGGTTAGGGGCTCACTAAAACAAAAGAGAGAGAGAGAGAGAGAGAGAGAGAGAGAGAGAGAGAGAGAGGATCACACTCATGGTTATATGAAATTAAAATAAACTTAGAACCCATAGATAAATTCTGTATACTTCACCATGACTCCATGGATTGTTGTTTTATTTGAGTGTTGGTGAGAAAGAGTGTATAAAAAAAAGTGAGGATTATGAGATTTATTTAAATGACTTAGGCTTGGCATTGTTATGTTTGTTCTCATGAATGGATGAGAAATTTTGTATATATATATATTGTTGTCTCATTCTCATGAGTAGACGAGTGCTTTGATTTACACGCGTACGTATATGTTAACCATCCGGGAAGTGTGGGTCAAACTTGGGACGATATCCCCATGCAAGTTTAGCTTCGGAGCGATGTTAGGTATACAGGAGGCACATGAGATATATATGTAGGCCAGAAGTGAAGGGCCGAAGTGGTGGAATTAAGGTACAAAGAATTAAATATGAGTTTATTGTTATAGTGTGAATTGTATTGATTTGTACATTTTGAAAAATAGTAAACGACCTCCATAAATTATGAAATTTGAGCAGAGGCATGTATACATGATTCTAAACAACTTTTGTGCTTTAACTTTTTATTAAAAAGATCGATTAGAACTTGTAATCGGATGATCTTGGTTACAATAGTTTTTATTCATTTTAGCAGGACAGACTTTAGAGCTATTTTAACCCACGAAACAAGCTCATTTTTCTTGGTTTCGGGTAAACTAAAGTAAAAAATTATTCTGCACACTTTTCGTGTTTTGAACTTTTCTGAAAAAAATCATCTTAGGGTAATTTTTGTTCGTTTTTAGTTTCAGATTTTTCGGTTGAATTCCATCTAGGTTCTTCTATCAAATTTTTCTCTCAACCTGTTCAGTTTCTCCTAAATTCGTTCACAATGTCTTTTAGGAAATTTAATTATGTACAACTTTTGTTCTTTGAGTTTTGATCAATTTGAATTATTTAAGCATGAAATGGTGCATTTTTATACTTCTTCAACAAGTTACTTATGATTAAATTATACTAACTTTATTTTTTTTGCAGAATGGCGGGTCTTACTAACTTTTATGCAGGGCTGACCTACCATGTTTTTATTTTTATTTTTTTTATGTTATACTCAATTTATATTTCATTGTGTACGGGTAAGAAACTAAATGTCACCGTATCTCATAAAACTCCCATTCGTCTCAGTTTTGATGGAACTACTTGTCTTGTCCCGTAACAAGAATTAAATGTATTTTTTTTGTGTCTGGTAGACACATGGATGTCAAAGATTTGTACTCATACCAGTATACTTGTATATTGACCCGTTTTGTCTCTTGGCATCTTGGGTGCGCTTTGTTTGAACGCAGCCGAGCTTCTTTTGCAGGATTAGTTGGGACTACGGTTGTGATGTGAAATAACTATAGTTCTTAGACATGTTTCTTGGATTTCTTTTGTTCTCTTGAGCTTAGGGTTGATATTAGTTTATTATATTTATTATTATTTTTTTTATGACGTTAGTATTTTGATGATTTGACAATATAGGTTATTTTTCAACTTTGCATTATTTAAGTTGTTTTGATTAGTTATTGTTACTTTAATGTTGGAGGTATTGGTTAGTTATGAAATTTAAGGTGGATGGTTTGGTTGGTGTTTTGTTAGTTTTTTTTTTTTTAATCCCTTGTAATCTTTTGTGCATGGAATTTATTTAAATCTTATGGAAACAAGAACGTTTAGTTTTTTTGTTTCACTCCTAGGATTTGGATGACGGAATGTTGATTGGGGTTTAATCCTAATTTAATATTTAATTATCTAAATTTTGGGACGTGACAGTTTGGTATCAGAGCTTTAGGATACCCTACACTTGGAAGAGTTTAGGTGATCATCGGATTGTGGAAACATGGGTTAGCTAGTTTAGGTTGGTGGTTGAATTTATTCTAAGTATTTATGAATGAATTCTTTTTGTGTGTTTAACTTGTTGGTGATGGCTGGAAGGTATAATTTGAGAAGTGCTGAGCCTAATGGCACAGGGAAAGAAACAACTGTTAATGTGGCAGCGGCAACAGCAGCTACTACTGAGGCAACCAATACGGTGCAGGTTAATATGGGGGAGATGATGGCTTAGTTACTTCAGATTGTGCAGAACAATAATCAAGGTCAGCAAGGAGATCCCTTTGCGAAAAGAAATAAAGATTTTGATTCTTTGGGAGGTCAAAAATTCTCTGGAGATGGAGGACCCATTGCAGCTGACGCTTAGGTTCAGAAATGTGAGATGGTGTTTGGTCGTATGCAGCTCACTGAGGTCCAAAAACAGAAGTTGGCGACACATCAGCTTGACAGAGCAACCCTATTTTGGTGGAACTCATGGAAGGAGGGTCTAGATTTGACGACTTTGACTTGGGCAGATTTCAAGACCCGTTTTGAATGAAAGTTTATTCCTGCTGCTATTCAGTTTCAACTGAGTGATGAATTTTCGAAGTTGACTCAAGAGGGTAGAATAGTGATCGAGTATGTCACCAAGTTTAATGAGTTGTCTCGTTATGCCCTTTACTTAGTCGACACGCCGGAGAAGAAGAATGAGAAGTTTATTAAGAGATTGAATCATTACCTGTCCAAGTCCTTTATTCCTTTTGATGCTGAACTATTTGATAGAGTTCTTAACTTGGCACTAAAGTATGAGGAAAAGGAGAAAAGGTTTAAAAAAGGGAAGGCTAGGGCTGGAGAGACTTCTAGAGGGAGTCATTTCCAGCAGCATGATGAGAACAAATACTGTAGACCGCCCGGAACTCCGCTCCGTGCGCGAGGGCGCGAATTGTGGTTCTAGCTACTACAGTTCGGACTCCTGTCATGGTTCTGAATCTAATCTCACAAAGTGCAATGTAAGACTGATAAATCACCAAAGTGTCTAAATCCGACAAATCGTTTTGGAAAATCGATTTTAATCAAAAAGCGCCAAACATGGACTGCTTTGCCAGATTTCAGAGTCGCCACCTAAATATTTTATTTGGAAAAATTTAGGAAACCCAGACTCGTGCCTAAGGCCACGTGTCCGTCATCACCAAAGTTGCCTCGGCTCGGGAACTTGGGTACGAGAGGGAAAGATCCTGAAATGAGCACCCCCGCTCACCCGATCAAAGATCGACCTTTACTAACATGATATGTTGTTTTTGAAAACACATGTGTTCTTATTCCGGTTTATTAGCTAGCTTACTATATGATGCGCACAGCATATAAGTATAGACTAAATCACTCAGATTGGAACAAAATATTTCATGTTTGTTTGTTTGAAAATGGTTTGAAGGTGCTACTCGCAAGTAGGCTAAGACGCGGATTTTGCCACCCTCAAGTGGGCTCAGAAAACATGGTGATTTGCCACTTCAAGTGGGCTTAAAACTCGCATTTTGATGAATTGTTCTAATTCAAGCAATGAAGCCTTCATCCACAGGCATTCATGCAGTTAAACACCTAAGCAGTTAGCCTCATGGCAAGCATGCTATCATGGCAACATACATATCTCATGCAGTATGCTAGAGCGTAAAAGCTTACCTAGTACTCCAAGCCAAAACAAAAGCTAGTTAGTAATCAATGCATGATCCTAGCTATGTTATCAATGCCTAATGCAACACATGTAAAAATGCAACTAAAACAGGCTCGGCTATTCTAAGATGTCATGTGAATGCAACTAGATAGCATGTATTCAAATTGGTATTGAAATACAATGCAGTTTGTATGATGCGCCGAGCCCAGTGCATGCACGACGAATGAATGAATACAAACATGCTAGCATAAGGATGCTAATTGAAAATGACCCTAAACTAACCATCGAAAGCGGTTAAGTAAAAGGGAGAAAGAAATAGAGGTTGGAAGACATGCATCACACACACACACACTTATTACAACAGTTATACCCTCTCGACGGAGGGTCCGAATAATAAGCTAACTAGCTAATCTAAGCTAATTAAACTAATTATTACAAAACAAAGCTAATTAACTAACAAGTTAACAAATTATTACAAAACAAGCTAATTAGCTAACTACACTGGCTAATTAAATACAAATGAGTAGCTAAATGCATTAACTACTTAAGCACAGAACCAAAGTGTGAGCTAACTAACAAAGCAGTTAAAAGGGGCATCGGGGCGAGAAGCGCATGCATGCTCGGTCACCTCACTCGTAAATCCATCACTATGCCCCAACTCGCCACTGTTTGCATTTGTTTTCAGAACACTGCACAAACCTCCAGATAGCTTCTGCACCACCATGGAGACTTCTAGGAAGGCTGCCAACCACTTATCAGTGTTGTAGACCACCAACCGACCACTTTTGCTGCAGACCAGAAAAAGTAGTCGGCCAGCCACTTTTATTGGTCAGCCGACCAAAAAATTCTGCAAAACTTTAGTTTGCTGCAACAGAGAACAAGAAGGGGCACGGTAGTGTATTTGCAAGATATGTGTGCACGACCACCATTTCTATCATTTTTTAAGCTCAAGGGAGTGTGGTTCTCGACTCTTGGGCCACCAATCGAGCATCGCAATGCACGGTGGCCGAGAAGCCAAGATTGCACAATTCAATGTAAATGAATCCACAAATAACACATAAGGGCCTTAACCTTTATCATGCATGATCAAAAGGGTCGGCGACCGAAAAATGAGGCATGTTTCATCACTTCAAGTATGAAACGTCCCTCGTTTCTCATGTTTGGACTAACACCCTTTCTAAACAACATGCAATGCAACAATATGCCAAACACAATGCAATGCAACATAAGCATGTCAAAACAAAGTCCTTAAGCATTGAGGCACACAACACTAAGGCTATACAATGCAATGCACAATGGACTAAACCAACCCCCAAGTGGACTTCATGCATGCCAAGACAATGGCCAAAACACTCTTAAAAGATGGCATGAAAGGCTAGAAAATGCATGCTCATGCATTAACTCACCAATTAAGCATAAGAGCACAACTCTCAAAAGTGCTCAAGGAGTGACAAATGTAAGAGTGTAGCCACACTATAAGCACTGAAATCATGTATGAAATGATGCCAAATCATTCAAACAACACAAGCATAACATGTAAGAGGGCCTAAGGTGCAAGGCCACCAAGGAGGACTACACAAGAGGCATGCAATTTATGGAACAAATGAATGAACTAGCCATAGACAGAGCTCAAATAGGTCAAAACAAAGACCAAAATATGCTGAAATGGGAGCTCAAAAGTCTAGGCATTCATGTATACAAGCTAGGCCACAAACAAGGCAATAATGCATGACCCTTAGAGGCACTCAAAGGGTGAAAGAAATGGAAACATGGCAATGCTATATGCTCTGAAATAAGATGTTAAAGGATGCCAAATCATGCACATGTCACAAATGAAGCATGCTATGGTGCTCAAAACTCAAGGCTAGCAAGGCCAATTGCACTGCAGCTATGCAATACAAGAACCATATGGCCAAGACAACCCAAAAAAGTCCTAAAGCATGCCAAAATGATGCTAAAATATGCATGGACTAGAGCTAACACATGCTAACATGAAGGGCACGAAGCATGGAGTATGCAAGGCCAAAGGAGAGGATTACACTACACCTACCAAAACCAAGCATGAGATGGCTTCGCCAACAAAAATCAGAGTTATGGCATGTCAAAATAACACCAAAAATGGGCTAATACCAAGTCAACACATGCTAGGATAACAAGCTCACTCATTAGGCATACAAGGCTACCAAAGAGGATTTACACTACAAGTGTAAGAAGCAAATGAGGGATGCTCTAACCAACCAAAAATAGAGTTGTATCATGGAAAAATAAGACCAAAAACATACTGAAATGGTAGCCCAAAAGCCTAGGCAAGATGGCATACACAATGGCTCATACTTAAGACATAAAGCACCAACCCTCTAAAGCATTGAATTAGTGAAAGATGTGAGGGCATGACCACACTACATGCACTAAAATCACATATCAAATGATGCCAAATCATGCAAATAGCCCAAGCAATGCATGCTAGTGGCTTGGAAACTCAAAGCTAGTGACCTGAATGCACTATGGCTATACAAAGCAAGGCATGCATGACCAAAATAATATAAATCAAAGCTTAAGAATGGTAAATCATGAACAAAAGCTTGCTGGATTTAAGCCAAAATCATGCTAGAATGATGGTCTAAAGCATGATGCATGTTAAGCTAGTGAGTGGGAATGCACTACAAGTACATGAAGCATGCAAGAGGCTATCAAACCAACCCAAAATAGAGCTAAAGCATGCTGAAATAAGGTCCAAGACATGCTAAGATGGAGCCAAAACAAGCTAGAAAGATATGCTACTTTGATGAGCCACAAGTAGGATTACACTACACATACAAGAAGCATGCAAGGGGTGACCAAGACAACCAAAAACAGAGTCATGGCAGGTCTAAAAGGTCACAAAAAAGTTCTCAAACAAAGCTTCAAGAAGATAGAAATACATGCTCTTTTGACGAGCCATCAACACAAGCATACAAGAAAAGAGGAGGGGGGACAACCCCCTCCTATTTGAGGCCTCAAAACCAAGTTTCCACCACTAAAATTCCTCTGGAATTCAGTGATGAAGAGGCCAAAAAAGGATGATCACAAGGGCCTAAGGTGATGGCTTAAAAGCCTAGCAAACAAGGCATGCGAGGGAGTAGATCACCCCCAACACCAAAGAGACCTCAAACAAACATCTTAAACACTAAAAATTAGAACTTTTTGCAGTAGAAAGTTAGGCCTAAAACAACATAAAAATAGGGTCAAATAAGCAATGAACACAAAGCTTAAAACAGGGCTAATGACTCACCCTTGTAGAACCTCTTCAAGGAAGCAACTCCAGCAACTTTCTGAGCTAAAAACCAACTCTTAAGTTCAAACAAGACCCTCAGGTACCTCAGCAACAAGAGTGTGGTGTTTCGCTATGTGTTTGTGTACAAAAGTGTGAAGAAACTACACTTTCAAGCACAATTATGAGACAAAGGGAGAAATATAGAGATAGATGTGTATATATAGCTCCAAGCCAAAATTCCAAACCTAAAGCAAGAGGGAGGAGGTTCTCTTTTATAGAAAAACAAGTAACAAGCTTGTTGAACAAGCTTTAGGCTCCAAGCAATCCCTCCATAATGTATGGAGGATGCCTTTTGTGCCCAACAGCTAGCACAGCTGGCAAGAAAATATCTGCAAGAAACTGTAGGAAAGCTGCTGACCAGTTGAAGTGGTCGGCCAGCTACATGCACTGGTCGGCCGACCACCAAAAGTGGTCTGCAAGAAGACCAAGTGGTCGGCAAGGGGGGAGAGGCGGTCTGCACCAAGAAAGCAAGGTGGTGGCATGGCTGTCGACCACTTTTGGTGGTCCAAAGACCACCAAGACCAGTTGGCCGACCAGAAAACTGGCTGGCAAGCAGGAAAAGTGGTTTTCAGGGAGAGAAACTGGCTACAACCCCTATTCCACCCTCTAAGCAAGGAAAACAAGGTTTGTGCCAAAAACAAACCAAAGAGGATGCAAGACAAGAGTCCGCGAGTCAAGGCACGCAGCTGAAAACCTCAAAAACTAGTCTACGGGCACCAAAAGTGGTCTACAGGAGGGAAAAGTGGTCTACAAGACCTCAGTGTCCCTCTAGATAAAGGCAACAAGGCATGGTCCAAAAACCAAGCCAAAAGGAGAACGATAAGAGGTTCCGAGACAAGGCGCGCGGCCGAAGGCTCCGGAAACCGGCAACTAGTCTACGAGAGGGAAAAGTGGTCTATAAACCTCTCTCTTCCTCCAGGCAGGGTCAACAAGGCTTGGTCCACAAACCGAACCAAAACACAAAGAGTTCAGAGACCCGGAGGCAAGGCATTCAGTCGAAAACTCCGGAAACTCGAAACGAGCACAAACATGCGCGATCACCGAGCGCTCAATCGATGATGTCTAAGTCTTAAGGTCGGTCAAAAATGTGGTGTCTACAGATACCGACCCTACAATCAAAGGCATAGGGGTCAGCAGTTTCAAAGGCCACTGTAGCAGGGTAGTTAGGGAAATTTCAAACCTCAGGGTAATTTCCGACCTCAGGGAAATTTCTAACCCTAGGGGCACTATTATCAGAGACAGGGTGGTCCACGCCCACAAGGTTATCAAGGACAGCGGCAGTAGGTGCGACAGTTAGGTTATCATCCTCCCATACCTCAGTTAGAGGGACCCCCACCTATCAGAGCAGTAGCACCTCAACCGATCAATAGGAAGTATTTTGGGTGGTAGCAGTTAGGACATGTAATCAACGATTGCCCTTAGAGACAATAGGCACGACAGGGTCAGACAGCTCCAACCAGGGCATTTGTAGTGATGCCAAGAAATGACAAAGTGCAAGGTACTTTTAATCTTTTTCAAGAACCTACTAAAGTACTTTTTGATACTGGTGCTTCTCATTCTTTCATATCTAGACAGTTTGTAGAAAGAGAACACCTTATAACTACCTCATTATCTAGATCTATTTATGTTGAGACCCCTTTAGGAGGGTCGATTACTCTTTATGAGATGTGTAAATATTTTGAGATTGACTTTGCGAATAGAGTCTTGTATACAGATCTAATTGTCTTAGGGTTTGAGGGGTTTACAGTTATTTTGGGTATGGATTGGCTGTAAAAATACTTTGTAACACTAGATTGTGCTGGAAAGACTGTAAATATAGATATTCCCTGGATGCCACAGCTTACCCATATTTCTAGCGATAGAAAAGAGTCGGCAATGACGAGTTTTTTGTACTCGGTAGAAATCCCTAAGCAGGATATTAGTGATGTAGATGTGGTACATGAGTTTGAGGATGTATTTCAGGAGATACCTGAATCTCCACCTCGACGGGTAGTAGAATTTTGCATTGACGTAGTGTCAGGAATTGCACCAATTTCTAAGGCGGCATACAGAATGACGCCTAAAGAGCTTGTGGAGATGAAGAAGCAGCTAGAAGAGATGCTTCAGAAAGGGTTTATACGTTCAAGTAACTCCCTGTGTGGAGCACCTACGATCTTTGTCTCCAAGAAAGATGGCACACTCCGCATGTGCATAGATTACAGAGAGTTGAATAAGGTGACTATCAAGATCAAGTATCCGCTACCTAGAATTGATGACTTGTTTAATCAGTTAAAGGGGGTAGTTATGTTCTCTCAGTTTGATCTCAAAACGGGTTACCATCAGATGGGTGTGTTAGAGGAAAGTATACCGCTTACTACTTTTTGGACCCGGTATGGGTTGTATGAATTTCCTGTAATGCCTTTTGGTTTGACCAATGCTCCTACCTATTTCATAGACTTGATGAACAGGATTTTTCAATCATATCTAGATAAGTTTGTGATTATCTTCATAGATGATATTCTGGTGCATTCTACGAATGAAGAAGAACACAGAGAACACTTGAAAGTCATGTTGCAGACTTTGAGGGAGCAACAGTTATACGCTAAGTTCAGTAAGTGTCACTTTTGGAAGAAAGAAGTTCGATTTTTGGGACATGTTGTATCCAATCAAGGGATAGCAATAGATCCTGAGAAAGTTGTTGTGGTTAAAGAATGGAAGTAGCCCACAAACCTTTCAGAGGTGAGGAGTTTTCTAGAACTAGCCGGTTATTACAAGAGATTTATAGAGAAGTTTTCCACTATTGCAGCACCTATGACCAAGTTGACCCGCAAGAATATGAAGTTCTTATGGACAGATGATTATGTGAAAGCTTTCCAGGAGTCAAAGCAGTGGTTGACTACAGCTCCGGTGTTAACTATACCAGTACAAGGGGAAAAGTTATTTGTGTTTACTGATGCGAGTGGAACTAGGTTGAGATGTGTGTTGATGCAGCATCAGAAGGTTGTATCTTATGCTTCTCGACAGTTAAAACTTCATGAAAGACAATACCCTACTCATGACTTAGAGCTGGTAGCAGTTGTTTTTGCGTTGAAAGTGTGGCGACACTGCTTGTTTGGTGAGCGCTTTGAGTTATACGCAGATCACAAGAGCCTCAAATATCTTTTTTCTCAAAACGAGTTGAACATGAGGCAACAGAGGTAGATTGAATTCGTCAGTAGTTATGATTTCGAGATCCTTTACCACCCAGGGAAAGGAAATGTGGTCGCAGATGCACTTTGTCGACAACATGGGATTATAATTTCTTTGATGATTCGGGAATGGAAGTCCTTGGAGTTAATTTCGATACATGATGTCCAACCAATAGAGAGTATTGAGAGGGCATACATTGGTAGTTTGACCATGCAGTCGACGTTACTAGGTAAAGTTCGTCAGATGCAGAATTTAGATAGGTTTCTCATCAACAAGCTCGATGACCTTGTAATGGATTTGATCAATGATTGTCCTATTGGTTGGTCTGTGGACTCAGATGGGGGATTGTGATTAAAGGGCAGATTGTGTACACCTAACATTGTTGAATTAAGGAAAGAGATTATGGATGATGCCCATAGGTCCCGATATACCATTCACCCTAGTGGGACTAAGATGTATCATGACCTAAAGATTACATTTTGGTGGGAAGGTATGAAGAAAAACGTAAAAGAGTATGTTTCTCGATGTTATGTGTGTCAACAGGTTAAGACAGAACACCAACGACCGTTTGGACTTTTGCAACCTCTCAAGATCCCTACTTGGAAATGGGAGTACATCTCTATGGATTTCGTATATGGATTTCCGTGATCTAAGCAAGGAAATGAATCTATTTGGGTGATAGTAGATCAACTCACCAAGTCTGCTCATTTTATTCATATCAGTGTTCATCGAACTGTTGATAAACTGGCTAGGTTGTATATTCAGGAGGTGGTATGACTTCACGGGGTGCCAGTTTCTATGGTTTCAGAACGTGATTTGTTATTTGTGGCAGAGTTTTGAGAGAGTTTTCAACATGCTTTGAGTGCTAGATTAGACCTAAGCACAGCTTATCATCCTCAGGCAGATGGGCAAACTGAGTGGGTAAATCAGATCTTAGAGGATATGTTGAGAGCTTGTGTCCTCGATCTTGGTGGTAATTAGGAAGAACACTTGCCATTGGTGGAGTTTGCTTATAATAATAGCTATCACTTCAGTATAGGGATGGCACCTTTTGAGGCTTTGTATGGAAGGCTATGTCGATTACCTACTTGTTGGATAGAGATAGGAGATGCGTCATTGTTAGGGCCAGAGTTGGTGAGAGAGACCATGGAGAAGGTGAATATTATTCGGGAATGTATTAAGACTGCACAAAGCCATCAAAAGAGTTACGCTGATAGAAAACGTAAGGGGGTTGAGTTGAATGTTGGAGATTTCGTGTTTTTGAAGGTCTCGCCAATGAAGAGTATCATGCGGTTTGGAAAGAAGGAAAGTTGGCACTTAGATTTGTGGGACCATATGAGATCACTCAGAAGATTGGTAATGTGGCTTACAAATTAGCCTTACCACCTGTTTTAGCTATGATTCACATTGTGTTCCATGTATCTTTATTGTTGAAATGTGTGAAAGACCCTTCCCAAGTAATACCATCAGAAGTGTTAGAGATTAGTGACGATCTAACGTATGTGGTGCGATTGGTTACTATTCTAGATCGAGATGTAAAGCAGTTGCGGCACAAGAAAGTGAACTTGGTGAAAGTGCAATGGAGCGAGGATGAGAACGATATTACTTGGGAATTAGAAGAGAAAGTTCAGCGTATGCACCCGGAACTTTTTGCTTAGTACTCTCTCCTATCAAATCTCAGGACGAGATTCTTCTGAGGTGTGTATATTGTAGCGATCCCGATTTTTTGTAAATCATTATTTATTATTTTTACTTTATTTTATTTTTGTGTTTATTAATTACGTGGCTACATGAGAATTTAATGTGATATTTAATTAATTTAATGTGTTATTTAATTATATATAATTAATCCAAATATTTATATATTTATATTTGCTATATAAAAAAAAGATGTGTTATATATATAGTAGTGTATACCCGTGCCTAAAGGCACAGTGCAAATAATGATGAGGTCAAAATGCAATTAAATATAAAATTATTGGGTTAGTTTTGAAAAGATTTTTTATTAAAAAACTTGAAAATATTTTTAGTTGTATATTTTGAAAATAAACATTTCCCAATCAACTATTTAAAATATAGCAAGTAACACGATCATAAACATTTCATTTTTATTAAAAAAAATTTATGACTCTAAAGTATAAACTTCATATCAATGCAAACATTAAAAATAAAAGCACCCTTGTTAAGCAAGTTAATAAAAAATTGTAAACACAAAACAAAATATACAAACCAAGGTATCACACATTTGTTAACACTCTATAATCCAAAAAAATTTACACCAAACAATGCACACTAGCCAATATTCTGCAATTCAAAAAAAAAAACAAATTAAAATTAAATACCAACCAACGCACACCAGCTATTACTCTGCAATCTAAGAAAATAAAAATTGAAATGCACACCAACCAGTGCTCTGCAATTTAAAAAAAAATTAATTTAAATACCAAGCAATGTACACCTGTTGGTGCTACTACTGCAAATCACATTGTAATAGTTCTTTACAAATTATAAACCTGAAACTACGTGAGAAAAATATAAGAAAACTAATAATAATTTAACTTGCCTACAAACAATGTGACATGAGAAAAATGTACTCCCAACACAATCTAACATCAACCAAAAACCTACAAATGTTATGCAAACTTTCAGATATAACTAATTAAGTTGAGAAACAACTAATATACCTAGGCAGTTCAATATAAAGCTAGACATTGGGTCATTGAGCAATCAACAATATTTTTTGATTAATATTAAATCACTTGTACATTTTTTGAGCAATACTAAATCACTTGTACATCCATGAAAATACTAAATCACTTGTACATCCATGAAAAATACTAAATCACTTGTACGAAAAATAGCAACCATACATAGAAGTCAAATGTTTTTTTTCAAATCACTTGTACATCTTTTGAAAATTTAAAACGAATAGCAAAAAGTCAACTCGTCTCTCCACTTTTCGAAATAAAACCATTGATAGCAAAATCAATAATAAAATCTAAAAATTAATAGGAAAATTGCAAATCAATGGTAAAGCTTATCAACTTTAATAATTTAAGTGATAAAGTTTTCCATGATTTTGCAATTTTTTTGGGTCTTACCACTGATTTGCAATTTCTCCAAAATTAATTTCAATAATTGTCATGGATAGAAAATACTTAATGGGCTACAATCAAGATGCGAAGAAATAAAAATATAAAAAAAAAAAAATGACTTACCCTGCAATTTTCGTAAGCAATCTTGGTGGAAATTCTACAAAGATACTAAGATCTTTTTATCCCCAATCAGGCACGGGTCATTCGCTATTTTAATTTATTTTCATATAAGACAATTAGCGAATGAGTTGTGCCTAAAAACATTCCAAAAGGAAAGGGGGAAAAAAAATCTAAGCATGCTTTCTATCAATTCTTGTATACTGTATCTCATGAATTATTTGTATGATTTCAAATAAATATATCAAATGGGTTATGAGTTCAAAAACAGTTATGATTAAAAATTAATACTGTAATTGCTAAAAAAGGCAATCAATAGACTATGCTCAATTAAGCGGTCCTAAACAAAAATAGTAATTTTCATTAGATCACTCAAACACAAAATAGATAAAAATCTGATCAACAAATAAAAGCCGATAAAAAATGAGATTAGAAGAAAACTAAAAAGTTAATTGGAAAGTAATTTGAAAATTTCATATTATTCATTTTTCCTTTCAAAATGACACCAAAATTAAAATTAGACAATTCCATCAGCCCGACTCCTCTTTGTTAAAGTAGATAGCATAATAATAAGAAAACAAACAAAAAATCAATAACTACGGACCTCTAAAAAAAATTAAAAAATAACTATGAATTAAAAAATATGAACAAAAAATAAAAAATAAAGTTGCTCTTTCTGTTTAGGTCAAAAATCTATCATAGTGTTAAGCTTTTCTCTCATTCTACCTTTAAAACCCACCATAGAAAACATTGAAATCAATTATTTCACCAAAAGTCACAAATAATCACATATCCATAAATTGAGTCTTGAAACAATAAATGAGCTACACATACCTATAATAAAAAAAAGCTACACAATCCCAAAGAAATGAACTGTCAAGCCCCGAAATATTGCAATAAAGATAACTCATATGAGGAATAAATATAAGAAACAACATAAATTCATATATCAGAGTTCACTGTTTAACAAGCAATTCAATGCCATATAGGCTTTCATCTTTCCAAGACATTACTTGGTTACACAAATACAGTCTCGCTCATTACACATTAAGCCCTTGGCTTTACAAATAACACTCATGCACACATAAAGCATAACTAGGAAACTCTTGCTTCCCGAGATTCCATCCATGTTATTGCCTTGGAGGTAACATCTCACATGCACCTGAAAATGATATTCCTGTATAGGGTGAGCTAACAGCCCAGTAAAGATATGCTAAACATAATATGAGCAATAACTAAACCACGAGCATTCGATAAAAGTTTGACTCACATATATCCATTCATAATCCATTTCAATTACATGACAAATATATCCATGTTTTAGAATAATTTCCATTTCTTAATTCATAATCCATTTCAATTATATGACAAATGTATCCATGTTTCATAATAATTTCCATTTCTTAATTCATAATCCTAGCTCAGAACCTGGCCATACCCTTTAAGTGAGATCACATCTCATATCAACAGCACTTCCATTTCAAGTGAGATAAAGACTCAGATTAAACATTTCGTACTTCACAATAGATACACATATTTGTTGTATCAATCTCAAACAAAACACTTCCATACTTCATATATGATATACAGATTTGCTATATCAATACTTCAATAGATACACTTATTTGCTATATCAATGGAGTACATCCCCTATCTCCTCCCAAACAGCATCCAATTTAAGAGTCCATCCCCTATCTTCCCTTAAACCGTGGAGTACATCCCCTATCTCCTTCCACACAACACAATGTATATAAACATCATCATATACATGTTCATTTATTACACAAATTCGATGTATAATCACAACCGTCATATTCGATGACATTTTAATTGATTAGTTTTAGTTTGCTTAAGCATCATGCATTGTCTACAACAATCAAGACTATCCGCCACCGATAGCCCAAAGCAGTTATTTCTAAATAGAAAATAAATGCTACAACAGTTATATATAATCTCAACATTTCAAAGTGAGTGATTAATGAATCCAACTCCACCATTCTACCTTATATTGAGTCGATTTTATTATTTCCAACTCAATTTCATATTTCCGTATTAATTGTCATTAATTACAGTAATGACCCAAATATACCCAAACATGGCATTTTTCTCTTTTTTCTCAATATTGACCCAAAGGCTCAAATATTATCAAAAATATCAATAATCTCTATTTTAAACCCCAAACACACAGGTATGAGTCAATTGAACAAAACCCCTGTTTTCAACATTATACATCTCCAACCTTAAGTTCCCAAATCAAACCATCTATACAAATAACTCAACATTTATGTTAAAACACATAAGAATGAGTAGGAATCCCTACCTCAAATTCAGAGCTCAAATGGAGAAGATGAAAAGAGTTAAAACCCCAAAATCAACGACGAGGAAACTCGATCTCCACCACACACAACAAAGCCCTCGAGAAATTACACAACTTTGGCGAAGGAACTATGGCCAAAATCCCAATGGAACTATGGCTAAAATCCAGCTCGGCACAACTAAAATTTATAACTTAAGCTCGGCTCGTAATGGCTCATTAAACCAAGAAAGAACCATAGAAGCTCCTAAGCTAACCCTCTGCACTTGCACCTATATAGAAGTTTGTCCACCTCAAAATGTATTTTGTAATCGATGTGGGACTTCCAACAAATGCACCAACCGATGTCATTTGGCACAACATTTTCGTCCACTCTTTGAGTCCCACATCGCTGAGAGAGGAAACATTTTGTGTCCAAATGCTTATAAAGTAGTGAATTGTTGGCACAGGTCAAGTAACTTCGAATGCATTTTGAATTTTTGTTTTGAGGCGACAGCCTCGACCTCAGTGGCCGCCTTGGACTCGCCAAGGGGCGCTGCCCCCTAGACCCCCGACCGGCCTAGTCGAAGTGGCAAAACATAAAAGAATGATTGAAACTAGGATTGCTACATGAACCCTCAAGATCAAACATAGATCATACCCACATGTCAAGAGAGAATGAATGGGATAAAATGCATATGGTTAAAGAGAGGAAAGATGGATAGAGGTTTGTGGAGTGAGCTTTGAAGTGAAGCAAGATACAAAAAATTGAGAGATCTTTAAAGGTGGATTTATCAACAAACATGACACATTTGAGAGGGAATTTAAAGGTGACAAAACAATCTCTCACCATTTGATCTTAGAAGGAAATAATCAGTCTTACCAAAATATTCAAGATACTTTAAAAAAGCTGCCTTCTTGATCTTAGCTGTATGAGATCTGACAAAATGTTTAAAATTGATCTTGACCATCTAAAATGATACATGAGACAACTGTCCAATACTGTCCAATCTCTCTACTTGGACAATGATACAAAGTACAGAACAATGTAATAACAATGATTCCTAAATTTCCGAATTCACAAAGCTTCGCAATTCTAGTGATGACAAAACAGAGTTATATTCTTCATCCAAGTACATCATCACTTATGGTTATCTATTCAAGGCTCTAAAGCTCTACGCAACATGATCATGATTATCACCATCTTGCTCTTGCTTCCACTGGCCTGTGAGAAATTAATACAAATTGTGAAAGTTAGGTTAGTAACTTGGTAGACAAAAAGTAGCATGCTACATAAAAGAGAATTGATATGGTACATGATTCAATGTTGAGATATCCACAACGCAATATAATAACTTCAAACTCTCTTGCAAATGTCAACATCACCGTTTAAAGCAATGCAGCTATTATGGTCAATTGAAACCTGTCATTCCATGTTCAAGTGAATAGACATGCGTTTGCACTATTAAAGTAGATAAATGAATAGAAAGAAAACAATAGCATAGAGAGTGAAATTGAGAATGACAAAAAATCATACAAACCTCCATACCGTAGCTACCTAAAAACCTATTGTAGTGAGAACATCATGTTTGATACAATAAGAAAAAGAAAACAACCAAAGAAAAAGCAAAATTTAATACTAAAACCATGATATAAAACAAAATTCAATTGATAGTGGAAGACAACCTTGTAAGAGAAAAATAATCCAAATACCTACTAATCTGTGTATTTTTTCCCAATGCAAGAGTCTAGGCTATTCCTACACTCTTCTAACTCATTGAGAGTATTATTTAATGGAAACCCAAAAAAGGAATGTGAGACATGTATTTCATAGAAAAGAAAAGTTACATGACTGGCCAAATATTTTTAAAAAACGTTATAATTTTACCTTATTTATTGTTATGCCTACACATCATGACTAAACAATGGATAAGAATTTTTTAAGATTGTAAACCAACAAATAATTAAATTCAAATTTATAAAATGAGTATGAAAAAAAATCAAAAAGCAATTAAAGTTTACCTTGTGTTTCTCATCAAAAAAACAAACCAGTTGGAAACAATGTTAATTATAAAGGTTAAAAAATACAAAATAAAAATAAAAGAGAGACGAAGGACAATATAATATTTTAATTGAGATCCAAAAATATACATGATCTTCTAGCCAAAAAATTCAAATCATATTAAATAAACCCTCCAATGAAGCTTAACAATTAAATCATGAATTTACCTTCATAACTATAACTCATGCCTCAATTTGGAAGTGCTCACACTGATAAATAAAATATTACAAACTTTAAACAATTGTGACTTTTTTCAAAGAAAATGAGCATCAAAACTAACATATTCCTACAGATTCATATCCAACCAACAGTGGTAGAGTATTTAGAATGAATAAGGAAGAAGATTAAAAAAGAAAAATTACTTTAGAAACATGACTTATTTTCATAGTACATATCGTGGAAAAAAGTAGAAAATTTAAAATTTACTTGGCAAAAGTGTCACCCTTCAAAAATATATAAAAACAATGCCCAAATAGTACACATTAAAATCCATATAAACTACTAAGATAACTGTGGAACATAGAAGATGAAAAAGAAAGAGAAATGTGCCTATTTTGTGAAATGGGCACTAAAGGTAAATGCACTTATTTCTCAACTTTCAATTTTCATGTTCAATTTTTTTAAACTTATTTAATTTATTATGTTTTGTAAGTAGAAATTGCAACAAAATACTCTCGAGTCTAGCATAAATTTTCAAAATAAAAAAGGAAAAATTATAGGTAGCCTTTTAGAAAATATTTCATTTTTATATTCAACTAAGACCCAAAAAAAAAAAATGACTTTTTTATTTTTAATGAACCTTTTAGAAGATTTTTTTCAATTTTTTGTTTTGTTTGTTGTTTTTTTTTTCCAGATCTAGTAGATTGACTTCAAATGTAAATTTTTCTACACAAATTTTTTTTTTAAAAAAAATACTAAAAGGAAAAACTCTATTTTTTTTTTGCTAGTCCCAAACTCACCGAGAATGGATCTACATTTTGCGTCACACCTTTTGGATAACTACATTTAGAGAGTTCTAAAAGCTAGGCAAACTAATTTCATGAGTAGCAATTGTTGTTGGAGTACACATATTAGGTAAAATTGCGAGATAAAATTAAAAAGTAGAATTATTTTATATATACTTTTGTTAAGTGAAATGCAGTGTTAGAGTTACTCTAAAAAGTAAAAAACTTTGTTGATTTACAAACCAAATCAGAACTAAACCACAAGATGTAATGGGAGATGTATACAAAGCAAGTAAAAGGGAGTGAGAGAGTGCTTACCATCAAGATGTGGTTGAAGAGGAGGAAGAGCTGCCGAAGCATAGATGCTGTAGAGAGAGAAGATGAACAAAACAGAGCATAGAGAGGGAAACAGAGCCATTTACTGATGCTGTAGTGTAGCTGTGTATTGAAATGAGGAAAGAGAAGAGAGTGAGCTATATCTATATATTAGTGTATGTCTATGAATAATGTTAGGATCAAAACATAATTGTAATTTATACATATCATGTTGAAATTTGTAAAATTTATGTCATTTTTTGATAAAGATACTAAAAAAAATATATATTGAAATTTTGTATAGTTTGTGTCATTTTTTCCACTTTCTTAATTCTAGTGGTAACAGAAGGCTCCTTAAAAGGGCATAAAAATTCTATCAGTTAATTCTGGAAATACATGATTGTGTCTTTCACTTGTTAACTACTCCTAATTTCTAAGCCAAGGTGATCCCCACCAAATTTCACTATTTCATTTAGAACTATATGCATCATCATGAAGTGGACCAAACTAAAATCTAGTATCCGTTGATCACTTCTGTGTACTGGTTTATTTTGGATAGATAGAATTTGTTTCCAAATCAAGGAGAGATCTTTTGTGCACCTTAGAAATTGTAAATCAGTGTTTATTTTATCACAATCATTTACTGGCTTACAGATAAGCAGTTCATGTATACACACACAAACATGTTTTGTCCACAGTTCTACTTTGTTATATTGTATGTTACAATGCTATGCTTGCTAGCATTGGTTTAAAGAACAAACGATCCTTATATTATTGAAAGCTTCTCTATTCCTACATCAAAGATAAAATTTCATTTCCATGTGGATCACCCAAATATATTACTAAATTAATCCTTCATAGGAGCGAACTTATACTAACATGCCTTGAACCATTTTCAGTTCAGACAACATTGCTTTTACCTTTGGATGCTGTGTTACCCTTCTTGTTCAATTGATGGCTGTAGGAAATTGTGATGTAACTAAAACATCCTTCATCAAAGTCCTAACTTTCCCAAATCTTCATACCAACAATGTCAAAAACATTTAACATGAGCCATTTATCATATCTTTTCAAACAAATTGAACAAAGTATGCACAAATTGTTGCTCACTCAAGATTGCCACTCTTTCAACACTCATCAATCAAAGAAGTGCATATTTAATTTACACATCTCTAGCAATATTTTAACTCCCACAACAATAAATACAAAATCCTTAGAGATAAGAAAAACTTAAGCTTAAAAAAGTGTAGAGCTGTCAAGCTCCATTATCCCTTGTCCAAAATTTGGCTACTGTTTATTATTAAAAATAACATCTAACTCCCA
This sequence comes from Camellia lanceoleosa, assembly GCA_025200525.1. Taxonomy (NCBI): domain Eukaryota; kingdom Viridiplantae; phylum Streptophyta; class Magnoliopsida; order Ericales; family Theaceae; genus Camellia; species Camellia lanceoleosa. Next base: position 16,017,785 of record CM045767.1, on the reverse strand, counting down.
CTGCTTGTATCACCAATTTGAATATACCTCTATTTTTGCTAAACCTTACCACCATACACTACATTTACTTGGCCTGTTATAATAAATTCACTCACTATTTTAACAACAAAAAAAGTAGAATTATATAAGCAGCTAGTATCAAAAATTAAACTATTTTAATTGAGGCATTTTACCGAATATGGTATATGCATGAAGACACACACAAAATATAGAGGGGTAAAGAGACAGATTTTAATTAAGGCAATATAAATGAGAAACAAATCACATAATATAAATGAGAAACACAATCAAACCCAAATGAGAAACAAATCACATAAAAATTTAGACACCCAACAAAAACCCAAATAAAAATTTTGAGGCATTTTGGAGACCCATTTTAAAATGTGAGGCATTTTACAGAACATAGTGAATGCATACAAAGAGACACACATAAAACAAACAAAAAAAAGCCAAGCCAATTATTTTCTTCTTCCAATTTTTTTTTTTTTTTTTTTTATAGCCCTCTGTTTGGTTGCCTAGAAAGTTGAACCTTACATGTAAAATTAGAATTCTCTACTAAAAAACCCACTTCAGTCTTCGTTCGAATGATACACGGCTTCTCAATATATATATACACACATTGGAATCATACATAAATATGGGACTTGGGGTTTGGAATCATATATATACAGGGGCTTTGGAATCATATATATAAATATATATACATCCATATATATATGCATACATATTGGAATCATATATATACATAATCATATATAAAATCTATATATATATATACATCCATAATCATCCATAATCATATATAAAATCACATAATCATACATAATACACACAAATGCATATATATACATACATTCGGTCTCATCTCTAAATCTCTAAATCTCCTATCTCTGAATCATGTACATAGTTGCTCCATTCGGCCGGAAGAGAGAAGATGATGATTAGGAAGAGAGAAGAGAGGAAGAGAGAAGTTGAAGAGACTAATAGGGGTTTTGGGTTCAGTCGCCTGCAAGGGTTGATAGGGAGAGAGAGAGAGAGAATGTGGGTCAAATTTCAAATTTTGAAATCAGAAACAAAAAGATGAGAGTGTGTGTGTGAGAGACAGGGGCTGTGGGTTGAAAATGATCTTGGACCAAATAGAGAGTGAGACACTGTGAGCCTTTGGATTGAGTTCAATCCAATAGTTCATATTTTGACAAAGAGACAGAAGTCCCATCAAGAAAAAAAAACAGAGTTGTTTTGTTATATAGATATATATTTAATCTTATATTTATATTTATATATGTTGTGATTATGTTGTATTTATATATTATAATAAGTCAATTAGGTTACAAGGTTAGGGGCTAACTAAAACAAAAAGGAAAGAGGGTGGAATAGCCGCCAGGGGAGGGAGAGAGAGAGAGAGAGGATTAATCAACTAAGAGTGATCAATCCTTGAGAAAGCAGAAAGAGAGTCGGTGGGGAAGAAGATGAAAGAAGAAAAAAATAAAAAGATTAGAATTTTGTTTTGGTAGCTCCATTAATTTTTCAAATAATTCTTTGATCTTCAAAAAATAATTGTGAGTATAAAACCCACTTCCCTTTATTTATATTTAATTCGTTGTTTTGATTTATTTGATGTTAGTTTGATTTTGTATTTACATAAAGATGATAGATTGATTTTAATTATTTTAATTAGTTGTGTATGTCAGGCTTAGGATTTTTATATGTATTTATTTTATGGTTATAATCACACTCATTGTTATATGAAATTAAAATAAACTTAGAACCCATAGATAAATTCCTTATACTCCACCATGACTCAATGGATTGCTATTTTATTTGAGTGTTGGTGAGAAAGAGTGTATAAAAAAAAGTGAGGATTACGAGATTTATTTAAATGCCTTAGGCTTGGCATTGTTATGTTTGTTCTCATCAGTAGATGAGAGATTGTGTATATATATACTGTTGCATCATTCTCATGAGTAGACGAGTGCTTTGATTTATGCGCGTACGTATATGCTAACCATCCGAGGAGTGTGGGTTACACTTGGGACGATATCCCCATGCAAGTTTGGCTTCAGAGTAGTGCTAGGTATATGGGAGGCACATGTGATATATGTGTAGGCCAAAAGTGAAGGGCCGAAATGGTGGAGTTAAAGTACAAAGAATTAAAGATGAGTTTATTGTTATAGTGTGAATTGTATTGATTTGTACATCTTAAAAAATAGTTAACGATCTTGATAAATTATGAAATTTGAGCAGAGGCATGTATACGTGATTCTAAACAACTTTTGTGTTTTAACTTTTTATTAAAAAGATCGATTAGAACTTGTAATCAGATGATCTTGGTTACAATAGTTTTTATTCATTTTAGTATGGTAGACTTTAGATGCTGTTTTAACCCACGAAACGAGCTCATTTTTCTTGGTTTCAATTAAGCTAAAGTAAATAAATTATTCTGCACACTTTTTGTGTTTTGAACTTTTTCGAAAAAAAATCATCTTAGGGCAGTTTCTGTTCGTTTTCAGTTTCAGATTTTTTGGTTGAATTCTATATAGGTTCTTCTATCAAATTTTTCTCTCAACCTGTACAGATTCTACTAAATGAAAGTCTTTTGGGAAATTTAATTCTGTATAATTTTTTTCTTTGAGTTTTGATCAATTTAAATTATTTAAGCATGAAACGGTACATTTTTATACTTCTTCAGCAAGTTAATTATAATTAAATTATACTAACTTTTTCTTCTTTTTTTTTTTTGCAGAATGGTGGGTCTTACTAACTTTTTATGTATGGCTGACCCACGATGTTTTTATTTTTATTTTTTTTTATTTTATACTCAATTTATATTTCATTGTGTATGGGCAAGAAACTAAATCAGTGTGTTTGGTTTGAGTTTTTTAGATTAAGTTTTTGAAAACTGAGTTTTTTAGTTTTCATATTTTTTTTTTATTTTTAGTGAATATTTTTAAAATTTTAAACATTTTTTTTTTTTTACTTTTTTAGATACACCTTACATAGATGTATCGAAAAAGTAAAAAAATTGTGAAAAAATATTTTAAAAAATTAATAAATACATAAAAATACAAAAAAATGTACTGAATTCTCGTATTTTTTTATATTTTTGGTATTTAGTGAATTTTTAAAAGACTTTTTTCCACAAAATAAAGGAGATGGATTACTTAAATTTACAAATCAAGGGGTTGAAGAAAAAGAAGGTGTCGGTGATTACTTGGGCTTTGAATGAGCCTTAGGCTGGGTCCGTAAACTTTATTTTGACACATTGAACTTAGCCCACCATTTAAGCGAAAGTTTGCGAATTAATTATCATCAATTTACTTTTAGGTATATTTATATTAGGTATGTCTAAATTTTAATAATTAAATGTTTTGGTTTGTGCATTCCAATTCTTTGTTTAAATTAGTTCATCTTTGATTTCGTAATCCATCTCCTTTATGTTGTATGCTACTTCCGCGGTCATGAAGTAAAAAAAATTACTTAAAATATTAAAAAAATTCAGTAAAAACAAAAAAACACAGAAAACAAGAAAGTAAAATTTTTTAAAAAGTGTTTTTGGAAAAGTGGAATCAAGCAAAGTTACCGTATCTCAAGAAACTACCGATTCGTCTCGGTACGAATGTAACTACTTGTCTTGTCCCGTAATAACAATTAAATGTTTTTTTTTTTGGTGGTGGACACGTGGATGTCAAATATTTATACTCATATCAGCATACTTCTATACTGATTCATTTTGTCTCTTGGCATCTCAAGTGTACTCTGTTTAAGCGCAGCGGAGCTTCCTTTGCAGTATTAGTTAGGATTACGGCAGTGATGTGGAATAACTATAGTCGTTGGACATGTCTCTTGGATTTCTTTTGTTCTCTTGAGCTTAGGGTTGATATTAGTTAATTGTATTTATTATTTTTTTTATGACGTTAGTATTTTGCCAATTTGACATTGTAGGTTATTTTTCAACTTTGCCTTATTTAAGTTGTTTTAATTAGTTATTGTTACTTTAATGTTAGAGGTATTAGTTAGTTATGAAATTTAAGGTGGATGGTTTGGTTGGCGTTTTGTTAGTTTTTTTTTAGTCCCTTGTAACCTTTTGAGCATGGAATTTATTTAAATCTTATGGAGATGAAAACGTTTAGTTTTTTTATTTCATCCCTAAGATTTGGATGATGGAATATTGATTGGGATTTAGTCCTAATTTAATATTTAATTGTCCAAATTTTGGGACGTGTCAAACATACACAACACTATAATATTAAACGGTAGCATAAGGTTTATATATTAAAACAATCAATTTTTTCTTTTTTTTTTTCTTTTTTCTGATGTGGGGTTGTAAAATAAAAGTTAACAAATGTTTGAACGGGAAGTTTATTTCTAATTAAGCAATCTCAATCGTTTAATTTTTAATATGGTCAATCTTAGTTTATTTCAAATCAAACAAATCTAAGCAATATGTTTTGATAAAACAACTAAAACCGCGATTAAACCAGTGAATCAGTCAAACCGAAAATGATTCAGCCTAATCGGCTAAGTCAAAAAGCCAACCAATTTATAACAAAATTAATTAATTAAAACTTTTAAATTTTAATTTAAAATTAAAACCGTCTGGAACTAAAACATGTATAATACTATAATATTAAATGAGAGTATAAGATTCACTTTATATAAGTGAAAAACTCATTTTTTCTTTTTTTTCTCAATGTAAGATTGTAATTGTCTTTAAGTTAAATATTATGAGAGTTTCAAAATCTCATACAAAATTTTTTTTTAAAATCAAAACGTTTATGTGAGATTATAAAATAAAAGTTAAATGGAAACAAGCCAATGAGAATTTTCTTAATTGTTTAAAATTAAGAAAATCAAAAAAATGAGTATGAGATATTAATTATTGGGTTTCTCACTAAAAATCTTCTTTTGCTTATATATATTAATTTATTTCAAATTTAATCAATATATTTTGATAAAATTACTAAAATCGCAGTTAAACCAATGAATCAATTAAATCAAAAATGATTTAGCCTAATCGGCTAGGTCATAATTAATTAATTAAAATTGTTAAAATTTAAACTTTATTGAATTGAAACATGCACATCATTACAATATTAAATGGGATGTGAGTATAAGATTCACTTTATATGAGTAAAACAATTCATTTTTTTTTTTCTTATTTTCCTAATGTGGGATTATCAAATAAAAGCTAGCCAATAGAGATTTTCTTAATTGTTTAAAATTAAGAAAATCAAAAAAAAATAGTTTGAAATATTAAATGGGATGTGAGTATAAGATTTACTTTATATGAGTAAAACAACTCATTTTTTTTTCTTTCTTTTCCTGATATGGGATTATCAAATAAAAGTTAACTAATGGAGATTTTCTTAATTGTTTAAAATTAAGAAAATCAAGAAAAGTAATATGAGATATTGAAACTCTCACAAAATTTTTCACTAAAAACCCCTTTTCTTTATATAAAATATAGATTAGCATTAACTTTATAATTTCTTGTTAAAAATATAAGGAAACGAATAAAATTTAAATTTGTCCATATAATAATTATCTATAATTAAAATTTTAAATTTCTCTAATTTTTTTATACAAAATTTCATTATCCTAATCAAATACTTACCAAAAAAAAAATATTTTTCTTTTTATTTCTTTTCTTTTGAACTGATTTTTTTTTCTCTTTTACTTTATTAATTTTGCTTTCTAAGGCTATCTCTAATCCTTCAATAATGTTTTACCAAATTTAAATTTGATAAAAAATTTGTTAGAACGATACTCCAACAATTTCATTAAATCAATATCAAATGAAAGAGAGCTAAATTTGTCATCAAATTAAGAGAGTTTTTGACCTTCTATCAAATTTTGTAGGTGGTCGTTGGGCCGAACGTCCGCCTAGACATCCTTTCGGACAATCAAACTTTTTTTTATTTGAACGTCAAATTTTATTTGTAACGCCCTCAAAAAAAACATTAAAACCTATCAATATAGACATGCATTGATACAAAATGTAAATATCATTCTATTCATCAGAGTAGTTCATTATAATGTGTATTACATGTTAACAACAAAAGCAAATGTCCCATGGGCTTATAGCTTTCTAAGTTAACACTTGGTTACCAAAAAGAGTACTAACTCGATATACATTAAGCCCTTGGCTTGAATTTACATGTAATACATCCAAAAGATAACAAAATGACAAAAAAGTCTGTCTGCCTCTAGCCTCCCTAGCTATGTCTTTGAAGGTGACATGCTACTTGTACCTGAAAATGATGTCCCATAAAGAGTGAGCCACAGCCCAGTAGAAATACACTAAACTAGCTATGAACAATGACTAAAAGATTAACTGTTGATAGATGGTCAACACAGATACATCCACATATATCACATTTTGGTTTCATGACATTAAGTCCATGTTACATCTCATTTCCCATTTCTTTTCAACTTTGAGTTTGAAAACAAGGCTCAACACTTAGCCAAATATCTTAATGAGATTAAGACTCATCCTTGAAACACTTTCAAAATTCATGTTAGATACACATTTTAATACTGAAATGATAACACATAAGCCATTTCCACACTTTACGAAAGATACACATTTCGGTGTTGTGTCAACATAACATAAAATCACTTATATTCTCCACAATTGATAACGATATACATTTTAGTGCTATATCAAATCAATTCGAACACTTCCATAATCAACACTTGATATACATTGTAGTGCTGTATCAATGTCACCCAAAATTCGGTTTAGAGGTCCATCCCCTATCTTCCCCTAAACCGTGGAGTACATCTCCTATCTCCTCCCACACAACACATGTATATAAACATAGATCATATACAGTCAATCAATACATAAAGTTAATGTATTATTTCTACTGCTATATTCGATAGCATACTCAATCGATTAGTTTTAGTTTGCCTAATCATCATGCATTGTCTACAACAATCAAGACTATCCTCCACCGATAGCCCAAAGCAGTTATTTCTATACTGAAAATAAATGCACAAAATGGATATATAATCAACATTCTCAATTCAATTCCTCTTTTCTTCAAATTAATTATACCAATTAATTTAACTATGTAATTAGGGCATTTTTCCATAAGTTATATAACAACCCAAAGGTTCCATTTTTATCCATAATCCACCATTGGTCTCATTTCTCTATGCTAAACATGCATATAAGTTTATATAAACAAAATCCCAACTCTTGCAAAATTATACAAAAGACCCAAACTTTCTCATAATTTCACAACAACCTCCAACATATCAAAATGTTAAAATTCAAAGACAAAGTTCATGAGAAGGAGTAGGTTATCCCTACCTCGAAGTTTGAGCTCAAACGAAGATGAAGACCAAAATCCAACGTGCTCCAAATCCCAAATTTTTCATATTAAATCAAAGCCCAAGTCACCCTCTATCTTTTTAACAAAGGACCCAGGATAGATTCACACTAGAGGGAGATGAAATCTAAGAGAGAAGACAAGTCTAGAGATAGGGGGTCTCGGATCTAGGGTTTGAAAAAGAGAAGGGGATGAAAAAGTGAAGTTTTCCCCGCTGCAGCCTACTGATATAAAACAAGCTCGCTCGAGCGAAGGATTGGTCGCTCGAGCGACCAGACACAAAGAATACAGGCTCGAGCGAAGAAAGTCTCGCTCGAGCCAAAAACTCGAAGCTTCAGGTTTGCAACCCAGAAGCACGCTCGAGCGACAGAATGCCCGCTCGAGCGAGGAAACTCAAAACATACACCTTGCTCGCTCGAGCGAAAGAAAGCTCGCTCAAGCCAAGAAACACAGCTCTCAGGTCAAAATAAGACGCAGACGCATGCTCGAGCGCAAGACGTTTCGCTCGATCCACCAGACACAAAACTCAACTCTCGCTCGAGCGACCAAACCCTAGCTCGAGCGAAGGATCCAAAACAAAGAGCTCGCTTGAGCGACAAACTTCTCACTCGAGCGAAGGACTAAAATCCTGGGTAACAACCATTTGCTCCCAAACACAACCAACTTGTAACAAACCTGCCCAACACATCCTATAACTTAAATACAAAGTAAGAAAGGACGTAAACAAGATTTAAACAACTGCTAACATCCACAGAAACAAGTCCGGATCACTGTACAACAAGGGGAAAAACCCGGGATCGCTATATTATTCATGTTCGGGTGTCCGCCCGAATGTTCTCCCAGACAATCGTGCTTGTAATTAAATTTGATAAAAAATTTAAAGGTAAATTACATTGACACCCCCTAAAGTTTATATTTATTACAGTTCCCTTCTCACCTTTTGAAAATTACATCTCTCTTCCTGAGGTTTAAAGTTTCATTACAAATTGCTCCCTCAGTTAGTTGACTTTAAGTCAACTAAGAGATTTTGCTGATGTCAGCAATTTAATTTTTTTAAATACGAATTTTGCCCTCACTGAGTAAATTACATTGACACCCCTCATATTTTAGAAATTACAATCTCATCCCAACGTTTAAAGTAGCATTACCAATTACCCCCTCGGTTAGTATTAGTTGAAAAATAAATTCATTGAAAAAGAAATTAATTGGAAAAAAAAAATTAATAGAAAAAAAAATTTGTTAGTCAAATTTTTAAATTTCTGTTTAAAAACCAACTTAAACTCATTTTTTGAATTTACGTTTTTTTCCTCAAATTTACAAATTGAGACAACCATTTATATACTGAAAAAATTATCAAACAAGTTTTTATGACAGTTTTTAAAATTTTTGTAAATATAAATGGAAAATTGAAAACGAAATGGTGACCAAACAGGCCTCAGATGGTAAAAATGTCATAAAATTAACAAATAATTAAATAAGTTACTAACGTAAGAAATGACTCATCAAAAGATTCTTAGGCTTTGTTTAAAAAAAAAAAATTCTTAGGTTATGTATGGTTTGATTTTTAGAAATTAAAAATTAATTTGGTTAAAAAATAAAAAAATAATTATTATCATTTTTATATAATTTTTATTTTTTGAGTGGCAGAAATAATTTTTTTACAAATTAAATATATTTTTTCATATTTATTTTTATTAAATTAGTTTTTTTTTTTAAATGTCAAGGGGGCCGTATTAAATTAAAATCTGAGGGATTGTCAATGTAATTTATCCTTTAAAGTATATGTAAAGATTAAGGATAAATATATCATTTTAATTTAAAAGTTAATACTGTTAAATAATTATACTGACAAAATTATAAGTGTAATTTTTTAAATATAAAAAGAGGACTGTAATAAATATAAATTCTCATGGTGTCAGTATATTATTACATATCATATCAAATTTTTTATTAAATTTAATAAGATATGTTATTAAAGATTAGAGATGCTGAACCAAATAGATTCTAAAGTGCTTTCCTCGACATTTCCTTACATTTTCCCGAGAAAAAGAGGGTCGCAGAAATAATTGTTCTTTTTGCGGCGGCTTCCAAACCTAGCGCCGAAATTAAATGGATCATTGCGCGTCCGGATCCTCTAGAGTAACTCTCTAGAGTGATCCTCTAGAGTGGATGATCCAACGGCTGTGGTTAGGCCTCACCAAAACGACGTCGTTTTGGTGAGGATTTTCAAAATAAAAAAAAAAAAAAAAATTCAGATTTTTGAAGCTCTGTTAATGGCTTCCATTCATCATCATCTTCACAACACAACCCAATCAACTCCGCTCTTCTTGTTCATTGTTCATCAAAATGATGAAGCTTTTTTTCAATGAAATCAGATTCAACTCGGCTCCCGCAATGAAAAATCTGATTTTGAAATCTGAAAAAATCAGATTTTTTTGATTTCATTCAACTCAGATTCAACTCGGCTCCCGCTTGTAAAATTAATAGGATTTTTTCGTTGAATCTGATTTGTGAGATTTCAAAACGATTTCAAAACGATTTTTCGTCAGTTCCCAAAGCGAGCTACTTTCTTTGGTTGGAAAGAGTTGAATCTGATTTTTTGTGAAATAGATGAAGCTTCATTGAAACGATTTTTGTGAAATGGGTTTGTGAGAATCAACTCAGAGTTGAATCTGATTTTTTGCGAAATAGATGAAGCTTCATTGAAACGATTTTTGTGAAATGGGTTTGTGAGAATCAACTCCACTTCAGAGATTCAACCTAAACGAGCTAAGATTTGAATCTGATTTTTTGTGAAATAGATGAAGCTTCATTGAAACGATTTTTGTGAAATGGGTTTGTGAGAATCAACTCAGAGTTGAATCTGATTTTTTGTGAAATAGATGAAGCTTCATTGAAACGATTTTTGTGAAATGGGTTTGTGAGAATCAACTCCACTTCAGAGATTCAACCCAAACGAGCTAAGATTGCACTCACTTCAGAGATGGGTTTGTGAGATTTCTGGATTTTGAATGATTTTCTTGAGCAAGAAAATGGAAGAGAAAAGGCAGAGAGATCACTTCCTTACCAAAATAATCTTAACCGTTGATTTTACTAGTGGGGCACGTGTCAAACTCTCAAAAATCACTCTAGAGATCACTTCAGAGAGATCACTCTAGAGGATTTCTCCTTCCGCAATGACCCAAAGCAAAAGAGACAATGATTTCTTCGGGTTATTTTTGGAGTGGGTTAAAAGTTATTTCTTAATTTTTAATTTATTTTTTTTTATAAAAAATTTAAAAAGAAAATTAAAAAATAACTTTTAATTATCTTTTCAAAATATTTCTTAATTTTGTTTGAGAACAAATTATTTTACTAATTTTTTAATTTTGTAATTAAAAGTTGAGGTAAAAAAATTAATATATTTAGAATAGTTTTTAAATTTTTTATCAAAAGATATGTGAAAAGTTAAAAAAAATCTTTATTTTTTTATATAAATTATTAATTTTTTAATTTGTTAAGTGACTTTTTGATTTTTAAACTAAAAAATAATGTTGCCAAATGAGACCTTAATTATAGGAACGGATTTAGAATTTTCATATAAGAAGGTGAAAATAAACAAAATTTTTAAAAAGAAAGTACAAATTATAATGTCAATTTCTATTAATTTAACAAATGAAAATAAGATAAATTATTTCATACATAGTATTTTTTTTTGTATCCACATTTTGTTAAAAAAATTGTAACTATTAAATAATATATATATATATATTAAAGTGAGACATCTTGAATTGTTATACTCGACATTAGTTCATGTTATTAAAAATATTCATGATAGAATTCATATTAGGCCTTATTTGAAGACATGCAATTTTAGTAATTTTTTAACTTTTGGACTAAAATATAAAGTAAAAAAAATTAATATGTTTTGGGTGACTTTTTAATTTTTTACAAAAAGATATATAAAAAGTAGAGAGAAAATGAAATCTTTGACTTTTTGATATAGGTTATAGGCTTTTTGATTTTTTTAGTAACTTTTTGACTTTTTAATTAAAATGTTAACTTGCCAAACAAGACCTTAAAATATCGTATAATTTCTTTCTCAATGAACGTGATTAAATAATTAGCTAGTACTGTATTGAATTATTTAGAAACTTCAACTTGTAGTTAACAATAGTTATAAAAGATAAATTTTTTTATTATTTTATCTTATTTTTTAATTAATGACACTTTTTAACAATTAATTTTTAAACTATTATTAAAAATTAATAATTAATTAATAATATTTTTTAATAATATTTAATAAAAAATACTATTAATTATCACAAAATCTATTAAATAATAAATCTATCTAGTACACATAAATCCCAATGGACAACGTTTTTCCTCTTCGGGTCCATCCTTGCCTAAGTGCTTACGTTGTAGGTGCTAGTTACTCTACTGTGGAAAACCAAACCTTCTACACCATTCTTGCTCAGGTATATATATATATATAAAGTTCTATAATCCTAGAAAAATATCCGCAAAAATACATTTTACGGTTAAGATGATTAATTATCCCACTATATAAAAAAATAGATCTCAACCATGCATCACTATTCTAGGTCAATTTCTGATCCATATTTTTGGATGCATAGACTCTCTCTGTCAAGTAAGAAAGTCTACTCATTGGTTTAGATTTGGGTCAACTGTATGGTTCATTTTTATTTTTTTTTAATAAAAAAAAGAAGTTATATTTAATATATGGGAGGCAACTTCTCTCCTATATGTTATTAAACTAGAAAGGTCTGATTCGGCTCATTGTAATAGTTCATCTTGGTACATTTATTGTGCACATTATTTATACCGAAACAAAAAAAAAAAAAAAAAAAAAATGATTTATTCATTTGATCAGATTATATTTGTCTACAAAAAAATAGACAAATTGTATAATTTTGAAGATAGTCCGTTTATTTTATTTATTTTTCTAGACAAATATAATCAAACCAATTGACTATCAATAATGTTCGATCAACTTAATTTTTTGAATGAATAATATGTTTAACGAGCTCTACAAAATAAACAATTCAAATAATATGATGGGTTGGCTAGGAGCTGCTCTGTTATATGTATTACTTGACACATTTTAATTACACTTTTAGAGTAATCATTCACTTTCTAAATTAATAAATAATTAAATAGAAAAATAAAATGGGTGGGTTTGGGATTATGGTTGTGTTTTTAGTGATTTTTTGACTTTTTAATTTTTTTTATAAGTTAAAAAAGTTGATGTGTTTCGAAAGTTATTAAAAAAAATTTCTTTTTTTTCAAAAAAAATTAATGCGATATTTAACTTTTTCCGCCGGTGACAAATAATTTATTGAATTTTTAATTTTTTTTTCTTAACACCCCAAACAGTCACTTTAGTCTTTCTTTTACCATTTTTTAAATATAAATAACACATATTTTAATATATAAATTTAACCATCTCATTAAAAATATTTTGGAAAAATTACATTTCAATCTATATTTTCAAATAAATAATACACTGTACAAACATTAAAATGCAAAGTCATAATTTTTTCAATAATGTTAGAGATTCACATTTTGTACTCACAAATGCATCTATAATTATGTGACAAAGATGGTGCGTCTCATATAATTGAGTGTATGACCAATCAAAAATTAATATTTGTCGGCTCATATCATTGTTGGTTGAATTGTGAGAGATTTTTGAGAGTCTCAAAATATTTTTGTAATTTTTTTTAATTATTTTATCAATTTGTAATTAATCTTTTAAAACACCACTAACATGTAATTCTGTCAAAGAAAAATATTTAAGAGTATTAAAAGTATGTGTCTTATTTTTTTTATTCCTATAAATCATTGCGCTTCTGCCAAATGTTCATAGCAGGCAATTGCCTGACCAAACTGAATTTTATTGTCCTTGTACAATTCGGTCCACACGTCAACGCAGACTCCAGCCTCCACATGTTTCCATGGAGGAGATTATTTGCTGGTCTGACGTGAAGTTACAATTAAATTTTATGGATGAAGAGTTAGAGGTTGTTTGGGATGACCTAAATAAGTATATATATATTTTTTTTTACAAAAAAATATGTAAAAAAGTAGAAAGGTGATGTGATGAAGAAAAGATAAAAATATGAATTATTTTTGAGTTACCAAACTTGGCCTTATTTTGACAATCGAGGTAAAAGTTAATTTTTTAGTATTTCTAATATTTTTAGGTCATTCTATCTTTTTTATTTTTTATATGTTTTTTTAACAAAAAAAATCAAAAAATTGACTTTTAAACTATGCCTCAAAATAATCCTGATTCAGTAAGAATCAATATTTTTTTATGTAATTTTTGAAAAATAATATAATAAATATTATATGTTGAATGGTATAAACTAATATTCTAAAACCACCCAATACCTTCTCTTTTATACAACCATCCATGCTACTTTGGATTTAGGCCGGTGTAGGGAGATCCGGACTTAACATAATTCGAATATAATTTGCTTATTTAAAAAGAAAAATTGAATTCAAATTGAATTTGATTTTGAAAATTTCAATAAAATTTCATTCAAATTTGACTCCGATTCGATTGTTATACATCAAATTCAAATTTTATTTTCATTTTTTAATTACTCAAATTCAAATGTAAGTAAAAAAAAAAAAAAAAAAAGGGAATGATATGATGGCATAGAAGGTGAGTTTGGATGTAAAGAGAGAAAGTGAGAAAGAATAAAACAATAAATAAGAAACTACGTGAGAAAATAATTTGTTTTATTGCATAATGACAGCTAGTGACGTAATTAGAGTTAAAGTTTGTTAAAAAAAACAAATTTAAAAACAGTCTGATCGGATTTATCTAATTCCACAATCAAAACAATCAGATTCAAATTTGATCAGATTATCATATTGAATTTTCTTTAATGGATTCATGTTGGGTGGGGTTGAGTCTAATTTGGTCAAAACAATCCGGTCATAGACTTTTTATTTTTTTTATGGCCATTCACATTCCTACTTGAACGTATAAAAGAATAATGTTACAATGATAAATTTTATTTTATTTTTTATATTAAATTTGTTCATTAATTTTTGTGATACTTCACACATTATTTATGTATTGGTATCATGCATAAAAAAACGAAATTCAATATGCTTAGAGACATCCCTTTAGTTCATTTTAGAGAATGAAATTAGGAATTCTATTTTCGTCTTATTGTAAGTCAGTCATTTGTTCAATTTGAAAGATGCTTCATACATTATTTATGCATTGATACTATGCTTAAAAAACAAAATTCAATATAATGAGACATGAAATAATATATAAATATTATATAAAAATTTGGTCATTACAATGTTAATAAAAGTAATTTTCATTGCATGATGATGATGTTGGAGTGGGTCCATCAACCATATTAACACAAGCTGACTGATGATTTACAGATTTTATATTCAAGAATTGGGATAGAGACTTCAAGGATGCATGAAAGATTGGAGAGACTTATTCATTGAATTTATGTAATCTTTTTGGTCTTAGCCACTCTCCCTGTGACCTAGTCATAAATGGTTGGAGAGAGAAAATGATGAAACTTTTTTTTTTTACTTTGCAGGGATAGACTGTGTCCGCTGACTCCATCAATTCGATCCAAAAAAATTAATAATTTTTTTTTATTACATTTATTTTGTTTGTTTGCACGCAAAATTTTGTTTGTTAGACTCGTAATTTTGTTTGTTGCACTCAATCTTCTACTCTCTCTTTCTCTCTGTCCTTTTTTTTAAAGTTCAAACATTCACATATGTGACTGTTTCTCTCCACTTCACATTCAATATTCATATAAATATACAATATATATATATATATATAATTCACAAAATGTCTTAATAAAGGTTCGACAAAATACACCAAATTAAGAGTTAGGATAAATCATCAATAAATCTTAATAGTTAGATTTAATTTTTATAAAATCTTATTGAAAATAAGTCCTAATACAATCATCGTTAAAAATAATTTTTTTGTGATAATTTTTTGTATATGTACTAAAAATTGATAATTAGTAATTTTTTGTCATAATTTTATAAATTGTCATTAAAACTTAATAACTTTTTTTTATGAAGAAATTTTCAAACTATCACTAAAAGTTAAAAATTAGTGATTTTTAAAAAAATATAATTAGTAATTTTCATTATAAAAAATATAATTATGACACTTTTCGCAATAAAAATATTTGGTCCCTAAGAAATAATTTTTTTTTCTAAATTTTGATCTCTAAAACCTTAATTTTTTGTAGTGCTAAAACTTATAATTAATGATATTTTTTATTAAAAAAATTTCAAATTATCGCTGAAGATTAGTAATTAGTGATGTTTTTTTAATAATGTTTAATGAAAAATACTATTAATTACAATATGACCTATTAAATAATAAGTCCACCTGTTAGGACTTACACGCAAATCCTCCTTAAGCTAACTTATATATCTAAAGATTTGTAAGACAAATCCTACCATAAGGTTTTTAAGACTACATTTTAGTGGATGATATGGTAGATTGTGATTGGGACACTTTTTTATGAGTTAGGGACCAAATTGCAAAAATCTTTCTTTGTAATGATCAAAGTAGAAAAAGATACATACTTCATAGAGTGAAAGCATAATTTATTCAATGAGTATTGTTATTCAGACTCTAAAATTAGATAAACTTTTTAGATCAACCTAAGTCACATGTCTCTTTCCATATTATTTGGATGAAAATGGAAAGAATCTAATAATTTATGGATAAAGTAAGAATATAATCAATACTCTTAAAACATTCATTACCAAGATTCATAGTATTTAGGGCAAAATTCAATTTACCTCTTTATAATTTGGGTTCAGAGCACATTACACCCTTACAGTTTAAATACAGGCAAAAACATCCATTGTGATTTTGGACTAAACTATAACGGTTACCTTTTTCATCCAAATTGACGGAAAAGTGTAATACACTTTTCAATTTTGAGAGGGAGCCCGATTTTTCTAGAAATAAAAGTAGAATCAAAATATAAAAAGTCAAATCTACCCTTCATCTTCTTCTTCATTCACTTCATCTTCTTCCTTGATTCATCTTCATCTACCTCAAAACCCTAAAAACTCTAACCTACTACCCACTACTCCCAATCACAAATCTACCCTCTCCAACTCCCACCCACTGCCACCCATATCTCCTTATCAACCATTATTATCACGACCCAAACCCGGTACCCAAAGGTTCAGCGTCGTAACAAGATAAAAAAAAATAAAATAATTCGGATAATTCTGTAGTCACAGCGCAAGCGGATAAATTAAATAAATTAAAATAAATAACTGGGTACCAACTGTTTATTTAAAAGGTAATAAAATATAGTCATTTGAGCTTCACTGTATTACAAGAGTTTAATAATAAAAAATAGAAAATAAAATAACATAACGATTTATTTTCCATCTTGATCTCGCTAAACCTCGTCACCTGAAAGGGGTAACAGCTATAAGCACATAGTAAAGTGAGAAATATTATACTATGAGGGCAAAAAATGGCCATGGATATTTAAGTAAGCTAAAACATTATAAATTGAGTTGAGTTGAATACACAAATTAATTAAGTGTCAGAAACTGAAATAATCACTATAACCACGGTACATCACTAAGTGACAAGCAGTACACTGGTCAATGGATCCACGACAAACACTGGACCACAGAGTGGTCAATCACTAAGCCAATGGTTATTTAGGTCCCCCAAAGTATGGGACTCCCATGGTGGTATTCACAAAACATATTGTCATATAAGGTCATAACCAAATAGTCTTTAAAACCAAAACAAACATATCCATGGGTTTCACCTTCACAAATAGAGTTCATAAAACAATTCACGTAACTGAAATTTTTATAAAACATAACTTTTATTAATATTTTAATAAAACATAAATTATATAAAATAGATTTTGATAAGTCAAAACATACGTAAAATATATTTTGGTAACTCAAGGTATAATATAACTCACCTTAAATTAATTCTTTTATCCTTTCTTTCCACCAACACTCGTGCGTCCTCTCTTGTACTTTTTTTTTCTTACTGCTGCCTTAACTCACTATTCTACTATTTATAGGAGGTGAATCGTGGGTGGCAAGCCTCGGAAATTTCTGAAACTTTGACTGAGTTCGCCCTTATCCATATTATTTATTAACTGGTTTGAATCTTATGACCATGACTAATCCAACTTAGACATGTTTTTTGACCATTTTTTTTAATTTAAGAATTATTACCTTCTTTGATAATTCAAGATGACTCCTAAAATTTATGTATAATAATAAGTTAGGTTCATGTCTAAAAACCTCACTACCCAACTATAAATCACCACGTATCACTTACTAAAATATTTAATGTATAATATTTCACAACAAATTTCTTTAACCATAAAATTCTTAATCTCCTAAATTATGTATTTATTTATTATCATTTATTTATTATTATTATTATCACTACATGAATATATATATGCTTATTATATTATTATTATTATTATTTATTTATTTATTTTATCGTAATATTAAATTTAAAACATTCGGGTGTCACAATTATAGCCACCCAATCTCCCCTTTTCAACCGTTGCCGTTCTCACTGCTGCCTCTCCTCACTTTTACAATTATAATCCGTCGCAAAAAACTTTTGTCATGCCTCATATCCGTCGCTAATATTTTTTGCAACAATTTTTTACGTTTAGTGACGGTTTTTATCCATCGCTAAAAGTTTATTTTTTGTAGTGAAAGTAAATAAAAAATTACGCAATTTTAAAGTATATTGCTTAAGACAAAAATATTTAAAAAAACTATGATATTTCCAGCTGAATCCCAAATACCACAAAAGATAATAAGGGAAACAATATGATACACTCCCAAAACATGAGAAATTATAATACCCTGTAAAGTTAAGTGTGTTTTGTTTGAGTTTTTTGAATTAAGTTTTTTAAAAATTGAGTTTTTTGGTTTTCGTATTTTTTTGTTTTTAGTGAATATTTTTAAAATTTTAAACATTTTTTTTTATTTTTTTAGATGCACCTTACGTAGATATATCTAAACATTAAAAAATTTGTGAAAAAATATTTTAAAAAATTAATAAATACATAAAAATATTTAAAAAAATGTACTGAATTCTCATTTTTTTTTTTATATATATTTTTGATATTTAATGAATTTTTAAAAGGTTTTTTTTCACAAATTTTTTACTTTTTAGGTATATTTATATTAGGTATGTCAAAAAAATTTTAAAAATTGCTTAAAATATTTTAAAAATTCAATAAAAAAAATACAAAAAATAATAAGGTAAAATTTTCTAAAAAGTATTTTTGAAAAACTCTAACTAAACAAAGTGAATTTACTAAAAGGTCGATGTGCAAATTTTTTATGATTTTATTGCACAAAAAGTTACACTCGTATTTGTAGGGGTAAATCATACATTGCCCATTTTTTGTTTGGCTTTTTTTTTTTCACTTTGGTTTTTAAATTTCATTTTTATCCACTTTAACCTTTTATATTTGAAGTTTTTTTTTTTTTTTTCCATTTACTTTAAAAACTAAGGCAGCGTTTAGTAGATTTTTCTAAATATGATTTGAGAATAGAGTTATATTTTGAGTTTGTGAGTTTTAAAATTATGATTTGAGTGTAAAAAATTTGTTTGATGAATGAGTTTTAAAAAAAGTTTTGAATTGAGTAGAAAATTTTTAATGTGACATGTGATATTTGATACAAAAACTTACAACTCATAACCAAACACACAATTCAAAAATTTATATAAAACTCATAAAATTTTTTAAAAAATTCTGAAATTTTTTTTATTTAAAATATACAAAATAACAGGTGCCAATTGTATAAAAAAAAAAAAAAAACTGTTCCGGTCAACTGATTAGATGTCCAAGAGGACGACCGGTTAGTCCAAATTTTCCTGCTTTGGAAAGAATTTTCAAAAGTGGGTTTGGAATTAGTTTTTGAAAACTCTAAACAAACAAAACACTCAAAACATGGGGTGGAAATGTGTTTGGAGAGCTTCTCCAAACACAACCTAAATTATGATCAAAATGAGACATAAAATGATATATTGACAGTTACATGACACAAAATATTTTATTATATAACTCATACGTAGAACACAAATCTAAATCCTAATATAATAATACAATTTTTATGTTACCTGACAGTTAACATGTCATTTCTGTCTAATATTGATCAAAAATTAATTTTAAGAATAAATTGAGAAAAAACTGAAATATAAAGGGTTAAAATGAGAAAAAAAAATTTAAATGCCGAAGTGAAAAATATCAAACATGAAAGGGAACAACGTATAAATTATCCTATTTGTAATTATTTTTGACATTCTACGAATAATGTTTTGTAGAATTTTACTTTTCAGTGATATGTATATAAAATTATTACATATTAATAAAACAAAATTATAAAAACAAAATTATAATTATCAATATTTATAAATGTTATCAATTTTTTTATAATTATATTTCTAATCATGTACTGAAAAGTAATTTCCTCATTTTTTTCCAAACAAAAAATTGAAGGTGTATTATTGAATTTAGGCTTATTTTGAGAAGTAGGTTAAAGGCATGTTTTGGGAACCTGACTAAAAGCCAGAGTTTTGGCTTTTTAATTTTTTTGGGTCACATTATCTCTCTACCTTTTTTTTTTACAAAAAGAAAAAAGTCAAAAACGTTAAAAAAAAAAAAATCATTTTTTAACCTATTTTCCAAAACAAGCCAAAAGTTGATTTTTTAGCCTTTTTTTTAAAAAAAAACTTTTTGTTTGAAGAAAATAACCAAAAAAAAAAAATGAGAATTAATGTCACATAAAAAACTAAAAACATAAAAACATAAAATAAAAATAAAAAAACTAACATTCAACCAACTTTTCAAAATAGCCCTCCGCAAAAAAGAGAAATAACCCCAAAAGGACCGTTCATGAGAGTTTTTTATAACTTTTTCGACAAATTTATAAACTTGGTTAAAAGTTGATTTTTTTTACTTTGAATCTATTTTGAATCATACTATCTCTCTACTTTTTTTATACGTTTTTTATCAAAAAAAATTTTAAAAAAAAATCAATTTTTAATCAACTTTTCAAAACAACGCAAAGGACAATTGAAGGGACAATTATTTATTAATAGAGGGTACAGGAAAAGGAATATCACAAATCAGTGAGGAATATTTTAAAATTACATCTCCAGTGGCAAGTGCAAAAATAATTACCCAGGCATGTTTTTTTTTTTTTTTTTTCTCCTTAAGTCACTCTCTCTCTCTCTCACAACTCAGTGGTCGTTTGACATGTGGTTTGGCATGAATTGGGTTATTTTAGGCGTGAAAAGATAAAATAGATTTTCTAACTTTAGATTAAAAGTTATTATATTTAAATCATAATCATTTAATTTATTTTTCCATAAAAATTAAAAAATCTAAAAAATTTATCCCAAATAAAAATATTATTATAACTTCAAATTAAAACTAAAAAATTAAAAAGTGAAAAACATTCCAAACGAAACCTCATTCTTACACACACACACTCTCTCTCTCTCGCTTTCTTTCTCTCGCTCTCTGTCTCACCTGACACACACCTACATATACGTAATGCACAGCACAAATCACATCCACACCCCCATCTCATTTTTGATTTTAAAAAATAGGTATTATTTTACTTTATTATATAAATACAATATATAAGATTTTTAATATATAAATTTAATTTTGGATAAAGCTTGGGAGCTCGAATGAGCTCCCCTCGAATCCCCCGAAAATGGAAACAGAGGGAAACAGAGGGAAAAGAGGGTGAAGGCAAGAGAGAGAGAGGGAGAAAGAGAGAGGAGAGGAGAGAGGGAAACAGAGAGAGAGGGAGGGAGAGAAGCTCGGCCGTCGCAACAGCTCAGCCGATCGTCGGCCGATCACAGCTCTCCGTCGTAGCTCGTCGCAGCAGCTCTCCGCCGCGCCTCCGCCCCTAGTTGATGGCCCCTCCAGTCCACCTCTCCTTCCTTCTCTCCTTCCACTTCTTCTTCCTTCATTCTTCTTCTTCTTCTTCGTTTTTGATTCAACCAAAAAAAAAAAAAAGAAGGCAAAAACGAGTCGTTTTTGCCTTTAGGGGGATGCGGGGGGACTGGTTTCGAGCGACATAGCATTACTCTTTAATTTTTATAAGATTAATAATTTTTCCAAAGATATTGATAAAATATTTAGAATGAGACTAATATTTAACATATTTAATAAAAAATTAAACTAATAATTCAAAATTTATAGAAATCTATATAATAAAAATAATTTGTATAATTTGAGTTAATAAAAAGGGCAGTGCTAGGGAGCTCGAAAATGAGCTCCCCCTAATCCCCCTAATTTTATTTATTTTTATTTTTTTTAATTTTTTTTTAATTTTTTTTTTTAGAAGCAAGAGAAGGAGGATGAGGAGGAGGAGGCACTAGAGGGGGCCATCAAAATGGAAGGAGGCGGAGGCTGGGTCAGTAGACGGCAAGTCAAGTTTGGTCAAGGTGACGATCGACAACAAGTAGGGACAGAATAATGACACGAGGCGGTGGGCTCTCTTCTCTTTCTCTCTCTTTTTCTCTTCCCCTCTTCTCTCTTTCTCTCCCTCTCCCTTCTGAAACGCAGAAGTCAAAATGGAAGAAGAAGAAGAAGAAGAAGAAAAAAATGGCCAAAACGACATCGTTTTGGCCATTAGGGGGATTCGGGGGGAAGAATTTCGGGGGAAAAATCATTTTCCTAATAAAAATAGTATTTTTTTAAATTAATTTTTAAATAAAAAATATTTTTTTTATTTGCTACTAGAAAACATAGACACTAATTAAAATATTAATTAAAATTATACAATTCAAATAAAATATAATATTCAAACACACAAATATTAAAAAAAAATTTCTTTCAAAAAAGAATTAATCACATAGTATATTTCAACTTTATAACTAGTTAAAAAAAATAATAAAAATTAATCACAAAAAAAAAAAAGAAAAAGAAAAAGAAGAATTCACATAATATATTTTTACTTTAAAAATATTTGAGTAGAGTGCAAGTCTAATTTGGGTGGAATGCAAGTCTAGTCTGTGTGAAATACAAGTTTAGTCTATGTGGAGTGCAAGTTGAATTTGTTTGGAGTTGCAAGTCAGTCCATGTGGGATGCAAGTCCAATCTGTGAATTAATATTTGTATGGTTTGAATATATGTATTTTTTTTTTATTTGCACGATTTGAATTAATATTTATATTGATGGAATATTATTTATTATTATTTTTATTAATATTTGTATAATATTAAATCAAACCTCATATAATAAAAATAGTTGAAATACGAAATGTTTACAAATATTAATTTTTGTAACTATTTTTATTAAACTAATTATTTCAACTTTTAAACTTCAACCAAAAATCAGTTACAAAAATTAATTTTTATATTATATTTCAACTTTAAAAGTGGTTACAAACATTTTATATTATTTATTAATATTTTATAATATTAAATCAAACCCCATACGACAAAAAATAACAATAAACAATATTACACTCATACAAATATTAATTTAAATCATGCAAATAAAAAAAACATATATTCAAACCATATAAATATTAATTTATAGATTGGACTTACACTCGACATAGACTAGACTTGCACACCCACACATATTCAACTTGCACCCCTACATAGACTTGGCGTGCACCATTCACATATTAGACTTGCACCCCACCCAAATTGGCCTTACACTAAGGCATAGATTAAACTTGCAACCCGATCAAATATTTTTAATGCTGAAATTTATTATGTGAACTCTTCTTCTTTTTTTTTTGTGAATAATTTTTTGTATTTTTTAAAACTATTTATAAAGTTGAAATTCACTATGCGATTTATTTTATTGAACTAATTTTTTCACTATTTTTAAAGTTGAAATATAAAATATTTGGTGGAATTTTTAAAATTTCTCTTTTATTTTTTTTTTTCTAAAAAATTAAAAGTGGTTTGGTAAAAAAAATCATTTTCATATTATTCTATCTTTTTTTTAACGAAAATAATGTTTTAATATTTGTGTGTGTTTGAATGTTATTTTTTATTTGAGTTAATATTTTTATTACTGTCTACGTTTTATCTTAGCAAATAAAAATAATATTTTATATTTAAAAAATATGAATTATTTTTATTAACTCAAATCATAATATTTAAATAAACAATATTTTTTACAGTTAAAAAATGAGATATTATTTGTTAAATTAAAATTGAGATAGGGTATGCGTGTATGAATGTGGGTGTATATGTAGGTGAGTGTATCAGGTGAGAGAGTAGGAATGGCAACCGGCCGGGGACTGCACTCCCCGTCCCCGATCCCTAACGGGGAACCCATTACCCTCTCTACCCCCGCCCCCAATGGGGTTCGGGTTTTCTCGACCCCGAAAAATCCCCAACAATCATCAACCACAACAAACTCAACTCTGAAAATTCAGATTTGAAAAATCTCCAAAAAAAGCCTCAATCATCAACAATTTAACAAAAAAAAATTTAGATAACTCAACAATCATCAACAACTCAATGTTTGTTCATTACACACACAGATCTAAGAAAACCCTAACCAAAAAAAAATAAAATTTAGAGCTGAAAATATAACAAGATCAGATCCAATCCAATCACACACACAGATCAGACGCCGTCGCCACCGTTATCTCAGATTTGCACCCCAGATCGGAGATCGTTATCACCAGAGACGATCTTCAGATCTTCTAGATCTAGAGACGAAGTCGTCGTAGACATCACGCGGCAGCGGAGACGAGGTGTGAGAAAGAGAGAGGGAGAGAGAAATGGTGGTGGTGTCGGTGTCGGTGTCGGTGGACGGACAAAAGAGAGAGAGAGAGAGAGAAAGTTGATAATCTGAATTCTGAATGGATGAACTCACCAAACACACAAATATTATATTATATATATATACTAAACACACTAAAAACACACGTATATTATATATATATATATACAGGTATACGGGGGCAACGGGGATGGCTCGGGGAAATTGTGGGACGGGGCCGAGGCTGGGAACCTATCACCGTCCCCGACTCGAAAATCATCGTGGATGTGTTTTTTAATACCAGCCTCAGCCCTATAGGGAATAATTTTCGGGAAAAACACTATTTATCAGGATGGGGCGGTCCGGGTCCCCGTCAGACCGGGTTCAAATTGCCATCTCTACGAGAGAGTGTGACGTGAAGAGAGGAAAAAGAGAGAAAAAATCTGTCTTGGTAATTTGTAACGCCCTCAAAATAAAGACATTAAACCCATCAACGAAACATGCATCAATATAATAAAAGTCCAACCTCTTCTATTTAACTAAACTGTCCTGTACAAGAATATTACATGTAAACAATAAAAGCGGGTGTCATTAAGGCTTACAGCTTTCCAAGTTAACACTTGGTTACAATCAAGAGAGCTCTAGCTCAATACACGTAAAGCCCTTGGCTTGAAGTTACATGTAACACATCAAAAGTAAATAGAAGTCAAAAAGTCCATCCGCCACTAGCCTCCCAAGCTAAGTCCTTGGAGGTGGCATGCTACCTGTACCTGAAAATGATATCCCCATAAAGGGTGAGCCACAGCCTAGTAGAAATACGCTAAACCAATTATGAATAACGCCTAAAAGATTAACAGTTGATAGATTGGTCAACACTTTCACATTCTTTCACAATTTACTACAACTCCAAGGCATTCAAGTCTATATTTTCTTTCTTTCCACTTCAACATAGATAAACATATTAGTTATATCTATACAACCACCGATAAGCACACAAGCTACTTCACATTTCCAAGACAAGCACGAGAGCTGTATCTATATTTTTCAAGACAAGCATATGAGCTGTGTCTCCGGAGTTCATCCCCTATCTTCTCCCAACACTATCCGGTTTAGAGGTACATCCCCCATCTTCCCTAAACCATGAGTACATCCCCCATCTCCTCCTCTATATATAATGCATATAAACACATTGGTTCTATATACAATCAATCAATACAATTAATGTATTCTACACATCGTCAAGTTCCATGACACTTTCCGCAGATTAGTTTCAATTTACCTAATCATCATGCATTGTCTACAACAAACACGACTATCCTCCACTGATAGCCCAAAGCAGTTATTTCTATACAGAAAATAAATGCACAATGGATATATAATCAACATCTCAATTCCACAATTAATTGAACAATATAATTATAGCATTTTCCATAATTAACATTCAACCCTAAAGGTTCCATTTTCATCATTTAGTCCACATTAATCTCTTTTCTATGTATTAAACATACATATTGGTTTATTTAAAACAAAACCCCAAACTTTTATAAAATTGCATAAAAGCCCCAAACTTTCTCAAAATTACGCAACTATCCCCAACACATCAAAATGTCAAAATTCAAAGACAGAATCCATAAAGAGGAGTAGGATATCCCTACCTCAAGGTTTTGAGCTCAAAGGAGATGAAGACCCAACACCCAACTTGTTCCAAAATCAAATATTTTCAGATTAGATTGAAGCCCAAGCCACCCTCTATCTTTTTAACAAAGCACTTAGGGTAGATTCACACTCTAGGGAGATGATTTCTTAGAGAGAAGGAAAGTCTAGAGAGAGGGACTCTCAAATTTAGGGTTTGAAGATATAAAACTTTTGAAAAAGTGAAGTTTAGATCGCTGCTGCGAACTGATATAAATAGGCTCACTCGAGCGAAGACTTGGTCGCTCGAGCGACCAGACATAGAAAACCCTAGCTCGAGCCAAGAATGTCTCGCTCGAGCCAACATCCCAGAAGCTCGCTCGAGCGAAGAAAAGCTCGCTCGAGCCAAGAGCTCGACCCTTCAGGTCTGCAACTAGACGCACGCCGAAGCGATTTAACCGCTTCGCCGAGCGAAGCGAAGATCGGTCGCTCGAGCGAAGGAAAGCTCGCTCGAGCCAGGAATCATGGTGTTCAGGTCCAGTACCAGACGCAATCGCTCGCTCGAGCGAAGCCTCTCTGGCTCGACCCACCAGACACAAAACTCAAAGCTCGCTCGAGTGACCAACTCCTCGCTCGAGCGAAGGACAAAAATTCTGGGCAGCAACCCTTGGTTCCCAAACACAACCAACCTGAAACAAACCTGCCCAACACATCCTATAACTCAAATACAATGTATGAAAGGATGTAAACAAGACAACAACCCACTACCAACATCCACGGACACATGTCCGGATCACTACACAATAAGGGTAAACCCGGGATCGCTATATAATTATTTTTACACTTTGTCACTGCTGATGTAATTTTAAAACCCTCATTTGGCATCCAAAGTTAAGAACCTACCAGATTAAAATAGTATAGAATAAAACAAAAATAAATTAAAAAATTAATAAGATAAAAATGTTACATTCAAATTATAATTATTTTATTTTTTCTTTCACAAAAATTTAAAAAACTAAAAAAACACATTTTAAACAAAACTTTTCAAAGACATAACCAATAAGTCTCATATTTTGAACTTGTAAACTATATAGTCTCATTTTTTTTCTTGTGATCAATTTAGTCCTTTTATATATGTAATGACTCATTTGCTCGCCACATTGGAGTGTCACATTTAGAAAAAAAAAATTAAAGAATTTTTAGTATCACATCATACCCGCCACGTTAGAGTGTCACATTTAGAGAAAGTACACTAGTCAAAAGTTCTGAATTTTTTTAGAGTGTCGCATCATACTCGTCACATTAGAGTGTCACATGTCACGTTTAAGAAAAGTACACTAAGAATTTTTATTTATTTATTTTTAGAGTGTGACATTATATACGCCATGTTATCATGTTTGAGAAAAGTACAATAATTTTTTTTTATTTTTTTGAAGTGTCATATCATATTCGCTACATTGTCACGTTTGAAAAAAGTACACTAAGGAATTATTATTTTTTTTAGAGTGTTACATCATATCCGCCACGTTATTACGTTTGAGAAAAATATACTAAGGAGTTCTTAATTTTTTTTTAGAGTGTTATATCATACCCGCCACACGTTGTCACGTTTAAGAAAAGTACACTAAGGAGTTTTTATTTTTTTTAAATGTCACATCATACCCATCACGTTGTCACGTTTAGAAAAAGTACACTAAATAACTTTTATTTTTTTTAGAGTATCACATCATACTGATCATGTTGTCACATTTAAGAAAAGTACAACAAATAATTTTTATTTTTTTTAAGTGTTACAGCATCCTTGTTACGTTGTCACATTTAAAAAAAAAATGCAGTAAAGAATTTTTAATTTTTTTGGACTGTCACATCGTTGAAGTGTCACATTCATATTTGCCACATTAGAATACCATATCATACCTCTCATATTAATAAAAAGGTATAGCTGTCCACCAAAATACTATCAAAATAAAAAATAGGACCATACGGAAAGAAACTCTCTACTAATAAGACTTAATAGATCAATAAAAAAAAATTTAGAACTAATTGAAATACTTGTTTGTAAGATAAATTTATTAATAAATATTTTAACTTTTTAACTCTAAATTAAAATAATTAAAAAAAATTAAAAAATTATAAAAAATCAATTCACATCTCAAAAGAATCCAAAATATTGTCCACTGATTTGTGATATTCATTTTCTGTCTCTCTGTTCATTATTGTCCCTTGAAGAAATAAAGACGGTGGTACTTTCCCAGGAAATACACTTGTACAATTTGTTGCTCCATTCAGACTAGTGCCGAAATGTTGAACCTTTGAATGTGGTTTTCGTCGTGTGATGTGCATTGTCCTCTTTGCAAGGAAAAAGCAAAAATAAAAATAAAGGTAATGTTTAATAGAATTTTAAGTATATAATTTAAGAATAGAGTTATATTTTAAATTTATAAATTTTAAAATTATAATTTAAGTATAAAAAATTTGTTTAGTTATGAGTTTTGAATTAAGTTTTGAGTTGAGTATTGAATTGAGTTTTGAATGTTTAATGTGACATGTAAAATAAAAAAACTTGTTTGGTTATAAATTTTGAAAAGAATTTTCAAAATTTAATTCAAAAAGTTATAACTCATAACAAAACACACAATTCAAAACTCTATTGAAAATTCTATTTAAAACTCATAACCAAACTTTTTTTAACATTTAAATAAAAAAATGTCATTTTGTTATAAAAAATAATTTTTATATTTAAAAAACATCAAAAATAAATATAAATTTTTTTTTTTTCAAATAACAGGCGGCGATTGATGATTGGCAATTGTCAAAAAAAAAGATTACACTATTCCGGTCAACCCGCCGGATGTCCTGGAGATCGGGTAGACTCAAAATTCAAAAATTCTCAACTTTTCATAATAGAGGACACAAGAGAGAGAGAGAGAGAGAGAGAGAGAGAGAGAGTATCCAAACGTAAAGGAGAATTACATTTTGAAATATGTGGTGGAATCACATTTTGAAAACTCTATCCAAAAATTTTGGAATCACATTCTAAATTTTTAATTTTATCAATTTAAATATTAATTTTTTAATTTAAATAAATAGTTTATTTTTGTTAAGTAAAATCGATGAAAAAAAATAATATTTAATCATTAAAAAAATATAAATATATATATATATATATAAAGTGTCTAAAATATATTATTTATTGAGTTTAATAACTAAAATAACTATTTTTTCATGGACTGTACTTAATGAAAATAGATTAATGATTTAGATCGAAAACAAATTAAAAATTTAAAGTTTAAATTAATAAAAATTAAAAACTCAAGTTTTATTTTGTTACAACGTTGAAATCTTGAATTTTTTGTTGTAAATAAATTTATGTTCATAAATGTTTTGTATAACTTGAAACATCTACATTATGCATAAAAATTTTGTAAATTTTTGTTTCTTTTTTTCTTTGTTTTTTTTTTTGAGGTACGAAGGAGGCCGAAGTCAAGGCTAAGAACAAACTAAACTAGGAGCCCCAATATGCTGCATATCCTACCACAAAACCGAGTTCAGATCACATGGAGCATCCTCAGGAGAATATCCTGAACTTTCGATCTCAAATCTGCCTACTATTAGCATATCTAGAGATATGCCTCACTTCAATGTGACATATATAGAATTTTTACTCAAAATTTTATTTAAAAACATTCAATGTGACTCATTTTTTTTTAATTATAAATAAATCATATAATCCATCAATTAAATGTTAACTACATATTTATATTTCTTGATCCAAGTTCTGAATTAATAGAGGTCTTGGTTTGGTTTCCAAAACTTGTTTCAGAATTTTTTTTAAAAAAAAATTCTAAAAATTAGTTTTGTGAAAAAATGAAAACAATCAAAAAGCACTTATCATTTTTATATAGCTTTATTTTTTTTGAGGGAATTTTTTTTTTTTAAAGGGTTAATTACACTTTTCACCAATATTTGACTCAAATTTGACTTTAATTCCAATAATTTTAATTTGAACAATTTGGTCATACACTTTAAAATTTAGCTTCAATTTGATACTTCCATCAAAATTTTTATTAATTTTGTTGATGTCTATATCTTCGAAAATTGACAAATATTCCAAAATTGTTACTATTAAACATTCAATTTAATGACTCATTTGCTCACCACATTAGAATGTCACATTTGAAATAAATAAATAAATAAATAATTTTTAGTGCCACATCATACCCGCCACGTTAGAGTGTCACAATTGGAAAAAGTGCACTAGTGAAGAGTTTTTAATTTTTTTAGAATGTCATATTATATCCGCCATATTAGAGTGTTACATGTCATGTTTAGGAAAAGTACATTAAAGAGTTTTTAATTTTTAATTTTTTTTAGTGTTACATTATATCTGCCACATTGTCACGTTTGAGAAAAGTACACTAAGGAATTTTTATTTTTTAGAAGTGTCACATCATATTCTCCACATTGTCACATTTGAGAAAGGTACACTTCGAAGTTTTTTTTTTTTTTTTTAGAGTGTTATATCATACTCTCCACGTTGTCACGCTTGAGAAAAGTACATTAAGAAGTTTTCATTTTTTTTTAGTGTCATATCATACCCGCCACACGTTGTCACGTGTGAGAAAAATACACTAAAGAGTTTTTATTTTGTTTTAAAGTGTCACATCATACCCGTCACGTTGTCACGTTTGAAAAAAGTATATTAACAAGTTTTTATTTTTTTTTACAGTATCACATCAAAGCCGCCACGTTTTCAAGTATCACATCATAAGATTTTGTTAGAGTGTCACATCATGTTTTTAAATATCCCATCATACCTGCCACATTGTCACGTTTGAGAAAACTACACTAAGAAATTTTTATTTTTTTGAAGAGTCATATCATATCCGTCACATTGTCACATTTGAGAAAAGTACACTAAGAAAATTTTTTTTTAATTTTTTATTTATTTGTCACGTTTGAGAAAAGTACACCAATGAGTTTTTTTTATTTTTTTTTAAAATATCATTTCATACCCGCTACACGTTGTCACGTTTGAGAAAAGTACACTAAGGAGTTTTTTTTGTCTTTTTTAGAATATCATTTCATACCCGCTACACGTTGTTACGTTTAGAAAATTTACACTAAGGATTTTTTTTAGAGTGTTACATCATACCCGTCACATTAGAGTGTTACATCATATTCGTTACATTGTCTCATTTAAAAAAAATACACTAAGGAGTTTTTAATTTTTTTAGGCTGTCACATCGTTAAAGTGTCATATTCATACTTGTTACATTGGAGTATTACATCATATTTCTCACATTAATAAAAATGTACAGTTGTCCACCAAAATCCTATCAAAATAAAAAATATGACTATACGGAAGAAAATTCTTCCCTAATAATATTTAACATATCAATAGAAAAAATTTAAGACTATTTGAAATAGTTGTTTGTAAGATGAAATTTATTGATAAATATCCAAACTTTTTAACTCTAGATTAAAAAAAAAAACTTAAAAAATCAAAAAATTTTAAAAATAATTCACTCTTCAAACCAAACCAAATCAAACCAAAATATTGTCCACTAATTTGTAATATTCTTTTTCAGTCTCTCTGTTAAGTAATGGTCTTTTGAAGAAATAAAGACAGTGGTACTTTCCAAGGAAATATACTTGTACAATTTGTTTGCACCATTCAGACTAGTGCCGAAATGAGATTATCATGCACGTTGAACCTTTGAATGTGGTCTTCGTCGTGATGTGCGTTGTCCTCTTCCCAAGGAAAAAATAAAAATAAAAATAAAGGTAATGTTTAGTAGAATTTTAAGAATAGAATTTAAGAATAGAATTATATTTTAAGTTTGTGAGTTTTAAAATTATAATTTAAATGAAAAATTTGTTTGGTTATGAGTTTTAAATTGAATTTTAAGTTGAGTTTTGAATATTTGATGTAACATGTGAAATAAAAAATTGTTTAGTTTCGAGTTTTAAAAAGAGTTTTCAAAATTTAATTTTAAAAGTTATAATTCATAATCAAACACACAATTCAAAATTCTATTAAAAACTCATAACCAAATTCTTTATAACATTCAAATAAATAAATAAAAAATGTCATTTTGGTATAAAAAAATAATTTTTATATTTAAAAAATATCAAAAATAAGTATTTTTTTTTTTTCCAAATAACAAGTGGCGATTGACAATTGGCAATTGTCAAAAAAAAAAAAAATTACACTGTTCCGGTCAACTGACCGGACATCTGGGAGGATGACCAAGTAGACTCAAAATTCAAAAATCCTCTGCTTTTCAGAATGGAGAACACGAAAGAGAGAGAATACCCAAACGTAAAGGAGAATTACATTTTGAAATATGTGGTAGAATCATATTTTGAAAACTCTATCCAAAAATTTTGGAATCACATTCTAAAATTTTAATTTTATCAATTTAAATATTAATTTTTTAATTTATTTTTAATTTAAATAAATAGTTTATTTTCGTTAAGTAAAATCGATGAAAAAAAATAATATTTAATCATTAAACACAATATATATATATAGAATGTCTTAACTATATTATTTACTGAGTTTAATAACTAAAATAACTATTTTTTCATGGACTGTACTTAATGAAAATAGATTAATGATTTAGATCGAAAACAAATTAAAAATTTAGAGTCTAAATTGATAAAATTAAAAACTCAAGTTTTATTTTGTTAAAACATTGAAACCCTAAATTTTTTGCTGTAAATAAACACTCGACACAGACTAGACTTGCACACCCACACATATTCAACTTGCACCCCTACATAGACTTGGCTTGCACCATTCACATACTAGACTTGCACCCCACCCAAATTGGGCTTACACTAAGGCATAGATTAAACTTCCAACCCGATCAAATATTTTTAATGCTGAAATTTATTATGTGAACTCTTCTTCTTCTTTTTTTTTTTTGTGATTAATTTTTTGTATTTTTTAAAACTATTTATAAAGTTGAAATTTACTATGCGATTAATTTTATTGAACTAATTTTTTAACTATTTTTAAAGTTCAAATATAAAATATTTGGTGGAATTTTTAAAATTTGTCTTTTATTTTTTTTTTTCTAAAAAATTAAAAGTAGTTTGGTAAAAAAAATCATTTTCATATTATTCTATCTTTTTTTTAACGAAAATAATGTTTTAATATTTGTGTGTTTGAATGTTATTTTTTATTTGAGTTAATATTTTTATTAGTGTCTACATTTTATCTTAGCAAATAAAAATAATATTTTCTATTTAAAAAATATGAATTATTTTTATTAACTCAAATCATAATATTTAAATAAATAATATTTTTTACAGTAAAAAAATGAGATATTATTTGTTAAATTAAAATGAGATAGGGTATGCGTGTATGAATGTAAAGAATATTTTGAATTTGAATCTATTATACTAATTCATTCATATGGAACTATTACAATTTATAGAGAAAATGGTTACAACTGTTAACTCAACTACAGTTAACATAACTATGATCCTAACTAAGAGAGGTTACATAACTAACTTCTTTAACAGTAATTAGTTAGAAGTTAGTTATGATAGATGAGAATTATCTGGTGCTGCTGCTGAGACTCGATGTACTCTGCTAAGACTTGATGTACACAATTGATATGTACTCTGCTAAGGCCTGATGTATACAATTGATTCATCGTGATGTTGCAGTAGCTGACTCATCTTCTTCTTGGTCTTGCAACAGAACTATATTCTTATCATGCCCCTGCAAGCACAGAGGAGGGGACGACGGCAAGAGCTTGGACAGAAGAAATTGAAACCGAGACACAGGTAAAGGCTTAGTAAAGAGATCAACCAGCTGATTAGAAGAAGAAATATGACAGACAGTAACCTGTTTAGCAACAACACGTTCACGAATATAATGATAGTCCACAACAATATGCTTAGAACGAGCATGAAACACCGGATTGGAACTGAGAGAGATAGCAGACAAATTGTCACACCATAAAATAGGACAGCAAGAAGGAACCTGGAGCTCAGATAAAAGCATTTGAAGCCAACAAAGCTCAACAGCCGCCTAGGCTAAAGCACGATACTCAGTTTCAGTGGATGAACGCGAGACGGTGGGTTGCTTTTTAGCGGACCAAGAGATCAGATTGGGTCCCAAAAACACACAATACCCCGCAGTAGACCAACGATCAATTACACAGCCAGCCCAATCTGAATCAGAAAAGGCAAAAAGATCAAGAGGACCCGAAGTAAACTGCAAGCCTTGAGAAAGAGCCCCTTCAAATACCGAAGAAGATGTTTAATAGTAGCAAAATCAGCCTCAGAAGGAGACTGCATGGCCTGGCAAGCATGATTAACAGCAAAAGCAATGTCAGGTCGGGTGATGGTAAGATACTGCAGAGCGCCCACAAGACTCCGATAGAGAGAGGGCTGAGAAAAGGGAACTGAAAGAGAAGCAGTAGAAGAGGGTTTAACAGACATAGGAGCAGCACAAGGTTTACAGTTGGTTAAGCCAACTTTACCGAGAATGTCAAGAGCATACTTAGACTGAGATAATAAGTAGCCGGCAAGAGAATGGACAACTGAAATGCCTAAAAAATAATTAATATCACCTAACTCCTTCATGGAAAAAGAAGCGTGCATGGAAGTAATAAGAGCAGCGATATGAGAGGGATTGTTGCCCGTTAATAAAATGTTATCAACATAGATGAGAAGCACTGTAAGAGTAGCAGAGGAATGTTGAATAAAAAGAGAAAAATCAAAAGAACTAATCACAAAGCCATTGGAGAGAAGAAATTTAGAGAATGTAGAATACCAAGCCCTTGGGGCTTGCTTAAGCCCATACAAGGCTTTGTGTAATCGGCAAACCAACTGAGGATTCGTAGGATCAACATACCCCTGAGGTTGGGTCATGTACACTTCTTCATCTAAAACTCCATGGAAGAAGGCATTAGAAATATCCATTTGTTTAATAGGCCACTGTAAATGTAAAGCCAGACAGAGCAAAATCCGAATGGTAGGCTGATTGGCAACGGGACTGAAGGTCTCATGATAATCCAAACCTTCCTCTTGAAGATAACCCTTAGTAACCAAACGAGCCTTATGCCGAGCTACCGAACCATCTGAATTCTTTTGAAGCCGATAGACCCATTTACATCCAATAGCCTGCTTGCCAGAAGGAAGGGAGACTAAGGACCAAGTATGCTGCTGCTGAAGAGCTTGAAATTCAACATCCATAGCAGCAGACCAAGCAGGAGAAAGAGAAGCAGCCTTAAAAGCAGAAGGCTCATGAAGATCAGAAGAAATAGCAGCAAAGGACAGAGGAGAAGCAAGAGAGGCAGCTTTAGAGCGAGTAGTCATAGGATGAACATTGGCAGAAGGAGAAGAATAATGAGGAAGAGAATAAGAAGACAAATCAACACATAAGGAGGGAGCGGAATGAGGAGAGACAGAAGAGGAACCAGCAGATATAGGAGATGTAACAGGAGTAGCAATAGATGGAACATAACCGGACTGAGCAGACACAGAGGAAGAGACAGACTATGAGGACACACCAGATCTGGTAGGAGGAACAGAAACAGGCCAAAAGAAAGATGGGAAGAAAGAACCAGGTGGTGAAACAGAGGGGGAAGCAGACAATGAAGAAAAAGGAAAAATGTGTTCATGGAAAGTGACATGACGAGATATATATATTTTATGGAAAGAAGGGTCGAGACACCGATATACCTTAGTCGCAGGAACATAGCCTAAGAAAACACAAGGAGCAAACCGGGGCTGAAGTTTATGAGCAGAATAAGGACGCAACCAAGGATAACAAAGACAGCCAAAAACACAAAGAAAAGAAAAATCAGGACACTTATGAAATAATTTTTCAAAAAGAGTGAGATCTTGTTACTTGGAACTAGGCATGCGATTTATAAGAAAAACAGAAGTAGCAATTGCTTCAAACCAATAGGTGAGTGGAACAGAGGACTGGTGCAGAAGAGCAATAGCAGTTTCCACAATATGACGATGCTTACGCTCAACAACACCATTTTGGGCTGGTGTATAGGGACAAGCTAATTGATGATCAATACCAAATTTCTTGAGAAAATTTTGAAATGCAGTGCTAAGGAATTCAGAACCATTATCAGTGCGCAAAATTTTAAGAGAAACCTCAAATTGATTTTCCACAAAGGCCTTAAACTCCATAAATTTGGAAAAAAACCTCACTTTTATAATGCAAAGGAAATATCCATGTAAACTTGCTATATTCATCAACAAACAAGACATAAAATCTGTATGTAGAAGGAGAAGAAAAAACTATAAATGGTCCCCAAACATCACTGTGAATCAAAGCAAATGGTGTATTAACAGCAGTAGTAGAAAGGCTAAAAGGTAGCCTGTGACTCTTTGCAACACAACAAGGTGAGCAAACAACAGAAGTTTTATTACTAAGTACAGACAATTGAAACTTATTACAAAGAACTCTAAATTTGTAAGTAGATGGATTGCCAAGCCTAGAGTGCCATATGTCGGGGGAAGAAGTAGTAGTTCTGAAGCATGCTTGACGAGGAAGAGATTTAGGAAGAGCAGCTGGAAGATGATAGAGGTCGTGAGAAGAAACACCTTTGTACAAGACAGCCTTACTTGTCTTGTCCTGAATAATGAAATGATCAGCATCAAATGTTATAGTACAATTATTATCATTAACCAATTGATGGACTGAAATCAAATTGGCTGAAATTTGAGGAACATGAAGAACATTATGAAGTTGGAAAGAAGAAGAAGGGGTAGGGAGAAGACCATTACCCTTATGCTGAATGGGAAGAGAAACACCATCACCAACCATTACCTAATCATGACCTTCGTAGGGTTGATACATATTCAAGTTCTGAAGATCATATGTGATATGACTGGTAGCAGCAGAATCCAAATACCAGTTCTCAGGAGGATGTAATGTAGAAGCAACATAGGCTTTACTTGATCCATCGGATGAATGATGAAAAGGTGTTGAAGAAACAGATGGCTGAAAAGAAGAGTCCAATCGGTGCCAACAATTGAGAGCACTATCATTATTCTTGCCACAAATCTGACAGATGACAGAAGCAAAATTTGATTGTCCACTTCTGTGACCACGAGAAGAAAACCTACCACCTCGTGAATCAATGCGCTCTCCTCTGTGAAAGTTGGTTTGATAAGTATTTCAAGAACCAGAATTCCGAGACTGTGATGAAGCAGTATTAGAAGCAAAGTAAGCCATGTTTGAACCAGAAGAAGCTTTAGAAGTACTTTCAATATGAATAGCCTCAGAACAGAGAAGTGAAGAAAAAACATCCATTGAAATTGGATCTGTTTTGGCTCTAATTGTAGTGTTGAATGCACTGTATTCTGTTGGCAAACCATTGAGAGTCAAGAGAACTAAATCCTCATCATCAACAGCATATCCATCCAAAGCCAATTGATCAGCGATATCCTTGATTTGTGCAAGATATTCCTCCATTGAGGAAGAAGTTTTGGTGATGTTATGCAGCTTATTCTTAAGCTGATGAATGTGTGATCTTGAAAGAGAGGTGAATCGCTTCTCAAGATTATACCAAACCTCAAAACTTGTTTTACAATGACATACAGAAGTAAATATTGAAGGAGAAAGAGTTGCAGTGATACAACTCAGGAGATGAACATCAACAGTGTACCAATGTGTGAATTCAGGATTCAGAACACTCACACCTTCTTTATCGATGATCATTTCAGAAGGAGGAACAAGAGATCCATTCACATATCCAAGCAGTCCAGTAGCACGAAGAATATTGAAGAGTTGATTTTTCCATACAATGAAATTGCTAACATCAAGCTTTACAGTGACAAATGCACTTAGATTTGAGACCAAAAGTTTTAGATTTGAAGGAAGTTGAAATGAAGAATCCATGGAAGCCATGGAAGGACCTTTGAGCTCGCTAGAGCATTCGATGCTCTAATACCATAAAGAATATTTTGAATTTGAATCTATTCTACTAATTCATTCATATGGAACTATTACAATTTATAGAGAAAATGGTTACAACTGTTAACTCAACCACAGTTAACAGAACTACGATCCTAACTAAGAGAGGTTACATAACTAACTTCTTTAACAGTAATTAGTTAGAAGTTAGTTATGATAGATGAGAATTAATCTGTGTCTTCTTTGAGACTCGATGTACTCTGCTAAGACTTGATGTACACAATTGATATGTACTCTGCTAAGGCTTGATATATACAATTGATTCATCGTGATGTTGCAGTAGCTGACTCATCTTCTTCTTGGTCTTGCAACAGAACTGTATTCTTATCAGAATGTGGGTGTATATGTAGGTGAGTGTATCAGGTGAGAGAGTAGGAATGGCAACGAGCCGGGGCAAGGCCGGGGACTGCACTCCCCGTCCCCGATCCTTGACAGGGAACCCATTACCCCCCTACCCCCGCCCCCAACGGGGATCGGGTTTTCCCAACCCCAAAAAATCCCCGACAATCATCAACCACAACAAAATCAACTCTAAAAATTCAGATATGAAAATCTCTAAAAAAAGCCTCAATCATCAACAATTTAACAAAAAAAAAATTTAGATAACTCAACAATCATCAACAACTCAATGTTTGTTCATTACACACACAGATCTAAGAAAACCCTAACAAAAAAAAAAAATAAAAATTTAGAGCTGAAAATATAACAAGATTAGATCCAATCCAATCACACACACAGATCAGACGTCGTCGCCACCGTTATCTCAGATTTGCACCCCAGATCGGAGATCGTTATCACCGGAGATGATCTTCAGATCTTCTAGATCTAGAAATGAAGTCGTCGTAGACATCACAAGGCAACGGAGACGAGGTGTCAGAAAGAGAGAGGGAGAGAGAAGTGGTGGTGGTGTTGGTGTCGGTGGACGGACGAAAGAAAGAGAGAGAGAGAGAGAGAGAGAGAGACAGAGAGACAGAGAGACAGAGAGAAAGACACAGTTTCACAGAGTTAGAGGGAGGGGAGAAGAATGAGATAGAGAGAGAGAGAGAGAGAGAGAGAGAGAGAGAGAGTGTGTGTGTGTGTGTGTGTGTGTGTGTTGATAATCTGAATTCTGAATGGATGAACTCACCCAACACACCAAACACATATATTATATATATATATATTCTAAACACAGTCACCAAACACACACATATTATATTATATATATATATATATATATTCTAAACACACTAAAAACACACGTATATTATATCTATACAGGTATACGGGGGGCAATGGGGATGGCTCGGGGAAATTGCGAGGCCAGGGCCGGGGCTGGGAACCTATTACTGTTCCCGGCCCGAAAATCATCGGGGATGTGTTTTTTAATACCAGCCCCGACCCTATAGGGAATAATTTTCGGGGAAAACCCTATTTATCAGGACGGGGCGGGCTGAGTTCAAATTGTCATCTCTATGAGAGAGTGTGACGTGAGGAGAGGAAAAAGAGAAAAAAAAAATCATGTCTTGGTAATTATTTTTACACTTTGCCACTGCTGATGTAATTTTAAAACCCTCATTTGGCATCCAAAGTTGAGAACCTACCAGATTAAAATAGTATAAAATAAAATAAAATAAAAAGATTAAAAAATTAATAAGGTAAAATGTTACATTCAAATTATAATTATTTTATTTTTTCTCTCACAAAAATTTAAAAACCTAAAAAAACACATTTCAAACAAAACTTTTTAAGTACATAAACCAATAAAAGTCTCATATTTTGAACTTGTAATTTATATAGTCTCATTTTTTTTTTTTTTGTGATCAATTTAGTCCTTTTGTATATGTAATGACTCATTTGCTCGCCACATTGAAGTGCCATATTTGGAAGAAAAAAAAAAAGGAAGAATTTTTAATGTCACATCATACCCACCATGTTAGAGTGTCACATTTGGAGAAAGTACACTAGTAAAAAGTTTTAAATTTTTTTAGAGTGTCACATCATATCCATCACATTGGAGTGTCACATGTCACGTTTAGGAAAAATACACTAAAATTTTTTATTTATTTATTTTTAGAGTGTCACATTATATATGCCATGTTATTACGTTTGAGAAAAGTACAATAAGAAATTTTTATTTTTTTGAAGTGTCATATCATATTCGACACATCGTCACATTTGAGAAAAGTACACTAAGGAGTTATTATTTTTTTTAGAGTGTTACATCATACCCGCCACGTTATCACGTTTGAGAAAAATACACTGAGGAGTTCTTAATTTTTTTTAGCTTGTTATATCATACCTGCCACACGTTGTCACGTTTGAGAAAAGTACACTAAGGAGTTTTTATTTTTTTTTTAAATGTCACATCATACTCATCACGTTGTCACGTTTAGAAAAAGTACACTAAAGACCTTTTAGTTTTTTAGAATGTCACATTATACTCATCATGTTGTCACGTTTAAGAAACGTGCAACAAATAATTTTTTTTTTTTTTTGAAGTGTTACAACATGCCTGTTACGTTGTCACATTTTTTTTTAAAAATATAGTAAGAAATTTTTAATTTTTTTGGATTGTCACATCGTTAAAGTGTCATATTCATATTTGTTACATTAGAGTACCATATCATACCTCTCACATTAATAAAAAGGCATAACTGTCCACCAAAATACTATCAAAATAAAAAATAGGACCATACGGAAAGAAACTCTCTACTAATAAGACTTAATAGATCAATAAAAAAAACTTAGAACTAATTGAAATACTTATTTGTAAGATAAATTTATTGATAAATATCCTAACTTTTTAACTCTAAATTAAAATAATTTAAAAAAATTAAAAAATTAAAAAAAATCAATTCACATCTCAAATGAATCCAAAATATTGTCTACTGATTTGTGATATTTTTTTTCTGTCTCTCTGTTCAGTATTGTCCCTTGAAGAAATAAGGACGGTGGTACTTTTCCAGGAAATACACTTGTACAATTTGTTGCTCCATTCAGACTAGTGCCGAAATGAGATTAATCATGCACGTTGAACCCTTGAATGTGGTTATCGTCGTGTGATATGCATTGTCCTCTTTCCAAGGAAAAAACAAAAATAAAAATAAAAATAAAGGTAATGCTTAATAGAATTTTAAGTACATAATTTAAGAATAGAATTATATTTTAAATTTGTAAATTTTAAAATTATAATTTAAGTGCAAAAAATTTATTTAGTTATGAGTTTTGAATTGAGTGTTGAATTAAGTTTTGAATGTTTAATGTGACATGTAAAATAAAAAAAACTTGTTTGGTTATAAATTTTAAAAAGAGTTTTCAAAACTTAATTCAAAAAGTTATAACTCAT
This sequence comes from Camellia lanceoleosa, assembly GCA_025200525.1. Taxonomy (NCBI): domain Eukaryota; kingdom Viridiplantae; phylum Streptophyta; class Magnoliopsida; order Ericales; family Theaceae; genus Camellia; species Camellia lanceoleosa. The sequence goes on along the minus strand of CM045767.1, from coordinate 15,976,723 downwards.
AAAAGTTATAATTCATAACAAAACATACAATTCAAAACTCTATTGAAAATTCTATTTAAAACTCATAACCAATCTTTTTTTAACATTTAAATAAAAAAATGTCATTTTGTTATAAAAAAAAATAATTTTTATATTTAAAAAACATCAAAAATAAATATAATTTTTTTTTTTCAAATAATAGGTGGCGATTGAAGATTGGCAATTGTCAAAAAAAAATATTACACTATTCTGGTCAACCGGTCGGACGTCTGGGAGGATGACCGGGTAGACTCAAAATTCAAAAATTCTCAACTTTTCAGAATGGAGAACATGAAAGAGAGAGAGAGAGAGTACCCAAACGTAAAGGAGAATTACATTTTGAAATATGTAGTGGAATCACATTTTGAAAACTCTATCCAAAAATTTTGAAATCACATTCTAAAATTTTAATTTTATCAATTTAAATATTAATTTTTTAATTTAAATAAATAGTTTATTTTTGTTAAGTAAAATCGATGAAAAAAATAATATTTAATCATTAAAAAAAAAATATATATATATATATATAAAGTGTCTAAAATATATTATTTATTGAGTTTAATAACTAAAATAACTATTTTTTCATGGACTTTACTTAATGAAAATAGATTAATGATTTAGATCGAAAACAAATTAAAAATTTAGAGTTTAAATTGATAAAAATTAAAAACTTAAGTTTTATTTTGTTACAACGTTGAAATCCTAAATTTTTTGTTGTAAATAAATTTATGGATGTGGCGTCTGGCACGCATTTTTGAGCATCTACGAATACTAATTTTGTAAATTCTGGCTTGGGTGTCGAGTCAGTCTTTTGTTTTGTTTTGAGTCTGTCTCATTGTCTCGAGTTAGTCCTTTTGCTTACGGGTCTGTCTTGTTATAGCGAGTCACCCCCCCTTTTTGTATAGAATGCCAGGTGATTCCGGGGTTGTTGCCTCGAACACCGTTTTGTCTTGTAATTACCCGTTTTTGGTTTTTGAGTCTATCTCTGCCGAGGGGCCAGTTATACCAACAAATCTGAATGAAACAGCTGTGGCTATCTAATTTTCATGCTTGCTTTCAGTATGAGTTAGTTGTGCCAGAGGAGGCGAATGGAACGGCAGTACGTTCTACCTGCTCTTTTGTACCCTGAAAATTATTACAATGACCTAAGTTTTTCAAAAGCCTTTTTTAAACACTGCGGTGATAAAAACGAAGAGGAAGGAACTCCTCGGGTTTTGCAAAATCTTGATCATATTTGAGAGAAAGATAGTCATGCTAAGCTTTTTTTTATGAATGAAATCATACCTGTCAGTGTGAGTACTGAGAAGAACCCTAGCTTGATCCAGATTAGTTTCACACTATCTTCAGCGCGAGCGATTTGTCGCTTTCTTAAAAACTTTCAAAAACAAAATGTGTTGCGCGGTCCTGTGAAGACTTGTGTGGAATTGCTCTTGAGATTGTGCAGCCAAGGATCGCTCTCAGCCTCAAGATTCAACCTATCTGTTGCAAACCTGGAATCCGTTCAAAACGCTTAACAGCCAATTGCCATGAAAGGCCTGTGTGACCCGATTTGAAGCAGCCCTCAAGCAAGAGGCATCAAACTCAGATCAAGAAGATTAGATCTCACCGGAAGAGGCTCGTGAAGCGACCGTGATGGATCCTTCCGCAAATCAGTACAACAGCCATTCTCCTGGACTCAGAAGACTTCAGGATCTCAAAACCATTTGGCATGGACTATGCTACACTTTTACCCTTTGAGAGGCTTGCTGGGCTGAAAACCTGGAAATGCGACCCAGGCAAAAGTTAGAGCAAGAAAAAGAAAAGAATGAAAAAATGCAAAAAAAAAAAAAAGAAAATAAAAAAAAATGAATAAAAAAAAAGAAAAAAAAAGAAATGAAAAAAAATTGAAAAAAGAAAGAAGAAAAAGAAGCTCGCAAGGTCGAAAACCTGCAACAGGCGCCTTGGCAAAAGTTAGAGCCTAAAAAGTGAAGGTTAAAATACCCGAGTGTACTTTACCCGGAACTACGTAAGGCTTGATTCCCATGTGTGGGATACGTAGGCAACTTCATCTTGAAGTCTAGCCCCCGACGCTTTCATAGCACCTCAGTCTATGTAATGGTTTTGATCATCCTTGCTTCCTCTGCATCCGACAATTCGATTGTAACAACCGTGAACTACGTAGGCTTGATTCCCATGTTTGGGATACGTAGGCAACTTCATCCTAAAGTCCAGCCACCATTGCTCTTACAGTGACTGTGTCCATATATTGATTCAGACCATCGTCTTCGGAGTTCAGTCGTCATTGATAAAGACCGTTTACAAAATGCTGCGGCATCATCCAGAAAAGAGGCAACTTTCCGTTGCCATGCATTGCCATAGGTGGCCTTGAGTTGCCGTCCAAACCAGGGGCAACTTTCCATTGCCATGTACCCCTTTTAAGCAAGGAGCAATTTTCCATTGCCTCTGATTCGAGGTTGCGCATCTCGAGAGTAAGTTCCGTGCTCGTCGAGCATTGACTGTTTGCAAAAAAATAGTTTTTGAAAATTTTTACTGAAGTTGACTATTTTCTCGAAAACTATTTCATTTTCCAAAAACCGGACCATCTTCTTGGACCCAAAAAGGAAAATTTTTAGTGCTCACAGCCTGACTTGCAGGATTTTCAAATAAAAAATTGAACAAGTATGTTAATCCGACTCTCATTTTGGTCAAAATTGTTTTAGAAAGTAGAAAACAAAAAATGGTCAAAGTAACGAACTAGGGGCGCAGTGGAGTCAGGTCTTCTGTCTTTTCCCCACCGTCAACATACTTGCCAGAAGGGCACTCTATCCATCGGAAGAAATAGCCGTGAGCTAACGGTGTTGGGCACGAACCCACAACTTCCTATTCACCCATCAATTACCCTGGGGAGGGATGAAAAATGAGAGAATAAAGAATAGAGAGGTGTAAGCCGAGAGAAAAGTGAGAAGAGGGTTTTGAGAGAAAAACCGAGCCTGAGGGCTGAGTGATGTGAGAATCACAAATCAGAAAGGGTGGGAATAACACCCAGAGGAACTGGCTCCTCGAGATCTGAGGTCTTTTGTTTGTAAACACGTCCGTGTGTCGTGTCTTTTGCCTTGTTTTCCTCAACTTTTGTTTTGAGTCCTTTCCGAGCGTGTCTCATTGTGTTTAGGTCGTGTACCTTTTGTTTGAGTCTTTCTCACTGTGTTCAGTTTTAGGCTCGAGACCCAGGTGTGAAAAACCCTTATTTAATTTCAAAAGTTGTTTATGCTCAGAATGCTGTGCCATTCTCTACATTTATGCCAAGTTAGAGGAAAAAAGAAGAAGAAGAAAAGAGGAAAATTTGGGGCATCTGAGTGTGTTTCAACTTCAACCGGTTCAGCTTTTGTAGTCCGTCTTGTCAGATTGGACTGTTTGTTCAGGGTTTGCTGTGTGCAGAGTGAACAGAGTGCTGTGTTATGGACTGTATGCAGACTAATCCCCAACAGAGTATGGGCTGTGTGTTCAGGTTAAACAGTGGTTTGCATGAGTGGTTTGCTATTAACTGGTTCATTACCTGGTTACTACAATGCAAATATTTGATTTTCAGACAACAAATCAATCCCATTGTGATGTGATGCAGCATGATGCAATGCAGTGCAAAGTATGAAATGTACAGATATAACACCTTTTTAGATAAAAAAAAAAAAAATGGGGCTTGTTTCATTTCATCATCTTTTTTAAGTACAAAGTTTTGAAGAAAACAAAAACCCGCCTGCGGCGGTACAAGATACTGGGGCTACCAACTAAAAAAGAAGAAAAAGAAAAAGTACAAAAAAGAAAAGAAAAGCAACAAAAGTCTGGGTCGTCATCAATAGTCTCGGGCCTGGGGATCTGTCCTCGCCCTCTTCCTGGACAAAGGTCCAGGAGCATCGTCATCGGCACCATCATCTGAACCTGAGTCTGAACCGTCTCCAATCTCCTCCTCAGATGATCCCGCCTCTGCCTCTGCCTCTGCCTCGGACTCGGACTCGGACTCATCATCCTCATAATCAGGAATGGGTGCCCGAGAGCTACTCCCGACATGAGCACGCCCCGCCCAGGCACGGGGATGTCCAGTGTCTCCACGCCCTCCTCGAGCAGGAATAGAGGGCCCAGCTAGAGCACCATCCACCGGAGGGATCTGGAAAGGAGGCTGAAAAGTATAAAAGGCAAATGCATCAGTACGCCGTGAGCAGTGAATCAGTGTAGAATACAGTGTATGAGTACAGTGTGAGCAGTGAATCAATGCAGAATACAGTGTATGAGTACAGTATATGTATGTCGTGAGCAGTGAATCAGTGCAGAATATAGTGTATGAGTACAGTATATGTACGCCGTGAGTAGTGTATCAGTGTAGAATGCAGTGTATGAGTACAGTGTATCAGGTGCCGAGAGAGCTGGGTATCAGGTGTTGTGTCGTGTATCAGATTATGCGAATCAGTTCATGTATGGTTTGAGACTGCGGTCAGAAAGAACATACCAGAATACTGTAGAGGGCCAGGAGGTCGAAGGTCCGCTGTAGCATCCCATCATGGAGGCATTCAGCTCCAGAGACTGCCGGGTTTACTTGGAGGACGCCTGCAAAAGTATCAGATGCATCAGTATTCTGCGGAATGTCAAATAAACTGAAATGAAATAACAGTACAAGATGCGAAATGAAGTAATACATACCGGAGGCAAGTCAGGGACACCGACCAACTCATGATCAGCCGGGGGCAAAGGGGATCTGGTCGGTCGCCCCACCCTGCTCTCTGCATGTCGAAGAAGTGGCAAGCAGCCACCGGTCCTCGCCTCTCTCGAACTCCGCCGCCACGGACTCGAGCCTCCTCGACGCTTCCCGCCTAATCACGGCTGGCCTCTTCCTCTCAGCTTGGCGACCACCGCATGATGTAGGTCCAGACGTACTCGGCATAGTCGCCCTCGTCTCTGTGACGCTCCGCGCCCTAGCCAGTGGTATACTTCCTCACATGCGCGAGGGAAAGCCTCTCGGTATGCCTCATGTGTGTAGGAGGCGGACCCGGAACTATCTGCTCTGGTAAAACCAGGGTCTGACGCAAGAAGCGCTCCCTCAAGTACCAAGCCCGACAGACCGGCCCCTTCAACAGAATCCGAAGACGGGCAGTCTCCTCAGCACTCTCATAGTGGTCTCTCACCACGACCGGCAACGGAGCCCAAGGCTGCCAGGTGATCTGCAGGTAAATGTGTATTTTGTTATATGTTTATCATCAAAAATACAAAGGCGCGGCTTAAGCTTAACTCTGATTGAACATACCTCATGGCGGTGATGGTGTCGAAGTAGCGGCGGAAGAAGATGAAAGACTCCCGGGGTCTCCGCACACACCGTATGCCAAAGCGATGAGAAAATGGGACGTCGAGCGGGATCTCCACATCTGGTACTGGGGCAAGCCTGGAAAAGTAGGCATAGACCCACAACTGCAGAACAGATATCAGTATGACTATCAGATAAAGCAGAATACAGAATAAAGCAAAAATGGCAGAGCCGTGTGTTGTGCGGTGTATTGTGCAAAGTGTACAATGCAAGGTAAAGCGTAGTATATGTGTGTGTGCAGAGATATAGTCGAAGAAGAGGCGCATCGTGGTGTGTGCAAAGGTACGTATACGTAAAATGTAAAGCAGAAAGCAGAAATGTAAAAGGGGAAGAAGATGTACCTCCCAAGCTCGCTAGTATCCGTCAAGAAGCTGTCCGCTGAGACGGGAAGAAGAGCTCATGTAACCGTATAAAGTGGCTAAGCCTGCGCCACCCCAGTCGTAACGGCGGATCCGCCTGACATCCACCAGTGTGCTCAACAGGCAAAGAGGCACGGTGTTCGCCCGGTCGGCGAAAAGGGTCGTCCCGAGCAGAAACATAATGAAGTCGCGCGCATATTGATCCACCTCCTCTGGGGTCATCTGCGCCTCCTCCACCAAGGCTCGCTGAATCCGAAAGTGGCTCTCGAACCACGAATATTTGACAAACCCTGCTCGAGCGAGGGGAGGCTGAGTGCCGAGCAGGTACAGCTGGGCGGCGTCCCACTCACCCATATCGGTGTCGAAGGGAATCGGATCCCCCCTACCCCGATGCCAGTAAGCATCAAGAAATCATAAGGGGTCATCGTCATGTCCCCTACGACGGAGAAGTGGAAGGAGTTGGTTCTATCCCACCACCTCTCCACTAAAGTAGCGAGCAAGGGTCTGCAGGTGGTAAGCTGGGAGAGCCCCGTGCAGAAGATGCCGAAACCCGCCTCGTCGACGATGTGGCGAACCGCATCTGGCAACTCCGCATACCAGTCCCGAGCAACGATGTTCCCATACCTGCGGATGGTATGGGAGTCCCCTTGTAATAAAAAACAACAATTGCGAAGCAATATTCAAGATGCAGTTTTTGAGAAGCATACAGATATAGTGTGTGTATGCGCGTTTTCAAATGTAAAGCCGGCATTGGGTGTCAGTGTGCTAGCAGAGAACTACAGCATATGATATGTCAGTGTGTTGAACGGTTCAGTACAGATGTAACATGTGTGCACATTTTTCAAATTCAAACAGACATTGGGTGTCTGTAGACGTCCCCGAACGCCCCGGGGGGATGAACCCCCGTTCTGTTCATATTGGGCTTACTACAGCTCGGACTCGATTTGTCACGGTTCTTAATCTTGAACCAAAGAGTCCAAATCTGGCAAATCGTTTTGAGAAAACAGATTTTTGAAAAAAAGTGCCAAACATGGACTGCTTTGCCAGATACAGAGTCGCCACCTAAATATTTTATTTTGGGAAATTTAGGAAACCCTGACTCGGTGCCAAAGGCCACGTGTTCGTCATCACCAAAGTTGCCTCGGCTTGGGAGCTTGGGTACGATTGGGGAAGGTCAGCTATGAGCACCCCCTCTCGCCCGGTCCGAAGACCGGCCTTTACTAACCGTGATATCCGTTTTTGAAAACGTTTATGTGTTCTTATTCCGGTTATTAGCCTAGAATTACTATGTTATGCGCACAGCAAACAAGTATAGACTAGATCGCCTAATTTGGAAACAAGCATTGCATATCCGTTTGTTTTTAGAAAATGCTTTGGGATTTGCTACTCGCAAGTAGGCTAAAAGATGGATCTCAATGAGCTGTTCCAACTCAAACAATTCAGCCTTCACCTACAGGCATTCAGGCAGTTTATCTCACATAAGCATCTAGCCACATGGTAAGCATGCTGTCATGATAGCATTCACACATATGCGATATGCTAAAGCAGGAAAATACTTACATTGTACTCTGTGCCCAAAACAATAAACTAGTTAGCAAGCATGCATGGTCCTAGTTCATGTCAAATTGACTAATGCAACGCATACAGGATGCAATTAGGGTAGGCTCGGCTAACCTAAACATGTCATGTGAAATGCAGTCAATTGATGCACGTATTCAATTTGGAATTGAAGTACAAATGCAGTTAGCATGATGCGCCGAGCCCGGTGCATGCAAGACAAGTGTATGGATACACGCATGCATAGCATAAGGCATGCTAATTTAAACATGCCCTAATCTACCATCATAAGCGGGTAAATAAAAGGGAAGGAAGAAGTGGGGATTGGAAGACATGTACACACACGCATCCACACTTATTACAGATTCGCCTGTGAGGGACCAAATAAATATACAAATTAATTAACCTACAAGCTAATTAATTATTACGCACCACTTAATTAATTTACAAATTAACTAAGCTAAGAAAGCAAAGAAATTCCTCGAAGCGGGTCCAATGCAATGCATGCTCGGTCTTGTTTCTAAGCACACCGCCATGCATAGATCGCCTGCTTTTCCTCGCTTCCCCTCTAAAGACTGTCAAAGTCTCTCAATCGCTTCTCGACATTGGGAGACACCATCGGCCGAGTAGAATTGCCACCGCGATGGGGTGTGGTCATCGGTCGCTGATTAGTCCATCGCCACCAATTGATTGCCGGTCGGCACTCTGGCAACGATCGGCAATAAATTCTCAGAGAACTTTGTTGACAGCGGAGGATGAGAGCCTTGCATGGCAATGCAATTCAAGCCATGTATGCACCAACTAAGCCCCTTATCATGTGTATGACTCAAAGGGACATGATACTTGGTTCTCAGACCATCAATCGCGCATTTCCATGCGTGATGGCCCAAAAATCAAGTGTGCATTTCCATTTCAAATGTAATGCAAGCTAACAAATAAGAGCCCAATCCCTATCACTAGATCAAGGGACAAGGCATACATGCTAGATGGAATGCAACCTAGGCATGTTAACTAGTATGCAACATGGCATGAAAGGGAAGCATACAATGCAATGCACATTAGGCACACAACCTTAGGAACAAAGCAAACAAGCATGCCACAATTATGCAAACCACTAGAGCATGCAAGATGGAATCTAAGCATGCAACATGTTAGGCATTCGACCAAAGGAATGCAAGGCAAATGCAAGTGGTTTCAAGCATGCAACATATGTAACCAAAGCATGCAAACATGGTACAATGTAACAACACTTGAATGACATGCAAGGGATGAACTTACACTATTTGGACAGCTCTAGATTAGGTCCAAAACAGTGGCTAAATGCCATGGAAAAGAAGGCCAAAATGCATACAAACATGCAAGCACACATGATCCAATACCTAGGCATATCAAAGCAACTTTTAAGCGCACTTAAAAAGGGACAAACATGGATATATAATCAACATGTTAGACACTGAAAACATGCTAGAAGAGGTGCCCAAACAAACAAGTCATGCAAGTGAGGCATGCTAGAAGAGTCAAAGCTTAAGGCATACAAGAGGGATCACATGGTGGCTATACAAAGCAGGGCATGGATGACTCCAATGACTTAAAACAGAGCTAAAGCATACAAAAACATGCATTGAAGCTTCACAAAGTTAAGCCTAAAACATGCTAAAACAAGGACTTACAACCTAAGGCATATTAAGGCAACAACAAGGCATTACATGACATGTATGTTAAACTAACATGTTGTACCAAAACCAACACACAACAATGTTATATCATGGCATAATAAGCATAAAAAGCAGCTATGGCATGATCAACAAACACTCAAACATGATGCTCCCTCAAGAGGCCAAAACGTGCCCTTTTCAAGGACAACAAGGAGAGGGGGTGGCCCTCTCCTTCTTGGGACTTCAAGGTACCATCCTTACCACTGAAATCCCTCAAGATTTCAGCAGTGAGGAGGCCCAAACACCACAGTCCTGAAGCTCACTCAAAATAGCACAAAAAGGGGGCCTCTCAAGGCTTAAGAGGGGTCAAACACCTCCAAACCACAAAATACTCTAAACAAACTATTTAGAGGGCCCAAAAATAGAACTTTTATGTATTAAACACTAAGCTTGAAAACAGTTCTAAGATGGTCAAAATACAATGCAAAAGTGGGGTAAAAAGGGACTAGTGTCTTACCCTTGTAGACCACCTTCAAAAATGGTGGACCAGCAGCCCCTTGAGCTCCAAACCAGCTTCTAAGCTCCAAAAACAAGCCTCAAGAACCTCAGTTCCAAGAGGATGGTGTGATGGTAGGTGTTTGTGCACAAAACTAAGCCTAAAACACACACAATGGCAAGAGAGGGAGAGATATAGATATAGGTTAGATACACTAACTTAAACCCTAAAACCAGAGTCTTCTCACTCTCTTCTCCAACTTCTCTAACCCTAGAACAAGGGAGAGAGGGCCTCCTCTTATAGAGGAGCCAATCTTGTAAAGCTTACAAGGTAAGCTAACAAGAGGGCCATCCCTCCATACAAGTGTATAGAGGGGAAGCAAATGCAAGACAGCTGTGCTAAAATATCTGCAAAAGCAGATGAACAGTAGTCGGCCGGCCAAAGATGTCATTTTGACAAAATTTACTGCTGACCGGAAACAAAGAATGCCGACCGGCAACATACATTGCCGGTGGCATAAAACCCTGGCCGGTGGCCTCTAGCCACGGCCGGTGATGTGTGGGGATGCCTCACAAGGCATTCCCTGCCCCTCCAAGGCAAAAGACAAGTGTTTGGTGCAAAACTAGACACTAAACGGTCGAGTGCGGAGATCCTAAGGCAAGGCGCGTAGCCGAGACCTCCGGGAACTCCAAACGAACACAAACATGGATAATCACCGGGTGTTCAAACGGTGACGTCCAAGTCTTGAGGACGGTCAAAAATGGGGTGTCTACAGTTGCCCCTCTTTGACAGAACTCGAAAGTCATAACAATGACGGGTGTGAATGTCAAAGCCCAGAGATGACCCATTTTTGACAAGGCCAAAGACTTAGACAAACATGCAAGACAACAAAGGTATGCGCCCGAAGGCAGGGGCAAAATACAAGACAATGCACAAAGCCGAGCATAACTTATGAGCATGCAAAGAAAAGCTGTAACGAAGCACACATGCAACAGTTTTAAGCTAGCATATACCAAACTACACTACAATGCAGAAAGGATGTAAGAGAATTATGCAATTCTCTAGACGTCTCACTCGGAGGATACAATACCTGTGCGGTTCGTCTGGTTCCACCAGCGGTAAATGAACCGTACATACAATATCGTGCCTGTAAAGAAAACAACTTAACAGGTATGATATTGTTAGCAATATGCATGACAATGCAAGAATGAATGCAAAATGATATGCAATATATACAAAACAATGTATGAATAATGCAAATGAAAATGCAATGCAATTGAAACAATGCGAACTACATTCAAAGCAATTGAATCATGATCCAATCATGAGCGATTCGAAACCACACAAATGTCAAATAGATTAATGGAGGTGACAAGTCCGTCTACCATAGAACGATCAACTGAACTATGAGTAATGTAGACGGACACAAGAACGAGTATTGGGTGGAATGACATAAGTGGGGAAACAACCCGCTGGGGAAAGGACAATGATCCTAATGCCGGATGCAAAATTACACTACAATGTAATGTATGCGATGGATATGCTGGGAAAAAGGCAATGGATATGGCACGTGGGCCAAACCAAATCTTGCCTAGGCAAGGCATGTACGCATACGAGCCATGTCTAACATAGAACGGTCTACTGAACTATGCTTTGACACGAGAAGTATGGGCACATACCAGACCAAGCTCAACATGGAAAGGCGCAAGCCATAGGCGGAGGGTGATGCAATGAATGCATGCAAGCTATTATGCAATATTAATGGATACTATGGATGTGGCACGCGTGCCAAACCAAATCTTGCCTAGGAAAGGCATGTACGCAAGCAAGCCGCGGCTAACATAGAATGGTCTACTGAACTATGCTTCGACGTGAAAAGTATGGGCACATACCAGACCAAGCTCAACATGGAAAGGCGCAAGCCATAGATGGAAGGTGATGCAGTGAATGTATGAAAGCTATTATGCAATATTAATGGATACTATGGATGTGGCACGCGTGCCAAACCAAATCTTGCCTAGGAAAGGCATGTACACAAACAAGCCATGTCTAACACAGAAAAGGTGCCGCAACCCTCAAACCAACATACCAGCGTGGAATAGGCGCGTACATATGCAGAACTGTGCTTTAACGTGAAAAGTAAGGGCACATACCAGACCAAGCTCAACCTGGAAGGGCGCAAGCCATAGATGAAAGGTGATGCAATGGATGCATGCAATCTAAAATGGAAATGCTTGACAATGCATATTTATTTTCTACAATGCATGACAATGCAATATTTACCATGTATGCATGACAATGCACTATTTACAATGGATGCATGACAATGCACTATGATGCAACGGCTATGATCGCAGCTTTCCCTATCTTACCAAGAGGGCGATATACTAGGTTGGTTCAGTATCCAGAACTAAGGCGCAGAAATGCTGCCTCAACCTATGGGGCTTCCATACAGATTTCAAGCCGAGGATACATCTCTGCGTATTTAAACCAGACTTTAGTCTCGGAACTCCCGAACCTTTGCGTTCTAGGCATAAGCCGTTCGAACTCGAGTTTCTACCGTCCCAGTTGGCCTTCTAGGAACTCACCGCAAACACGGGCAGGTGGCTTTACCAGACCACCGAAAGTCGTTCGGGCACGACAAACACCAAAGGAATTACACCTTTAGAGGATTTAAGGTCTCCTACACCGGGATGCAAAATGTATGCATGACAATGCATTTTCTTGTTTTTTGGAATGCAAATGATGCATAAAATGCATGGTGCATGGAATACGCGACAACGCAAGTCGCTCGAAATGCATGACAATGCATGATTTTTGATGCGCGGCAACGCGCGGCTTGAGATGCATGACAATGCAAATGAACTAAGAATGCATGAAGATGTATGATCTCGAGATGCGCGACAACGCGCGACTTTTGAGACGCATGACAATGCGACCGAGCGGGTTTACGGTCTTGCCAGGCCACACGTGTTTTTGGTCCCGCCGGACCCACTTTGGGGCAATGCATGAATTTGAGATGCGGTGCACGAGACAGTGCGATGTGCGAGATCGCGCGATGGAATGCATGCCAAATGCAATGAGATGCGCTAATCGCGGTGCGCGAGACAACGCGAGTGAAGGTCTTGCACCTCCCAAGGATTTTAGGTCTCCTAGACCGTGATGCGGGAAAAGTGCATGACGATGCAAATTGTGCACGTTACAACGCGTGTAGTCATGCAAAACGATGCAAGGGATGATGTGTACTACAATGCATGCGGACATGCGTAACAATAAAGGTTTTGCACCTTCGAAGGATTTAAGGTCTCCTAGACCGTGATGTGGGATGCAAAGTGGTGCACATTGCAAGTGCATAACTTATGATCATGCAAATGATGCTATGATGAAGCAAATATGCAAAATAAATGCAACATTTTAAGCGAATGCTATGCAAGCAAGTAAACATGAACCAAACTACATCTCATGCAGAAAGGATGTAAGAGAATTAAGCAATTCTCACGGCATCTCACGTGGAGAAGGCTAAAAGCAACTACCGAGAATACTCGGAGTCTCAAACACAACATCTCTCCACGCATCGCACGCAGGAGAGGAAAGAGAAAAGAAACCTCTCAGCGTAATACACGCGAGAGAGAAACAACGCAAGTAAAAAGGCGCACAACAATGCGGGAGAAGCACGCGTGACAACGCAAGTGAAATGAGTTGCACAACAATGCAACTGTGATGTGCATCGCGGCGCGATGCGACGCACTAGACAGTATGATGAATGCATGCAACGCATACGGGGCAACTTTTGAATCTTGTAAAAGGAAAAAGGATACAAAAGGATACAACATTGCATGAATTTGAGTGCCACGTGCAAAAGACACGGTCCGAGGTCAAAACGGAGGTCGGTTGAGCGTCAGAGATGCACTTTTCTTGCACCTTCTTGGGCTATGAAGACCAAAAACTACACATATGGCCTGAACAAGGTTGTAGGAAGATCACCGGCCAGACTAGGAAGCCACCGGCTGCCAAAAAGTTCCATCGGCACAATATTCTGCCGACCGGCAAAATATATTGCCGACCAGCCAAAAGTGCCTGAATCGGGGGCAGACTTGACATTTCACCTCGGGTCTTTTAAAATAGGGTTCCAAACCCTATTTCTTCACTTCCTCTTGGCCGAAATATCACACTCTTTCTCTCTAGAGCGTTTTCCCCTCCTCGTTTCCTCGTTTTCTTCGCGTTCTACGCCCGTTTCGTCGTCGGATTCGCAATTCCCTTCGCGTTTCGGACATTTTCAACCGATTAAAACTTCGTTTCGGTACGTCCTTTGCTATTTCCGCCTTTTAGGGCTTATTCCCCTCGAGTTTCTCTCGAGTTTCGTGCCTTCTTCCTACTCCGGCTTTTCCGGCCATTTTCCACCCTCTCGGGGTTGACTTTTCTGTTAACCCTTCGTATTCTTTCCTATTTTTCCCTCTTCCGGCCATTCTCACATTCTCTTCGAGATGGCGGATGATCTTCCAGAGGGTGGGGCTTCTCCAGATCACGAGATGGATCCCGGGGCCGAGCTCCTTCCTTTGAGCGAGCGCCCGTTTGACCCGGCGACCTACCGGCCGGCGATCCATGTGCTACCTCCTGACGGTCTTCGCCAGTTTCGGAGCTTCGATAGGGCGACGCCTCCCAAGCTTCTACTACGTGAGCCTGCCTCTCATCTATCCTTCGGCGCTTCCGAGGTAACATTTTTTTGTTTTACTTTCTGCAATGTAGAACTTTTAACTGCCGACTGCCATAGCTAATTACATTCTTTAATTGCTTTAGCTCAGATGCTCTGATACACTGTGTATTGTAGTTGATCGCAAACACACTTGCAACTGATATCTGTTTAAGATCGACACATGCACACACACTGCACTAGCCTTGGACCACTCAAACACACGGCACACACCGTATTTCATTGCAAACTCACCAACACCCGGTACCTGTTTGAATCTGAAAAACTTGCACGCATGCTAAATTTGCACTGAACCACGCAAACACGCTGACGCATCACACGTTGTAGTTCACTGTAAACACACCGGCACTCGGTATCTGTTTGAATCTGAAAACACGCACACATGCTACATTTGCACTGAACCACTCAAACACGCTGACGCATCACACGTTGTAGTTCACTGTAAACACACCGGCACTCGGTATCTGCTTGAACTTGAAAACACGCACACATGCTATATTTGCACTGAACCACTCAAACACGCTGACGCATGACACGTTGTAGTTCACTGTAAACACACCGGCACCCGGTATCTGCTTGAACTTGAAAACATGTACACATGCTATATTTATCTCAATTCTTCATGCCCTACAGAACTGGTATATTTAGCATTGCTTTGCAACTATGTTCTTGAAAACAGGGGGATTCCCATACCGTCTGCGGGTATGGGAACATCGCCGCTCGAGACTGGTATACAGAGCTACCCGAGGCGGTTCGCCACATTGTAGACCAGGCCAGCTTTGGCGCATTTTGCAGGGGGTTATCCCGACTCACTACGTTCAGGCCTCTTCTCGCTGCTCTAGCAGAGAGGTGGTGGGACACCACCGACTCGTTCTATCTTTCTGCTACGGGAGACATGACGATGACTCCCTATGATTTCTCGATGCTCATAGGCATCGGGGTAGGGGGTGGTCCGATCCCCTTTGACATTGATATGGACGAGTGAACCGCTGCTCAGGTCTATTTGCTTGGCGCGGCGCCGCCTCTCGTCTGCCCAGGCTTCGTCCGATATTCCTGGTTTGAGGTGCGATTCAGGTCCACCAAGTAGGGAGGAGGCTCCGGCGATCGAGGAGGTCAGGAGCGAGATGCGACGGCTCGATGTTTCTGCTGGGGACTACCCTTTTCGCCGACCGGTGAACATCAGGCCTCTCGCCGCCGGCCAAGACCGGTGGATGTTAGGCAAATCTTGCATTATGATCGGGTGGCGCTCTGGCCACTTTACGGATACATGAGCTCGGTCCTGTGGCGTGAGCTGTTCTCGGAGGCTACTGGCGAGCTTGGGAGGTACGTCTTCTTCTCTGCTTTACATTTCTACTCTACATTTTCTCAGACCAGATCAGACTGTGGTTTGCTTCAGACTGATCAGATATCTTGTACACACGGCACACACATATTTTGCTCTACACTGACTGTACACTACTCACACTGTACACTCTGCACAATACACTGCACAATACACGGCTCTGTTATTTCTGCTTTATTCTGCATTCTGCTTTATCTGATAAGCATACTGGTATTTGCTCTGCAGCTGTGGGTCTATGCCTACTTTCCCAGATTGGAGCCAGTTCCCGACACGGAGACTCCTCTGGTCGTCCCTTTCTCGTGCCGCTTCGACGGGAGGTGCGTGCGGAGGCCCCGAGAGATGTTTAGCTTCTTCCGCCGCTACTTCGACACTATCACCCCTGCCGAGGTATGTTTTACTTGCAGTTCATTTAAGCTTCGTCTTTCCACTGTATGTTTCAATAACAGTAAATAACAAACTACATTTCAATTCCAGATCACCTGGCAGCCGTGGGCTCCACTGCCAGCGACGATTCGAGATCGGTTTGCCGGTGTTGAGGAGACCTCGCATTTTCGGATTCTGCTGGAGGGCCCGGTCTGTCGGGCTTGGTACCTGGGCAAGCGTTTCCTATGCCAGACCCTAGGTTTACCTGAGCAGATAGTCCCGGTGTACCCTCCTGAGCATATGAGGGATACCGAGAGATTCACCGCCGAGCAGATGGCGGACTACACCATTGGCTGGGATGCGAGCGACTACAGGGGCGAGGGCGATTACTCGGAGTACATCCAGACCTTCATCATGCGACCTCTAGGCGGCGGCCGCCGAGCTGAGAGAGAGAGGCCTGCAGCGCCGGTGACTGGAGCGGGAGCGTTGAGGAGAGCTTGAGTCCGTGGTAGAGGCAGAGTTCAGAGAGGGCGGGGGACCAGCTGGCCTGCTCTGCCCACTTCACTGACTTTCAGAGGGCAGGGTGGGGCGACCTACCAGATCCCCTTTGCTCCTCCGCCGGCTGATCACGAGTTGGTCGGTGTCCCCGACTTGCCTCCGGTATGTATTACTTCATTTCGCATATTGTACTGTTATTTCATTTTAGTTTATTTTGATATTCCACAGAATATTGATGTATCTGATATTTTTGCAGGCTTCCTCCGAGTACACCCGGCAGTCATTGGAGATGAATGCCTCTATGATGGGGATGCTACAGCGGACCTTCGACCTCCTGGCCCTTTACAGTATTCCGGTATGTTCCTCTGACCGCAGTCTCAAACCATACATAAACTGCTTCACATAATCTGATACACAACACAACACCTGATAAACTGCTCACTGCATTCATACACTATATTCACATATCAGACTACACACCGTGATTCTCAGATCGATAAACCGCTTCACGGCACTCACAGATGACTCATACATCAGATTCTCAGACTGATTCATCGCTTCACGGCACTCACAGATCAGACTATATATCAGATTCTCAGACCGATTCACGCTTCAAGATTCTCGATGCATTTGCCTTTTATGCTTTTTAGCCTCCTTCCAGATTCCTCCAAGGGTGGCGCTCACTGGCCTTCTGTTTCCACCTAGGATGGCAGAGCATACCCCCGCACCAGGGGGAAGCGCACTCATGTCGGGAGTAGCTCGCGGGCTCCAGTCCCAGACGATGAGTCGGAGGCAGAGGCAGAGGCAGAGGCGGAGTCATCTGAGGAGGAGACCGGGGACATGGGCCTGCCTCAGACGGTGATGCTCTGAGCTTCGCCAGAAGAGGGCGAGGACGGATCCCCAGGCGTGAGACCACTGATGCTGTTTTAGATTTTGGCTGCTTTTTCTTTTCCTTCTTTTGTACCTTTTCTCTTTTTGGTAATTAGATTACCTTGTACTGCCACAGGCAGATTTTTGTTTCCAAAACTTATGTACTTGAAAAGATTATGAAATGAAACAAACTTTTTGTCTAAAAGTTGTTACATTTGTGTATCTCATGCATTGCATCGCACTACATCATATCGTATTACATCTCAATGTAAATGAAATTGGTCTGTTGTTTGAAAATTGAGCACTTGTAAATTGAGCACTTGTACTGTAATAATCGGACGACCATCCAGCAAATAGCAAAACAACCCAAGCAAACCATCGCTAATCCTCGAACACAAATTCCATACTGTTGGGAAGTAATCTGCATACAGCCCATAACACAGTATTTGGTTCATTCTACACACAGCAAACCCTGAACAAACAGCCCCAATCTGACAAGACGGACTACGAAAGCTAAAACGGTTGCAGTTGAAACATACTCGGATGCCCCAAATTTTCCCTTTTCTATGTAGAGAATGGCATAGCACTCTGAGCATAAACGATTTCAACTTTTGAAGAGGGGTTCTGCAATCGGGGTATCGATCCTAAAACCGAACACAGCGGGAAAGACTCAAACAAAAGGTGAGCGGCCTGGACACAACGAGGCACGCTCGGAAAAGACTCAAGACGAAAGTTGAGGTAAACAAAACAAAAGACACGACACACGGACGTGTTTATAAAAATAAAAGACCTCAGATCTCGAGGAGCCAGTTCCTCCGGGTATATTCCCACCATTTTCTGATTTGTGATTCTCACATCGCTCGGCCCTCGGGCTCGGTTTTTCTCTCAAAACCCTCTTGCTCACTTCTCTTTCCGCTTACACCTCTCTATTCTTTATTCTCTCATTTTTTCATCCCTCCCCAGGGTGATTGATGAATGAATAGGAAATTGCGGGTTTATGCCCAACACTGTTAGCCCACGGCTATTTCTTCTGGCGGATAGAGTGCCTTTTTGGCAAGTATGTTGACGGCGGGGAAAAGACAGCACACCTGACTCAATTGCGCCCCTAGTTCGTCACTTTGACCGTTTTTTTTTGTTTTCTTCCTAAAACAGTTTTGACCAAAATGAGAGTTAGATTAACATACTTGTCCGATTTTTGAATTGAAAATCATGCAAGTCATTTGGAGCACCGAAAATTTTCCTTTGGGGTCCAAGAAATGGTCCGTTTTGGAAAATGAAATAGTTTTCGAGAAAATAGTCAACTTCAAGAAAAATTTTCAAAAACTATTTTTGCAAACGATAATGCTCAACAAGCACGGCACTTACCCTCGAGATGTGCAACCTCGGATCAGAGGCAATGGAAAATTGCCCCTTGCTTAAAGGGGGGGACATGGCAACGGAAAGTTGCCCCTGGTTTGGATGATAACTTGTGGCAACGGAAAGTTGCCCCTTGTCTGGATGGTGCCGCAGCATGCTGTAAACTGCTTTTATCAATGACGACTGAACTCCGAAGACGACAATTTGAACCAATATATGGACACAGTCACTGTAAGAGCAATGGTGGCTGGACTTCAAGATGAAGTTGCCTACGTATCCCAAACATGGGAATCAAGCCTTACGTAGTTCCGGTTGTTACAACCGGATTGTCGGATGCAGAGGAAGCAAGGATGATCAAAACCATTACATGGACTGAGGCGCTATGAAAGCGTCGGGGGCTGGACTTCAAGACGAAGTTGCCTACGTATCTCAAACATGGGAATCAAGCCTTACGTAGTTCCGGTTAAGGTACACTCGGGTATTAACCTTCACTTTTCTGGCTCTAACTTTTGCCAAGGCGCCTGTTGTAGGTTTTCGACCTTGCGAGCTCATTTTCTCCTTTCTTTTCTTCTTTTTTTTTTTAATTCAATTTTTTCATTTCTTTTCTTCTTTTCTTCTTTTTTCTTTTCCTCTTTTCTTTGATTTTCTTTTTTTGCATTTTTTTTTTCATTCTTTTCTTTTTTTTCTTCCTTTCTTTTTTTATTTTGCCTTGCCCTAACTTTTGCCTGGGTCGCCCTTTCGGGTTTCCGGCCCAGCGGGCCTCTCAAAGGGTAAAAGTGTAACAAGTCCATGCCAAATGGTTTTGAAATTGAAACCCTTTGTATTCGGGAGAGTGATTACTATGTTGATTTGCAAAAGAATCCATCACGGTTGCTTCACGAGCTTTTTCCAGTGAAACCTGACCTTCTTGATCTGATTTTGGTGCCTCTTGCTCGAGGGCAGCTTCAAATTGGGCCACACAGGCCTTACATGGCAGTTAACTGTTGAACGTTTTGAAGGGATTCAAGGTTCGCAACAGATAGATTGAATCTCGAGGCAGAGAGCGATCCTGGGCTGCACAATCTCAAGAGCAATTCCACACAAGTCTTCACAAGACCGCGCAAAACATTTTGTTTTTGAAAGTTTTTAAGAAAGCGACAAATCGCTCGCGTTGAAGATAGTGTGGAACCAGTCTGGATCAAACCAAGATCCTTCTCAATACTCACGCTGACAGGCATGATTTCATTCATTAAAAGTTTAGCATATCTATCTTTCTCTCAAGAATGATCAAAGTTTTGCAAAACCCGAGAAATTGCTTCCTCTTCGTTTTTATCACCGCAGTGTTCGAAAAGGGTTTTTTTGAAAAGCATATGTCATTACGATGATGTTCAAGGCACAAGAGAGTAGGTAGAATGTACTGTCGTTCCATTCACATCCTCTGGCACAACTAGCTTAAACAGCAACAAGTACGGAAACGTGATAGCCACAAATTGTTTATTCAGATTCTCGACCAGGATCGCTCCTCAACCGAAACAGACTCAAAAGGAAAAACAAAAGGATAATTACAAAACGGTGTTCGAGGCAACAATCCCGGAATCACCTGACATTCTATACAAAGGGGACTGACTTGCTACAACAAGACAGACCCGTGAGCAAAAAGGACTGACTCAAGACAATGAGACAGACTCAAAATAAAACAAAGACCGACTCGACACTCAAGCGAGATTTTACAAAACTAGCATTCGCAGATGCTCCAAAATGCGTGCCAGACACCACATCAAAAACACCGGGCGCCGCTCACAAGTGGTCCAACCCTGATCACATACTTACAGTATCCGCATCCTCAAAATCCAATAGCTGGGTAGTAACAGACTTGGCTGAGGTGGGCGGGAGGATAACCTCGTTGTCAATCAAATCTTGTACCTCATGACGGAGGCGGAAACAATTGTCGGTAGCATGGCCCGCTCACGGTGGTACGCCAAGAAGATCGAAAGGTGGTCATGAGTAGCAGGGAGGTTTTTCGGGAGAGGCCGAGGCTCCAGGGGTTTAAGGTGTCCCTTCTCGGCAAGGATCTGAAGTGCCTTGGACAATGGCATGTAGAGAGCATGGAAGACCCTGCGCCCTCGAGGCAGGTACTTCGAAGGTTGAGTATTCTTGCTAGATGCACTAGCAAACGGGTCGGCAGGCGTGGCCTTGGGTTTCTGATCCTTCCCGGATACAGGGTTGGGAGCGGGAAGAACTGTTCTGGCATGACGGGGCCTATCCCGACTTTCTGACTAATTTGAACTACCCTCAGGTGGAGCGGGGAAAGCGTCCTCCATAGCTTTTGCCATAACTGTAGATATCTGTTGCTTGTTCATCCCCCCGGCTTTCAAAGCCTCGACTGCCCACAGCAGTTGTTCGATGGGATCGGCATCTGCCTTCATTTTGCCTTTGTCTCTGGCCTCAACCTGATCTAGGATTTGGGTTGGTATGTCGTTGCCATAGCTGGAGGCCATCTCCGGTTGGCTAAGTTCAATCACAATCCGTCCCAACAATGGGGCTCTGGTACAAAACTCCCATATAGATATGGTGGCGGTGACATCCCGTAAGCGAGATCCGCCACGGACCTTTGGAGATCACCTATCATCCCCATTAACTCGAATGTGGTGGGCTCGCGAGCCTGATATAGCTGGAGGGTCCAGACCGGGTGCGCAACTGGCGATCTGGGTGGATGCGGCACATCGACATTGGTCTCACTTTGCAGAGTGATCCCTTGATCTAATACAGCTGTCATAACCACTATCTCTTCCGAATTCTGCGTCATCGTAAGTCCTACCTCAGCAAGGGGGAACACTGACTATTCTGGAACCCTCTGAACCCTCAGAAGAAAAAAAGCAAAGATTTCATTGAAACGAATTAAACACAAAATACCAAACAATCAGATTTATTATCGATCATCGTTCCCCGTAAAATTATCATCAAAACATCAATCGGATACCCTCAGATATAACTGATTCCATCAAATACTGACATTGGTGCCCTCGGGCCTGATACTCAAACTTTGCAAACTGATGTGTGCGTTCCTGCAGAGATACACTCTAAAAGCACATAACAAGTAGAGAGAGCAAAAACACCCCTATGTTGGGGTAGGGTTTCCCTGTCCTATTTTGTCAGGAGCTAGGATTTCACTATGCACACAGCGGTTTCAAACAACCTAGCATCGGGTAAGCAACCTGTCCTAGTTTGGAATGGTTACTATGGATTCCGAATATGCACTAGGTCGAATGGTCAAAAAGGGTGCCCCGGTAAAACCAGGGTTTGTGTTCCCATACTGGCAGAGCCCGCAACCGGTTAGCCTTATGGCATGCTTTGACAAAGTCATGCCTCCCAAGAAACCGCCAGAATAGCAGATGGCCAACACGGTGTCCTAGGCGCACCAATGCACATGCAATGCAAAGAGACACATAAATGAAATCAAAACAGGATATCACGAGTTCGAGTCAAGCTCTCTAAACTCCCCAGCGGAGTCGCTAGAAATTGTAGACGTCCCCGAACGCCCCGGGGGGATGAACCCCCGTTCTGTTCATATTGGGCTTACTACAGTTCGGACTCGATTTGTCACGGTTCTTAATCTTGAACCAAAGAATCGAAATCTGGCAAATCGTTTTCAGAAAATAGATTTTTGAAAAGAAGTGCCAAACATGGACTGCTTTGCCAGATACAGAGTCGCCACCTAAATATTTTATTTTGGGAAATTTAGGAAACCCTGACTCGGTGCTAAAGGCCACGTGTCCGTCATCACCAAAGTTGCCTCGGCTCGGGAGCTTGGGTACGATTGGGGAAGGTCAGCTATGAGCACCCCCTCTTGCCCGGTCCGAAGACCGGCCTCTACTAACTGTGATATCCGTTTTTGAAAACGTTTATGTGTTCTTATTCTGGTTATTAGCCTAGAATTACTATGTTATGCGCACAGCAAACAAGTATAGACTAGATCGCCTAATTTGGAAACAAGCATTGCATATCCATTTGTTTTTAGAAAATGCTTTAGGATTTGCTACTCGCAAGTAGGCTAAAAGACGGATCTCAATGAGCTGTTCCAACTCAAACAATTCAGCCTTCACCCACAGGCATTCAGGCAGTTTATCTCACATAAGCATCTAGCTACATGGTAAGCATGCTGTCATGATAGCATTTACACACACGTGATATGCTAAAGTGGGAAAATACTTACATCGTACTCCGCGCCAAAAACAATAAACTAGTTAGCAAGCATGCATGGTCCTAGTTCATGTCAAATTGACTAATGCAACGCATACAGGATGCAATTAGGGTAGGCTCGGCTAACCTAAACATGTCATGTGAAATGCAGTCAATTGATGCACGTATTCAATTTGGAATTGAAGTACAAATGCAGTTAGCATGATGCGCCGAGCCCGGTGCATGCAAGACAAGTGTATGGATGCACGCATGCATAGCATAAGGTATGCTAATTTAAACATGCCCTAATCTACCATCATAAGCGGGTAAATAAAAGGGAAGGAAGAAGTGGGGATTGGAAGACATGCACACACACGCATCCACACTTATTACAGATTCGCCCTCGCCCGGAGGGACCAAATAAATATACAAATTAATTAACCTACAAGCTAATTAATTATTACAGACCACTTAATTAATTTACAACTTAACTAAGCTAAGGAAAGCAGTAAAGTCCTCGGGAAGCGGGTCCAATGCAATGCATGCTCGGGTCCTGCTCGGAAGCACACTACCATGCATAGACTGCCTCTGTTTTCCCTGCTCTGCCCCTCTGAAGACTGTCAAAGTCTCTGAATCACTTCCCTGGACATTGGGAGACACCATCGGCTGAGTAAAATTTCCACCGGCAGTGGGGTGTGGTCATCGGCTATTGATTAGTTCATCGGCGACCAATTGATTGCCGGTCGGCACTCTGTGCAGTCGATCGGCAATAAATTCCTGCAGAACCTGTTTGACAGCAGCAGAGGACAAAGCCTTGCATGGCAATGCAATTCAAGCCATGTATGCACCAACTAAGCCCCTTATCATGTGTATGACTCAAAGGGACATGATCCTTGGTTCTCGGACCATCAATCGCGCATTTCCATGCGTGATGGCCCAAAAATCAAGTGTGCATTTCCATTTCAAATGTAATGCAAGCTAACAAATAAGAGCCCAATCCCTATCACTAGATCAAGGGACAAGGCATACATGCTAGATGGAATGCAACCTAGGCATGTTAACTAGTATGCACATTAGGCACACAACCTTAGGAACAAAGCAAACAAGCATGCCACAATTATGCAAACTACTAGAGCATACAAGATGGAATCTAAGCATGCAACATGCTAGGCATTCGACCAAAGGAATGCAAGGCAAATGCAAGTGGTTTCAAGCATGCAACATATGTAACCAAAGCATGCAAACATGGTACAATGTAACAACACTTGAATGACATGCAAGGGATGAACTTACACTATTTGGACAGCTCTAGATTAGGTCCAAAACAGTGGCTAAATTCCATGGAAAAGAAGGACAAAATGCATACAAACATGCAAGCACACATGATCCAATACCTAGGCATATCAAAGCAACTTTTAAGCGCACTTAAAAAGGGACAAACATGGATATATAATCAACATGTTAGACACTGAAAACATGTTAGAAGAGGTGCCCAAACAAACAAGTCATGCAAGTGAGGCATGCTAGAAGAGTCAAAGCTTAAGGCATACAAGAGGGATCACATGGTGGCTATACAAAGCAGGGCATGGATGACTCCAATGACTTAAAACAGAGCTAAAGCATACAAAAACATGCATTGAAGCTTCACAAAGTTAAGCCTAAAACATGCTAAAACAAGGACTTACAACCTAAGGCATATTAAGGCAACAGCAAGGCATTACATGGCATGTATGTTAAACTAACATGGTGTACCAAAACCAACACACAACAATGTTATATCATGGCATAATAAGCATAAAAAGCAGCTATGGCATGATCAACAAACACTCAAACATGATGCTCCCTCAAGAGGCCAAAAAGTGCCCTTTTCAAGGACAACAAGGAGAGGGGGTGGTCCTCTCCTTCTTGGGACTTCAAGATACCATCCTTACCACTGAAATCCCTCAAGCTTTCAGTAGTGAGGAGGCCCAAACACCACAGTCCCGAAGCTCACTCAAAATAGCACAAAAAGGGGGCCTCTCAAGGCTTAAGAGGGGTCAAACACCTCCAAACCACAAAACACTCTAAACAAACTATTTAGAGGGCCCAAAAGCAGAACTTTTATGTATTAAACACTAAGCTTGAAAACAGTTCTAAGATGGTCAAAAATACAATGCAAAAGTGGGGTAAAAAGGGACTAGTGTCTTACCCTTGTAGACCACCTTCAAAAATGGTGGACCAGCAGCCCCTTGAGCTCCAAACCAGCTTCTAAGCTCCAAAAACAAGCCTCAAGAACCTCAGTTCCAAGAGGATGGTGTGATGGTAGGTGTTTGTGCACAAAACTAAGCCTAAAACACACACAATGGCAAGAGAGGGAGAGATATAGATATAGGTTAGATACACTAACTTAAACCCTAAAACCAGAGTCTTCTCACTCTCTTCTCCAACTTCTCTAACCCTAGAACAAGGGAGAGAGGGCCTCCTCTTATAGAGGAGCCAATCTTGTAAAGCTTACAAGGTAAGCTAACAAGAGGGCCATCCCTCCATACACGTGTATAGAGGGGAAGCAAATGCAAGACAACTGTGCTAAAATATCTACAAAAGCAAATGCACAGTAGTCGGCCGGCCAAAGATGTCATTTTGACAAAATTTACTGCCGACCGGCAACATACATTGCCGGTGGCATAAAACCCTGGCCGGTGGCCTCTAGCCACGGCCGGTGATGTGTGGGGATGCCTCACAAGGCATTCCCTGCCCCTCCAAGGCAAAAGACAAGTGTTTGGTGCAAAACTAGACACTAAACGGTCGAGTTCGGAGACCCTGAGGCAAGGCGCGTAGCCGAGACCTCCGAGAACTCCAAACGAACACAAACATGGATAATCACCGGGTGTTCAAACGGTGACGTCCAAGTCTTGAGGACGGTCAAAAATGGGGTATCTACAGTGTCAGTGTGCTAGCAGTGAACTACGACGTGTAATGTGTCAGCATGTTTGAGTGGTTCAGTGCAGATACGGCATGTGTGCACGTTTTTCAGAAATCAAACAGATACCGGGTGCCAGTGTGTCCACAGTGCAGTACAGTATGTGTTGTGTCAATGTGTTTGAGCAATTCAGGGCTAGCGCAGTGTGTGTGCGCGTGTAAGTTTCAAGCAGTTATTGATTGCAAGTGTATTCACAATCAACTATAGTGTACAGTGCATCAGTGCATTCGAACTAAGCAGTTAAAGAACAGAATCAACTATAGCAGTTTAAGTGTTCTACATTGCGGAAAATTGAAACCGAGGGAAGAATGTACCTCAGAGGCGCCGTGTGACAAGTGTGACTCTGGCTCACGGAGTAGTAGCTCGGGTGCCACGCCCCTCTCGAAGCTCCGGAACTGGCGTAGTCCATCGGGGAGCATTACGTGAACCGCCAGTCTGTAGGTCTCCGGATCGAATGGTCGGATGCGAAGCGGCAAGGGCTCGGCCTCGGGATCCATCTCGAGCTCTGGAGGAGCCCCACCCTGTGGAAGATCGTTCGCCATCTCGAAGAGAATGTGAAAATGGCCGGAAAAGGGAAAAACGGGCGAGAATATGAAGAGTCAACAAAAACTCAACCCCGAGAGGGCCGGAAATGACCGGAAAAGTCGATGTGCAAAAAAGGCACAGATATCGAGAAAAACTCGAGGGAAACAAGCCCCGAGTGGCGAAAATCAAAAACGGGACACCGAAACGAAGTTTCGTTCGGTTGAAAATGTCCGAAACGCGAAGGAGATCGCGAATCGAACAACGAAACGAGAGTTAGAACGCAAGAAAAGGAGAGAATCAAGGGAGGAAAATGCCCTAGAGGGGAGGGGGGAGGATTTTCGAGCAAGAGGAAGTGAAGAAAATAGGGCTAGAAGCCCTATTTTAAAAAACCCGTGGCCAATTGACAAAATTGCCCCGATATAGGAATTCTTTGCCGGTCGGCCACATTCTTTGCTGGTCAGCAATATATTGTGCCGATGGAATTGTATCAGGGCCAATGGACGGCCGGTGATGCATTTTGATGGCCGGTGGTTATCCGGTGGTGTCCTACAGTGGTTTTTGAGCCTTCTACATCCTTGTTTGGGTTATATGTGTGGTTCAGGGCCTTCATTGCTCAAAACAGTGCAAGACAGTGCACTTCCGAAGCTCGATCGGCCTCTGTTTTGACCTCGGACCGTGTCTTCTGTGTCTGGCACTCGAATTCATGCGAGGTGTATCCCTTCCGTATCCTTTTGGGCTTTTACAAAACTCAAAAGTTGCCCCCATATGCATTTGGCATGCATTCAATTACGCTGTTTAGCGCGTTGCACTGTCTTGCGCATCGCATTTCATTCGCGTTGTCCAAACGCATCACGACGTTTCGTGCGTCTTATTATATTTGGCATACACTCATTGTTCACGCTATTTTGCGCACCTCACTTGTATTGTCATGCACTTGGTCTGGCGAGACCTTAAACACGCATGGTCTGGCGAGACCTTAAACACGCACGGTCCGGCGGGACCAAAAACACGCATGGTCTGGCGGGACCGAAAACACGCCACAGTCCGGCGGGACCAAAAACACGCACGGTCCGGCGGGACCAAAAACACACACGGTCCGGCGGGACCAAAAACACGCACGGTCTGGCGAGACTTTAAATCCGCTCAGTTGCATTGTCTTGCATTTCGAAGGACGTGCATTGTCATACACTTGCATCAGCGTGCGCTGTCATGCATCTCTAAAAACCGCGCTTAGTCGCGCATTTCAAGTTCACTTGCATTGACATGCATTGCCCCAAAATGGGTCCGGCGAGACCGAAAACACACCACGGTCCGGCGGGACCAAAAACACGTGCGGTCTGGCATGACCATAAACCCACTCGGTCGCATTGTCATGCGTCTCAAAAGCCGCGCGTTGTCGCGCATCTCGAGATCATACATCTTCATGCATTGTCAGTTCATTTGCATTGTCATGCATCTAAAGCCGCGCGTCGCCGCGCATCAAATTTTCATGCATTTTCATGTATTTCAAGTAAACTTGCATTGTCGCGCACCTCAACATCATGCATCATTTGCATTCCAAAAAAAAAAAACAACAAAAACATGCATTGTCATGCATACATTTTGCATCCCCGTCTAGGAGACCTTAAATCCTCTAAAGGTGCAATTCCTTTGGTGTTTGTCGTGCCCGAACGACTTTCGGTGGTCTGGTAAAGCCACCTGCCTGTGTTTGCGGTGAGTTCCTAGAAGACCAACTGGGACGGTGGAAACTAGAGTTCAAACGGCTTATGCCTAGAACGCAAAGGTTCGGGAGTTCCGAGACTAAAGTCTGGTTTAAATACCCAGGGGTGTATCCTCGGTTTGAAATCTGTATGGAAGCCCCATAGGTTGAGGCAGCATGTCTGCGCCTCAGTTCTAGATACTGAACCAACCTAGTATATCGCCCTGTTGGTAAGATAGGGAAAGTTGCAATCATAGCCGTTGCATCATACTGCATTGTCATGCATCCATTGTAAGTAGTGCATTGTCATGCATACATGGTAAATATTGCATTGTCATGCATTGTAGAAAATAAACATGCATTGTCATGCATTTCCATTGTAGCTTGCATGCATCCATTGCATTTCCCCCAGCAGATCGCATCATACTGCATTGTCATGCATTTTTGTAAATTTCCATCCCATTACATATTTGTAGATATTGCATTGTAGATTACATGCATTCACTGCATCACCTTCCATCTATGGCTTGCGCCTTTCCATGTTGAGCTTGGTCTGGTATGTGCCCATACTTTTCACGTCAAAGCATAGTTCAGTAGACCGTTCTATGTTAGCCGCAGCTGGTATGCGTACATGCCTTTCCTAGGCAAGATTTGGTTTGGCCCGCGTGCCATATCCATTGTATCCATTTCCATCCCATTGCATATTTGTAGATATTGCATTGTAGATTGCATGCATTCACTGCATCACCTCCTCCGCCTATGGCTTGCGCCTTTCCATGTTGAGCTTGGTCTGGTATGTGCCTATACTTCTCGTGTCAAAGCATAGTTCAGTAGACCGTTCTATGTTAGCCGCGGCTTGTATGCGTACATGCCTTGCCTAGGCAAGATTTGGTTTGGCCCGCGTGCCATATCCATTGCCATTTTCCCAGCATATCCATCGCATATATTACATTGTAGTGTAATTTTTGCATCCGGCATTAGGATCATTGTCCTTTCCGCAGCGGGTCATTACCCTACTTATGTCATTCCACCCAATGCTCGTTCTTGTGTCCGTCTACATTACTCATAGTTCAGTTGATCGTTCTATGGTAGACGGACTTGTTACCTCCATCAATCTATTTGACATTTGTGTGGTTTCAAACCGCTCATGATTGGATCATGATTCAATTGCTTTGCATGTAGTTCGCATTGTTTCAATTGCATTGTATTTTCATTTGCATTATTTATACATTGTTTTGTGTATATTGCATGTCATTTTGCATTCATTTTTGCATTGTCATGCATGTTGCTAACAATATCATACCTGTTAAGTTGTTTTCTTTACAGGCACGATATTGTATGTACGGTTCATTTGCAGCTGGTGGAACCAGACGAACCAGACAGGTATTATACCCTCCGCGTGAGATGTCTCGAGAATTGCATTATTCTCTTACGTCCTTTCTGCATTGTAGTGTAGTTTGGTGTATGCTAGCTTAAAACTGTTGCATGTGTGCTTCGTTACAGCTTTTCTTTGCATGATCATAAGTTATGCTCGGCTTCGTGCATTGTCTTGCATTTTGCCCCTGCCTTCGGGCGCATACCTTTTTTGTCTTGCATGTTTGTCTAAGTCTTCGGCCTTGTCAAAAATGGTTCGTCTTTGGGCTTTGACATTCACTCCCGTCATTGTTATGACTTTCGAGTTCTGTCAAAGAGAGGTAACTGTAGACACCCCATTTTTGACCGTCCTCAAGACTTGGACATCACCATTTGAACACCCGGTGATCATCCATGTTTGTGTTCGTTTGGAGTTCCCGGAGGCCTCGGCTACGCGCCTTGCCTCAGGATCTCCGAACTCGACTGTTTAGTGTCTGGTTTTGCACCAAACACTTGTGTTTTGCCTTGGAGGGGTAGGGAATGCCTTGTGAGGCATCCCCACACATCACCGACCATGGCTAGAGGCCACCGGCTAGTGTTTTGTTGCCATCGGCAATTTATATTGCCGGTCGGCATTCTTTGTTGCCTGTAGGCAGTTCATTTTGTTAAAATGGCAATTTTGAGCATCCGACTACTGTTCATCAGCTTTTGCAGATATTTTAATACAGCTGTATTGCATTTTGTTCCCCTCTATACACGTGTATGGAGGGATGGCCTTCTTGTTAGCTTCCTTGGTAAGCTTTACAAGATTGGTTTTGCCTATAAGAAGAGGGCTCCTCTCTTGGCATTAGGGTTGGAGATTTGTTAAAAAAGTTTAGAGGGAGCTCTGGTTCTAGGTTTAGAATTTTGTATCTATCCTATATCTATATCTCTCATTCTCTTGTATTTGTGTGTGTTTAGGCTTACTATTGCACACAAACACATAGTGTTACACCTTTTCTTAGTTTGTGAAGGACCAGAGGCCTATTCTTGAGGTTCTTGGGTGGTTTTGAGCTTGGAGGAGCAGCTGGTCCACCATTGTTGAAGAGGTTCTTCAAGGGTAACAATCTTACCCCTTTTTACCCCATTCTTGCATACTATTTTTCCCTATCTTAGAACTATTTTTGAGCTTAGTATATAATATAAAAAAAGTTCTATTTTTGGGCCCTCTAAATAGTTTGTTTAGAGTGTTTTGTGGTTTGGAGGTGTTTGACCCCTCTTAAGCCTTGAGGGGCTCCATTTTGTGCTATTTTGAGTGAGCTCCGAGACTTTGGTGTTTGGGCCTCCTCACCACTGAAATCTTGAGGGATTTCAGTGGTAAGGATGGTGCCTTGAAGTCCCAAGAAGAAGAGGGCCACCCCCTCTCCTTATTGTCCTTGAAAAGGGCCATTTTTGCCTCTTTAATGAGCACCATGTTCAAGTATGTGTTGATCATGTTCTAACTATTATTTATGCTTATTTTGCCATAAAATAGCATTGTTGTATGTTGGTTTTGGTACACCATGCTTGCTTAGCATACATGCCATGTAATGCCTTGTTATTGCCTTAACATGCCTTAGGTTGTAAGCCCTTGTTTTAGCATGCTTTAGGCTTGGCTTTGTGAAGCTTTCATGTTTATTTTACCATGTTTAAGGTCTGTCCTTAGCCATTTTGGCCGGCCATGACATGCATTGCATAGTCCCTTTGCATCTTGGCTTGTTAGCCTTAAGTGTGTGAATGTGTAGCATGCATTACTTGCTTTGATTTGGTGGTTTGGAACCACCCAACATGCCATTTCAGCCCTTATAACATGCTCACATGCTTGCATTTCATAGCTCTTTTGATGCTTTGAAAGGTTGTGCCTTATGCTCCATATTTGGTCATTGTGCATGCTTTTGAATTCAAGTCATTTAGATGCCATCTAAGTGGTCTTTTGGGCTTTGTTTTATGTGCTAAAACTCTGTCTTGGTCATTAAATTCATGCCATGTTTGGTCTTGATAAGTGTAGTCCAATGCCTCTTTGGTGAGCCTTAGGTTTTGGACCTTAATTGCATGATATGCTTGCTTTGTTTAATTGGTTTGGCACCATTTTAGCATGATTTTCATAGCCTAGGATGCATGCCATAAGTCCATGTTTCCCCCTTTTGAGTGTGCTTGGAAGTTGCTTCATTATGCTTAAGTCTTGAACCATGTATCCATGCATGCTTGTATGTACATTTGCCTTCATGAGCTTAGCATTATGGCCACTGTTTTGGGCCTAATTAGAGCTGCCTAAATCATGTTTAAGTCCATCCTTTGCTTGCTTGCATGCTTACCTTGCATGTTTGTTTGCATGCTTGCATGTACATCTTGCATTCCCATGTTGCATCCTTAGCTTGCATGCCTAGGTTGCATTGCATCTAGCATGCATGTCTTGTTCCTTGATCTAGTGATAGGAATTGGGCCCCTTTGGTTTGTTGGTTTGCATTGCATTTGACATCAAAATGCGCACACTTGGTCCCTTGGGCCATAATGCATGGAAATGTGCGATTGATGGTCCGAGAACCCAGGAGCATGTCCCTTTGAGTCACTAACATGATAAGGGACATGGTTGGTGCATATATGTCTTGAATTGCATTGTCATGCAAAGCTTTGTCCTCTGCTGCTGTCAAACAGGTTCTGTAGGAACTTTTTGCCGATCGACTGCATAGAGTGCCGATCGGCAATAAATTGGTGGCCGATGGATTCATTGTGTGCCGATGGACACCAAATCACAGCCGGTGATGATTCCCTCTAGCTGGTGGCACTCCTCAACATCCAGTAAGCACATCCCGAGACTTTGGCAGCCTTCAGAGGAGTATAGCAGGGAAAACAGAGGCAGCTTGCGCATGGCAGTGCATTTCCGAGCAGGACCGAGCATGCATTGCATCAGGCTCTCCTCCCGAGGCGGTTTACTGTTTTCCCTAAATTAGTTAATTTGCTTAGCTAATTAGATGGACTGTAATATTTAATTAGCTTGTAGGTTAATTATGCGTATATTTATTTGGTCCCTCACGGGGCGAATCTGTAATAAGTGTGGGTGCGTGTGTGTGCATGTCTTCCAATCCCCACTTCTTTCTTCCCTTTTATTTACCCGCTTATGATGGTAGATTAGGGCATGTTTAAATTAGCATACCTTATGCTATGCATGCGTGCATCCATACATTTGTCTTGCATGCACCGGGCTCGGTACATCATGCTAACTGCATTTGTACTTCAATTCCAAATTGAATACGTGCATCAATTGATTGCATTTCACATGTCATGTTTAGGTTAGCTGAGCCTACCCTAATTGCATCTTGTATGTGTTGCATTAGTCAAACTTAACATGAACTAGGACCATACATGTTTGCTAACCAGTTTATTGTTTTGGCACGGAGTACGATGTAAGCATTTTCATGCTTTAGCATATCGCATGTGTGTGAATGCTATCATGACAGCATGCTGACCATGCGACTAAATGCTTATGTGAGATAAACTGTTTGAATGCCTGTGGGTAAAGGTTGGATTGTCTGAGTTGGAAAAACTCGTTGAAATCCATATTTTAGCCTACTTGCGAGTAGCAAATTCCAAAGTATTTTTTTTTAAGACAAACGGATATGCAATGCTTATTTCCAAATTAGGCAATCTAGTCTATACTTGTTTGCTGTGCGCATAACATAGTAATTCTAGGCTAATAACTGGAATAAGAACACATAACGTTTTCAAAATCGAATATCACGGTTAGTAGAGGCCGGTCTTCGGATCGGGCGAGAGGGGGTGCTCATAGCTGACCTTCCCCAATCGTACCCAAGCTCTCGAGACGAGGCAACTTTGGTGATGACGGACACGCGGCCTTTGGCACCGAGTTAGGGTTTCCTAAATTTTCCTATTAAAAAAATATTTAGGTGGTGACTCTGTATCTGGCAAAGCAGTCCATGTTTGGCACTTCTTTTCAAAAATCTATTTTCTCAAAACGATTTGCCGGATTTGGACTCTTTGGTTCAGATTTAGAACCGCAAACAAAATCGAGTCTGAACTGTAGCGTGTAGCGCGGGGTCCCTCACGGGCGTGTTACATACGCGTAAGAGATTCGGTAGATTACCTTACTGACTTGTATATTCGGGACATAGTGAGGTTGCACGGAGTCCTTGTGACGATCGTGTCGGATAGAGATCCGCGTTTTACTGCTCAATTGTAGCAGAGTTTGCAGAGTGCCTTGGGCACCAGATTGACTTTTAGCACGGCTTACCATCCTCAGACTGACGGGCAGTTCGAGCATACTATTCGAGGCTGTGTTCTTGACTTTAAGGTGTCGTGGGAGAGACACTTACCCTTAGTGGAGTTTGCCTACAATAACAGTTTCCAATCGAGTATTGGCATGGCACTGTTTGAGGCCTTATATAGCCGACCATGTAGAACTCCAGTGTGTTGGGCTGAGGTGGGTGATGCACCTTTGTTAGGTCCAGAGTTGGTTCGGGAGATGACGGAGAAAGTGGCACTTATCCGTAAGAGGTTAGTTACAGCCCAGAGTGGCCAAAAGAGTAATGCCGACCGTAGAAGAAGACCTTTGTCAATTGAGGTAGGTGATCATGTTTTTTTGAAAATGTCACCTAGACAGGATTTGATGAGATTTGGGAAGAGTGGGAAGTTATCCCTTTGGTTTATTAGCCCTTTTGAGATCCTTGAGCGGATTAGAGAGATTGCCCATTGTTTGGCATTATCGCCATAACTTTCCGGGGTGCATGACGTGTTTTATATTAGCATGCTTCGAAAGTATGAGTTGGATCCATCGCATGTGTTAGATTGGACCGACTTAGAGGTAGACGAGGATGCCTCATATGAGGAGAGACCGGTGAGAGTCTTGGATAGACGAGACCGAGTCTTGCGAGGAAAGACAATTCCCTTGGTCAAAGTATTGTGGAAACATCACGGGGTTGAGGAAGCAACATGGGAGCGTGAATTGGAAGTCCGAGAGAAGTATCCGGACCTATTTGTTGATATTTGAGTGTATGTTGAAATTTTAGTTTTGTTGATGAACTATAAAAAAACATTGTATATGTTTTTGGATTATGAAAGCATTGTAAATGTTAAATGTGTTTCGGAAATGCAAGTTGATTTGGACATTGTATATGTTGTATCGATTTTGAAAATGCAAACTTATCATAAACATTGAATATTTTTTAAAATCTGAGATGTATGTATTGGAATTAGTTAAATTTCGAAAGATGCATATTGGTAATACATGTTGAGCAATATGTTGTGGATTGTTCTCTTGTGAAGAGATTGAATGACTGATGGGTGGGTCATGGTAATGACAGTTGAATGGTAATCATTTTGAAAATTGGGTAATCATGATTTTTGAAACTTGTACTAAAATTTCGGGGACGAAATTCTTTAAGGGGGGAGGTTATAGCGATCCCAGTTTTGCCTCGACCTTCATTTTGTCTTGGACTTCGGGCCTTTGGTTAAATATTATATCCATGTCTTGTTTTTCCCCCTTAACTCTTTGTATTTGAGTTTTGGAACGTGTTGGGCGAGTTTGGAACAGGTTGATTGTTACTTGGTCTAAGTTGCTGCTGCCCAGATTTTGAGATTTTGGCTTCTTCGCTCGAGCGAGGCTTCTTGAGCTAGAGCGAGCCTTGTGTAATTGGCTTCTTCGCTCAAGCAAGGTTTTTTGCACTCGAGCGAGGTTTGAGGGTCTTCAGGTTTCTTTCTCAGACGTAATTTTTCTGGGAAAGGGAAGTTCTTCGCTTGAGCGAAGCTTCTTACGCTGAAGCGAGTCTGGTGAAATTGTTTCTTTGCTCGAGCGAGACTTCTTGCGCGCGAGCATGCGCGTGTCTGTGGTAGACCTAAAGCTTTGCATTCTACGCTCAAGCGACGCTTCTTGCGCTTAAGCGAGGTCACTTGTTGTGTCTGGTCGCTCGAGCGACAACTC
This sequence comes from Camellia lanceoleosa, assembly GCA_025200525.1. Lineage (NCBI taxonomy): Eukaryota > Viridiplantae > Streptophyta > Magnoliopsida > Ericales > Theaceae > Camellia > Camellia lanceoleosa. Next base: position 15,941,525 of record CM045767.1, on the reverse strand, counting down.
CTTCGCTTAAGCAAGGACTGCGTATATCAGTTCGTAGTAGAGCTTTTATGCATCACTTTTTGTATCTCTTTCACCCAAAACCCTAGCCCAGCTCATTCTCTCTCTAAAATACTCTTTCTCTCTCTCTCTCTCTCTCTCTCTCTCTCTCTCTCTCTCTCTCTATAAATACACATTGATTTGGAGGTCTCTCAATCCTAGTCCCTTTGTTAAAAAGGTAGAGTAACTCGTGGACTTCCATTTGATCCAAGAAAGTTTAAGTTTTGGGCATCTTCAAAGTTTCTCCTTCTCTCCATTGAGCTTCTCCACTTGAGGTATGGATATTCTACTCTTTAATATAAGTTTTAAACTAGGTGTTTGTCATTTTGTATAAATGGTGAAATTTGGGAAGATTTGGGTGAAGTTAGGTTTGGATTTGAATTTTTGAAAGAGGGGTTTTCTATATTTGATTCCATATATGTATGTGAGGTCTTGATTATGATGTTATATAGGAATAAGTGGTGAGATTGAGCTTTGGGATTGATATTTGAAAAATGAGGGAAGATTTGCCCTAATATGAGTTAAATAAATTATTTGTATAAATAATGAAATTGATGCGAGAAATATGAGATTGGCAGGATGTGTAAATGAATGGTGTAGTTGGATTTGATAAATTACTCACATATGGGAAATTTGGTAAATTATCTATTTGATAGATTTGCTTATCTGTCTAGAAATATCTGTTTTGGGCTATCGGTGGAGGATAGTTATGATTGTTGTAGAAACTACATGAGAACTAGGTAAATTAAAACTAGTCATATGAATTAGGTCATTAAATATGACGGTTTAATTAAATTGTTGAATGTATGAATTTGGTAGTCATTGTATATGGCACGCTTTTAAATACATTGTACATGTATCATTGTTTGGAAGGAGATAGGGGATGTACATCCATTGTTTGGGAGGAGATAACGGATGGACTCCATTGATAATTAAGTTGGCCGGAGTGTCTAGGGTGAAAGTCCTGAAATCTTATATATATATGGGTGCCGGTTCCCTCGGATGAGAATTCCGTAAAATGGCAATGAAATTGAAATGTTTGAATAATGGTTGTTATTGAAGTGTTAATAAATGAGTTGTAGTCTCGTTTCGAATTGTTTAAATTACAATGAACTATATCAAGGAATTGATTTGGATAAATGAATCGAAATGAGCTGAACTATAGATGTCGATATTGGTTGGTCATGGAAAGGGTGTAAGATTGGTTTGCAAGTACTGAACATTTATCTGATGCTGATATCTTAGTTAATTGTACTTAAGCTCTTGGAATGACTTTTCACAAGCCTCACTCCATACAAATTTGATATCCTTTCTAGTCAACCAAGTCAAAGGTGCAGCTAGTCTAGAGAAGTCCCTTACAAAACGTCGATAATACCCCACTAATCCCAAGAAACTTCGAATTTCAAAAACATTCTTGGGTTGTTCCCAATCCTGTACAGCATCTATCTTTGAGGAGTCCACAGTCACTCTCTCTTTAGACACTACATGCCCCAAAAACTTCACCTCTGTTAACCAAAACTCACATTTTTCAGATTTGGCATACAATTGGTGCTCACTAAGTAAACCCAGCACTACCCGCAAGTGAGTATCATGTTCCTCTTCAGAGGTTGAATAAATCAAGATGTCGTCCACAAAAATGACCACAAAACGGTTCAAGTATTATCGAAAAATTATGTTCATCAAATCCATAATGGAAGCTACGAGGGTCAACAACTAGTGGCATGGCTCTATCAACTCGGTTCCCCAGAAAATAGAAACGATCACCACCCGAAGTGCACACTATAACTCTCTGACGGTAACAATCAATCACAGCTTGATAAGAACATAACCAGTCCATGCCTAAAATGACATCAAAACTCGACATATCTAGCAACACAAAAGCAAACGAAAGTCGACGCCCGGCAACTTCTATTTCACAATCACGACAGCCCCGGTGTAAATCAACTATACCTCCAACAGGTGACTTTACTCTGAATGGAGGCACTAACCATGCTACCTCTAACCCCAATGCAGAAGCAAATACAGTAGATGTAAATGAACAAGATACACCCACGTCTATCAGTACATTAGCCAAAGAACTACACACAACAAAGCTACCTCTCACAACTGAGAATTTTGGCAACTGCTCTAGCATGGTAACAGCATACACGCGCCCCTATGGCCTCCGATGACTTGCTCCCCTCTCAGAGCATAGGCTTGTTGTACTGACTGTGCCAAAGCAGCTCCCTAATTAACTCATGAAGCTTGGACTGATTGAGCCTGCTGGTGGCTCTGAGTCTGCCTCGAACCTGATGCACCAGATGCGCCTCCCAACTATGGGCAAGTTCTCTTCATATGCCCTGGCTGACCACATTGATAACAATTAAACCCTTGACCTTTATTCTGATACTGAGACTGACTTTGAGATCGGTTAGGTAGTGGAACTATTAACCGCCATCCTCCCTTCTGTAGGCGAGAAGGCTTTGTGACCTGGTTGGCCACACTTGAAATACGAGAAGCTACTTGATGCACTTTTTCCCGGACCCACACTAAGCAAAGGAAAAGTGGATCTAGACTGCTATGGTTGGGACTGGAATGGACAAGTGTTCCTGCTCTTCTTGTTCTGTCTATAGTCTCCTTGAGACTCTTGGCCCCTAGACCTCGAACTCCGAAGCCTCTCCTCCTCGGCTTGTATAGAAATTTCTACGTGTCTCGCCGTCTCCACAAGACGGTCATATTCCCGAATCATATTTTCGACAAGCTTGAATATAATTTTTGTTTTCAATTTCTTTTCAAATTCAATGCAATGGCGCTCTTCCGTTGCCACCACCTCTAGTGCAAATCTAGACAAACTAGAGAAGACCGCCTCAAACTCAGCCACGGGCATGTCGAGTTGTTTAAGGTCTTTAAACTCTTGCCTCAATCTCTTCCTAGCAGTGGGAGGTATGTACTTATCTTGGAAAGCAACCGCAAAGGCTTCCCATGTCAGCTCCACTCTACCTTTGGCATATTTCCACCATTGACCTGCGTCTCCCTTAAGGTAGTAACTTGCTAGAGTCGCTCTTAGTTCACTATCTTCGATGTGAAGCATCTCAAATGCTTCACAATTTGTTCGAGCCACTCATCCGCTTTCTTGGGCTCGGGACCACCATGGAACTCATTAGGTTTGGCCCGCAAGAACTCTCTAGTAAAGAAACTCACCCTTAACTCCGCGGTGTTCTCTCGGGTTTGATTCTCCACCCTCAACAAGTTCATAGACTCTCTTAAAGCCCCTTCCATTTCTCGAGCTAGGGTTCCCATTGCGGTTTGACCCGCTTATCCCGGGATTCCTGCTTGCCCCACTTGTTCGGCCACATTAGCTTGGCTGGACTCTTCCTCTTGCACCGAAACCTTATAAACCGATACCTCATGCACACCTCGGCGAGACCTACCACGCCTCCCGCCTCTATCACCACGAGTTTGGCCTCTTCCTGACATCCTATAAATGACAGTAGAATTAATTTAGCGCACTAACCCACACGTGCCCGCAACTTGCCTTACACGTTTGATCACAATAATGCTATATATTCCTCTACCATATAACAATTAAATTTCACCCCACATAAGCACTTAGTCATGTAAATACATACGGATTATACTCTTATGATGAGATTCGTTCCACGAAAAACCAAGAATTCTTAGTAGAATGAGTATTGATCAAGTACCCTTCTAACAAGACCTCAAGGAATTTAATAGGCGCAAACGACATCCCAAAAGTCCAATCTCATAGCCATTTAGTCACACAAGCATGTTATCACATAGTCACAAAATTCACAACACTTCCTAAGCATGCTAAATGAACCCATTGTGGTTAAACAACCACTTCCCACGAGCTCAAAGTATTCAAACCCGGTAGCTCTGATACCAAGTTGTAATGCCCCAAATTTCTAGCCCAAATGATAATAAAACAATCATGCCTCTTTCAAGGAAAACTGAATATAAATCTCCAAACATACATTACATGATGCAATAGTTCTTTGTGCAACAATACATTAATCCAACAACAAGTAAATAAACAAATAAATATCCCCAAGGGTTTACAAGTTTCCAAGGATTGAGCACAGTTACACAAAAGCGGTTATTCAAACCCACACAACCATAGCCCTTGGCTTACATACAGAGTTACAGCAAAATGAGAACATTGTACTCCCAACACACATACTTCCGCACCCCTAGTTAGGTGGGAACACCACATCTTTTCCTACACAAAAATCCCGTAGGGTGAGCATAAAGCTCAGTAAGAAATTCTTAACAAAGTATATACGTTTTATACAAGTCTCAAGAGATGAAATGCAAATGCCATGCTATGCCCTTTTTGAAGATAAATCACATTTTCATCTTTTGAAAACTATCATGTCCAATGATATCATGCAATTTCAATTGTTCAAAACTTAACAATTTATTTCAAGGGCGGTAAATACGACTCTGGTAATCCCTAGGTCGGTGTCTGCAAATAGACTATACAAGTACTACCAAATTGTCATTTTTACCAGTATTAACCGCAAGGCTCGACACCTATTCGCGCGAGTTTTCGATCTTTCACCCTGGACTCTCAAGCCAACTTATTCAATATCATCTACACCACCTATCAAGACTTACCAACGTCTTTACTCCCAAACCATTTCATAAAAACTTGTTTCTTAGCGGAGTGGCAATAATAGTGACATTGAGCTGACTGGGCAGCTCGATCCTCGACATACTCAGCGGAGTGGCAAAACTGAGATCGCTACACAATATAAATTTAAAATTATAATAATCTATCTCATAATTTATAAGTTTTAAATACAAATTTAAAGTTACCATAATTATCTCATAATTTTTATATTAAGGAGCAATAAGAGTGACATTGAGATTATTGATATGTCTACATATTTTGTAAAAATAATACTTTTAAGAATAGATATTATGAGAGTTTCAAAATCCCAAGCAAAATTATTGTAAAACCAAAACCTCTATGTGGAATTGTAAAATAAAAGTTAAATAGAAGCTAGCCAATGGGAATTTTCTTAATTGTTTAAAATTAAGAAAATAAAAAAAAATAGTATGAAATATTGATCATAAGGCTTCTCACTAAAGATCTCCTTTTGCTTAGATAAATAGGAAGTGAAACAATTCACTTTATGCAAGTGAAACAATTCACTTTTTCCTTATTTTCTGGATGTAAGATTAAAAAATAAATAAATAAATAAATGGACGCTAGCTAATGAGAATTTTCTTAATTGTTTAAAAGTTAACAATTGATCGAGCGGAAAGTTTATTTTGAATTAAGAAATCTTAGTCGTACGTTTAATCTTTAATTAGGTCAATCTTTAATTTATGTCGAATCAAACAAATTTAACCGATATATTTTGATAAAACCGCTAAAATCGCAATTAAACCAGCGAATCAGTGAAACTGAAAACGGTTCACCCTATCTGCAAGGTCAAAGGACCAACTAATTTATACAAAAGTTAATAAATTAAAACTTTTAAATTTTATTTTAATTTTAAAATTTAAACTGTCTTGAACTGAAACATACACAACACTACAAAATTAAATGGGAGCATAAAATTTATATAGTAAAACAACTCATTTTTTTTCTCCTTTTCCTGATGTAGGATTATAAAATAAATGTTAACAGTTGTTTGGCCGAGAAATTCATTTCTAATTAAGAAATCTCAGTCGTTCAATTTTTAATATTGTCAATCTTAGTTTATTTCAAATCAAACAAATATAAGTAATATATTTTGATAAAATAGCTAAAATCACGGTTAAACCAGTGAATCAGTGAAATCGAAAACAATTCATTCTAATCGGCTGAGTCAAAAGACCAACCAATTTATAAAAAAAATTAATTAATTAAAACATTTAAATCTTATTTTAAAATTTAAACTATCTTGAACTGAAACATGCACAATACTATAATATTAAATAAGAGTATAAGATTCACTTTATATAAGTGAAACAACTCATTTGTTCATTCTTTTCTTGATATGGGATTGTAATTATTTTAAAGTTAAATATTTTGAGAGTTTCAAAATCTCATACAAAATTATTTTTGAAATCAAAACCTCCATGTGGAATTGTAAAATAAAAGTTAAATGGAAGCTAACCAATGAGATTTTCTTTATTGTTTAAAATTAAGAAAATCAAAAAACATTGGTATTGATTATAGGATTTTTCACTAAAATTTTTTTTATTTTTTTTTCTTATATAAATGGAAGCATAAGATTCACTTTATATAAGTGAAACAATTCATTTTTTCTTTCTTTTTCCGATGTGAGATTGTAAAATTAAAGTTAAATGAAACTAGCCAATGGGGATTTTCTTAATTATTTAAAATTAAGAAAATTCAATAATTTATATAAATTGGAGTATAAGATTCACTTTATATAAATGAAACAATTCACTGTTTCTTTTTTTCCCTTCCTGATGTGAGATTGTAAAATAAAAGGTAAATGGAAGCTAGCCAACAGAAATTTTCTTAATTGTTTAAAATTAATAATTTTAGAATGAGGGTTTGGAACTTCTAGAAGGTTTCTCCCTCAAAGCCCCCTTTATAAGATTCAGTTAATATAAGTGAAACAACTCACTTTTCTTTTCCTTTTTTTTCTCAATGTAAGACTGTAATTATTTTAAAGTTAAATATTATGAGAGTTTTAAAATCTTATACAAAATTATTTTTAAAATCAAAACATTTATGTGGAATTATAAAATAAAAGTTAAATGGAAGCTTACAAATGAAGATCATAATTAATTAATTAATTAAAACTTTTAAAATTTAAACTATATTGAATTGAAACATGCACGACACTACAATAATAAATGGGATGAGAGTATAAGATTCACTTTACATGAGTAAAACAATTCATTTTTTTCCTTATTTTCTCGATATAGAATTATCAAATAAAAGCTGGTCAATGGAGATTTTTTTAATTGTTTAAAAATAAGAAAATCAAGAAAATTAGTATGAGATATTAAAACTCTCACAAACCTCCTCACTAAATGGGATGACAGTATAAGATTTACTTTATATAAATAAAACAACTCATTTTTTTCCTTCTTCTCCCGAATGTGAGATTATCAAATAAAAATTAGCCAATGGAGATTTTCTTAATGTTTTAAAATTAAAAAAATCAAAAAAATTAGTATAAGATATTAAAGTTCTCACAAGTCTCCTCACTAAAAATCCCATTTTCCTTATATTATATATAGATTATACAAAAAATAATTAATTAAAATTTTTAAGTTTTATTTTAATTTTAAAATTTAAACTATCTTAAACTGAAATATACACAACACTACAATATTAAGGTTTATATAGTAAAACAACCCATTTTTTTTTCATTCTTTTCCTGATGTGGGAAATTAAAATAAAAGTTAACAGTAGTTTAGACAGGAAGATTATTTTCAATTAAGCAATCTCGGTCATTCAATTTTTAAGATGGTCAATCTTAGTTTATTTCAAATCAAACAAATCTAAGCAATATATTTTGATAAAACAGCTAAAACCGTGATTAAATCAGTGAATTAGTTAAATAGAAAACGATTCAACCTAATCAGCTAAGGCAAAAGACGAACCAATTTACAACAAAATTAATTAATTAAAACTTTTAAATTTTATTTTAAAATTTAAACCATCTTGAATTGAAACATGCACAATACTATAATATTAAATGAGAGTATAAGATTCACTTTATATAAGTGAAATAACTCATTTTTTCTTTTTTTTCTCAATATGGGATTGTAATTATTTTAAAGTTAAATATTATGAGAGTTTCAAAATCTCATAAAAAATTATTTTTAAAATCAAAACCTCTATGTGAGATTGTAAAATAAAAGCTAAATGGAAGCTAACCAATAGATATTTTCTTAATTGTTTAAAATTAAAAAAATGACCCGACCCTTGTTGTATTCTGGATTTGGGTTTCATGGATTCGTATTATTAATCATATCTTGCTTCCCTTATACTTCCTTAAATTTAGCTATTGGGTTGTAGTGGTTGTGTTTGGAACATGTTAGTTGCTTGGTTTTCAAACTTTTGTTGCCCAAAATTTTAAAACTCCGCTCGAGCAGGCTTTGTGAACTCTTAGTAGTTTTGCAGGTCTACAAAAGTACTGGGAGAGTGTAATCTATGCTCGAGCGGTATCAGCTCGAGCAGCCTTTCTTACACCCAAGCGATTGGTCTGTCACTACAAGAAATTAAACTTTTGGCGACGACGTCAATTTTTCATAGCCAAAACTATATTTTTGGCGACATAATGATCAATTTCGTTGGTAAAAGTATACCTCTACCAACGCAATTTACTACCGTTGCTAAAAAAACATAACATTCACTAGGCGCCAAAATTATTGGTTGGTGCCAAAATTTCAAAAATTTTAGCTACGAGGCTTATTTTTTAGCAACACAATAAGCATCGCTATTAGTGTGCTTACTTTGGACGACGGAAAGTTGGCGTGGGCAAAGAGTTAAACATCTAGTGACGATAACACTATTCATTGGTAAAAGTTTTTCTGAAATGAGGTGATTTATTAATTTGTGTTTTTATTATAACTTTTCAAAGAGTTTTAAATATTTTAGTTATTGAATTGTAAAATTAAAGTGATCATCGAATTAGATCACAAAATGAACCCATCAAGCCCAAACATACTCTTAAGTTGAGCTGGCTAATTTGGGATAATCTAAACTTTTCCAAAGAATGTGGTTAGAATATCAATTTTAATATGTTTGGTTTTATTTTCAAAAACTTGTTTCAGAATTTTTTTTTTTCTTTCTAAAAAGCTAAAAAAATAAAAATTGCTAAAAAAATAAAAAATAAAAATAGTTATTATTTGTGTACAAGTTTTATAGCGATCTCGGTTTTCCCTCCATTAGTTATTGTATTCCGGACTCGGTTCCGTAGATGTTTGTTGTTGTATAGGTTTCATTTCCGTCCTTTAATTCTTTGTATTTGAGTTGTGGGATGTCTTGGGAAGGTTTGTAACAGGTTGGGTATGTTTTGAAACAAATGGTTGCTGCCCAGTTTTTGGTGTCTTCACTCGAGCGAGGCTTTTGTCGCTCGAGCGAGCTCTGTGTTTTAGTCCCTTCGCTCGAGCCAGGGTTCCTTCACTCAAGCGTGCGTCTGCGTCTAGTTTTGGACCTGAAGGTTGTGTTTCTTGGCTCGAGCGAGCATTCTTTCGCTCGAGCGAGCGAGGACTATATTTTGGGTTTCTTCGCTCTAGTGAGCATTCTTGCGCTCGAGCATGCTTCTGGGTTGCAGACCTGAAGCTTCGTGTTGTTGGCTCGAGCGAGGCTTTCTACGCTCGAGCAAGGTTTCTTTGTGTCTGGTCACTCGAGCGACCACTCCTTCGCTCGAGCGAGCCTCGAATATATCAGTTCGCAGCAGCAGCTTCTTCTTCACTTTTCATTATCTCTTTTACACAAACCCTAGATCGGCTTCTTTCTCAAGGTCATGATCTGCAAAACAGCTATTAGTGCCACAATCTCCAAAACAACTATTAGTGCCACAAGAGTATATGAAAAAGCAATAAACATATGACTAGATTATCTTGAAGCATGAGATAAAAATATGAATAGATGGAAATTGGAGATTTTAAGAACATGTAGCATGAAAATATGAAAACTAAGACACATGCACCTAACACATGAATGGATGAAATCCCACTACGACACATGTGCATGAAAACATGAAAACTAAGACACATACACCCGACACATGAATGGATGAAATCCCACTACGACACATGTGCATCACTACATAACTCCCCCTTTTTGTCATGAATTGACAAAGGAAGCTCAATCAACTAAAGCAAGATCATACACCACACAAGCAATGATATGATTATATAAATATCAGGAGCATGCAAGAAGGAAATAATAAAGAAGCAGTGAAAAGCAACATGCAAACCAACTAATGCCAATCTTCTTTACCAAACAAATCAAAGTGTTCATGCTAACAAAATCTTGCAATGATAAACCAAACTCCCCCTCACTAAAAGCAACCACAAATACTGAAAATAGTGAATAAGAAGAAAATGACAAAAATAATATGGTGGAGCAAGCAAAGAATTTCAGATTTGTACCATGAAACACACAAGATTATCCAAGAAGCACAATTACTAGACAACACAACGTGCACAGCCTGTAGAAGATTCCTCATAAAAGAAAGTGATGCCACATGTAAAAAGCATAGATCCCATGAAAAAAGTGTGTGTGTGACTCTTGGAGTTCGACAAACACAAGATTCAAATCCTAGTAGTGATCTGATAGCTAGACCTCTGACAAGAGAATTAAGCACAACTAAGGAAAGTCAAACCACTAGGAATCAAGGGGTATTTGTTGAGTAATAGCAGAGGCTCTCCCTCAATCAATGAATCCCCCTTTTTTTTTTACACATTTTTTCTTTTCTTTCTTTTGCACATTTTTTCTTTCTTTTTCACAATTTTTTTTCTTTCTTTTGCACACTCATAGACGGCTGACACGCTCAAGAGTATGGAAACCGAACCAGAGAAGCATGGATATAATAAGGATAGCCTGGTTGGTGACTCTAATGTAGCATTTTCCTTATGGTTGGACGACAAAGAATAGAGGGGAAAGCCATGGAGATGCAAAAAGATAGAAGGTAGTTAGAAACTCAACATCACCCATGATGTACTAGTATAGGTCAATTCCTCTAGAAAAGCAAAAGATACAATGCCAGAAGTCCATAGAAAAAAAATGATCACTAAAGCAGAAGACTCCAATATTTGCTAATCCAAGAGTGTGTACAGAATGAGACATACTAATCAAAGAACACACACTCCAAAATGAGTAATGACCACAGAAAGCACACACATATTAACATGTAATAGATATTCTTATCAATTCCAATATGAACCAAGGACAACAAAAAAATTTCAAGCTTGCAAAACCATACTAAGAAAATCTTTTTGGATTTTTTTTCTTTCTAAAATAAAGCAAGACAAAAAATGAACAATTGCACACTAAATGATACCACACATTAAATGACCCGAAAAGAAGAAAAAAAAAACACAGAAACCCAAAAACTAAAACGAATAAAAAAAATTAACACAAGTCAAGTTTTCTCATCCAAACCGCTTTAGTATGAACAAAGTTGAGAGAATTGCGGTTCTTGAGTGTTGTCTTGACATTGTGGTTCCCTTCCCTTTCAATAGAAACCCATCTCGACTTTGTTTCCAACTTCATATTCCAAGGTTTAGGCAAACACAGCCTCTGTTCATGTTTGGTCTCAAGTTGATCAAAATAGCGAGGTCTAATATGACCCTTAACCTCCTCACGACCAATGAAGTGTCTCCTACCCCATGAGATGTTAGAATTTCTTCCATCTCTATGAGACACTCTCCCATGCAACTCATAACAATAAGGCCGAATATGACCATACCTACCACAATGATGACAAATAAAAACAGGGTGTACAAGGTGTACTTTCTTTTCTTTGGCCTTACTAACTCTAGAAAGTTTGAGAAGTCCATCCTCATGTTAAATTTTTTGTTCTCCCTTTCCTTGAGTTCTTGTATCATGAGATGTAGATGCACTCCCTTTTTGCTCTTTGTTGTCACCGAAGCCAATGCTACTCTTGTCACAACACATTTGTTGAGACCCAATGATATCCTCAAAAGTCTTTGATCCTTTATTCCAAAGACCAATGGTAGCAATAGAACACTTGAGCTCTTCCTCTTTCTTGAACTTGAGTTCTTCCAAAGCAACTTGAGACATCTCGAGAGATTCAATCTTTTCTTCATACATGGTATAGATTTGCTGTAGCTCATTCCTCTCTGTCTCACAAGTCAAGAGTTTTACACAAAGAGCTTGTCGATCATTAGCTATCTTGATGGCATCAATCCTAGCCTCGGAAATCTCCTCCTTAAGTTTGACATTCTCACATTCACATGCTTTAAGTTTCGTTGTGAGTTTGTCATTCAATTTGGATAAGTTAAGAGACTCCTTATACGACTTTTCATGAGCTTGCTCAAGCTCTTCATCATCACTCTCCGAGGATTCATCATCAATGGCATTCTCAACCGACCTCTTCGGATACTCTGTTCATTCTTCAATTTCGGAAGCCGGCATGAAAGCAAGGAATTGTTTATGTCCCTCTTCGCCTTGATCTTCTTTGTCACTTTCATCTTCATCAGATTCCAATTCATCATCCCAAGTGATAGTGAGGGCTTTCTTCTTCCTTAAACGAGTGGGGCATTCTGAAGGAAAGTGGCCACATCCTTGGCATTCATAGCATTGGACTTTTTCAGAGTTCCCTTGTATCTTTCTTTTCTCCTTCTTGGCTATAGAATTAATTTTGAGTTTATCTTTGCCTTTAGATTTATGAATATAAGTAGATTTCAAAAGATTAGGATTCTTTTTCCAAAAAGATTTTTTAAATTGTTTAACAAAAGTAGCCGTAAACTTGGAATCTATCTCACAATCCTCATCAAAATCCTCTCCAACTCTATAAGCACTATTAAAGCAATAGCATCTTTTTGTTTCTTTTTGAAATTCCTATGTGCCTTATAAGTTTGGAGATTTCCAACCAAGTGATCCAGCTTGAGGTTGTCAATATCTTGAGCCTCCTCAATAGCCGTAACTTTTGATTGGAATCGATCGGGCAAGGATCTCAAAATTTTTCCCACATCTTTGGATTCTGGTATTTTTTTCACCTAAATTAAAGCTAGAATTTACAATGTCACTCAACTTCACATAAAATTCATCAAAGGTGTCACTATCTTTCATTGAAAGGTTTTCGAAACTAGATATGAGTCTTTGAAGTTTTGAGCGTTTCACAGAATGAGTGCCCTCATTAATAGTGTGTAAGATATCCCAAGCCTCTTTTGCGACTTCATAATTACAAATACGACTAAACTTTTTCATCAATAGATTTCAAAAATGATCTCATCCGAGCTTTCCAAAAAGAATAATTTGATCCGTCAAGTAGGGGTGGTCGAACCATAGAATTTCCCTCACAAATTGAATCTATTATCACAAATCAAACAAGATCTCGTTCTAAAAGAATATTTTTTAAAAAACAATAGAGCGACCCGCTCTGATACCAATTGAAAAATCTAGAAATCCCCTAGATATTGATTTGTGATTATGTATCAATTTTAAGCAGTATATAATAATCCCAATCAAACAATCAAGACAAATCGACACAACGATTTTAACGTGAAAAAACCACAATTGGAGCACCTCCAATTGTGATAAAAAAAAAATAAAAAAAAAACCATAGGCAATAGCCACAAAACAATTCACTAAGAAGATATAAAGGAATTACACAGGTATACTCTCAATTACCTAGTGAATTCACGCCCGAATTGAACCAACCTCTATGTGCCTCTTCCAACCTCGTCTTCACCTCTAAATTGTCTCGACGATGAGCCACTCGAGAATCCACCAAAGCTTCAGGCTCGAGTTCTTCAGAATCTACTGAAGAACAACTCTCTCTTTTGTGTAGAATTAAACAAACAATCCTTTGATGTAAACTTCTTAAATCATGAGTTGAATACTCAATCAAAACATCAAAGAAAACTAGTAAAATAGCCCCAGATATAAACCCTAGAACCCAAGAAGAAGATCTGGATGCGTCAACCTAGATTTGGAGCAACTTGCGAATTTATAGAATCTAAAATCGCGAGGTCCGCTCGAGCGGGGACTCTATATGATGTGTTCCAAACCAGGGTGTACGCTCGAGCGGGTAAATGGACGCTCAAGCGTGAAAACACGGGTCACAGTATATTTGCAGACTCACCAAACTTCTGGAACTCAGCATTCTCCGCTCAAGCGAGGGAATGTCCACTCGAGTGGATAGGCAACTTTGAATGCATTTTTGCATTTTGCTTCAGGGGCGCTACCCCTCAACCCCGCCGTGGCGCTGCCTCGGACCCGCCAAGGGTCACTGCCCCCTGGACCCTTGCGAGCTGACCAGGCAGCTCGATCCCCGTCCTAGTCAGCGAAGTGGCAATCTTGAAAGAATTAACATCACAAACTTCTCTGCAAGGCACAATTCGGGTTGGATTCGCATCTAAAAACTCCTAGCCTTACTGAAATAAAAAGTGCAAAAACAAATACAACTGAAAAGAGTTTTGTCAAATGGGGTTGCCAAGAATAAAAACCTAACAAGTAACATTGACTTTTCTTATAGAACAGGAACTTGGCATCAATGCCCTTCATATTAAGCTTCGTGCCACTGGTGGAAACAAGACAAAAACACCTGGTCCAGGTGCTCAGTCTACACTTCTAGCCCTTGCTCGTTCAAGAATGAAAATCGATTGTATTGGTACCTTTCTTGTTCTCTTGAAAGTAGTTTTTTTGGTTCTATTTTATGTTGCCTTTTTTTATTCTCTCAATTGAATCTTAAAACATACACTGGTGCATTACTGATTTATCCAAATAATGTGGTGGATTTTAAATGAATTTGAAATAAGATTCATAGATATTCACAGAATTCGGTGTGTTTCTAGGGTTTGTGTGGAAGTCAATGAATGGTGAACTTAGTAACACTTGCTTGATCAATGGTCACCTAGGCCTAAGGGGGGTGATGTGGAAGAGTTAAGCTCAACTGTTGAAGTTCCTTGTAATAGTCTCTCTGTTGGAGATCAAATTGTTACATTACCTAAAGTGAGTAAAGTATCATTGTTTTCCCATTTAACATCAGTCCTCTCTTTTTTGTTCCTCTTTAATGGAATCTGCACTAAGTTTTATGCTCTTGTGGGTTATTGAAGGTTGACTTTGTAATTATCTTAACTTCTCATGCCATTTGCTTTTTTTGTTCTGTTGCCACTTTAGATACAACACAAAGGTTCTAGTTGCTGCTAATTCTAGCATGTTCTGGTTGAAAATATTGCAGTGACACACACACACACACACATACACATATCATTTTCTAGATTCATTTTAACAGAGTGGACTTCAACATAGTCATGTTTTACCATGAATGCTTGTTAGAGTTCATATAGCCCAAAGCATTAATAAATAAATAAATTTGTGAGCTCTTACATTTTCTTTTTCACCTTGTTTTTATTTTTATTTTTATTTTTTTGCATTTATATAAAATTTCTCAAACCTCTAATAGTCATATATCATATATATATATATATATATATTTCCCAATATCGACAGTTGTGTTTTATATTTTAACATCTTTGGGATTGATTTTTCTTTTTCGAATTTTTAAGATTCCTATAAAGTAGATAAGTTAGGCATTTATAATTAATTATATATTTTGTTGGTGATTAGTGAATGTGCTCCCTCCTTGAAATGATGATGATGATGATTAGTGAATGTGTTCCCTCTGCATCACTAGGTTGAGAGAAGTAGGAAAATCATAAGTATTCTTTCGTTCTTTTGGGTTATTAGTTTTTTTTTTTTTTTTGGTTCTAAATCTTGGCATTTGATCATGACTATGAATTCATCTCAGATGTCGCAAACTGATTTCTTTTTATATTATTTGATTTGAATTATCTTATTTTTACTTATCAAAATAATTGAACTTTATTTTGTAGATTGATTTAGCAATGTTTGGTGGTGAACTATTGTGCAACTAATTTATTGTTTATTTTTCTCTTATTATGCTAAGAAATTATTTGAAATTCTTTTTCCCCCTATGTTACTATTGCCGCTTGGGATATTTTTCTTTTCTGTCAATGCTTTAACTCAATTCTATTGATATTTCTTCATGCATTTCCCTTAAATCTCAATTCTCTAAATTTTCAAGTTTAAATTTTCATTTATGACAATATTAATAATAAAAAAATTCTTTTCTTTCTTGAATGTAGGTTGTTGAAGATGGAGATTATGATCTTGCTTGGGTGCTAATTGGAATTGAGAAGAGGCTTGTTCACATGCATTTGCATATTGTCATTGGTGATGCTATAGTTGCATTAAACACATCGTTCCAATTGGAATTGACTTGATTTTATTTATTTTGTACTTGGTTTAACTTTAGGTATTGTTGTACATAAACTTAAATTTTGAATTGTAAGAACACGTGGACTATTGTTGTTATCATAAAGAGAATTTATTTATATATATTTGAATGTCACTGAACTAAAGTGTGAATATTATTTAATATTTTTTTATTGGAAAGTAATTTGTTATTTGTGATAGTAATTTTTGCTATCCCAAATACCAAATTAATTTTTTTTATATAAAACAATTAGATGTTTTGTCGACACAATTAAGTTGTCGCCAAAAGTATCATTTTTACCGATGCAAATTTGAGTCGGCAAAAATGACACATAATCTTCTTATTTGAACCACTTTTGCCGATGCAATGGTAAATGGGTGACGATGGTTAAGGCTTTTGCCCACAAAGATGTTTGTCGCTAAAGACATATTTTTTTGTAACGCCCTAAATTTCTAGCCCAAATGATAATACAACAATCATGGCTCTTTCAAGGAAAACCGAATATAAATCTCCAAACTTACATTACATCATACAATAGTTCTTCATGCAACAACACATTAATCCAAAACAAGTAAATAAACAAATAAATACCCCCAAGGGTTTACAAGTTTCCAAGCCTTGAGTCTGGTTACACAAAACGGTTATTCAAACCCACACACATACAGCCCTTGGCTTACACACTGAGTCACAACAAAATGAAAGTCTCATACTCTCAACACACATTTCCTCGCCTTTAGTTAGGCGGCATCACCACATCTTTTTCTGCACAAAAATCCCGTAGAGTGAGTATAAAGCCCAGTAGGAAATCCTTAACAAAATATATACATTTTATACAAGTCTCAAGAGATGAAATGCACATGCTATGCTATTCTCCTTTTTTAAGATAAATCACATTTTCATCATTTGAAAACCATTATGCTCAATGATGTCATGTAATTTCAATTGTTCAAAACTTAAAAATTTATTTCAAGAGTGGTAAATATGACTCTGGTAATCCCTAAGTTGGTGTCTGCAAGTAGACTATACAAGTACTACCAAATTGTCATTTTTACCGGTATTAACCAGAAGGCTCGACACCTATTCGCGCGGGTTTTCGGTCTTTTACCCTGGACTCTCAGACCAACTTATTCAATATCATCTACACCACCTATCAAGACTTACCAACGTATTTACCCCAAAACCATTTCATGAAAACTTGTTTCTCAACATTCTTTTCTCAATGCAAGTTTTCAAATCAACTTTCAAAATTTAATATAATCAAATGAATTGTTATGCCAATAACACAAGATGAATATAAATATTTTTATTCCAATTCATCATCCAAGGAATAACACAATTCCCTCTTCTCAAGTATCCTCAACAATTAGTCATTTCAAGACTATTTCAACGTTTTGAACAATAATTTCCAAAATGAACAACAATTCTCATATTCCTTGAAATTCATCATTTATGTAAATATAAATAAGAAATTTTCCAAACATCCATTTATTTTGATACACAAAATAAATACGACAATATCATTCATGGATTTTTAGTCTCTTTTAAAAAAAATTCCCAAATTCTAGATTTTCTTACCAAAACTATACAACTCAAATCCTTTGAAAGAAAACTTTCCAAAATCATCTTTTCTTCAATCAACGAAGATCAAAACCCATAAGATCATTTTAAAAGAATAAGAGACAAACCCACTTTCAAAATCGCTCAACTTCTTGAATCAACAATCAATTTTCAAAGCTATCGAAAGATAATTTTGAAAATCATATAGATCTTGCAAAAATATATATAACTCTAAAAAAATCCTTACCTCAAGTTTTGAAGAAGAAATGACATGAAACCCCCAAAATCAACGGTGTCGAAACTCGATCTTTACCGCACACAACGAAGCCCTCGAGAAGTTAACCAACTTTAATGAAGAACTTATGGCAGAACTCTAATGGATCTTGAGAAATCAAGGTTTTAATCTAATTTGGCGTAGGAAAATGTAGAGAGAAGAGAGAGGAAAGGGTTTTTAGAGAGATATACAAAAGTGATTTGAAATATCAGATTTACGAACTGATATAACATGGTCCGCTCGAGCATGGAAAGCCCCGCTTGAGTGTCAAATACACTTTCCCAATACTTTTGCAAATAGGTAAAACTTCTGAAACCAAACATTCTCCGCTCGAGCGGACAAGCAACTTCTAATGCATTTTGCATTTTTGCTTGAAGCCTTTGCTCCTCAAGCTGCGGTATTGCCCTAAGACATGCCAAGGCGCCCCTGGACCCTCGTGGTGATCAGGCGGCTCGATCCACTGTTGCCCTTGTACCGCTAAGGCGCTTCCCTTGGACCCCGTGGCCAAGAGTAACTCGATCCCCTACATACTCAGCAAAGTGACAAAACTAGGATAACTACACTTTTGGCAATGCAATGAATTTTTTGTCGGTAAAAACTTTTCCCGACACACTTTTGGCGATGAGTTACCGGCAAAGCTCTACAGGTTGACAAACCTCTTTGCCTACGATTTCTGCCTTTTGGGGACGAATTTTGTTATGTTGCCAAAATTGTTTTTTGTTGTAATATGTTGTCTGCAAAATTACTATGAGTGCATTCAGCGCTCAAACATAATTTCTTGCACTCGAGCAGAACAACTTATTGTGTCTGACGCTCAAGCATCACTTTTTACGCTCAAACGGACTGTATGTGTATCAGTTCGTGAAAGTGACCTTTTACACCACTTTTTCACTTTTATTCTCTTTCTAAACTTTCTAAAAACCCTAGATCTAGAGTTTTTCTCTCTAAACTTACTCTCTCTCTCTCTCTCTCTCTCTACATTTTCATCTAGATTCGTGGGTTTCTCTACCCTAGTGTCTTTGGAAAAGAGGTAGAGCGTCTCAAGAGTTTCACTTTGGTCTGAACAAAACTTGGTTTTGGCGTCTTTAAAGTTTCTTCCTTACTTTGCTCGTCTTCTAAACTTAAGGTAGGGATTTTCTATACTCCTATATAATTTTTAACTTAGTTATTTGTTGTATATAAACATCATTGTGATTTTGGAGGATTTTGAACAAACCTAGGGTTTTGGTTTAAAATTTAAAAAGGAGGTTTACAAATGGAAGTATTGAAAATGGCTATGGAAGTGGCTATAAGGTTGTGTGGTAACAAAATGATTGATTTTGATACTAGGGTTGAATTTTGGGGAAAATGGAAGTTTGCCCCTAAAATGTTACAAATATTTTTTTGGTATAAATAAATAGAATTGGTATTGGAAATGTTGAATTGGATGGTTGGTTATATAAATGGTGGAGTTGAATATGTATTATCATTCACCTACGGAAATTTGGATAATTTATCTGTCTTGAGATTATATATCTATTTAGGAATATATATTTTGGGCTATCGGTGGAGGATGGCTATAATTGTTGTAGACATTGCATGAGGATTAGGTAAATTGAAACTAATTCTCCATCCGTAGTCATTGAATATGATTATGTCTTTAAATACATTATATGTGTATGATGTTTGGAAGGAGATAAGTGATGTATTCTATGTTTGGGAGAAGATAGGGGATGTATTCCATTGAATTAAGTTGGCCTGTGTGTCCAAGGTAAAAGTCTCGAAAATCGGGCGTATGTATATATATATGGGTGCCGATTCTCACGAGATGAAATATCCGTAAAATGTCAAATAGAAGTGATTGTATGATGGTAGTACTGATTAGAGACTTATTGAGTTGTATTCTCATATTGGTTGTCTGAATGAAATGGGCGATGCCATGAATTAAAATAATACAGTTGGTACTACTTGGTTTGCAAAAGAATTAGGAAATGATTTATCAATGGCATTGTAATTGCATATTACCCTTATATCTTCATTAAGTTTCATATGTTGTATTGAATTATTTCTATTAGGTTATGGCTCACCCTCTATGGGGAAACTATTTTCAGGTGTTGGTGATATGCTTCCGCCAAGGGCTTAGCTTGGGAGGACTGTGGAGCTGAAGGCTCATATTGTTTATTTTGCTTGTATTTTGTATTTTATATTTATACAAACCTAAGGCTTTATTCGTGTTGAGCTTATAACTCACCTTTATTGTACCCAAGCAACGACTTGGAAAGATGTTAGCCAATAAGGCATATGATGTATGTGTAGCTTTCATCCCTTATCGCATTTGTCACTTTTGTATATTAAACTCTGATTAATGAAAACGTGTCGTTTCTATTATACTATTGCTTGTGGGATGGATTTATTGTATTTATTTCGGGGCATTACATTAAAAAAAATTAATATGAGATATTGAAACTCTCACAAAACTCCTTACTAAAAATCTCTTTTCCTTATACAATATATAGATAAGCATTGTAACTAACTTTATAATTTCTTGTTAAAAATATAAGGAAACAAATAAAATTTAAATTTGTCCATATAATAATTATCTATACATAAAATTTTAAATTTCTCTAATTTTTTTATACAAAATTTCATTATCCTAATCAAATACTTACAGGAAAAATATATTTTTCTTTTTATTTCTTTTCTTTTGAACTGATTTTTTTTCTCTTTAACTTTATTAATTTTGCTTTCTAAGGCTATTTCTAATCCTTCATCAAATGTTTTATCAAATTTAAATTTGATAAAAAAAAATTTATTAAAATGATACTCTAACCATTTCATTAAATCAATATCAAATGAAAAGGGAGTTAAATTTTTCATCAAATTAAGAGTGTTTTTGACTTTTCTTCAAATTTTGTAAGTGATCGTTGGGCCGAACGTTCGCCTAAACATCCTTTCGGATAATCGGACTTTTTTTATTTGAACGCCAAATTTTATTCATGTTCCGGCATCTGCCCAAGCGTTCTCCCGGACAATCGTACTTGTTGTGGATGTCCTCCTGAATAATCGTGCTTGTAACAAAATTTAATAAAAATTTTAAATTTATTATTACAATAAATTATATCATATCAAATTTTTTATTAAATTTTTATTTAAATATAATAAAATATTTAATAAAAGATTAGAGATGTTGTAACCAAATAGATTCTAAAGTGTTTTCCTTGACATTTCCTTATATTTTTCCTCTATGGTGCTTTCCTTGACATTTTCTTATATTTTTCGGAGAAAAAGAGGGTCGAAGAAATAAATGTACTTTTTGTGGCGGCTTCCAAACTAGCGCCGATGTTGGAGTAAGTGACCGGGGAAAAAAAAAATTCACCAAATTATATAGTATAGATATCGCTAACTATATGAGTAAATTAGTTTTGTATAAAAATGGATGATGTTATAGTTAACTGTTAATAAAAAAAAACTAACACGATCAGATAGCTATCGATATCCAATCAACGTGATTTTTTACTAGTGTATAGTACTCGACGAATTCTACATATTGAACAGTTCCGATTAGAAAAACGGGACCCGTGATGGGCCCCTACGGGCCAAACAACACCATCCAATCAAAACCCGAGAAAGAGACAATATTTTCTCATCTACTCACCCAGCTAGTCACCACTACCATTCCGTACGGCCTCCTACCCTATCTTCTCCTACACACTTATTTATACAATTTCTTAATACACATTTTTTCATAAAAAGTCAAAAAGTTAACTCAAATATCCATATTTTTTTCCTCAACTCTTTAATCTAAAAAGACAAAAAGTACACTTATTTCGGACACCCCAAACAACCCTTTAGCCAAGTTTGAAAACAGATTATTTAAATAATTTTTAAATTTTTTATTAAAATATAAAATAAAAAATTTAATATATTTAAAATAATTTTTTAATTTTTTACGAAAAGATATATAAAAAGTAGAGAAAAAACAAAATCTTTAACATTTTAATATAAGTTGTTAGTTTTTTAATTATTTTAGTGACTTTTTAACTTTTAAACTAAAAAATTATGTTACCAAACGAGACCTTAATCACAAGAACATATTTAAAATTTTCGTATAAGAAGGTGAACATATATATTAACAAAATTTTTAAAAAGAAAGTATAAATTATAATGTCAAGTTCTATTAATTTAACAAATAAAAATAAGATGAATTATTATATAAATAGTATATATATATATTTTGTATCCACATTTTGTTATAAAAATTAGTAACTATAAAATAATTTATTTTTTAAATTGAGCCATCTTGAATTGTTATGTTCGACATTAGTTCATATTATTTAAAATATTTATGATAGAATTCATATTAAAATATCGTACAATTTCTTTCTCAATGAACGTGATTAAATAATTAGCTAATACCATATTTGATTATTTAAAAATTTCAACTTGTAATTAACAATAGTTATAAAAAAAAATAATTTTTTTATTAGTTTTATCTATTTTTTTAATATTATATTTTGATCCTATGTTTCATATATATAGTGACATTTACTTAAAATTTTTCTTTAAAAAAAACGTAGAGAGAGCAAGTCTCTATAATATATAAATAATAATACTATAATATAAAAGTAAACTACCAATATGTCCTAATAGTTTAACTTAATTCCAATTAAGTTCAGTTGAAAATTAGTTCTAGTAAAATCGTCGCTCAAAATAATTTTTCTCGATATTTTTTGCATGTCACTAAGAATTGACAATTAGTTATTTTTTTGTCATTATTTTTATAAATTGTCGCTAAAACTTAAAATTAGGGACTTTTTTCTATGACTAATTTTTTAAATTGTCGTTAAAAATTAAAAATTAGTGATTTTTTTATGACAATTTTTTTAAACTGTTGTTAAAACTTATAATTAATGATATTTTTTGTGATAAAATTTTTAAACTATTATTAAAAATTAACAATTAATTAGTGAATCATGGGTTATAAATATATACTAGTGAATCATGTTGTCAACGCATCTGGGGCGCTCTCTCTGTCTCTCTCTCCATATTATATGTATATATATATAGCATCTTTGGTTGCTTTTGTGGAGAAAGAGAGAGCTCAGATTGAGAAGATACAAAATGCAGCCAAGGGGGAGTGGTAGCTCATCAAAACTTAATCGAAATGAAATTGAGAAAAGCCGAAGATTGCAACTCAAAGATCTCTATTCCAAGCTTGCTTCTCTCATCCTTAAACAATCCTCAGAGGTACTCTCTCTCTCTCTCTCCATGGAGAAAATATATACAACTTCAATTTGATAATACACTTCATACATGGTGAACTATGATGCCAATCCAAGCAGCGCAACTAAAGCCCCACTGTATATTTTATGACTTACTTTTACAAAAAGTTATCTACGCAGCGTTGATTCGTGAGGCTTTTTTCCATTGCGAAAAATTCTCCATTGTTGCCTCCCGGTGAGGTAGTCTGCATCTTCATTTCACAGTCTCTTTTTGAGAAGAAAAAAAAAAGAAGGAACAAACAAACTTCAATACAACAGGGATACCTGAAAAATGAGAATATTAGTATCACTATCCAATAATTTCTTACTCATAGCATTAGTATCATTGTTGAATAATTTCTTATTTTTTACCTTTCATGTACTTGAAAATATTAGTATCACTATCCAATAATTTCTTACTCATAGCATTAGGTAGTTGTACTTGAAAAATGAGATTGACCCTCTACATCACGTGACTTTATTGTTTGTTGATAATATCACATCATTACTGTTACACTGTGTTTGGTTGAAAAATTTGAAAAAAGATTTGAAAAAGAAAATAGAAAAGATAGATAAAATGAAAATAAAATATACCAATATTTCACATAATTTCACACACTTTTTTCTTTTTTCTTTTCAAATTTCTTCCCAAATTCCCCAACCAAACACAACGTTAAAACAATCCCCAAATTGTTATGCGTTTCATGCGGGTCAAAGCTTAGCCAGTAAGAAGTTTCGAAACCTAAGCTACCTTATCGCAGTTAAAGTTATAACCGCAGTTCACCGGCCTTTATGGCCCTGGTTTGTAAATAGACTTTTCCCTTAGTTGGTCCTCAGAGCTGGATCTTATTTTCACACTATTACAGATATGAAAATAATGAAAACAATCAGGATCAATTATTATTATATCTAATATTTACTTGTAACGTAATATATTTTTGACATATCATCAAGCTTAATATGAATTTTTTTTTTTTTTTTTTTTTATAGAAAGGACTGCCACTACGCAATATGTTGGAGCAAGCCACAAAGTATGTGGTGGAGCTGAAACAGAATGTGGAGGAGCTGAAGCGGAGGAAGGCGGCCCTCAAAGGCGATGAGGGTGGTTCTAAGGAGGAGAGGTTACCGGTCTTGATGGTACGACGCATGGGTTCAACTTTGGAGGTGAATTTGAGTACTGGGTTGGACAAGAAATTCAAGTTACATGAAGTTTTGAGTGTCCTCAAGGAAGAAGGGCTTGAAGTTGTAAGTGCTAGTTACTCTACTGTGGGAAACCAAACCTTCTACACCATTCATGCTCAGGTATATATATATATAATTTATAAAGTTCTATAGTCCTAGAAAAATATCCGAAAAATACATTTTACGGTTAAGATTAATTATCCCACTATATAAAAAATAGATCTCAACCATGCATCACTATTCTAAGTCAATTTCTGATCCATATTTTTGGATGCATAGACTCTCTCTTTCAAGTAAGAAAGTCTACTTATTGGCTTAGAGTAGGGTCAACTGTATGGTTTATTTTTATTTTATTTTTTTAAAAGTTATATTTAATATATGGGAAGCAACTTCTCTTCCATATGTTATGGGGCTTGTTTGGTAGAACTTAAATCTAGTTTATTTCAGCTTTTAGCTTAAATTAAGTGATTTTTGTGTATTTAGTGTAGCTCAAGTGACCGACTTTTAGCTTAAATTAAGTCAAAAAAGTAATTATTCTTTGAGTTGGAGGGAGGTGCTTTTGGAAATCAGCTTAAATAAGGAGTTGAAATTTGAGGGGCAAAATGACTTAAATGCCCCTCACACTTTGAAGTTATTACAAGTGTGCCACGTATATAAACCAAACTCAATCATTTTTGTCCCTTGCCCGAACCAGAGAGGCGATTTCCGGTGAGGGAGGTGATTTCCGATGAACGCTACCGCGCGCGCGCACACACATACACACACTCACTCACTCTCTCTCTCTCTCTCTCTCTCTCTGTGTCTGTGTGTGTTCGGATTCAAATCTAAAGGAAGACAATCGATTGAGAGTGATAATCACCGCCCTAGAGAGGCTCGCAGTGGCGAAGGGCAACGGCCTGCTGAAGATCTCGCCTCCAGCGCGACAGCCTCGATCAAACCTAGCTTTCGAAAACCTCGATCAACGTCGGAGAAGACAAGAAGATGAAGATCTTGGCCTCCGTCGTCGTCCCCCATCACGACCGGCAGTGCGAGGCGATCTAAAATCCTAGCGCCGCTGTGACTGCCAGAGCTAGGGTTTCAGTGTTCAATTTTTTTTTATTTTTTTTCTTAAGGTTATCAGTGTTTTTTTAATAATAATAATAATAATAATAATTAAGCATTTTAGCCATTAATAAAATAAATTTTATATTAATTGATACTAATTAATAATTTGTAACAAAAATATTAATTGATACCTAATTCATTTGTAATGAAAAAATGAAAAAAAATTATACTAATTGATAATATTAATAATTTTAGTATTAATTGATGGTAATCAAGCCATTAATTGACACCTAATTCATTCACAATGAAAAAATGAAAAAAAATTATACTAATTGATAATATTAATAATTTTAGTATTAATTGATGCTAATTAAGTCATTAATTGACTCCTAATTCATTCATAATGAAAAAATGAAAAAAAATTATACTAATTGATAATATTAATAATTTTAGTATTAATTGATGGTAATTAAGCCATTAATTGACACCTAATTCATTTATAATGAAAAAATGAAAAAAAATATACTAATTGATAATATTAATAATTTTAGTATTAATTGATGGTAATTAAGTCATTGATTGACTCCTAATTCATTCATAATGAAAAAATGAAAAAACATTATACTAATTGATAATATTAATAATTTTAGTATTAATTGATGGTAATTAAGCCATTAATTGACACCTAATTCATTCATAATGAAAAATGAAAAAAATTATACTAATTGATAATATTAATAATTTTAGTATTAATTGATGGTAATTAAGCCATTAATTGACACCTAATTCATTCATAATGAAAAAATGAAAAAAAATTATACTAATTGATACCATTAATAATTTTAGTATTAATTGATGCTAATTATATTAACTTTTGTAATACTAATTACATTAACTTTTATTAATGAAATAATTTTTTTAAAATTAAATCTGAAAAAATGACAAAATAATC
Source organism: Camellia lanceoleosa (assembly GCA_025200525.1). Classification (NCBI taxonomy): domain Eukaryota; kingdom Viridiplantae; phylum Streptophyta; class Magnoliopsida; order Ericales; family Theaceae; genus Camellia; species Camellia lanceoleosa. The sequence goes on along the minus strand of CM045767.1, from coordinate 15,915,323 downwards.
ATTTTTATATCATATAAGGGCAAATGGACAATTACACAGTAAAAAGTTATTTTACAACTTATTAACTAAACACTACTTTGCTACTTAAATTCATAATCACAGCTGCACCAAACAGGCTAAAAGCTTAGGTTCACAGCTATAAGCCATAATCTGTTAAGTTATAATCTATAATCACTTTTGCACAACTCTACCAAACAGGGCCATCGAACTAGAAATGTCTAATTCGGCTCATTGTAATAGTTTATCTTGTTAAGTTTGTTGTGCACATTATTTATACAGAAAAAGTAAGTTGTTTTAATCATTTGATCAGATCATATTTGTCTACCAAAAATAGACAAATTATATAATTTTGAAGAGAGCCCATTTATTTTATTTTATTTTATTTTTTTCTAGACAAATATTATCAAATCAAATGACTACCAATAATATTCAATCAACTTGATTTTTTGATTGAATAATGTGTTTAATGAGCTCCACAAAATGAACAATTCGGATAGTATGATGGATTGGCTAGGAGCTGCTCTGTCGTATGTATATGTATACACATTACTTGACACATTTTAATTACACTTTTAGAGTGATTATTCACTTTTTAAATTAATAAATAATTAAATAGAAAAATAAAAAGAGTGGGTTTGAGATTATGGCCGGTTTTTTAGTGATTTTTTGATTTTTTAATTTTTTTTATAAGTTAAAAAAGTTGATGTGCTTAGAAAGTTGTTAAAAACAATTTTTCTTTTTGAAAAAAAATTAATGCGATATTTAACTTTTTTTAGCTGGTGACAAATAACTTACTAAATTTTTATTTTTATTTTTTCTTGACACCCCAAACAGTCACTTTAGTCTTTCTTTTACCATTTTTTAAATATAAATAACACCTCTATATTTATATCTATACTATATATTAAGTAAAAGGAGATTTTTAATCCCAAACCTAGTGGAAGCTCCAATTTCTCAATCTAAATTTTTTGATTTTTTGATTTTAAAAAAAAATCTTAGCATTTATTAACTTTTCTTAAGTCTTACCATCATAATAATACTTTAATGCATTAAGAACAAATATAAAAAAAAAATTTTGAAATCCAACACATATGAATTCCTTGAAAAGTCTCCAACACATATGATTATTATCCTTCATAATAACACTTTAATGCATTAAGAGCAAACATAAAAAAAATTTCTTAAAAAATCCAACACATATGATTATTATCAAAATATTAAACTTTAATATAATATAAAAAAGGAAAAAAATAAGATATTTAAAAAAAAAACATTTAAAAATCACAATTCACATATATAGATGATTGTAAATACAATCCGTGCATAGCACGGGTGATATGCTAATATTTTAATATATAAATTTATTTAACCATCTCATTAAAAATATTTTGGAAAAATTACATTTCGGTGTATATTTTTAAATCAATAATACATTGTACAAACATTAAAATGCAAAGTCATAATTTTTTAGTAATGTTAAAAATTTACATTTTGAACCCACAAATGCATCTATAATGATGTAATAAAAATAGTGAGTCTCATATATTTGAATGTATGACCAATTAAAAATTAATATCTGTCAAATCATATCATTATTAGTTAAATTGTTAGAAATTTTTGAGTCTCAAAATATTTTTGTAATTTTTTTTTATTATTTTATCAATTTGTAATTAATCTTTTAAAACACCACTACCATGTAATTCTGCCAAATGTTTATGGCAAGCAATTGCCTGACCAAACTGAATTTTTTTGTCCTTGTACAATTCGGTCCACACGTCAATGCAGACTCCAGCCTCCACATGTTTTCATGGTGGAGATTATTTGCTGGTCTTGGATAAGTTGACGTGATGTTACAATTAAATTTTACGGATGATGACCAAGGCTTATCTTGAGAACGTGGTCAAAAGTCATCTTTGGCCGTTTTTTGAAAAAGTTAAAATATATTTTTTTTTTTTTGCCATTTGGAAGTTGGCTATAAGTTATATGATAATTTACGGATATATCCTCTATTCACTTTAAGATTTGTTGAGACAAATACTTTACCATTTTGCATTGGAGGGGATATTTTAATCATTTTACATTATGATATGGTGATGTGATAATATTAAAAATTATTAACTAAAAAAAAGTAAAAAAGTAACTTTTTATCAATTTATCAAATGACTTTATAAAAAAGTCAAAAAGCTTGATTAAAAGTCAAAAAAAATACTTTTTATTATATTTCCAAAACAAGCATTTAACAATTGAGTTAAAAGTTAATTTTTTAGTATTTCTAATTTTTTTAAGTCATTTTATCTCTTTAATGTTTTACATGTTTTTTTTAAAAAGAAGTCAAAAAAATCAAAAAAAATGACTTTTAAACTATGTCTCAAAATAATCCTAATTTAGTAAGAATAAATATTTTTTATGTAATTTTTGAAAAATAATATAATAAGTATTTGTTTGGCATGTACTAAAATAGCATGTATTTTAACACATTATTCTATATGGATCATAATCATCTTATTTAGATCACATTATTTCTCTACCACATCACTTTAAAACTAACTCATATTTTACGTTTTTTCGTAAAAAATCAAAAAATATAAATAACCCCTAAATATTATATGTTGAATGGTATAAACTAATATTCTAAAATCACTCAATACCTTCTCTTTTATAGAACCATCCATGCTACTTTGGATTTAGGCCGGTGTAGGGAGATCCGGACTTGACATAATTCAAATATAATTTGCTTATTTAAAAAGAAAAATTGAATTCAAATTGAATTTGATTTTGAAAATTTCAATAAAATTTCATTCAAATTTGACTCCGATTCAATTGATATGCAATCAAATTCAAATTTTATTTCATTTTTTAATTACTCAAATTCAAATGTAAGAAGAAGAAGAAAAAAAAAAAAAAAAAAAAAAGGAGAGAGGGAATGATATGATGGCATTGAAGGTGAGTTTGGATGTAAAAAGAGAAAATGAGAAAGAATAGAACAATAAATAAGAAACTACATAAGAAAATAATTTGTTTTATTGCATAATGACAGTGAGTGATAGAAAATTCATGCATTATAAAAATTTATTGTGTCACGAGTGTGATTAGAGTTAAAGTTTGTTAAAAAAAATTTAAAAAATAGTCTGATCAGATTTATCTAATTCCAATAGTTAATAATCAAAACATTCAGATTCAAATTTGATCAGATTATCATATCAAATTTTCTTTAATGGATTCAAGTTGGGTGGGGTTGAGTTTAATTTGGTCAAACCAATCCGGTCATAGACTTTTTATTTTTTTTATGGCCATTCACATTCCTACTTGGACGTATAAAAAAATAATGTTACAATGATAAAATTTATTTTACTTTTTATATTAAATTTGTTCATTAATTCTTGTGATACTTCATACATTATTTATGAATTGGTATCATGCGTAAAAAAACGAAATTCAATACGCTTAGAGACATCCCTTTAGTTCGTCTTGGAGAATGAAATTAGGAATTCTATTTTCGACTTATTGTAAGTCATTTGTTCAATTTAGAAGATGCTTCATACATTATTTATGTATTAATACTATGCTTAAAAAATGAAATTCAATATAATGAGACATGAAATAATATATAAATATTATATAAAAATTTAGTCATTACAATGTTAATAAACGTAATTTTCATTGCATGATGATGATGTTGGAGTGGGTCCATCAACCATATTAACACAAACTGACTGATGATTTGCAGATTTTATATTCAAGAATTGGGATAGAGACTTCAAGAATGCATGAAAGATTGGAGGCACTTATTTATTGAATTTATGTAATCTTTTTGGTTTTAGCCATTCCAACTGTGACCTAGTCATAAATGGTTGGAGAGAGAAAATGATCAAAGTTTTTTTTTACTTTGCAGGGATAGACTGTGTCCGCTGACTCCATCAATTCGATCCAAAAAAATTAACGCAAAATTGAAAGATATATTGAGAGAGTGATTGAAAGAGCTAATATACTCTATTATTCAATGTGTCTTAGAAACCAAATGGACGCTCCATTATATAGGAGACGATACAAGACAGCATTATGAAACATATGAAATAGAAAAATGAAAAGAAGGTCATGCGGCCGAAAGCAAGCCGAAAGAAGAAAAGAAAAAGAAAAACAAAAGCAAAGGAATCCTATCATCTAGCATACATTATTACATAACATATTATATTAACTATACAGCACACAGCTGGTAGAAATATAATATCAGTAGCTTGCTTTCCAACATAGGAATATAATATCACTAGCTTGCTTTCCAACACTCCCCCTCAAGCTACGTTGTAGATGTTAATCATTCCCAATTTTTCTATCAGATCTTCGAAGTTTACTCGAGCAAAAGCTTTTGTGAGAATGTCAGCCTTTTGACAGTTTGTTGGAGTGTAGCTGACTTGAAAAACTCCTTCTTCAATCTTTTCCTTGATAAAGTGTCGATCTATCTCCACGTGTTTAGTTCGATCATGATGAACCGGATTCTTAGCTATACTGATGGCGGCTTGGTTGTCGCAGTATAAAACCATGGGATGCTCAGATGGAACTCGTAATTCTTCTAACAGCCTGTTCAACCAGATTCTCTCACAGATACCTAGTGTCATAGCACGAAATTCTGCCTCAACACTACTACAGGCTACCACTGACTGTTTCTTGCTTCGCCATGTAACCGCGTTCCCCCAAACAAACGAACAATAGCCAGAAGTTGATCTTGATCGATCCGAACACCTTAATCTGCATATGAAAAAATCTCAATTTTTCTATTTGTTGTTCTTTGAAAAAAGAGACCCTTTTCCCGATGTCCTTTTTAGGTACCTCAATATTCTGGTCACAGCAATCATGTGTTTTTCGGTTGGATTATTCATGAATTGACTGACCACACTAACAGAAGCCGATGTGCGGCCTTGTATGAGAAAGATAAATGAGTTTTCCCACAAGACGTTGATATCTCCCTTTATCACTTGGTGCATTACCGTCACTTTCTTCCAGTTTGATAGTTGTGTCCATAGGTGTTTCTGCCGGCTTACATCCTAGCATCCCTGTTTCATTCAACAAGTCTAGAACGTATTTACGTTATGAGACTGCTATATCTTTCTTTGACCTAGCAATCTCCATTCCAAGAAAGTACTTAAGGTTTCTAAGATCTTTAATCTCAAATTCCTTTGTTAGGAATTTTTTAAGTAAGCTAATTTCCTCTTCATGATCACCTGTTAAAATTATGTCATCCACATAAACAATGATAATTGCCAATTTCCCTCCTAGGGAGTGCTTCACAAATAATGAATGATCGAATTGACATTGAACAAAACCGTACCCTTTCACTGCCTTAGTGAACCGTTCAAACCAGGCCCTGAGAGATTGTTTGAGACCATACAAGGATTTTTGGAGTCTGCAAATTTTGTTGAAATTTGATGTCGTCTCAAGTCCAGCAGGAATGTCCATATAAAATTCTTCCTCTAAGTCACCATTGAGGAAGGCATTTTTCACATCAAGTTGGTGAAGTGACCAATCGAGATTAGCTGCCAAGGATAAAAGTACACGAACAGTGTTGAGCTTGGCAACTAGAGCAAAGGTTTCTTGATAGTCAATGCCATAGGATTGGGAGAATCCTTTGGCGACCAACCGAGCTTTATAACGTTCTACATTACCATCTGCCTTGTGCTTTACTGTGAAAATCCCCTTACACCCAACTGGTTTCTTACCTCTTGGAAGATCAGTAATTGCCCAAGTACCATTCTTTTCCAGAGCCCGAACTTTCTCATTGACTGCCGCCTTCCACTTCGGATACTTGAAAGTTTCCTGAATATTCGGAGGAATGGGTATCTCCGTGATGCTAGAAGTGAAGGCACGAAACGAAGGTGATAGCTTATCATAAGAAATACAGTTTCTAATGGGATGCTGAGTACATGATCTAACTCCTTTTCTCCAAGCTATGGGCATATTAAGAATACTATTTTCTAACTCAGAATTATCAGTACTATCTGTGGGAGGAACATTGTCACCTGGAATGTTGCTTGGATTAGAACCCGGTTCAACCTCATGGGATTGTTGAGAAAGTGCTCCTTCCTCCGTTTCCTCTTGGATGTGCTCATTATCCCGCAAGTCAACAATGAACTTGGAATTTTCGGCATTTTCGGCAGGTAAAGATTGATTCAATGACTCAGGAGGTGTGGGATTTTTGGTGGTGATGGATGGCTCACTAAATGACTCAAGGGTCCAAAATTGATATTCCTGGGTTGGAGTCTCCCCCTGAATATCGATTTTAGGGTAGCAAGACTGGGTTTCAAAAATGTGACATCCATGGAAGTGTAGAATTTCTGGTGACGAGTAACACTTATACCCTTTTTGATGTGTGAATACCCAATGAAGACACACTTGAGCGACTGGGATCAAGTTTACTTGATCTTGTTGATGGATATGAACAAAAGGCGAGCACCGAAAATTTTGGGTGGGATGGTGGAGATGATCTTGATAGTGGGAAAAGATTTTAGGAGAAATTGACAAGGAGTTTGGAATTGTAGTACCTTAGATGGCATCCTATTGATAAGGTAGGCTGTTGTAAGGACAGCTTCCCCCCAGAAGAATTGTGGAACATTTGTGGAAAACATTAGCGATCTAGCAACATATAACAAATGCCGATTTTTCCGTTCAGCGATGCCATTTTGTTGTGGGGTGTCAACACATGAACTTAAGTGAACTATCCCTTCTTTTGCTAAAAATTCTCCTAGAATGGAGTTGAAATAGTCCCAAGCATTATCAGACCTTAGAATTTGGATTTTTGACTGGAATTGTGTCTGAATCATAATTTGAAAATTTTTGAAGATTTTGCTCGTTTTAAATTTGTCTTTCATGAGGAAGACTCAGGTTAATCTAGTATGATCATCTATGAATGAGACAAACCACTTAGTACCAGTTACATTTTTTATTCTTGATGGACCCCAGATATCACTATGAATTAGTGAGAATGGAATGAGGCAGCTTTATAGGATTAAATGGGAAAATGGGACCGTACATGCTTAGACAATTGACAGATTTCACAATCAAAAGGTTTTGGAGTTTTAAATAATGAAGGAAATAAATGCTTGAGATACATAACATTAGGATGACCTAAGCGATAGTGCCACAACATAATTGCTCTATCGTTATTTTGACACGAAACCGAAAAAGAACTACCACGAATTGCCGTTTGAGGTTGTTCTTGTGGATAGTGGCGTTCCTTAAGAATGTAGAGTCCAGAGCATTCCTCAGCATTGTCAATCGTCTTCCCCGAATCCAAATCCTGAAATTCACAATGAGTGGAGAAAAAATTAGTAACACACCTCTTTTCCTTAGTGAGTTTACTAATTGACAATAAATTACAGTCCAAGTCAAGAACAAGGAGAACAAAGTTGAGAATAAGATTCCTAGACAGCACAACTGAACCTGTACCGGCTACCTTTGATAGTGAACCATATGCTATTTGGACCGTTAAATTATTTTGACATGAGCTATATGTATCAAAAATTGTTGCATCTCCCGTCATATGATCAGATGCTCCTGAGTCCACAATCCAATGGTTTTTACGTTTCTTACCAACAGTAAAAGCGTTCAAAGAATTACTTTTGTGAGCCAAGGTTCCGGATCCAATGATGTACTTGGAAGACGAACCAGATTGTGACTGTAGTAGTTTCTGGAGCATCTCCATTTGCTCCTTGGTGAAAGGGCTTGCTTCAGGTTGTGGTGATCGTTCATTTGTACCTACATGATTACCTCGTCCTTCTTTCTCAAGAGGTTGACGTGGCTTCCAATCTGCTGGCTTTCCATGAATCTTCCAGCAAGTTTCTTTCGAGTGACCCGACTTTCTGCAATGATCACACCAAGGCCTACCTCATTTATTTTTCTGACGGTTGTCAATAGAAGCGAATTGAGTCTTAAGAGCCAAGCTTTCTGCCATATTCAGTTGTTGATGGGATCCCATCATGAGTTTTTTCCGACTTTCTTCGCGACGGACTTCAAAGAATGCTTCTCGAAGGCTAGGTAGCGGTTTTACTCCCATAATTCTTCCTCTGATTTCATCAAGATTTGTGTTCAATCCTAACAAGAATTTAAGCACACGCTTTCCTTCGACAATCTTTTTATACAACAAACCATCAGCAGCACACTGCCAGTTATGAACCTCAAATGTATCAAGTTGACGTCATAGACGAGTAAGGGTATTGAAATATTCAGTTACCGTAAGATTGTCTTGACGTAAATCGTGGAGGGAGCTTTCTAGCTGGATGATTTCAGATGTGTTTTCTTTGTCCGAAAACGTTTCTTTTGCCATGTCCCAGATCTCTTTGGCAGTATCAAATGACAGAAAATTTTCGCCAATGTCAGTGGTCATAGAGTTGACGAGCCACGACATGACCATATTATTTTCAGCTATCCACCTTTTGTAGGTTGATCTTTGTGGTTTCTGTAGTCTTTGAGGCTCCGGTGATGTAGTCATCTTTCTCCTTTCCCCGTATAAACATTAATATGGATTGAGACCATTGCAAATAATTTTGCCCATTTAATTTATGGGCGGTGATCGGAAGATGAGAGGTTTCCATTTGATGAGACGATAAAGATGATGAGATGATAATATCAGAAGAAGAGGAGGATGAGTCGATAGCCATTCCAAAAGCTGGACCGTATTTAGGCATGAAATAGAAGGATAGATTTGAGTAGAAGAGAGAGACAAAAAAAAAAAAAATGAATACTGACTGAAGAGGCGAAAATGATGAGACAGGATTACACCTGCTCTGATACCATGAAAGATATATTGAGAGAGTGATTGAAAGAACTAATACACTCTGTTATTCAATGTGTCTTAGAAACCAAATGGACGCTCCATTATATAGGAGACGATACAAGACAGCATTATGAAACATATGAAATAGAAAAATGAAAAGAAGGCCATGCAGCCGAAAGCAAGCCGAAAGAAAAAAAAAGCAAAAGCAAAGGAATCCTATCATCTAGCATACATCATTACATAACATATTATATTAACTATACAGCACACAGCTGGTAGAAATATAATATTACTAGCTTGCTTTCCAACATAGGAATATAATATCACTAGCTTGCTTTACAACAAAAATTTTGTTTGTCACACTCATAATTTTGTTTGTTGCACTCAATCTTCAACTCTCTCTTTCTCTCTGTCCTCTTTTTAAAATTCAAACATTAACATATGTGATTGTTTCTCTCCGCTTCACATATTCATATAAATACACAATATATATATATATATAATTTACTAAATGTCTTAATAAAGGTTCGACTAAATACACCAAATTAAGAGCTAGAGTAAATTACCGACAACTTTTAATAGTTAGATTTAATTTTTATAAAGTCTTATTAAAAATAAGTCTTAATACAATTGTCGTTAAAAATAATTTTTTTGTGACAATTTTTTGTATATGTACCAAAAATTGATAGTTAGTGACTTTTTAGCCATGATTTTATAAATTGTCACTAAAACTTATAATTAGTAACTTTTTTTGTGACGAATTTTTCAAACTATCATTAAAAGTTAAAAATTAGTGATTTTTTAAAAAATATAATTAGTAATTTTCATTACGAAAAATATAATAACGATACTTTTCGAAATAAAAATATTTGGTCCCTAAAAAATAATTTTATCTCTAAATTTTGGTCTAAAACCTTAATTTTTTGTAGTGTTAAGTGACATTTTTTATGAAAAAAATTTCAAATTATCCCTAAAGATTAGTAATTATTGATATTTTTTAATAGTGTTTAATGAAAAATACTATTAATTATAATATGACCTATTAGATAATAAATTTACCTATTAGATTTTACACGTAACTCTTCCTTAAGCTAACTTAGCCTCCGTTTGGGAAGTGGGTTGGCTTTTTGGCTTTTTTGGCTATTTTAGCCTGGGCTTAAAAGCTTGGTTTGGAAAAAACTTTTTGACTTTTTGACTTTTTTGAATTTTTTTGTGAGAGAAGAATGTAATGATTATGGGTTGGATGTGATATTTTATTTGTTATGACTAAAATAACCTATTTTATTTTTTGTGACTAAAATAATCAAAAAAGCCTGCAAACCCACTTGCCAAATAGCCTACCATAAGGTTTGGCTAAAATAGCCTAATATACCTTAAGACTACATTTTAGTGGATGATATGACAGATTGTGATTGGGACACTTTTTTATGAGTTAGGGGCCAAATTGCAAAAATCTTTCTTTGTAATGATCAAAGTAGAAAAAGATACATACTTCATAGAGTGAAAGTATAATTTATCCAATGAGTATTGTTATTCTGACTCTAAATTATACAATGGGTATTGTTACTTAGACTCTAAAATTAGATAAACCTTTTAGATCAACCTAAGCCACATGACTATTTCCATATTATTTGGATGAAAATGGAAAGACTCTAATAGTTTACGGATAAAGTGAGAATATAATCAATACTCTTAAAACATCATTACCAAGATTCATAGTATTTAGGGTAAAATTCACTTTACCCCTTTATAATTTGGGTTCAAAGCATATTATACCCTTATAGTTTAAATATAGGCGAAAACATCCATTGTGATTTTGGACTAAACTATAACGGTTACCTTTTCCATCCAAATTGACGGAAAAGTGTAATACACTTTTCAATTTTGAGAGGGAGCCCAATTTTTTTAGAAATAAAAGTAGAATCAAAATATAAAAAATCAAATCTACCTTTCATCTTCCTCTTCATTCACTTCATCTTCTTCATCGATTCATCTTCATCTACCTCAAAACCCTAAAAACTCTAACTTGCTACCCACTACTCCCAACCACAAATCTACTCTCTCCAACTCCCACCCACGGCCACCCATATCTCCTTGTCAACCATTATAGCCACCCCATCTCCCCCGCCTTCTTTGTTGTCTTCTTCTTTGTCCTCCCTTTACAATTTTAATCCGTCGCAAAAAACTTTTGCCACGCCTCAAATCGTCGCTAATATTTTTTGCAACATTTTTTACGTTTAGTGACAATTTTTATCCATCGCTAAAAGTTTATTTTTTGTAGTGAAAGTAAAAAAAAAAATCACGTAATTTTAAAAAATATTACTCAAGACAAAAATATTAAAAAAAACTATTATATTTCCAGCTGGATCCCAAATACCACAAAAGATAATAAGGGGGACAATATGATACACTCCCAAAACATGAGAAATTATAATACCCTATAAAGTTAAGTGTGTTTGATTTGAGTTTTTTAAATGGCTGTGATTCCGACCCCCAGCTGGGGCACCCCCAGTGACCCCCAATGCCACATGGTGCTCTGTCAGGGTTGAAACAAAAAAAAAAAAAACTATTTTTTTGGCTAATCAGGAGTGACCCCCAGTACCCCCACTGGGGGTCTTAAGCTTTATTCTTTTTTAAATTAAGTTGTTTAAACATTGATTTTTTTGATTTTCTTATTTTTTTTTATTTTTAGTGAATATTTTTAAAATTTTAAACATTTTTTTTTTTTACTTTTTTAGATACACATTACTTAGATGTGTCTAAAAAGTAAAAAATTTGTGAAAAATATTTTAAAAAATTAATAAATACAAAAAAATACAAAAAAAAAATGTACTGAATTCTCGTATTTTTTTTTTTGTATTTTTGGTATTTAGTGAATTTTTAAAAAAAATTCACAAATTTTTTACTTTTTAGGTATATTTATGTTAGGTATGTCTAAAAATAAAAAAATATTGCTTAAAATATTAAAAAAATTCAGTAAAAACAAAAAAATGAAAAATAAAAAAGTAAAATTTTTTAAAAAGTGTTTTTGAAAATCTCAACCAAACAAAGTGAACTAAAAGGTGGATGTGCAAATTTTTTATGATTTTATTGCACAAAAGGTTATACTCGTATTTGTAAGGGTAAATCGTACATTGCCCATTTTTTGTTTGGCTTTTTTTTTTTTTTTTTTTCTCACTTTGGTTTTTAAATTTCATTTTTATTCACTTTAGCCTTTTATATTTTAAGTTTTTCTCAATTTACTTTAAAAATTAAGGCAGCTTTTGATAGATTTTTCTAAATATGATTTGAAAATAAAGTTATATTTTGAGTTTGCGAGTTTTGAAATTATGATTTGAGTGTAAAAAATTTGTTTGATGAATGAGTTTTAAAAAGAGTTTTGAATTAAGTATGGAATTTTTGGCGTGACATGTGATATTTGATACAAAAACTTACAACTCATAACCAAATACACAACTCAAAATTTTATTTAAAGCTCATAAAAAATTTTAAAATTTTTCAAATTTTTTTTATTTAAAATATACAAAATAATATGTGCCAATTGTTGTAAAAAAAAAAACTGTTCCGGTCAACTGACTGGATGTTTGAGAGGACGACTGGTTGGTCCAAATTTTTCCGTCTTGGAAAGAGTTTTCAAAAGTGAGTGTGTAATTAGTTTTTAAAAACTCTAAACAAACAAAACACTCAAACACATGGGGTGAAAATGTGTTTGAAGAGCTTCTCGAAGCACAACCTAAATTATGTTCAAAAGACATAAAATGATATATTGGCCGGTCACGTGATATAAAATATTTTATTATATGACTCATACCCAAAACACAAATCTAAATCCTAATATAATAATACAAGTTAACATGTCATTTTCTATCTAAAATATTGATCAAAAATTGATTTTAAGAATAAATTGTGAAAAAACTAAAATATAAAGGGTTAAAGTGAAAAAAAATAATAATAATAAACGCCAAAGTGAAAAAATATCAAACATAAAAGGGAACAACGTATAAATTATCCTATTTGTAATTTGGGAAAATTATTTATAAGTTTTATTAGGAAGACTTATACTACATATGGTCCTATTAAAAATTTATGTTCTCATAAATTACGTGAGAAGTTTGTTGACATATTTACCCTCAAGATTAGTTGTTAATATCATAGTAATGGCAAAATCATATATAGGAAATTGAATATTATCATAAATCATATCTATATAAATGTGAATTTGAATTTCAAAATACATATTTACTCTCAATATTAGTTGTTAATATCATAAATTATGACAAAACCATATATAGGAAATTGAATGTTACCATAGATCATATCTATATTAATGTGAAATTGAATTTCAAAATACACAAACAAATAATATTTTCACATTCAATTTAAAAAATCAAAAACCTAGTAAGTTTATGAAATATAACGTGACACGTACATAAACATTGAATACAACAACGTCACAACACAATTTCAAAGAAAAAAATACAACTGAACATAACTCGCACAAAACATGACAACATTATAGATATGTGTTAACATTACAACCTAAATGTAACATCATTGGAGGCTAATGAAAGTGTGCCAATGTATGGATGTACTATTTTTCATAAACCAGTAATATTTTCACATTGAATTAAAAAAAATTACAAATCCATTAAGTTTGCGAAACATAATGTGACACGTACATAAACACTTAATATAACGTCACAACACAAATTTAAAGACAAATACAACCGAACGTAACACACACAAAACATGACAACATTGCAGATGTGGGTTAACATTACAACCTAAATGTAACGTCATTGAAGGCTAATGAAAATGTGCCAATGTATGGATGTACCATTTTTCATAAACCAGCAACATTTTCACATTTAATTAAAAAAATTAAAAACCCATTAAGTTTGCTAAACGTAACATGATACCTACATAAACGTAACGTAACGTGATCATATCAGATGCGACATTCAGATGCAATGCAAAAAGACACATTCGCATTGTAAAATGGTACATCCATACATTGACAAACTTTCATTAGCCTCCAATGACGTTACATTTAGGTTGTAATGTTAATCCACATTTGTAATGTTGTCATGTTTTGTGCATGTTACGTTCGATTGTATTTTTCTTTTAATTTGTGTTATGACATTGTTGTATTCAATGTTTACGTATATGTGACGTTACGTTTCGCAAACTTACTAGGTTTTTGATTTTTTAAATTGAATATGAAAATGTTACTTGTTCGTGTGTTTTGAAATTCAAATTCACATTCATATAGATATGATCTATGGTAACAATCAATTTCCTATATATGATTTTGCCATTGTAGGATATAATAGTGCATTAATATCATTTATTCACAATTCATAGGGTCTTGTAGAATACATTCCTATCTAAATAAGACTTGAAACTCTATAAGAAATTACACAAGATTTCACATAGCATAAGTTTTTCTAATAGGACTTATAAATAACTTTTCCTAATTATTTCTGACGTTCTACGAATAATGTTCTTGTAAAATTTTACTTTTTAGTGATATTTATATAAAATTATTACATGTTAATAAAAAAAATTATAATTATAATTATCAATATTTATAAATGTTATCAATTTTTTTATAATTATATTTCTAATCATGTACTGAAAAGTATTTTCCTCATTTTTTTCCAAACAAAAAATTGAAGGTGTATTATTGAATTTAAGCTTATTTTGAGAAGTTGATTAAAGGCATGTTTTGGGAACCTGACTAAAAGCTAGAGTTTTGGTTTTTTAACTTTTTTGGATCATATTATCTCTTTATTTTTTTTTTATAAAAAAAGCCAAAAAATGTTTTAAAAAAAAAATCAATTTTTAACCTACTTTTCCAAAACATGCCAAAAGTTAATTTTTTAGCCTTTTTTTTTTAACTTTTTGTTTGAAGAAAATAAGAAAATAAATAAATAAATAGAGAAATAATGTCACATAAAAAACTAAAAACATAAAAAATAAAAATAAAAAATTGACTTTTAACTAACTTTTCAAAATAGCCCTCCGCAGAAAAGAGAAATAACCTCGAAAGGGCCGTTCATGAGAGTTTTCTATAACTTTTTCGACAAATTTGAGAACTTGGCTAAAAGTTAATTTTTTACGTTTAACTTATTTTTAATCATGTTATCTCTTTATTTTTTTATAGGTTTTTTTTTGTCAAAAAAAATTTAAAAAAAATTAACTTTTACTCAACTTTTCAAAACAACCCAAAAACAATGGAAGGAAGGGACAATTATTTAATAGAGGGGACAGGAAAAGGATATCACAAATCGGTGAGGAATATTTTAAAATTACATCAGCAGTGGCAAGTGTAAAAATAATTACCCAAGCATGTTTTTTTTTTTTTTTCCTTAAGAGCATCTCCAACGGTGACTCAGATTTTTCACCAAATCTGAGTAAAAAATGACCCATTTTATCAAATTTGATACCACTCACTCCAACGGTGGCATCAAATCCCGTATCAAAATCGGGGTCAACCCCCGGTAGCCGATCTGTAAAATTTTTTTAAATTTTTTGATGTAAATGAAAAAAAATACCAATTATTTCAAATGAAATGAATGATATTCTGATTTAACAATTGTTTTCTGTTTTTTTTTGTTAGTTTTTTTATTAGTGTTTAAATAAACAAACAAAGTTAAACAATTTCTTAAAATTCTTTAAACAACAGTTGTTTCACATTCCTTTTTCTTCTTTCTTTCATCACGGTGTTTCATTTTCATTTTGGTACGATATCTGGCTGTGTTGGGCGCCAGGTTAACCGCAGAGCAAATTTTTTTTTTTTTTTTTTTTTTTTTTTTTTTTTTGATTTTGAGAAACGGTCTTGGTGTAAAATAAAAGAAAGCGGTGGCAGGTTGGTCCTGGTCGCGCTCCAATAGTTGTAATACTCCTCTAAGTAACGATGCATATGATGCCAAATCGATAATTTCTGTCGGTTGGTTGTCAAATTGGAGGGTCAACAGGTTGATGATCCAGAACAGCGTTTTTTTTTTTTCAAATGTAAAAAAATGAAAAAAACCTAAAATTTTTCAAAATGAAACCAAACAACCTGTAACAATTGTTTCTTTCAATTGTTTCTTTTAAACTCGTGTTACTAAAACAATCAATTCATAAGTGTGTGTTCCTAAGCACAATTTTAAAAACAAGTGTTCTCTTCGTTTCATCATTCACATTTTTCATTCATTCATTTCACAGGTCATATTATGTCATGGCAAATAATGTTTTTTTTTTTAAATTTATTTTGTAAAAAAATTTTTTTTTTTTTTTAAAGCTGTTTGAGCTGAACAAACTTGTGAATTAGACTGGCGGTTACTTGTCCGGTTCGCGGCGCAGTTGGCGGACAGTTGGATGATTCCTTTCCTCCCATGATAACGGTACAAAGTTGATGAATTAGTGATTTGTTTTGATGAATTTTTTTTTTGAAATCTCATTTTGATATCATCTGAAACCCATGCAAGTTGGTTGGAAAGGATTTGAAAAGTTCATTCTTCAGGTCTAAGTCACACTCTCTCTCTCTACTCAGTGGTCGTTTGACATGTGGTTTGGCATGAATTGTATTAATTTAAACATAAAAAGATAAAATAAATTTTTTAATTTCAGATTAAAAGTTATTACATTCAAATCATAATCATTTTATTTTTTCTCTCACAAAAATTAAAAAATCTAAAAAATCTATCCGAAATAAAACTATTATAACTTCTAATTAAAAAAAAAACTAAAAAAATCAAAAAGTGGAAAACAGTCCAAACGAACCCTCATTCTCACTCACACACACACACACACACACACTCTCTCTCTCTCTCTCTCTCTCTCACCTGCCACACACCTACATGTACACCCACGTTCATACATACACACACAGTGCACATCACAAATCACATCCACACCCCCATTTCATTTTTAATTTTAAAAAATAAGTATTATTTAATAAGTATTATTTTACTTTATTATATAAATACAATATATAAGATTTTTAATATATAAATTTAATTTTTATAAGAAAAGATATTGATAAAATATTTAGAATGAGACTAATATTTAACATATTTAATAAAAAATTAAACTAATAATTCAAAATGTATAGAAATCTATATAATAGAAATAATTTGTATAATTTGAGTTAATAAAAATAGTATTTTTTAAAAGTAATTTTTAAATAAAAATATTTTTTTATTTGCTACTAGAAAACGTAGACACTAATAAAAATATTAACTAAAATTATACGATTCAAATAAAAAATAATATTCAAACACACAAATTTAAAAAAAAAAATCGCTCAAAAAAGAATTAATCACATAGTATATTTCAACTTTATAACTAGTTAAAAAAATAATAAAAATTAATCACAAAAAAAAAAAAGAAAGAAAAGAAGAATTCACATAATATATTTCAACTTTAAAAATATTTGAGTAGAGTGCAAGTCCAGTCTATGTGGGATACAAGTTTAGTTTATGTGGAGTACAAGTCGAATTTGTTTAGAGTTGCAAGTCTAGTCCATGTAAGATGCAAGTCCAATCTGTGAATTAATATTTGTATGGTTTGAATATATGTATTTTTTTTTATTTGTATGATTTGAATTAATATTTATATTGATGGTATATTATTTATTTTTATTTTTATTAATATTTGTATAATATTAAATCAAACGTCATATGATAAAAATAGTTGAAATATGAAATGTTTACAAATATTAATTTTTGTAACTATTTTTATTAAACTAATTATTTCAACTTTTGAACTTCAACCAAAAATCAGTTACAAAAATTAATTTTTATATTATATTTCAACTTTAAAAGTGGTTACAAATAAAGATGGCAATCGGAACCCGGCCCGACGAGGACCCGATCCCCCGATCCCGAATTAAGCGGTTATTTCCCGATAAATACCCCCGACGAGCCGGGGATGGTATTAAAAATTAAATCCCCGAATATCATCGGGCCGGGGACGGGGATACATGTTTCAGCCCCGGCCCCGATCCCCGGCCCGGTTGCCCCCCGAATTGAATATACTATTTTGCCCCTGGTTATATATAATATATGTGTGTGTGTAGGGTTTTGGCTGACCACTCACACAACACATATACAGCCGCTACACACGTCTCTCCATCTTCTCTCTCTCGGTTTCTCTCTCTCTAAAACCCTCTCATCATCGCTGACTCCCTCCTTCCGATATCCTCCTCTTCCTCCTCCCTCCGCTGTCCTCCTCTCCCTCCTCCCATCACTGCCGATCCACAATGATCGAGCCAAAACTGAGACCTGCAACGACCTAAACTGCGATCTGCGAACTGCGAACTGCAATTGGGCTTTGGTTGAACACTCCATGCTTCACTATCAGGCATTTCCGGTACGGCATTCTATTACAAAAACTTGGTTGAATTGGCTTACATTTGTATTATTATTATAATCCCCTTCTAATGGTGTGTTTGTTGTCATTTTCTTTCTTTTTTTTTCTGTCATTTTTGTGTTTTGATGAAATGCCCAGAACTCAAATCTGCCTAGTTTGCATTGATCAACCTGTTTTTCTATGATTTACGCATTTACAAATATTGGATTGGACATGAATTTATTTAGTGTTTGCTGTCATTTTCATGAATTTGGATTTGATGAAGTGCTTTTATTTGTTTTTGTAGATCTGTTTTTCAACCCTCTACTCTTCAATTTTAGATCTACATCTCAACCCTCTCATCTTCAATTTCAGATTTTATTTTTTATTATTATTTTTTTAACGTTGATGATGATGAAACATACTGATTAATTTTTTTTTTTTTTTGAACTGGTTACAAAGCAGATCTTTTATTTTTATTTTTATTTCAGATCTGTGTTGTGTTGTGTTGAACAAAATTAAAAAAAAAAAAGGCTCGGGGATATTTCGGGGTCGGGGAAACCCGATCCCCGTTGGGGGGCGGGGACGGGGGGAGTGGTGGGTTCCCCGCCGGGGATCGGGGACGGGAACGGGGACGGGGATATTTTCACCTTCGGGGATCGGGGACGGGGAGGGCGATCCCTAGCCCCGCCCCGGCCCGTTGCCACTCCTAGTTACAAATGTTTTATATTATTTATTAATATTTTATAATATTAAATCAAACCCGTACGACAAAAAATAATAATAAATAATATTACACTCATACAAATATTAATTTAAATCATACAAATAAAAAAAAAAACATATATTCAAACCATACAAATATTAATTTATAGATTGGACTTACACTCGACACAGACTACACTTGCACACTCACACATATTGACTTGCACCCCCTGCATAGACTTGGCTTGCACTCTTCATATACTAGACTTGCACCCCACCTAAATTAGACTTACACTAAGGCATAGGTTAAACTTGCACCCGATCAAATATTTTTAATGCTGAAATTTATTATGTTAACTCTTCTTCTTTTTTTTTTTCTTTTTTTTTTTTTGTGATTAATTTTTTGCATTTTTTAAAACTATTTATAAAGTTGAAATTTACTATGCGATTAATTTTATTGAACTAATTTTCTAACTATTTTTAAAGTTGAAATATAAAATATTTGGTGGAATTTTTAAAATTTATCTTTTATTTTTTTCTAAAAAATTAAAAGTAGTTTCGTAAAAAAAATAATTTTCATATTATTCTATCTTTTTTTTAACAAAAATAATGTTTTAATATTTGTATGTTTGAATGTTATTTTTTATTTGAGTTAATATTTTTATTAGTATCTACATTTTATCATAAGCAAATAAAAATAATATTTTCTATTTAAAAAATATGAATTATTTTTATTAACTCAAATCATAATATTTAAATAAATAATATTTTTTATAGTAAAAAAATGAGATGGATTGAATTAATATTAGTATTATTTTTTAGGATAAATTACTCATAAATTCTATTTGGATATTCCATTTAGTCCTAGAAGTTTTTTTTCAAATCAATTAGTCTTTTTTTATTTTAAGTATGTTGTATTTTTTTAATTTGAGGTTTGAAAGTTTACTTGTTTGCCCTTGCGTGTGATTTTGTTTGAATTTTTTCCTAATGTTAGGTGTGTCTGAGTAAGGTAGGTTTTTACGTTTCTAATTTTTTTAGGGGGATTTAGTGGAGTGATTTGTAGGTGGATGATGTTACCCTGTTTATGGTGTTATTGGCGTGGTATTCGTTCCTTTTTTGTGGTGTTCGCCACTATCGTAACATTGATATTAATTAACATTCAAACGTAACACTAATGTAACACATAAAAAAAATCCTTACTATAGTTTTCTCGAACGTAACACTCCAAAAAATTCCTTAGTGTAACACTCTAAAGTAACACATAAAAAAATTTCTTATTGTAACATTTTAATGTAACACACAAAAAAAACTCATTAATGTATTTTTTCCAAACGTAACACTGTAATATAACACACAACAAAACTTCTTAATGTGACACTCTAATGTAATACACAAAAACTCCTTAGTGTGACACTTTAATATAACATACAAAAGAACTTCTTTATGTATTTTTTTCAAATGTAATACTCTAATATAATACTCTAAAAAAATCTTTAGTGTAACACTCTAATGTAACATAAAAAACTCTTTAGTGTAACATTTTAATGTAACACACAAAAAAAACTCATTTGTGTATTTTTTTCTAAACGTAACAGTATAATATAACACTTCAAAATAATTCCTTAGTGTAACACTTTAATGTAACACAAAATATATATATATATATATATATTAATATACTTTTTCTAAACATAACACTCCAATGTAACACTAAAAAAAAAAATGTGAGATTCTTCAAACCATTCTAAAAGGAATATAAATATTCCTTAGTAAATTTTGAAAAAATGTATAATTTCAAACTGTAAGTGTTATGTTTGAAAAAAAGTATAGTAAGAAGTTTTTTTAGTGTTTTTGTATGTTACATTGGAATATTATGTTTAGAATTACACTGATTGAAGTGTTACATTTGAAAAAAATACATTAAGAATTATATATATTTATTTATTTTTTTACATTGAAGCGTTACGTTTGGAAAAAATACACCAAAGAATTTTTTTTGAGTGTTACGTTATTACGTTTGGGAAAAGTACACCAATGAGTCTTTTAGTGTATTACATTGAAGTGTTACATTAGAGTGTTAAGCTTTTGTTCGTAATGTGGGATTTATTCTAGAATAAGAGAAAATCCAAAACTTATATAGTTAAAATTACCCAAATGTTTAATTTTACATTTTTAAAAAATCACTTTTATCCTTAAAAAATTAAACCCAAACATATAAGTAACTAGCCTTTTATATAATTTCTATTTTAATGGAACTTTTAAATTTATAAAAAAATAAAAAATTAAACTATTTACAAGATTACATTGTGAGATTTATCGTTACTCCACCCAATTTTTTATTAAGCAGAAAAAGTCATACAAATATATATTATTTTTCAAATTAAAAATGAGATAGGGTATGCGTGTATGAATGTGGGTGTATATGTAGTTGAGTGTGTCAGGTGAGAGAGAGTGTGACGTGAGGAGAGGAAAAAGGCTGAAAAATCAGCCACGTTTGGTTTGGCTTGGAAAAAAAGATTTTGGAGAAAATTTTTAGAAGTTTTGTTTGATTTGTAATTTTTTTAAAAAAAATTTTAAAATTATTTTTTTTCTCCTATACATCAATTAATCACTTTTTCTTTCTTCTCTCTCCTTTTTAATCACTTTTTCTTTCATATATATTTACTCAATTATAATAAAATATCAAATCATTCCAAACTCCAAAACTCTCAAACTATTTTCAAAATATATAACCAAACAAATTATAAAAATTTTTAAATTTTTTTTCTCAAAATATTTTTTAAAAATTTATCTTCTAAAATCAAACCAAACAAAACCTCTTAGTAAGTATTTTTACACTTTGTCACTGATGATATAATTTTAAAACCCTCATTTGAGAACCTACCAGATTAAAAGAGTATAAAAAATATATATATATTATATTTAAAAAATTAACAAGATAACATATTATATTTAAATTATAATTATTTTATTTTTTCTCCTAAAAAAATTTAAAAAACAAAAAAATCACATTTCAAACAAAACTTTTTAGAGAGATAAATCAATAAGTCCCATATTTTTAATTTATAATCTATATAGTCTCATTTTTTTTTTCATTGTGATCAATTTAGTCCTTTTGGATATGTAATGACTCATTTGCTCGCTACATTGGAATGCCACATTTAAAAAAAAAAAAACATTAAACAATTTTTAGTGTCACATCATATCCGCTATGTTAGAGTGTTACATTTGGAGAAAGTACACTAGTAAAGAGTTTTTAATTTTTTTAGAGTGTTACATCATACATGTCACATTGGAGTGTCACACATCACATTTAGGAAAAGTACACCAAAAT
The DNA here is from genome assembly GCA_025200525.1 of Camellia lanceoleosa. Lineage (NCBI taxonomy): Eukaryota > Viridiplantae > Streptophyta > Magnoliopsida > Ericales > Theaceae > Camellia > Camellia lanceoleosa. Next base: position 15,893,181 of record CM045767.1, on the reverse strand, counting down.
TTTTTTTTATTTGTTTTTAGAATGTCACACTATATCTGCCATATTGTCACGTTTGAAAAAAGTACAATAAGAAATTTTTATTTTTTTAAGTGTCACATCATATTCGCCATATTGTCACATTTGAGAAAAGTACACTAAGGAGTTTTTATTTTTTTAAAAATGTTACATCATACCCGCCGCATTGTCACGTTTGAGGAAAATACACTAAGGGGTTTTTAATTTTTTTTAGAGTCTCATATCATACCCGCCACATGTTGTCACGTTTGAGAAAAATACACTAAGGAGTTTTTATTTTTCTTAAAATGTCACATCATATCCATCACGTTGTCACATTTAGAAAAAGTACACTAAGAAACTTTTATTTTTTTTAGAGTAATATATCATACCCATCACGTTGTCACGTTTAAAAAAAGTACAGCAAATAATTTTTATTTTTTTTAAGTTTCACATCATACCTATTACGTTATCCCATTTACAAAAAAATTCAGTAAGGAGTTTTTAATTTTTTTAGACTGTCACATTATTGAAGTGTCATATTCATATTTGCCACATTAGAGTACCACTTCGTACCTCTCGTATTAATAAAAAAGTATAGATGTCCACCAAAATACTATCAAAATAAAAAATAAGATCATATAAAAAAAAAACTCTTTACTACTAAGACTTAACAGATCAATAAAAAAAAATATATTTAAAACTAATTGCAATACTTATTTATAAGATAAAATTTATTGATAAATATCTTAACTTTTTAACTCTAATTTAAAATAACTAAAAAAAGGGTTTGGTTATGGTGTGCAACTTACACCTTACACCTTATACCTTACACTTATACCTTACACTTACACCTTTTGTGAAAAATTAAACCTTACACTTACACCTTTTTTGAGGTTACACACCATATGCAACCCACTTACACCTTACACCTTACACCTTACACTTACACCTTATACTTAGGCCAAGTTTGGGTACTCCCAAAAAAGTCAAAAAGCCAAAAAGTTACTCAAAAAGTTAAAAAGTTAACACTATTCACCAAAAGTCAACAATTACGACTGCACAACTCTCAATTCAAATTTTTCCCTACAAATCAATTTTTACAATTTTTTATTACACATTTTTTTCATAAAAAGTCAAAAAGTTAACCCAAACATCCATATTTTCAACCACAATTTTTTAGTCCAAAAAGACAACAAGTACACTTATTTAGGACACCCCAAACAACCCCTTATACTTACACCTTACACTTATAATTTTTGTGTAAGTGGCACATGGTGTGCACTTGCACACTTAAGAAAACTCCCTAAAAAAAATCAATTCCCTTCTCAAACAAAAAATAAATTCCCGTCTCAAACCCAAAATATTGTCCACCGATTTGTGATATTTTTTTTTCAACAATGGTAGAGGGTCACAATTTTTATAGTTTAAATGGTTCGAAATTATCAAAACGACATCATTTTGAGTACAAAACAACATCAAAATTATCAAAATAACATCATTTTAATAATTTTAAACTATTTAAACCACAAAAATTATAATCCTCAAATATTTTCCTTCTTTTTTCGGTCTCTCTGTTAAGTAATTGTCCCTTGAAGAAATAAAGACGGTAGTACTTTCCGAGGAAATATACTTGTACAATTTGTTGCTCCATTCAGACTAGTGCCGAAATGAGATTAATCATGCACGTTGAACCTTTGAATGTGTTCTTCGTCGTGTGATGTGCATTGTCCTCTTTCCAAGGAAAAAAACAAAAACAAAAATAATAGAATTTTAAGAATAGAATTGTATTTTAAATTTATAAATTTTAAAATTATAATTTAAATATAAAAAATTTATTTGATTTTGAGTTTTAAGTTGAGTGTTAAATTAAGTTTTGCATGTTTGATGTGACACGTGAAATAAAAATATTTGTTTGATTATAAATTTTGAAAAGAATTTTTAAAACTTAATTCAAAAAGTTATAACTTATAATCAAACACACAACTCAAAACTCTATTGGAAACTCTATTCAAAACTCATAACCAAACTTTTTTTAACATTCAAATAAAAAAAATGTCACTTTGTTACAAAAAAATAATTTTCATATTTAAAAAACATCAAAAATAAATATAATTTTTTTTTGATTCCAAATAACAGGTAACGATTGATGATTGGCAATTGTCAAAAAAAAAAAAAAAAAAATTACACTGTTCTAGTCGACCGAAGAACGTCCAGGTAGACTTAAAATTCAAAAATCTTATACTTTTCAAAATGGAGAACACGAAAGAGAGAGAGTCCCCAAACGTAAAGGAGAACTACATTTTGAAATATGTGATTCACATTTTGAAAATTCTATCCAAAAATTTTGGAATCACATTCTAAATTTTTAATTTTATCAATTTAAATATTAATTTTTTAATTTATTTTAATTTAAATAAATAGTTTATTTTTGTTAAGTAAAATCGATAAAAAAAAATAATATTTAATCATTAAACACAATATAAATATATATATATAAAATGTCTAAAATATATTATTTATTGAGTTTAATAACTAAAATAACTATTTTTTCATGGACATTACTTAATGAAAATAGATTAATGATTTAGATCGAAAATAAATTCAAATTTTTGAGTTTAAATTGATAAAAATTAAAAATTCAAATTTTATTTTGTTACAACGTTGAAACCCTGAATTTTTTGTTGTAAATAAATTTATGTTCATAAATGTTTTGTTTAACTTGAAACATCTACATTATGCATAAAAAATTTGTATAATTCTTTTGCTTATATATTAATATTAAAAAAAGTACTTAATACAATGTACTAGAACTACAACAAATTTTTTTTCTTTTTTCTGTTTTTTTTTTTTTTTTTTTTTTTTTTTTTGAGGTATGAAGGGGCTGAAGTCAAGGCTAAGAAAAAAGTAAACTAGCAGCCCCAATATGCTCCATATCCTACCACAAAATCGAGTTTAAATTATCCAAATTATTATTATTATTTTTAAATAGTTAGTGCATAATTTAATTGAATAAAATTTTGAATTTGATTAATGTATAAATTTTGTGCAAAAATAGTTCAGTTTTGTATTTTTAAAAAATAGTTTTCGATCTCAGAAAATTATGAAATATTTATATGTTGTTCCCATATGAGTTTAGCATATTGGATAACAATTTCAAAATTAAATGATAAGTATTTATCTTATGAAAATTCTTGGACTGATTGGTGTTCAGTTTAATTTATAATAGAATTTTTTTATTTAATTTTGAATGTTTAAATCATGATTTGGATAAATTTGTTGGGTCTATCCTGGTATATATAATTGGACCATGTTTGACTTATGGGTGAGACCCATGATTTAGATTCAATTTAATTTGAATTTATTTGTGACTCATGTTGAACTGTTTGGTCCTTTTTAATTATATGATTGGTAGTAACCACCTTAAGAGTTATTATTATTTATTATATAGGGTTATAATAAATATTTAAAAGTTAAATTTATGGTGTGTACCATACGGTGAAAAATTATATATTTTATAAAGAATGAAATATGTATGTATTGTGTAATAAGCAAAATATTATATTTTATAGTGCACAAAAATATTATATTTTGTAATGAGAAAAATTATATCATTTTATAATTTATATTATAAAATTATAAATTATTATTACAAAAATTAAATTATTTTTTTTTTAAATCCATCATTAAAAAAGCAAATTCACATGGGGTTGTTTCCCCCACTTTTTCTTTCCTATCATTTCATTTCATTTCATTTCATTTCATTTCGGGTTTTGAGCAGAGAGCTTTGGCTCTCCGTCCCTCTCTGTCCCCCTCTCTCTCTCTCTCTCTCTCTCTTCTCTCTCTCTCTCTTCTTTATTCTCCATTGTTATTCAAACTTTAAGTTTAGAGTAGAAGTCTTTAGAGTGAGATTTTGCAAAAATGTTGTAAATGAAAGTTGGAGAACTCGTCGTGATCTTCCCAATGGTGTTCTCGGATTCATGATCGGGTGATGTTTGCATTTTCAGATTAGCTTTTCTTCATATTTGAGGTAAGGACTTTCTTTATATTTTTACATTAAAGTTATGTTAGGGTTATTTTGAAAAAATATATTGACGTGATTAGGCCCACAAAGGTCATAGCCCACTATGAACAACTCAAGCCCATTACTTAGAGCCCAACACATAACTCAACTGATGAGATTCTGAACAGCTGGAAGCCAACATGGCACGAAGAACCAATGATATTCAGACATGTGGCAGGTAAAGGATAAGCCACATCAGTAGACAAAGATCTGCAAAATTATTGCCACAGCACATCGCCATTAATGCAGCCCATCACAACATTTATTACGGCAACACCTCTCTGTCGGAACAACACCCCCTCACCCTGAACAAGGTAAACTACAGCATAGACTTTCGGCCAAGGTGACAGGTCGGAAGGGACGGCGAAATGATTACCAAAGGATATAAACAGACGTTGAAGACAAGAAGAATGTTAAGCTTTTTATCTCCAATCTCTCTCTACACTTTACTTCTCTTTCTAACTTACTCATCGGAGAGTTCACTGGGGGACTTCCCGTTTCCCGTTGAACTTGTCTGCAGGTTCATTGGTGGGTTTGATCACTCGGATATTGGCACGAGAAGCGTAGATCAGTCCGACCCGTTCTGCCAGGTACCTGTTGTATATTAACTGTATCATTAGTTGGCGTCGTCTATGAGAATGCTTTGCTCTGTGCGCCAGTTGTGCTCATTATCGCCGGAGACCCTGTCCCAACAACCTTTTCCTACTACCAATCAAAGTGTATGGTTACGACTATATCCACAGCTTCTCACCATAATGCTGCCGACCATCAAACCGACCCTCCCAATCCAAACAATCCACCACAGTATTTCATCGAGCTTACCAACAGCATTAACTGCATGACCGAGCAAAACCAAGCCTTGATAAATGCCTTACTCCAGAGAAACCTTTCTGTGCCTCCTCCACCACCTCCAGATATTCCCCCTAACCAAGAACGAGCCCCGAGCCATATTATCTCGCAGCTCTATCCACCCAACTTGGAAGGCTTGCAACCTCCACCCCCACATGTAAATCCACCACCTCCACCCCTGCATCCGTCGATCCTGGCACCAACCCCGAAGGGAAGCCGATGATGTCCAAATTGCCCTCCGGTGGTGACAACATCCCTCTCTGGGACGCAGAACTCCGAACCATAAAACTTCAACTCCAAGGGGTCATGTAGAACATCCAGCATAAACCCTCTACCACGGCCAACTCACCATTTGTTGCCTTAATCCGGGACAAACCCTTACCTCCTAAGTTCAAAATGCCCACCATTGACTCTTTTGACGGTACGACGGACCCAGTTGACCATCTAGAGACCTACAGAACCCTCAAGATCCTCTACGCATTCCCTGACGAGATCATGTGTCGAGCTTTTCCCGTGACACTAAAAGGGTCAGCTTGACGGTGGTTTAGCCAGTTACCAGCAGATTTCGTCTCCACTTTCCAGCATCACAGTGACTCTTTCCTCAGTCATTTTATTGGAGCCCAGCGCCAACGCTGTCCGGTAACCTAACTCCTCAACATCCGCCAGACCGAGGAAGAGTCCCTGTGCAGTTTCGTTACCCGCTTCAACACCAAAGCCCTGCAGGTGGCAGAAAACGATGATAAGGTCATCCTTACAGCTTTCATAGCCGGACTACGGTCGTCTGACTTCCTCTTCTCCCTCTCCAAAAAGCCCCCACCTCCATAACAGCCTTACTTTCCAAAGCCAAAAAATACATGAACGCCGAAGAGTCCCTAGCCGCCCGCCAAGACCCTACAGCAAAACACCCGACCCCCCGAGAAAAACGAAAAGACTCAGAAACCAGAAACACCTAGTATAATACCCAAACACCACATTATATCAACCGACCCCCCCCCGAGTCAACCGGCCAATACCTGTCCGACTGCCCGGTTGGTTCGAGCGGTACACATCTCTTAACTCCCCTATGGAACAAGTTCTCAATCAAATCCAGCGGGACTACCCCCTCAAATGGCCCGAACCATCAAGAACCCCTTCCAATCGGAAGGACCAATTCAAATACTGCTGTTTTCACCAGGACCACGGCTATAATACCGATGAGTGTGTTAACCTCAAGGATCAGGTTGAGACCTTAATACGCCAGGGACGTCTTAGTCGGTTCACGGACACCCGCCTCCAGCAGAGACAAAGGACAGAGCCCACCAGAAACACCCGCCGGCGCACTCCTCCCTAGCAGCCAGCCCAACCAAATCAAGGCCATGATCGTCCTCCACAGCAACCTCGAGTACAAGGTAATCCCCCCCACCTGTTGGAGAAATCAGAGTTATTTCCGGCAGGCTTGCTTATGGAGGACCATCCCGCTCGGCTCAGCGGGTAGAACTCAGGAAAATAAGGCAAGGCTCAGACAAAGAGGTTGCCACATTGGACCGACCTTCCAAACAGCCTAGGCAGTTGACCGAACCTATCACCTTCACGGACGTCGACTACACAAGCATTCGTTATCCCCATGACGACCCTCTAGTCATTTCAGCTCTCCTCTCAAACTACAAGGTTAGACGGGTTCTCATAGACAACGGCAGCTCTTCAGACATCATTTTCCTCAATTGCTTCCGCCAGCTCAAGATCGGGGAAGAAAGTCTATCCCCTCTCCAAACCCCCTTGGTCGGTTTCACTAGTGATCGGGTGACCTCCATTGGCTCCATCGATCTCCCTATCACAATCGGCGAGCACCCGCGGCAGACCACCAAACTACTCACCTTCCTTGTTATCGACTGCCCCTCTGCCTACAACATCATCCTTAGTCGCACCGCCCTAAACCCTTTTCAAGCTATTACATCCACTTATCACCTAGCCATCAAGTTCCCCACCGATCTGGGGGTCGGGACAGTGAGAGGGAAACAGACCGTGGCCAGGAAATGTTATGTCGCCTCCTCAAAGAAGTCAAGCTGAAGGAGGCTATGAACATCGAAAGACTCGATGTCAGAGACGAAGATGAGCTGGTTAGGGGGGAACCAGTTGAAGAACTTATCGAAGTCCCCATCGACCCCACCAACCCAACAAAAACTGCTAAGATCGGCAGCCAACTATCCCCCCAAGCAAAGGCCGATCTTACTGCCCTTCTGGTCGAGAACAACGATGTATTTGCTTGGACCCACTCAGATATGCCGGATATTGACCCCTAATTCATAACCCACCGCCTCAGCATTGAATCCCATTTTCGACCTTACCACCAAAAACAACGCATTTTCCATCCGGAGCGCAATACTCTCATTGCCGCAGAGGTCGACAAGCTCCTTGAGGCACAATTCATCAAGAACGTGGACTACCCTAGATGGTTGTCAAACGTGGTCCTATTCCGCAAGAACAATGGTAAATGGCGACTCTGTGTCGACTACTCAGACCTCAACCGAGCTCGCCTAAAGATGGTTATCCTTCGCCGCGATAAACTCGCTGGTCGACGCCACAGCCGGTCACCAAATGCTTAGCTTCATGGATGCCTTCTCTGGGTACAACCAAATTCTGATGCACCCATCTGATCGGGAACACACCTCCTTCATTACCGACCGCGGCACCTACCATTACTGTGTGATGCCGTTTGGACTGAAAAATCCTGGGGCCACCTACCAATGGCTGGTCAACACCGTTTTCCATCACCAGATCGGTTGAAATATGGAAGTATATGTCGACAACATGCTAGTCAAGAGCAAACTCTTTGCTGATCATCTGACCGACCTACAAGAGACTTTCGCCACCCTACGTAAGTACCAAATGAAGCTAAACCCGGAGAAGTGCGCCTTCGGCGTAGGATCTAGGAAGTTTTTGGGTTTCATGGTCAGTCAGCGGGGCATTGAAGCTAACCCTGAAAAGATCAAGGCCTTGATTGAGATGCAGTCACCCAGAACGGTCAAGGAGGTTCAAAGGCTCACTGGCCGAGTTGCCGCCCTCAACCATTTCATTTCCCGCGCAACGGACAAGTGCCTCCCCTTCTTCAAAGTTCTTCGGCAATCTTTTGACTGGACAACCGAATTCGAAGACGCTTTTCAGCAGTTGAAGCAGTGCATGGCCAACCCCACCTCCTCTCACAAGCAATCACAGGTGAGCCCCTCTTCCTATATTTAGCTGTGTCAAACACTGCAGTCAGTGCAGCTCTTATCAGGGAAGACGGCTCTGTCCAACGACCGGTCTACTACATCAGTCGGGCTCTCAGGAGAGCGGAGTAGAATTACCCACTGTTAGAAGAATTGTCTTTGGCCTTGGTCACTACCTCCAGACGACTCCGTCCTTACTTCTAAGCCCATTCCATAGTAGTCCTTACCGACCAACCTTTGAAGAAGGTCATGCAGCAACCAGAACTTTCCGGCAGACTCATGCAATGGTCAATGGAACTCAGCTAGTTTGACATCTCCTACTGACCTCGAACAGCAATAAAGGGGCAGGCTGTCGCTGACTTCATCCTGGAATTCACTAATCCTACCCCAACCATGGCCTCTTCACCCCCACCAACCCTTACCGAGCCAGAAGACCCCCATTCTTGGACTCTCAACGTCGACGGATCATCCCGCAGAGAAGGCAGCGGGGCCGGTCTCATCCTCACCGCCCCTGAGGGTGGCTATTTCAAATGTGCTCTCCATTTCTTGTTCGAGGCCAGTAACAAAGAGGCCGAGTACAAGGCATTGATAGCAAGTCTCCGCTTAGCCAGGGACATCGGTGTCAGCCACATTCGGGTGTTCAGCGACTTCCAGCTCATTGTCGAACAAATTACGGGGGAATTCGATGCCAAAGAGGACATAATGCGGGCTTACAGGGATATAGCCCTTCCCCTTGTTCGCCTCTTCAATACCTTCCACATCAAACATATCCCTCGGGTGGAAAACTTCCAGGCCGATGAGATGGCTCAATTAGCCTCTGCAGATCAGTCAGATCTCAACCACGGTGTTCGCCTCGAATACCTGACCCACCCTGCCATCTCCCTCGACCAACAAGCGGTCTACTTCCTCCAAAATGAACCTATCCCCTAGGCGTCCGACATCTTTCTATTTTTGACAACGAAAGAACTACCAGAGGACAAACAGCAGGCTGCCAAAGTCAGGGCCCGGTCGTCCAATTACATCCTTGTCAACGGTCTTTTGTACAAGAGGGGCTTTTCACGCCGATACCTCAGATGCCTCAATCCAGCTCAAGCAACCTATGTGATGCGGGAAATCCATGAAGGTATTTGTGGTAATCATTCGGGTGGCAGGTCTCTAGCCTACAAAATATTTCGCACTGGTTATTTCTGGCCCACTCTCAATCAAGAGGCGACTGACTTCGTGCTCAAATGTGATAAGTGTCAGCGTTTTGCCAACATCCCTCATGCTCCTCCTACAGAGTTGATCACACTTTGCAGTCCTTATCCATTTGGCAAATGGGGAATCGACTTAGTTGGTTCACTTCCCACTGGCCGAGGCCAGACCAAGTTCGCGATAGTCGCCATTGATTACTTCACCAAGTGGGTAGAGGCAGAACCCCTTGCCACCATCACCGAGCGGAACACAACCAAATTCATCTGGCAGTCGATCGTATGTAGGTTTCGCATCCCTCAAGCCATCGTCTCCGACAACGGCAAACAATTCAACAATGCCAAGTACAGGAAGTTCTGTGCAGACCTCTAGATCCAACCATGTTTCTCCTCCCCAGGTCATCCCTAAGCCAATGGCCAAGTTGAGGTTACCAACCGTTCTCTTCTGAAAATCATCAAAACGAAGCTAGAAGCTGTTAAGGGACTTTGGGTTGAGGAATTACCGAATGTACTCTGGGCTTACCGTACTACCGCTTGGACTCCCACTGGGGAGACCCCCTTTCGCTTAACCTATGGCATTGAGGCGATCATCCCAGTGGAAGTCGGTCTGCCTACCCCAAGGGTTTTACATCCGAATCCAGAAGTAACCGAAGAGCTCCGTCGGACAGACCTTGACCTAATCGAAGAGCTCAGAGAAACCATTATTGTTAGATTGACCTCATACCAATAGAAAATGAGCATGCACTACAACCGCAAAGTCCGTCCAAGGGAGTTCGCTGTGGGGGACCTTGTCTTGCGCAAAATGACCCTTGCCACCAAAAATCCGACTGAGGGCAAATTGACAGCCAAGTGGGAGGGACCTTACGTTGTGAAAGCCCGACCACGACTAGGCACTTACCGACTTCAGGACATGGAAGGTCGAGATCTCCCCCACCCGTGGAATGTCGAACACTTGAAGCGTTACTTTCAATAAATTCCTACTTTTGTATTGCTTAGTTATTGTATTTTCTTTTCGGCAAATTTACACACTTGAACATTCTTGTTCTCTCCTCACGTAATGTAACTTTTCGATCAACTGGGCTACACTTTCCATGACAACAATTTTATATCTCAGTTATCTATATGGCGTTTTCATAAGATTTTGATTGCAGCACTCACAAAAAGCCTCAGCCAGACTGAGCACCAAACGTCTCCTCCAGACTGAGTAACAAAAAGCCTCAGCTAGACTGAGCATGAAGAACTCGGCCAGATTGAGTCGTTAAAAGCCTCAGCCTCATTAAGCATAAAAAGCCTCAGCCAGACTGAGCACCAAACGCCTCCTCCAGACCGAGCGACAAAAAGCCTCAGCCAGACTGAGCATGAAGAACTCAGCCAAACTGAGTCGTTAAAAGCCTCAGCCAGACTGAGCACCAAATCCCTCAGCCAGAGTGAGCACCAAAAGCCTCGGCCAGCCTGAGCATGACAAGCCTCAGCCAGACTAAACGTAAATGCCTTGGTCAACGCAAGACTGAGTTACTTCAAGGCAATGAATAATTTGCAAAGCCAGTGAATCATAGCTTACCCCCAACTGAGCACGCATACAGAGCTCGGTCAAGGCCATTCAAGCCAACCTCATGCTTGTGGCATTCGTAAACACACTTAGTCAAAATTCTAGGTCCATGTTTTTACACCACTCTTTGCTTAGTCAAATTCCAAACTAATCTTTTATTTACCAACACTCTTGCAACATGATTTACAACTCCATTTTTGGGCATAATTTGAAACTTCACATCTCTGGCATTCTTACATGTTTCCTTTACAAGTCAGATTATTTTTTCATTTATCAATAGTTGTAAGTTAGCCTTTTTCTTTACAAGTCAAGCCTAACTTTCATAAACCACTCTCATTCACTTCAACAGTGTGGTAGACACACACTCATACTTTTATTACATCTTAACCTCCACTCTGCATTGAGTTTTTAATATAGGTTCGACTCCAAATTACATTGAGATTTTCACAACGATTTGTACACAAGCACACAAGCAAAACACAACTGAAAAAACAACTGAAACACAACTGAAATTTTATTTATTCACAAACTCGTACATAAGTTCATTACAGCATTTCAAAAAAAAAAAAAAAAAAAAAACAAACACACAAAAACAACTCTAAGTACAAATTTTGTTCACTTCAATTATTCCTCCTCATTGGAAACGAGGTCTTTTTCTTCAATACCTTCATCTAGGGGGGTCTGGGCCACATCGTCTTCATCAATTTTTACACTACTGAGGTCTACGTCTGGGAACAGCTCTTCAGCTTTACGCTTGAACATCTTCCAGCCATTGTCTCAAAACTCAACCATTTCGTGTTTATAGAAGTCGACCATCATTGGAAGCTCTCAATCACTTCGCTTGATCCCGCCTAAAGTGCGTTCGACCAGACGTCCCTCCAGACACCTCTTCACTGGCGACCGCGACATCGATCGCCATCTGAAATTCGAAAGACCCCTTGAATTGTTCTATTGCTGCAACATACAGATCAGGGTATGCTGCCCTTTTAGAGGCTGCCTTGGTCCTCTCTCCCTCAAACTCCTTTAGCAGGCTCGCCCTCTCCTCCATTGCCTTAGCACGCTCGTCTTCCAGCTCCTTCTGCAGCCCAACAATTTTCACGTCTGCTTCATCCTTTTCTTTGATTTGCTGGGCGCGCAGTTCTTCATTGCTGGTCATAGCCTCTTCATGCCGCTCAATGGCGACCGCGCAGGCCCTTTGAGCATCTCCCAGCTTCTTTTGCTCGCCAGCCAGCTGGAACTCGAGCGACACAACCTGGCAGCATTCATTTTCTAGCTCCAACTTGACCGCGATCAGCTCAGCTTTGGCTCGGTCGGCAACATTGCGGTGAACAATGGCCAACACTTGCATCTTTTTAGCTTTTTCAGCTTCCTGCCAACCCCTAGAGCACACGTTTCGCGCAGCCTTCTTCCACCCTGCGCTCTCCCTTTTGAAGTTTGCAAGTTGAGCCTTGGCCTCATCCGACTTGACCTTTGTAGCCGCCGCTTTTCTCAGCAGAGCCCCAGCTAAGGTGATTACCTCCATTTGGGCAGAGCACAACCCCCCTAGCAGCTCAGCCTCATTGAACCTGGTTACCGAGCACATGGCCGCCTTGTCCACGATCCCAACAAGGCGATCTGCAACTGCCCTGGCTGGGCCTTCTTCTCCCTCTAGTCGCCTAAACACCGTGCGGGCGTGGTAGATTGCAGTCGTCAACCTAACCCCACCTCCTTGGGGCACAGGACCCCCCTGGGGTTGTTCCTCTCCCCTTGGCTCAGGGCTAGTTGCCCCCTCTCTACTTGAACTTCTTGGACGACCTCCACGACCTATGAGGCAACCTCCACTACTGGGATCTCCCCCACCCCCTCCTCCCCTGCCTCCTTGGCCATGGAGGTCTTCTCTGCCGTCATCTCCTTCCTCCTCTTTAAGGCAGGCTCTTCTTCACTCCTCCTCACTCTCCTTTTCTTCTTTACCACACCCTCCCCCTCCATCTCCTTGTAGGCCCTCTCCTTCAAAGGATCAACTGGGGGCGGTCGTGGCTCAAATCCACCTAAGTCTTTTTCCCCCAAGGGTTTGGGGCGAGGTCGGATCCTTTCCTTTGCGATCGGTTTTGGCGGTCGGTCTGCTTGGGCCTCTTTGAACTTACTGGCTTTGGCGAGGATGGCCATATCCTCAGCCTCTTGCGCCTTCCTCCTCGCCTCTAGTTCAGCCCGTCCCAGATCTCCAACACTCAGCTGAGGGCCCAATCCCGCTGCAAACAAGGCTGAAGGTTGAACGAGGTCGTCCCACCTGACTCCCTCCTTCTCCCTCCATGCCTTCACCTTTTTTATCCTTTCCTCTGCTGTCGCCCCTAGTTTTGGCTCCACAGATTTGGTGGGCACTCTCTACACCTTACGCACCCCAACCCCTCCATTCGTGGACACGTAAAACCACTGCGGCCTCCAACCCTTAATGGATGACAGCATCCCTGTCACTAGACCCCTCTCTACCGCCGCCTACAACGTCACCCAAGTCTCCTGCATTCCTGAGGCCTTATAACATGCGAAAAATTCATCCACCGTCATAGCCGCCCCTTCAGTCACCTTCGGCCACGCGCTTGCACAGGCTAACACAATCTTCCACGCGTTGGGCATTAGTTGCCCCAGCGCTACCTCTAACCGGTTTAGGACATCAACCACCACTTGCGGAAGCGGTAGCCTCAATCCTCCTTTCAATGCTTCTTCGTATAGGGCAAACTCCCCCGGCCAGGCGTCGGATGGCCTCTCCGTTGACGACGGCAACAGTAACTCTATTTCAGTGGGAACCTGGTACTTTTCACACATAACCTCCAAGTCCGCCGCAGTAACCGTTGATTTGTCAGCCTTCGTATGCCAGTGATCTGGTTCCGCTTGGCTGATTGGCTTCGGAGTCGCTATCATGGTGGAAGAATAAGATTGTACCACCGGCTTCCCTACTCTCTCCACTTGTCTCTCCGTCCGGTATTGCTCTGCCAGCTCCACTGCGTCGTCATCTCCAAACGGATCAACCCTGGCGGTTCCAGCTTCTTCTTGAGCTATCTCTATGGTGTGCCTACGAATAGCTTCGGAAGCGGGTGTAAGAAAATTTGAGAAATGTTGCAGAGGTGTATTGTCAGCAACAAAGGAGTTAACACTTGGAATGTTTTGATTTTTTGCAAAGAAGTAGGTAAATCGAATAATACCAAAAGCCCAAGGCTTGCCCGTATTCCAAGGGTCACAATTAATTTTCGCCAGTTTAAAAACTTTTCAAAACATCCGCCAAAGCTATCTTTTCAACACCCATCACGACCTATCGTTTCATTTTTGGCCCAATGCCTAATCTCCATCCCCACAAGATGTTGCCACATGTATGATCACGATTCATTGCCACCTCTCCTTACTCTGTCTTTTCTACTTCCAGTCATCACGTGACACGCTGCCTCTTGAGCCCCGCGCCCCCCACCTCACCCTTCATGGTCGGTCCTCCTCATGGTCGGCCCATCCACTCGGCCACCCTTCGCGGTCGGTCCTCCTCATAGTCGGCCCTCCCACTCGGCCACCCTCCACGGTCGGTCCTCCTCATGGTCGGTCCTTCCACTCGGCCACCCTCCGCGGTCGGTCCTTCTCATGGTCGGTCTTTTCACTCGGCCACCCTTCGCGGTCGGTCCTCCTTATGGTCGATCCTTCCACTCGGCCACCCTTCGCGACCGGTCCTCCTCATCTTCTCCATTAGTATTCCCTTCATTGGGCTAAAGCTGCACTTTGGAATGGGGGACTACTTACGTGGTTAGGCCCACAAAGGTCATGGCCCACAAAGGTCATAGCCCACTATGAACAATCCAAGCCCATCACTTAGAGCCCAACACATAACTCAACTGATGAGATCTTGAACAGCTAGAAGCCAACATGGCACGAAGAACCAATGATATTCAAACATGTGGCAGGTAAAGGACAAGCCACATCAGCAGACAAAGATCTGCAAAGTTATTGCCACTGCACATCGCCATTAATGCAGCCCATCACAACATTTATTACGACAACACCTCTTCGTCGGAACAGCACCCCCTCACCCTGAACAAAGTAAACTACAGCATAGACTTTCGGCCAAGGTGGCAGGTCGGAAGGGACGGCGAAATGATTACCAAAGGATATAAACAGACGTTGAAGACAAGAAGAAGGTTAAGCTTTCTATCTCCAATCTCTCTCTACACTCTACTTCTTTTTCTAACTTACTCATCGGAGAGTTCACTGGGGGACTCCCTGTTCCTCGTTGAACTTGTCTGCAGGTTCATTGATGGGTTTGATCACTCAGATATTGGCACGAGAAGTGTGGATCAGTCCGACCCGTTCTGCCAGGTACCCGTTGTATATTAACTGTATCATCATATATCATTATAAGAGGTATTGCATATATATATATATATTCAGATTTTTATTTGATAATTTTTGGAAGAAAAATTATATTGAAATGTTAAGAATATTGGCATTTTTAGATTGATTTGGAAAAATCATTTTGTGTTGATAATTTTGCAAAGAAGTTCGAAAATAAAATTTAATAGTTGTATGGATTGTATCTACATCATATTACGGTCAGATAATTATTTTAAGAAGTTAATGTTGAAATATTTATCTCATTCTTGAGTTTTGGAATTTATTTTTGAGAAAAATAAATTGATATTGAGAAATATTGTGTAAATTGTTAAAGTAGAAATTTTTCCTACACTTCTGTATGTACTTTTTACTTAATTATATGGAGCTTAGAGTTGTATATAATTTAATTAAAATTTTTGGAAATTTTGTGATTTATTTGCTTAAAAGAGAAATTTTGAGAAAAATAAAGAGTTGATGCCCAAATTGCGAAAGTGTAAACGTAGAATATGTTTGTAAGGTTATGAAAAAACTATGTTTTAAATTTGAACAAAAACGGATTTCGATTCGATTGGTTTGAAATTTTTACCATTTTTTGACCAAAAGAGCATTTTTAAAGAAAATAAAGGAATTACGTTTAACTTTTAAGACTTTTGATCAAAATAAGATGTTATAGTTGAATAATGCTTGGAGAATGAGTTTGGAAAGAAAATGACGTTTTTTTTTTTTTTTTTGTTGGCATTAACAGTATTATTTTTCTTAATGTATCTGTTGAAATAAAATCGATACGGTTATAAATGGACCTTGAGAGGTTACCGGACGTGATTATGATATGAAAACTACTATAGTTGTTCATATTTGATAAAATGTGGAATATGATTTGTTTCTAAATGTTGGGAATCATGGAAGATTCCAGGTCATGGTTATATGTTGGATTGTATGTCCATGTTGTTATCTTTTAATTAATATATTAGAGATAACTATTTTGGCTATCGGTGAAAATTTACCATGTTACATTTAAATGAGGGATTTCTTGGAAGGATGAAAAATGATGAAACTTTGAAAGTTTGATATATACTATGTTATAAATTTGTCTTGAAATGACTAAATTAGGAATGTTAATTAACATGTGGAGACTATATGAATATAAATATAGTTGTATTATCTCTTGGAATTGTATTAGAACTTATATTAAAATGAGAAATAAGAATTTTAATCACAATGGGAATATTGTGTGGAAGTATTGAAAGTGAAAGAAATATTGCATTGTATTATTAATCATTGCATTGGTATATCAATTCATTTGATAATGGTGAGCTTTGAAATTTGATTTTAAAACTTTGTATTGAGAAAAGAATGTTGGGAAACAAGTTTTTATGAAATAATTTTGGGGTAAATACGGTGGTAAGTCTTAAAAGGTGGTGTAGATGATAGGTGTCGAGCCTTCCAGCTTATCTTGGTAAAAATGACATTACAAGTGTCGAGCTTTCCATTAATATTGGTAAAATGACATGATTACAAGTGTCATGACCTGAACCCGCCTCTATGGGTTAAGGACATAACCGGCCAGTAATCCTGTGATTACCTACGGCCTCAGACCAAAACAGACATAACTCGTCAGAGTAAAGGGGCCAAACGGAAGCAAAAATTTAAAACTTTGTCTATAGAGCCGTGCTTATATGCACATCAAACAAACCATACTCATATACGTTAATAACCCACATCAAAAGTACAGTAGCATAAACTTCTTTACAGATAGGATCCTTTGAACTGAGTGTAGACGTCCCCGAACGCCCCGGGAGGGTTAAGTCCCGTTCCGTTCATATTGGGTTCACTACAGTTCGGACTCGATTTGTGTCGGTTCTAAATCTGAACCAAAGAGTCCAAATCCGGCAAATCGTTTGAGAAAACAAATTTTTGAAAAGTAGTGCCAAACATGGACTGCTTTGCCAGATTACAGAGTCGCCACCTAAATATTTTAAAATGGGAAATTTAGGAAACCCTGACTCGGTGCCGAAGGCCACGTGTCCGTCATCACCAAAGTGGTCTTGGCTCGGGAGCTTGGGTACGATCGGGGAAGGTCAGCTATGAGCACCCCCTTTCGCCCGGTCCGAAGACCGGCCTCTACTAACCGTGATATCTCATTTTGAAAACCTTATATGTTCTTATTTCAAATTTTAGCCTAGAATTACTATGTTATGCACACGGTAAACAAGTATAGACTAGATTGCCTAATTTGGAAATAAACATTGCATATCCGTTGGTTTTGAAAACGCTTTGGAATTTGCTACTCGCAAGTAGGCTAAAACACGGATTTCAACGAGTTTTTCCAACTCAAGTAATCCAACCTCCACCCACAGGCATTCAAACAGTTTATCTCACATAAGCACTTAGCCGCATGGTAAGCATACTGTCATGGCAACACTCACACACATGTGATATGCTAAAGCATAAATACTTACATCGTACTCCGTGCCAAAACAAGAAACTAGTTAGCAAACATGCATGACCTAGTTCATGTTAAATGGCTAATGCAACACAGGCGAAGATGCAATCTATACAGGCTCGGCTATCCTAGACATGGCATGTGGAATGCTACAAATAACACGTATTCAATTTGGAATTGAAAGTACGATGCAGTTTGTATGATGTACCGAGCCCGATGCATGTCAACAAATGCGTGGATGCACACATGCATTGCATAAGGTATGCTAATTTAAATATGCCATAATCTACCATCATAAGCAGGTAAATAAAAGGGAAGAAAGAAGTGGGGGTTGGAAGACATACACACACTCACCCACACTTATTACAATTGCGCCCTCACTCGGAGGGACCAAAATAATAATACAGATTAATTAACTACACAAGATAATTAAATATTACAAATTCACTAAATTAATTAACAAATTAACTAAGTTAATTAAAGCAGTAAATGCCTCGGGAAGAGGGCAAGATGCATCACACGCCCGGAACTCGCTCGGAATCGCACTGCTATGCATGATTGCCTCTGTTTTCCCTGCTTTCCTCCTCTGAAGACTGCCAAAACTTCAGGAATACTTCCTTGGGCACTGGGGATCACCACCGACTGGGGTAGGACACCACCGGCTGAAGGAGGAGGCCACCGGCACTAGATTCATCCATCGGCTGCCAATTTACTGCCGGTCGGCACTAAACAGTGCCGGTCGGCACAAAATGCCTGCAGAACCTGCAACTCACAGCAGCAGAGGACACAACTTGCATGGCAATGTAATTCAAAGCATGTATGCACCAGACACATCCCTTATCATGTTAGTGACTCAAAAGGGCATGTGCCTCGGTTCTCGGACCACCAATCGCGCATTTCCATGCATGATGGCCCAAGGAACCGAGGATGCAACTTCACTTTCAAATGCATGCAAATCAAATAAACATGAAAGGGTGCCAAACCTCTATCATTTTCATCTCAAGAGGCCAAGCATGCATGCTCATGGAATGTAACTCTAAGCATGTTATCTAACATGCAACATGAACAATGCAAGCAAGCTAAACATGTTAGGCATACAACCTAAGCAAAGAAGCATGTAAACCAAGCAATGGAGTGGACTAAAACATGAATTAGACTACTCCTAATTGGCCTAAGATCAGTGGCCATAATCATGGAAATGAAGGCACAAAATGCACACACACATGCATGTAATCATGGTCCAACACCTTAAGCATAAACAAGGCAACTCTTAAGCACACTTAAAGAGGCTAAGTATGGACATATAGTATGCAACATAAGCTCTGAAATCATGTAAAACATGGTGCCAAACCAAGCTAAACAAGACCAAACAAAGCATGCAAATAGCCCGAGTGCTTGAAGCAAGGTAATGAGGCTTTGAACCACACTTGACAAGACCAATCATGGCAAGACTCGAGCAACCAAAAACAGGTTTTCAGCATGTGAAAATACACCCAAAACTCACACTCACGGCATCCTAAAAGCTCTAAACACACAAGCATGCACAAGGCACCCTTGAATGCATAAAAGGACACACCCTTAAAGCATGAAAGAGATGACAAAAATGAACATGTGAGCATGGATTAGGGTCTGAAATAGCATGTAAGAGGGTTCCAAACCCTTGAAATCATGGAGGCAATGCATCCTACACATGCACCTACTTGAAGCATACAAGCTACAATGCAAAGGGGCTATACAAAGCATGCCAAGATTGACCCAAACAACCTAGGACAGACCTTATACATGGAAAAACAAGCACATTTCAGTTTATGACCAGCCACAAAAATAGAAGCAAGATAGGCTAACAAAGCATGCAAAATTACGGTAAATAGAAGAGATTATGAAACAAGTGCAAGATAGGGGTCCCAAACAGGGTTGAGCCCTTCTTCAATGTTGAAGAAGGGCTCAAAATAAGCCTACTTACAGTTTATTACATGCTCAAAAACAGGTTATACACCAGCCAAATATACTATGCAAGAATCATGGCATACAAGGGGGTAAAGAGATAGGTGCTAGATGCTATCACCAAACAGTAAGGGGTCCTCAATCAAACATGAAGAGGACCCCAAAATAAGACTATTTGAAGTTTGGGTCGGAGCCCAAAAGTGCTTGCAAGCAAGGCTTAGATATGGATCAAGAAAAGGTTAGAAAAAAGGGAGAATGAGAACTCACCCTTGAAGACTAACTCTTGGCTGCCCTTTTGACTGAAAAACAGTGCCTCCTAGCCTCTGAGAAGACCTCCAAGCCGCTGGAAATGGAGTGGTGGTGGTGGTGCTAGGTGGTGGTGAAGGAATGGCCCAAGAACAAGGGTGTTTGGAGGTGGAATGAGAGAGATATATTGAGAGATGGAGGGATGTATATGTATATATCAGATATACATATATTTCTCTGGTTTTTTGTTCCAAAGTCTCCAACCTTTTTGCAATGGGAGAGAAGGGCTCATTATATAGGCCAAGACCAAGTCTAAGACTTAGTGGCTAAGCAAAGGAAAAGGGTCAAGGGGTGCAAGGCTTATTTGAGAAGCTTGGACATCTGGTAGGCTTCTTGAGGAAGCCAAGACAAGGGGTCAAGGCTTCCTCAAGAAGCCTTGAGCAAAGGGTGCACCAAAAAGGGCCAAAAGGTGGTTAAAGGGGTAAGTGATAGCTTCGTGTCTCAGATGGCCGAGAGCCCTTCAACAAAGTTGAAGAGGGGCTCAAAATAAGACACTTTGTAGTTTACGACGAAGTCCAAAACAGCCCACAAGTACGCCTAAAACACCGTGCAAAACAGGCCTAAAAAGAGGTAAAGAGACAAGTGACAGATGGAGATGTCAAACAGTAAAAGGTCTTTAATCAAACATGAAAAGGACCTCAAAATATGACTATCTCAAGTTCGGGTCGGGGCCCAAAAATGCAAGATGAGGGTTCGGGAGCCGAAAACGCGATTCGGGGCCGAAAGTGGGTTAGGCACCGGAAGTGGTGTCCGACCACGAAGTTGGTCTCTTGGACCACAGTGTCCCTCGAAAGGGAGTAAATAAGATGCATACCAAAAATTGGGGCAATCGGAGATGGTTAGGCAGTCCCGAATCGAGGCACACGGCCCGACGGCTCCGAAAACCGGGAACTGGGCTCCAAAATGGGAAAAATGGCCTACGACCACGAAACGTAGCCTACGGCCACTGAGAGATGATCTACTAGACCTTTCCCTCCCTTTGCAAAGAGAAAACAGAGAAAACGGAGCCTGGTTCGCAAACCGAGGCAAAGCACAAAAGAGTCCGGAAGTCCGGAGGCAAAGCTCATAGCTGGGACTCCGCAACCTCAAAACGAGCACAATATGCAACATCACCAAGCGCTCAATTGATGACGTCTGAGTCTTAAGGTCTGTCAAAAATGGGGTGTCTACAGTTGCCCCTCTTTGACAGAACTCGAAAGTCATAAGAATGACGGGAGTGAATGTCAAAGCCTAGAGACGTCCCATTTTTGACAAGGCCGAAGACTTAGACATAGCACACAAGCTACAGATAAAGATATGCGCCCGAAGGCAGGGGCAAAATGCAAATGATAATGCAAGAAGCCGAGCATAACTTATGATCATGCAAAGAAAGCTGTAATGAAGCACGCATGCAACAGTTATAAGCTAGAATATGCCAATCTACACTACAATGCAGAAAGGATGTAAGAGAATTATGCAATTCTCACGGCGTCTTGCGCAGAGAAGGCTAAAAGCGACTACCGAGAATACCCGGAGTCTCAAGCACAAAATCACTCAGCGTATCGTACACAGAGGAGAAAAGAGCAACACTTCTCAGCGTAGTACACGCGAGAGAAGAAAGATAAAATTTCTCAGCGTAGTACACGCAAGAGAAGAAGGATAAAATTTCTCAGCGTAGTACACGCAAGAGAAGAAGGATAAAATTTCTCAGCGTAGTACACGCAAGAGAAGAGGAAAAAAAAAATTTCTCAGCGTAGTACACGCAAGAGAAGAGGGAAAGGCTTAGAGAAACCTCATCAGCGTAGTATACGCGAGAGAGGAAAGAGGAAAGCAAAAAGAAACCTCTCAGCGTAGTACACGCGAGAAAGGAAAGAGAAAAGCCTCTCAACGTAGTACACGCGAGAGAGGAAAGAGAAAAGCCTCTCAGCGTAGTACAAGCGAGAGAGGAAAGAGGAAAGCAAAAAGAAACCTCTCAACGTAGTACACGCGAGAAAGGAAAGAGAAAAGCCTCTCAGCGTAGTACACGCGAGAGAGGAAAGAGAAAAGGCCTCTCAGCGTAGTACACGCGAGAGAGGAAAGAGGAAAGCAAAAAGAAACCTCTCAGCGTAGTACACGCGAGAGAGGAAAGAGGAAAGCAAGAAGAAATCTCTCAGCGTAGTACATGCGAGAAAGGAAAGAGAAAAGCCTCTCAGCGTAGTACACGCGAGAGAGGAAAGAGAAAAGCCTCTCAGCGTAGTACACGCGAGAGAGGAAAGAGGAAAGCAAAAGAAACCTCTCAACGTAGTACACGCGAGAGAGGAAAAAGCAACAATACAAGTAAAAAGGGGCACAACAATGTGAGCGAAACATGCATGACAGCGCAAGTGAAATGAGTGCATAACAATGCAACTGGGATGTGCATCACGATGCAAATGAAGTGGGTGCATAACAATGCAACTGGATCATGCAGCATAATGCAAGTGGGACGAGTGTGTATACACATTCTGTGCACAATAATCAATGCATATTCGATGCAATCTCAACAGTGTGTTTGAAATAAAATGTCGAATAAGGAAATACACGCCTTAATGAGACCAATTCAAACGCAACCTCCGATTTACCTCTCGGAGGAGTCACAATAGATTCCAAAAGGATACAGCTCGTGCATGCGAACCGACGATGAGCTACGCATCGGAGACATCAGTTGATACTTCTGCAGAAAAATTTTGAGCTTGAGGTAGAGGCACACCCATACTTCGGAGCATTGACAAGGCTTGACGGGGTACATCCCACGAAATTTGCTGGAGGTGAAACACACTCAGATGCTTCGATTTTCCCTCTTTTCTTTTGCTTTGCAGTCTGGAACCTATATAGCTTCAGATAGATCTTGATTTTACTGTTCTCACATGACCTGGGTTGAACCCTGCAGTTTTTGACAGAACAAATTCCTTTTTTGCACAAATGTGGAGATTGGCACAGCACTCTGAGCACACAACAAATCATTTTTGAAATTGAGAAAATGAGTTCTCGACCGGGTATCGAGCCTACAACTGAACACAGCGAAAAAGACTCAACAACGGAAAACGATAGGTAAATAACCTAAACACATCGAGACACGCTTGGAACGACTCAAAACAAGAATCGAGGCAAACAAAACAAAAGACACGACATACAGACGTGTTACAATGACGAGAGACCTCTCAGTGCATGAGGAGCCAGTTTCTCCGGGTATTATTCCCACCCTTTCTTATTTGTGATTCTCACATCACTCGGCACTCAATCTCTAGTTTTCTGAAAAAGCCCTTTTCTCACTTTTTCTCTCAACGCACATCTCTCTATTCTTTAATCTCTCATTTTTTATCCCTCCCCAGAGTGGTTGGTAGATAGACAAGAAGTTGCGGGCTCTTGCCCCTAGCATTCTGCTAGATTCTTTTTCTTCTGCTCACAACAGTGAACTTCCCCCACAGAGGGGTTATGCTACAACTGGGTGTGCAGCAAATCTGCAATTGACATTGGTTAATGATGCTCTGCTAGGGAGTTTTTTTCGGGCATTGGCTGAGACTAAACTTGTCTCCCTTAGCAACCGGGGTTTCACCTGATTTACAATTTTGCATGCCAAATCTATTGAGTACTTTTTCGATATAACTCCTTTGTGATAATCCCAGAATACCCCGAGAACGATCTCGGTGTATTTCGATTCCTAATACAAAGGAAGCATCACCAAGATCTTTCATTTCAAAATTCTTAGATAGAAATCTCTTGGTGTCATGCAATAAGTTTATATCATTTGTGGCAAGCAATATATCATCAACATATAAAACCAAAAATATGTGTTTACTCCCACTGAACTTGTGATACACACATTCATCAACAACATTAGTTTCAAAACCATATGAAGTGAGAACTTGATGAAATTTGAAGTACCACTGACGAGAAGCTTGTTTGAGTCCATAGATGGATTTAGTCAATTTGCAAACCATATTCTTTGGGTCTCCCGACACAAAGTTTTCTGGCTGCACCATATAAATTGTTTCTTTAATGTCACCATTAAGAAATGCTGTTTTAACATCCATCTGATGCAACTCAAGATCAAAATATGCAACAAGCGCCATAATTGTTCTAAAAGAATCTTTTGTAGAAACCGGAGAAAAAGTTTCTTTAAAGTCAATTCCTTCCTTTTGAGTAAAGCCTTTGGCTACAAGACGTGCTTTATACCTCTCCACATTACCATTTGAATCCCTTTTGGTTTTAAATATCCATTTACAACCTACGGGCTTCGCACCAACTGGTAATGGGACAAGTTCCCAAACCTTATTGTCTTGCATAGACTTATATTCTTCAATCATGGCTTCTATCCATTTATGAGAGTTAGAACTTTCCATGGCTTGACGAAAGTTGATTGGGTCATCTTTCGACATTCCATTTTCTACCTCATGTTCCTGGAGATATACAAGATAAGCATCCGAAATTGCAAATCTCCTTTCTCTTGTGGATCGCCTTAGTGGCACAAGTTCTTGAGGTTGAGGTTGTAGAGTTTGTTCCTCAGGAACAATTACCTCATCTTGAATGAGGGGTTGAACTATATTGTCTTGAACAACATTGTCTGGTTGAGGATCCGAAGTTACTTCTCGAGCAATGACAGGTATAGGAACCTGTAATTGGTCAAAAGTAGTAATAGGAAGTGGGATTACTCCTGCTTCCTCCTCAAAGACAATGTCTCTAACTGGATTTCTCCCACCAAACTCGACATCCTCAAATAATGTTGCAATTCTCGTCTCAAATATTGACCTATTTGTGGGATCATAAAACTTGTAACCCCGTGATCGTTCGA
Source organism: Camellia lanceoleosa (assembly GCA_025200525.1). NCBI lineage: Eukaryota > Viridiplantae > Streptophyta > Magnoliopsida > Ericales > Theaceae > Camellia > Camellia lanceoleosa. Next base: position 15,868,525 of record CM045767.1, on the reverse strand, counting down.
CATAGCCAATAAAGTAGCTGCTAACAGTTTTAGAGTCCAATTTTCTTTCATGAGGTTTATAAGGCCTCGCTTCAGCAGGACACCCCCACACATGCAAGTGTTTTAGACTAGGCTTTCGCCCAACCCAAAGCTCATAAGGTGTTTTTGCAACTGCTTTAGTTGGCACCCGATTTAAGATATAAGTTGCTGTCTTTAGAGCCTCACCCCAGAGGGACTCTGGTAAAGTAGAATGACTGATCATACTTCTTACCATATCCTTAAGAGTCCGGTTTCGTCTCTCAGATACACCATTCATGCTAGGTGATTCTAGCATGGTGTATTGTGGGACGATTCCACATTTCTCCAGGTATTTTGCAAACGGTCCTGGACGTTGTTCACCTGATCCATCATATCTGCCATAGTATTCACCACCACGGTCAGACCTGACACTTTTTATCCGTTTGTTGAGTTGTAACTCAACTTCGGCCTTAAATTTTTTGAATACGTCCAAAGACTGTGATTTCTCATGGATAAGAAATAGATATCCATATCTGGAATAGTTATCTATGAATGTGATAAAATATTGTTGACCATTCCAAGACGCCATAGGGAATGGCCCACAGATTTCCGTATGAATTAATTCTAAGACATCTGTAGTCCTATGGGCACCATATTTCTTCATTTTGGTCTGTTTTCCCTTGATACACTCAATACAGACATCAAATTCTGAAAAATCAAGAGAGTCCAAAATTCCATCAGACACAAGGCGCTCAACTCTAGATTTAGAGATGTGACCTAGGCGTTTGTGCCATAATGAGGCTGAATTTTCCTTAGTTAATTTACGCTTTGTACCTCGTGATTCCACGTGCAAGGTTTCATTATAAGATGCTATAGTTTCTAGCAAATATAGATTATCAAACACATTAAGTAAACCAGTACCAACAACATTTGAATTAATGGACATACTAAACTTCATATTTCCAAAAGAACAACAATATCCCAATTTGTCCAATACAGAAACAGAAATTAAATTCCGTCTAAAGGACGGTACAACAAAAGTGTCTATTAAATCCAAATAATAACTAGCTTTCAGCAATAATCTAGAGTGCCCTATTGCCTGCACTTCTATTGACTTGCCATCACCCATAAAGATGTATCTTTCAGCATCAGTTGGCTTGCGGTAGTTCAAGCAACCCTGCATAGAAACACATATGTGAGTAGTAGCGCTAGAATCTACCCACCAAGTGTTTCTTGGTACTGAAGCTAAATTTATTTCAGAACAGACCAAAACATAAAATGTACCTTTCTTTACACGCTAGGCGACGTATTTGGCACAATCCTTCTTTCTGTGTCCGGGCTTGCCACAAAAGAAACAAGCATCCTGCACTTTCTGTTTCTTTGGTTCCGGACCCTTAGGAGCAACAACTTCCTTTCCCTTATGCTTTCTTTTGCCCGTATGCTTGGAGGTGCTTGCCAGATGAGCACTTTTAGTCCTTTCTTGCTTCAATCTCTCTTCCTCTTGCACACAAAATGAAATGAGCTCATTGAGAGTCCATTTCTCTTTCTGGCAGTTATAACTGACCTTAAATTGGTTAAATTGTGCAGGAAGAGAGATGAGAACTAGATGCACGAGCAAATCATCAGATAGGTCGAGCTTTAGTGCCTTAAGTTTTGAAGCAAGATGAGACATCTCCATGATGTACTCGCGAACATTACCCTTGCCTTTATACTTCATTGAAATCAAGCTTGCTAAAAGCGTACTTGTTTCAGCCTTATCATTTTTAGTAAAACGCTTTTGAATTTCTGAAAGAAATTCTTCGGCAATGGTAACATCTTCTGTTATTGCACCCCGAAAGACTTCTGGAATCCCACGCTTCATGATCATAAGACGTAGCCTGTTAGAACGATCCCACTTTTCAAAGTACACAATTTCCTCAAGAGTACTTTGTTCAGTGAGATCATTCGATTTTGGCATTCTTAATGCCAAGTCTATGTCCATGCAGCCGAGAACAATCAATATGTTCTCTTTCCAGTCCTTAAAGTTTGTTCCATGTAACATTGGAACATTGTTCATGTTGGCAGAGATTGAAGTAGTTGACATTAAAGCTGAATAGAAAATAAAATAAAATGAATAAACAATTATTGTCACATTAAGTAACCAAACAGATAATTTCTAAATAAATTAATTTAATGACAACATCTCAAGATACCTAGCACAACATTAATACCAAGCCTTTGGGTAGTGATATTAACTGTAAGTGGTATTCTTGTTGTAATGATCAAACATTGACAATAAGTTATGTCAAATAACAAATCTATCTTTTGATGGAGTTATTATTCACATTAGGTTTCCTTGACAATTGGCACATGTTTATCACCACAAATGCGTGTGTAATTCTACCAAGTATTAATCATGTCTTTGGACCGATAAATACCCGCATGATGTACACATACATGAACATCAAAACATTCCATATAAAACAATCTAATCAAGAGAGATCACTTTTGTGACATCTTGTTTTAATTGACTTATATTTAGAATGTTAGAAAATTAAATTTCAACTGTAGATGTTGTATGAAATGACTTTAAATTTAAAGATTTCTTAATGCGTTACCCCGTATATATTATATAATTTGCAGCAATCCCAATTATATACATATATATATATAATTGACGGTTCCAAAAATAAATTTTTTTTTAATAAACCACAAATCACATGCATCAAGTGAATAGAAAACTCCAAATCAATTCGTTATAAGAAAATAATAACATGATGGTAGTCTGATTCAAACACCCAGGAAAACAACACATGCATGAGTAGATTAGAAAATGCCAAAAAACCAAACCTTTTATACAGTCACAAATTACATGCAAGAATTGATTACAAAATGCCAAAGACCAAACCAACACATGCATGAATAGATTAAGAAACTGCCAAAAAAAAACCAAACCCTTTATTGTATATGTTAACATAAAACTGCTCTGTTTCAAACGCCCAAACAACGCAGATGGAAGTGGGGTTTTTTTTTTATTTTTTAAACCAATGTTCACAATCAAACCAATCAAACCGCGTGATATATATATGCACTTATCTACCCACTGTCCATCTCAATTAGTTTACATTTCCATAAAACAGATTACTATTTTCAAAAAAAAAAAAAAAAACAGAAAATACAGAATTTGCAGTAGTAAGAAAATTCAGAATCTGCAAACCAGGAAACTAAATAGGATGAATAATAGCATATCAATTCTGATAATACACATGATATCACCGCTCTGATACCAATAGTCAGATAAATTTTCAGAACATAAAACCTTAGAGTTTGGATCATGTATCATGTGCATTAGCAAGAAATCAAAACAAAAGCGTACCTGATTCCATTGTAATGGTTAAACGGAAGCATGATTGTCAATACCACCTTTTGTATTACCTTTGTTATTGCCTTCCAATCCTTTTCTTTTGGTGCCTTTAGTTTCTCCTTGAGAGGATATAGAAGAAGTTGGCAGTTCTTTTCTTATCAGGCAAGATTAGGGACCACAACAACTTAAAGTTAAAATAGGTTTTCAAAAAACAAAACCGTATGGCAATTTCTATGAAAACCAACTTAACCAATTTTTGTTTTAATTTCTATTTCTGCCCCTCATAGAAATAGAAATTACTCAACTAGTATCTACACATTAGGTCCATGACACATATACCCTTAAGCCTATTAACTAAATTGAATCACTTAAATTGTAGGCTTCTTATAAATGATAACACCACATTTAAATATGTGGTCCCATTGAGACATTATCTAACATTATTAACTTTGGTTTTTTAGTTGTTATAGGAGAAAGCCAAACAATGTTGTGAGAAAGATGAAAAAAATAAATAAAATAAAGAGTAATGTTAAGTTTTTGTAATTGGTAATTTCTTTTGACAAAATACTTTTCAGTTGTAATTTTATTCGCTTTTATGTTTCAGTAAGGATGTGAGTGTTTAGATGCGAATCCAACTCGAATTGTGCATATGTAGAGGAGTTTTTCATGTTTGTCACTTCGTTGACTATGTATAGGGATCAAGCTGCTTGATCAGCTTGCCCCCAAAGCCCCCAAAGCCAAAGTTATTTGACCGCTCGAGCAGTCATTTGTGTGCCCGAGCGGTGAATGACATTATCTAGTATTTTTGCAGAGCAAACTGAACTTCTAAAAGAACAATTTATGCACTCAAGCGGTGGAGTCTTGGCTCAAGCAATGGAGTGGTCGCTTGAGTGGTCTTCGCGGCTTCGTTTTCTATAAAGTATGTCATCAACTGTTTTTAGGGTTTAGGTTGTTTAAATTCTGCGAGAGCAAAGCTACTAAGGTTTTTTATATTGGAAGGTATTTTTCTAAGTGTTTATATTAACATCATCAAGGGGTTTTATTTATTTATTTCTTTCATTCACAAAAGAGAGTGGTGTTCTTTGGTAGATTTCAGAGAATTTGGGCCCGAAGCTTTGGTGGATTCTGGAGTGGTTCATCGTCGTGGATTCAACATCTGCGTCATGGATTCAACGTTGAGCAAGACAATTCTGAGGTGAAGACAGTGGTAGAAAAAGCACATCGAATTTGGTTCAATTCGAGAGTGGATTCGCTATGTAATTGAGAATAGTATTGTGTAATTCATTTTTTGTCTTCTTAGTGTGTAATTTTTTATCACAATTTGAGGCACTCCAATTGCAATTTTTTTCCCGTTAAATCGTTGTGTCGATTTATCTTAATTGTTTACTTGAAATTATTATTTATTATTTTAAATTAAAATATAATCATTTAATTAATATTTCAAGAATTTTAAAATTTTCAAGTAAGATCAACAGTAACTTCGATAATTATAAAATAGTTTTATGACGAGAGATAAAACAAGAAAATATATCAATTGTTACAAAGAATAAGATCCTCCTTTAACCATCATATACCCAATATCGTAATACTAATGATGGAAAACTCATAGACCAAAAACACGCCCAAAACATTTTGTGTAAAGCAGATTATTTTTAGTTTTGATCTCATCATATAAAAGTTGCATCTACATCATAATTTGTTTTTCTCCATCATATAAAAATACATCAATTTTAATCAGTGGCGGAGCCAGAAAATTAATTTAGAGGGGCACTTACTAATTATAATAATTTTTACAAAAATATTTCACGTAAATTTTTTACGATTGATTTCAGGAAACGTCAAGAAAAAAAATATTATTTCTAACTAATGTATCATGGACAATACAAAAAAAAAAAATATATATGGATATAAGTCTTAAAATAAATTATATAATGATAAATTATTTTTTGATACAAAATTTGATTAAAATTCAATATAATGGTAATACCACGTCATTACTGGTATGTAACATCACCCACTAATGGTAAATAAACGCATAAATAGTGGACCTCACATGTCAAATGTAACTAACAATCTAATAAATTTCATATATTTATAGTGAGATTACTTATACTTGCATATCACTAATAATGACATCGTCGTTACATTTAAAAATTTTCATAGTTAATATGGTTTATTTATAATAGTCTCTTCATTTTCAATCAAAACAACCATTATTTTTTTCATAATTTTTACAATGTCATTGACATTTCACTCTAATAATATTTTTGTAATTTTTTTTTATGTTTGCAAAAAAAAAAAAAAAAAATTTCCCAAAATCCAGGGGAGCCACGTGACTCCCTGGTCACATCCTTCCTCCGCCCCTAGTTTTAATCTTATTATTCCTTCTTCTAGTGTTTTTTTTTTTTTAAGCATAATGTAGTTCTAGTTAACACTAATCATATAGTTCCCAAGTTAAATTTCAAAAGAACAAAAATTCTAAAAATTCAAATATTTTAAATAAAATTGAATGAATGGATCTAATAATTGATAGTGATAAGGATTTTTTTTTTTTTTTTTTTTTTTGGTGTGTATGTGTGTGTGTGTGTAAATTTCACTTCGTATGGTTTGAAAACAAAAGAAAAGAAAAGAAAATAGGAACTTAAATTAACCCCATTTCACATAAATAGGAACTTGAATAGCTTCGTTGTTACCATTGTACGAACACAACAACAGGATATTGTCCCCTATTCCTGCACGGTAACATAATAACAATGTAACTTTAATAATTGTCCAAAACAATTGGAATATGTAGTTCAAATTAAATTTCCCCCCATGTTATACGTGTGTGTCATGAACGTCTTACGAACGATTACTCTAATGTGGATGTTCATATAGTGTGCAATGGGGTAACCAAGAATGATGTATGTAGAATTACAAACAACCAAATATTAGGAACATTCAACCGTGACACTATTGGTATGCTCGCCCTGACGACATTAATACAATAAACATCAGCAGGTTGAGTTTTGAGTGTGTGAATGTACAACGTATGTAATGTGTGTTCACATTGCTACCTAGACCAACCATACCGATTATGCGACGGTGAACACGATAGGTCTAGGATACAAACATACCAATGTAAAACATGTGGAGATGTGGGTTTCAAACCGTACCACCACACCAGTAACAGAATGACACATGAAAAATGGAAATAAGAAACACAAACACACAACCGACCCATACCGCGTGTAATTCCAGTCATCGAATCCAAACTTCAGGCGACCACAATACGTCGTCAAACCCGACAACATGAACAACTTCACATAATAAAACCCAACAACGTGACCAGCTGCACAACACACATGGCAACGTTTACACCTCTATACAACACCCAAACACAAACCCTAGATACCTACAAATTCTTGCCTATATTTGATCTTTCCAAAAATATGCAACAAAACAAATGTAATCAACTGAATTCAAAATCCCTTTGAAAATGTTACACTCCCGAATAAAGGGTAAAAAAAGTCATCAAATCCATTCCAAAATCAACAAATGGGATCTCACAGATCATATTACCAAAAAAAAGGGACTTCCTAGATTATTAAAAAAACAAAGAGGACTCCTTAGACTAAAACTCTCCCAAATGGGATATTTCAATAATTTTCTCTAAAAATATATCGTTTCTTTTTTTTTAGATTTCTTGATTAGTAAAAATTATTTTAGTATAAATAAATATGTAAGCCTTAGAGCAATATAGTTGATATTTGATTGATAAAAATAGAAAATTTTCTCAATATTATTCGTTCGTAGAGAGAGTATCTCTAATTTGAATTTGTTCATAGTTTGATCTTATTATTTACTCTTCTTTCTAATACGCTTTTCTGCATCACATTTAGGAGCATCCAACCCTTTTGCATTGACATGTGGAGCAAAAGACTCAACCAACCCATAGCCCCAATTCAATAAAAGAACTAAATAGGATATATAGCAACCTTCTACTTCAAAATACAAAGAAAAACAAGACATATATAGATACCTTTTTCTTCTTTTTTTTTTTTTTTTTTTTCTTTTGATCGACAAAAGAAAGACTTTTATTGATAAAATCAAAATGATACACATAAGAAAACATCAATAAAAGAGGCAAAAGCAAAAAGCATCAAAGTGAAATTTTTTAATCCCAACTAGGTTGGCACCAAGAAGACCACACAATCATGTGCTAACTCAAGCCAAGAGAGTTGGTAAGAAACCAACATACAACACTACAGCAGTCACACTATGCATCTTCTACCTTGTTGCATGTTGTAGACAAAAACATCCACCCTGTAGCCTTACCCACTACAAACCCCACCACTTGGTTATGTTGGACCAAACTTTCCAAGCAAAGCAGTAAATCAACAGAACATGATTAAGTGATTCAATATCAGAGTGACATAACACACACTCAGATCTAACATCATCACTAAGAACGCCAATTCTATGTAAATGATATGAGGTCTTAATCCTTCCTTTCTAGACCAACAAAGAGAAAAATTGGGCTTTAGTTGGGGAAGGATTGTTCCAAATCAAGTCAAGAGGTTTCAGAGTATGACCATTCAATGATTCACACCAAATAACAGCACATGTAACACTGAAAATACTTGAAGAATCAGCTTTCCACCAAATACTATCATTCGACTCCAGTCTCAATGCAAGGCCCTTACTTAGAACGTCATGTAGTCTCCGTAGTTCTTCTTCCCCCCATGCCAATAAGGATCTTTTGAAGTTTAATTCCCAGCTATTTGGTTTCTAGCCCTAGTCACCTGTAGATTCAATGTTGTGTTTCTTTCCACTAATAAGTAGTACAATCTAGGAAATTGAGACTTCAAACAATTGGTTCTCATCCAATTATCTACCCAGAAGCTGATTCTTTCACCATTACAAATCCTAATTTCAACATTGTCCAAATAAAAGTTGACTAAGCTGCTATTAGAATGATTAACAAGTATAATATCATTCCTTTAAATTCCAAATTTATTACACAATTAATAACCTCCAACTGTATTGTAAGGATTTGCATTTTCCCCCATTTTAGAGATGCCAGATCAGATATGTTCTCATCTATTTCCACAACTTCACCCCAAATCTCACCAATCTTTAAAAAGTTTTGAGTGTTCCAAAGATTAGGAGCAACTCCAGAACAGGTTAGCCAAGCGTATCTTTCGAGCTCAATCATCGTCGATTTTTTCCATTCCATAACCGATTCACACCATTCATGGATCCACCCATGAATATCCTTCATGATGTTCCTCCTTGCTTCTAGTGAAGGGAATGTTAAGTGCACTATTCTCCCACCCCCATCCTTCAACTGCACATCTTTCAATCCTCTAATTAGCAGCTCTTCATTGAGTTCACTATTGTAGTACTTTCGGCCAAAGCTTTGCCACTATACTCGTATACAGCTATACGGGCAAAGAAAAATCACATACTTGTTGATAAAGAAATCCAACGAAGAAGATGAATAGCACCACCACACAATCACTATCTGCAAGAGAAAACACCCCCAGCCGTAGCTGGAGGTCCTCTGACGCCCAAGTCAGTCCTCCAATATTATCAAAATATTTAATGAAGTAATTCATAGAGAGAAATTGCGTATCTCAACACATAAGGGTGTTGCCTATTTATAATATCTAGTGATTTACTTAGCAAGTAGTTTGAATGTTTCAGAAGTCATATCCCAAACAATCTCTGATTGTTGAGGACTTCTATATTGATAAGATTTCATATCCTAATAGGTTTTGCACAACATAAAACACTAATGCAGTGTTTGATAAGAATTTGATAACTATCATATACATGATAATTTATAATTATGCCACGTGGCAGTGTCAGGAACCACATAATTTTTGTAGTTATTTTTATTCCCTCTCAATTGCCCCCAAGCATTTATTCTCTTTGAACCCAGTGAAAGAGTGGAAACTTTCTGTTGTTCTGATAAAAATAGCCGTGTAATAATGCCTAGCTAAAACCATACATGGGTGCTAAGGCTTATTCCAAAATGCATAACTTTATTAGGACTTATTTCGAAAATGCCTAGCCTTGCTAAAACTTATTCCAAGAATGCCTAACCTCGTTAGGACTTATTCCGAAAATGCCTAGCCTTGCTAGGACTTATTCCAAAAATGCCTAGCCTCGTTCGGACTTATTCCGAAAATGCCTTGTTAGGACTTAATCCAAGAATGCCTAGCCTCGTTAGAACTTATTCCGAAAATGCCTAATCTTGCTAAGACTTATTCCAAAAATGCCTTGCTTAGGACTTATTCCAAGAATGCCTAAACTTGTTAGGACTTATTCCGAAAATGCCTAACCTTGCTGGGATTTATTCCAAGAATGCCAAACCTCGTTAGGACTTATTCCGAAATGCTTTGTTAGGACTTATTCTGAAAATGACTAGCCTTACTTATTGGCAAGCGAAACCCGCTTGGCAAGGAATCTCACTTTTGGACAAACCTCCAACCTACTCTACAAAATTTTTCAAAGTTGGTCAAACTTGCCAACCCACTTTGCCGAGCAAACCCTGCCCGACAAAGATTTTTCAAGTTGGTTAAACTTGCCAACCTACTTTGCTGAGCAAAATCCGGCTCTACAAAGATTTTCAAAGTCAGTTAAACCTGCCAACCTACTTCGCCAAGCAAAACCCGCTCGACAAAGATTTTTCAAATTGATCAAACCTGCCAACCCACTTTGCTCGACAAAGATTTTCAAAATTGGTCAAACCTGCCAATCTACTTCACCAAGCAAAACCCGCTCGATAAAGATTTTTCAAAGTTGGTCAAACCTACCAACCTACTTCGTCAAACAAAACCTGCTCGACAAAGATTTTTCAAGTTGGTCAAACTTGCCAACCCACTTTGCTTGACAAAGATTTTCAAAATTGGTCAAACCTGCCAATCTACTTCACCAAGCAAAACCTACTCGATAAAGATTTTTCAAGTTGGTCAAACCTACCAACTTATCTCTTGCCCAAACCAGCTTGGCAAAGAGATAAAATTTGTAACCAAAGGGTAGCGAAATTCATATTGCCCCCATGATCCATAAAGCACAAACTCCATCTCAGCATATTTGACCAAAATAATAGTCTTCATCCATGTTCGGTATAAGAACTCATATTTTTCAGAGAATAAAAATCTGATATAATAATTTGATCTTTTATGTATTCGTGGTTGGAATAATAATGCATAAACTTCATGCTCCATAGATAATCAAAATTCAGCACAATAAAATATCTTCATCCACAAAGTAATAATGCATAAAATCCATACTCCGCAAATAATAAAAATTCAATATAATATCTAAAATCTACGCTCCGTAGCATAATAATTGATAATAATGCCTCCATGTCCAGAATGATAATGCATAAAATGCATGCTGATAATTTAATTAAAAACTTTCAAGTTTATTCACGAGAGGAAACAAAGTTGGTGGCATTTGATCTCATCGCTGGGTCACTGTGAATAGGCACTGAATGGCATTTAAGCTATCCATTAGTGCTTTTGAGATGAATTCAACTGGAGGCTAATGATTGTGATTCCGGCTGCTTATGGGCTCACGATATTTCCTAGTCAAGACTTTGTTCTTTGAATTGGGTCATGATTGAGGGGGACTGAGTTAGTTTCTTCAAACAAAGATAAAATCTTCCTTTTACGCCCATAATGGTAGCACCAAAGAAATAAAAAGCAAAGACCATTCGTGGTTTATAACCCATAAAGTATCACAACCATTCAACGCATACCATATATTTTCACGTGAAAATCTTGCAGCCATGGTTAAGTGGTTGATGCTTACTTGGTTTATAGTATACAACTTTGGGTTGTATTATTGGAAAAGAATCATCCACAATAAGGTCACACGAACGGGATTAATTTTGTCTTCTTCTATGAATTTCATCGATTTCCACATACGGCACCAATTGTACAGGCAAATAAAAATTATGTACTTGTTGATAAAGAAATCTAACGAAAAAGATGAATTAGCACCACCACGCTATCGCTATCTGCAAGACAAAACACCCCCAGCTGTAGTCGGAGGTCCTCTGACGCCCAACTCAGTCCTCCAATATTATCAAAATATTTAATAGAGTAATTCATAGAGAGAAATTGTGTACCTCAACACATAAGGGTGTTGCCTATTTATAATATCCAATGATTTTTTTAGCAAGTAGTTTGAATGTTTCAGAAGTCATATCCCAAACAATCTCTGATTGTTGAGGACTTCTATATCGATAAGATTTCATATCCTGATAGATTTTGCACAACATAAAACACTAATGCAGTGTTTGATAAGAATTTGATAACTGTCATACACATGATAATTTATAATTATGCCACGTGGCAGTGTCAGGACCCACATAAGTACACTATTCTCCCATCCCCATCCTTTAACTACACATCTTTCAATCCTCTAATTAGCAGCTCCTCATTGAGTTCACCACTGTAGTACTTTTGGCCAAAGTTTTGCCACCACACTCATATACAGCCATCCATTTCCATACTCCTCTGCTTTCAGAACTATTGCCTTTTCTTTTGGTTCATTCCCGCCTTTGAGTGCTTCTGCATACGACACTCCCCTTACTTTGCTTGCAACAGTTGTCATCCTTACATTGCTTGTATCAGTTGTTATTTTTCCACCCATTGCTCGTTATGGTACTTGAAAATGAGTGTGGGCTCTTTCTTTGGCTTTATCTTGCTCCCTACCAAACTCAACTTTCGTCACCTTTAGCTCTTTATCATCACACCGAGTACTGTTAGCTTTTTGGATGGCCACCTAGCTGCTACTGGGCAATCGTATCGTACAAATCCAAACTTTGGCCCCGTCGTCTTCCTCTTTTTGCTTAGTAGAAAGACATCCTTTACCATTCTGAAGTTTGTAAATAGATGGAATAGTGTTTTAGACGCATTGAGTCTGGTAAATTATCTACGTACAAACACAATATATGTACCTCATCTTGATCTCAATTCACTATTGCCATGTCTTTTCTTGAACACATGTCTTCAGCCTCCTTGCTCTGTTCCATTGCAGTCTATTTTTTCCCAACCCACTAGTTAAGACACAGATACCTTGCAATGAATAGTGTAGAAGATCTGGTCTTCTACAGTAGAGTAACCAACACTTACAACTTCAACTCCTTCGTCCTTGAGAACACTCAAAACTTCATGTAACTTCAAGTTTTTGTTCAACACAGTAATCAAATTCACCTCCAATATAGAATCCATCTCTCATATTGTCAAAATCGATAACATCTCACTTGGGAACCTCCCTTATTATCGCCTTCGAGCTCTACCTTCCTCTGCTTCGGCTCCTCCACATCATAGTTCTAAATATCAACCAATACGTTACGTATCAGCCGATATATATCGGAAAAATCGGGTACCGCGACGGATACAGGCCAGTATACCGCTGAGAATGAAAATCGTAAGAGTATCGGCCAAGTCCCGGTACGTATCAGTCTGTAACCGTTACACAAGCCGCGATGAGCCGATACTCACCGGTTCGGACCGATACGGGAAAGAAAAAGCTGAAAAACTTGTGAAATGATTTTTAAAATTTCACCGCCGCGACACCCGATTCCCGATACGTACCGATCGATACTACCGATACTGATACCGATAGTCCGCGATTGATACCGTTACGTTACCCGATACCGCGATTTAGAACCTTGCTCCACATTCTGTTTCAACTCCACCACATAGTTGGTGGCTTGCTCTAACATCTCACGCAGCTGCAATAATTCTTGAAAAAATACCCCATTCATTTATTCTGATATTATTATGTTACATTATAGTAATTTAGTTACTAACTACCAACTCTTCATCTAAAAGCTTAACTATTAAGGTGAGAGAGACATTTATTATTTATATTATATTTTTAATATAATTTAAATAAATATTAGATATAAAATTGACTTTATTGAAAGTCCAAGTAAAGAAAGAAAGGTAGAGTGGACTTCTAATTGTTATGCTTGGATTTGCATGGCTGTGTTCCCTTTGACTCAGTTTGCCTTTATTTTCACGTCGAGTGTGTAGAAGTATAGTTTACTAAGGTTTTTTACTTGGCAGTATCACCGATTAATAAAAAAATTGGATCACATTTGTTTGAACTAACAAGAGAGAGGGATGTTTATCGACTCTTATTTACAAGTTTTTATAAGCTAATAATATTACATATAATGGATTCACTAGTCATCATTATTTATTTGTATTACCATCCATTAATAATTCACCATATAAGATGGTAAATTTTACTACTCAGCTATAATTATCAACACAATATAATATTGGATAATGTTATGCAAATAGAATTTTCATAAAACAAACAAAAAAAATTAAAAAAATCTACGTAGAATGGCATAGATTTTCTTTATCCTTTCGTTTCAAGTTAAAACATTTGATAGTGTTTGGTTCACTAAAATGGAATTGAATGAAATAGTCAATCCATCCAAATATCCATTCTTATGTTTGATTGACTAAAAAATTAATGAAAAATAAATTGTAAATGGAATCCTTATTAATTCGTTATTGTAAATGAATGATCATTTCATTTCATCTCATCTCACTCTAATGAACTAAATAAAGTATTACTATTGTGTTCATAATTGCAAAAATGTGACTATTATATCATTTTAAATATATTTAATGTATAAAAAGTTTATTTGTAAATGATTTTTCTTTAATAATTACTACATCTGCAAGTGTGGTTCACTTTGCATGCATGATAGTTTAATATTGGAAACTATTTATTTGTCCCCCCTTAATGTGTGAGAGAGAGAGAGAGAGAGAGAGAGAGAGAGAGAGAGAGAGAAATAAGCAAGCTTGGAATAGAGAGATGTTTGAGTTGCAATCTTCGGTTTTTCTCAATAGCATTTCGATCAAGTTTAGATGAGCTACCACTACCCCCTAGCTACATTTTGTATATCTGTTGGCTTTTTGGCTTTCGAAGGTTACTTTTGTAATTATGAGCATACCAGTAAGGATCAATCAGTCCTTACAGAAAATTAATTGCCAACCAATTATCAGACAATTGTGTTTTAGTTCTTTCAGCCTCAATGAAGAGGACTTTTACTGGTGGCTTGATTTAGGAGAATTAAGTAAATAACAATTAAATGAAGAACAATTGAAGCATTTCATAAAAATGAAAAAACTTACAATGATCCAAACTCAGCCTCGTAGAGGTTTACAGCAACAATCTACTTGAAACTACTCCTATGAACGAAGTGCAGTGCAGGGATTTTAAAGTACAGAAATGTAAAGAACAGGAAATGTAAAAATGGAAAGGAAATAAAGTAGAATAAGACTGGTTTTTTGGATCTGAGTCTGGGCCTTTTTTCTGGGGCCTTCTCTGCTATTTATACTTCTCAAGGATGACCATCGAACTGCATTTCCAACCGTCAAACTGGTTCTCCATGATCACTGACCATGTTACCTTATAATTAGCTCTACTATGCCATCACTTGCAGTTAGGCTTCCCTCATAATTTTGAATTTGAATGTGAGTAACCGTTGAAGCCATATCACTTTGCATCTCTTTGCTGATCCAATGCTACTTCGATCTCGTAATAACCAATACTAACTGCCACGTGTACGATCAGGATCGAAGATTTGAATAGTCTTTTTATATTACCCTTATTCTGCCACGCGTCGAATTGTAATTGGCTTATACAAAATATGTAGCCAACATTACCCCCCGCACTAATATACCTAATACTTGGTGATATTAGTGGATCAAGGTCTTTTATCCACGTCTTAGAACGTGCATGGGCTTTACATTCTTCCAGAAATGCAACCGTCATTCATCATTTGCATTAAACTATCTTTCAATCTTTTGAACACCCCCACCACCTTAGTATTCGAATAGACTAATACATTTTTATGGCCAAATCAATTTTCTCCTTTATTGATCGAGCACACGAAGAGTCATCTGATGATGCTGTCCCTCCTCGAAAGAACCTCCATGCATTAATTAGCCACCTTTACCTACCTTTCTGTATTCAATTCATGGAAGCCTTTGCAAATTATCAACCCTTGGACTACGAACACATTGCCTTTAATCCTTTGATTCAGAAAGTTACAAACATAGACATGGGAAGCTATTCTTCTAATTCACCCTTGGACTATGAACAAACTGCCCTCAATCTTTTGGTTCAGAAAGTTGCAAATATGGACATGGGAAGTTCTTCTTTACAATCCTCTGCATGGGATAAAGCTGTGGCTTCTTCTTCCTCTAGGGCTTTTGACTGGGCAAGCTGGTTGAAACCTGAAGCCTGTGATTTAAGGGAGCAAATTAACCATCACTTTGTCGAGTTCACTGACCCTTTAGAGTTCCCTTCCTATGCACGAAGCTCGGTGGTTTATCCTTACGTGCCCATCGACCGCCGACGCAGTTTAGAGGACAATCTGCTTGTAGCATGGTACACATCCTCCATGCCTACAAAGATAGTGCACGCTACCCGACGCCCAGAAGAGGCACAAGGGTACAATCCATCATTCTTAGCCCAGAAGGCGAAGCTTTGCTCTTCTGACTGGCTTGATTATATTGATGCCCTTGTTCCCTTTGCCCTTGCTCCTTCTCCCGAAATGGAAGCTTCCATACCTCCTCCTCCGCCAAATCTTTACTGGACAGAGAGACTGAGACTTGCCCTCTTTGCGGATAAGGTCTTTTCTCCTTACAAGCCTCTACCTTCCCCTACTCCAGCTGAGCAGAAGCAAGCCCAACTTCTGCTTGCGGCCGTCTCTCACTTGTCTTTCAATGTTCTTGAGGACGATGTTCCTCTCAAGAACCTTCGATAGGCTTGTGATATTCTGACTCGGGGTCACATCCTCAACCCCCTCGCCCAAGCAGAGCTTCACATGTTTTTGGCTCAACTCCCATTACTTCTTCACTGGCATCAGACTTCTGTGGCCACCACATAATCTTTAGACCAACTCTCATCCCTTCGAGTTCATGCCCAGTACGAAGCAGAGAACCTCATTGAAGAATTCGATCACTTCAAGAATAAAGACTATGCATACTGGGATGACTTGGATATGGACGAACTGGAACAGGGATTGAAAGAAACATCATTCGAAATAAAGGCTGAAGAGCTCTTTTATCAAGTGAGAGCACATCAACTTTAGCAACCAATTCTAGAAGAAATAGAGGATAGAATAAAGAAAGAACAGAAATTCATTGACCATAGCTGGACCAAATTCCATGATCTTGTTATTTACTCTATTTCTTACTTTTATGAGCTCGAATTTGTACCTAAAGAGGGCCATTCGATGTAATTGCTTTTGCTTTAATACAACTAAGACTTTTCTCTTTGTTTGACATTGTTTGATTTTGTCTCCGTTTGTCTTTAAAAGCAAATTTAGGGCTTCGAACTGAACAATCTTATCCTTCGAATCCGAATTCAATCGTTTTAAATGAAACACTAAAAAACCAACATGAACTCTTCCAATTTATGGATTACAGTTGACAGTTTTGCTGATTTTCATTTAGAATCAGTGCTTCGAATTTAACAGTCTTGCCCCTTAAAGCTTGTTTTAATCATAACCAAAATATGGTCATGGTTAGTACGATCAATCAGTTTTAAATTGACCATTTTTGCTTCGAACAACAGTCCATACTTTCAAAAATATGGAAGCCTTTTTTGAGGGCTACACTGTTTCAGTCCAAAAAGACAATCCTTTCTGTATACTTAAACCAACTATTGGTTTTGATATTTCGAACACTAATTCCCATCCTTAAGGGGTATCAAATTTTGCTTCGAAGGACATTGCTCTCATTAAGAAACCTAAAATAGGTCTTTAATCCCTTTAAAGTAAACAAATACTTGTGCATCCATACATCCTTAGGTATGAAATGTGCTTCGAATCCGGCTTCTCAGTTTCGAAGCCGTTGTTATTTGACTTTTGGTGCCAAAATCTGGTTTCGAAGCCAAATATTTTATTTCGAAGCTGGCATCAACATTTGGGATGTGTTTTTCCCTCCAAAAGCATCAATATTGAAGGAAACTCTTTGTATCTGTACCTTTAGTACTTTACGAATTACACGATATATTTTCCAGACACAAAGGTTCTTTAAAACCCTTTTATTTCGTGTTCTGAAATCACTCGCTCGCTTAACACATAAACCCTTCTCCTCTATTAACCCTCTCTTCCTCGCTGCTTGCTACCAATGGATTCTTCTTCTCTGAAAGTACTTGCTGGCGATCGTATAAGCCTAACCATGGCTTTGAAAAGATGTATAGATGAAGAAATCGCCAAGTTAACAACTGATGGGTCAAGTGCCATAGACGGACGCCTCTTCGTTCCTCGCCATAGTAACAAACAAGAATATGTCCTTGGTCCTATCTTTCGAGAAGCTCCTGCTCAACTTCCAGCTTTATACCCTCGCTTAGAGGACCACTTTATTCTCTACGAAGAAGTGCTCGACTAGGGAAATTAGAGAATGACCCGACCTCACCGTTGCTGGCCGACATTGAGAGCTGAATGGAAGGAATGGTATGACAGAGTTGTGCCTGTAAGAGAAGATGACCTGCAAGAGCTCTGTATTCTCAACGCCCTTCGTCTTTCCAGGTTTATCATTCCTGAAGACCCTTTTTTGATTTCTGCTGCTCTTTGCTTTTGGAACATGGCTTTTAATTTTTTCCAGTTTCGGTGTGGCATGATGGCTCCCACCATTCTTGATATCTACCATCTCCTAGGGCTTTCACCCCTTGGTACTCATTTTACACCCAGCTACTTGGACCTTCCTGTGAAGTTTGCCCTTCCACCCTTAAATTCCTCCTATAGTGACTTTGTAAAGGCTGAAAACAAAAGGGTAGGCCCCGTAAGAGATAGAGAACTTTTTTCCTTTATTTTATACTGGCTGTGTAAGTTTCTCTTTTGTACATCATCTCAACGGATTATGCCTGAATTAGCCCCACTTGCGAAGGCCCTTGTTTTGGGAAAACGCATATCTCTTAGGCCATGTTTACAGAGCCTACTCCCAGTTTTGAAAGAAACCTCTTGACATTAACCAAGGAGGTCCCCTTTGGGTGCTCTAACTCTGGCTCTTTGTTTACTTCACCGATTTGCATCCCAAATGCTTGAAATTCCTTATTCAGGATCCTAACACTTATGGGGAGAAATATGCTAGAATTGTTCTTTATCCTACTTTGTTTGCCTATTACCTCACCTTTTTTCACCAACTTCCTATTTCTCTATCTGCCACCTTATTCTGCCCCTTTGATGCTAACAAAGGACCTGCTTGGCTGCAAACATTCTTGGCTGATAATGAGTGCTCCACCCCACCACACGAAGATATGTGGGCTTCTATTTTGCTACCGAGGGAGCTATTCATTGACACTTTAAACCCTCGAGCTTATAAGTGTATAGCTGAGGTATATTGCCTTTCTCAATTTGCCAGGCAATTTGGGTTTACTCAGGGGATTCCCATTCCACTTTGCAACCTCTCGAATGTCCATCTTACAGCCAGAGACCTGAGAATACCCAAATCAAAACTAGAAGAGGCAACATTCAAACTGTTAAAAGAATTGAGTGAGTTCAAATTCGTTCCCTTCCTTCATTCTGGCTTGGCTTTAAAAAATTTCAAAACTGCTGGACAGCCAATATGGAAGTGTGCCTATCCGTACACCCTCATGATTTACTGATAAGGTTAGGAGTACCTTCAAAGGCTAAATCAACAACAGTTGAGAACATTCCCTCTCTTTCCACAAATGCGCTTCCTCAAGCCTATACCCCCTTCGTTAGAGTTACCAGAGTCAGCCAAAAAAGGGTAAGTATTTTCAGGTTTCTTTTCTTTTAGACTCTTTTGTTTGTTTCCTTTACATTCATATCTCTTGGTTCAGGATCTCCACAAGAGGAATCTCCTAAAAGAGCTGAAACTTTAGCTATTCTCAAAGACAAACAACAACAGAAAAAGAAAAGGAAGCTATTACTCCCTCCTGAAGAATCTGAATCTCAGACTGAAGAGAAAGAGATGGAGGAAGGGCAAGAAATACCATTGCAGAGAACAAAGAAGACAAAGATGATTATCTCTCCTTCTAATTTGGTCGAAGACCCTTTTCATGAGACAATTGCCAAAGCAGCAGAAAAGGAGCCTACTCATGAAAAGTCTGAATCCCAGATTGAAGAGAGAGAGACTGAGAAAGTGCAAGAAATACCATCACCGAGAAGAAAAAGAAAGAAGATGACTGTCTCTCCTTCTAATTTGGTTGAAGACCTTTCTCATGAGGCGACTGCCAAAGCAGTAGATGAGGAACATTCCAAAGAAATAATTGTTTTTCAAAGAGCTGAGAAGAGACGGCAGCAGCAATTATTAAGAGATAAAGCTGTTGTTGCTGATGCAATCCAAAGGAAAACTGCAAGAAGGCAACACATTGCTGAGCACTATTCCCTTCGTAGCTCTCTCATTGTTGCTATCACTTCGGAAACAAGTAATTCCTTTCATGCCTTTGTTCTTTTATTCTTTTGTCAAATTCTTAGTATTAAGACTTGACATTATTTTGTACTTCTTCTTTTGCAGCAACAACTACTGAGCCTATTCTTCCAATAAGGACTCCCTCAGTTTCAGTTGAAGTTGATCAATTGCAAAATGTGAAGTCTATTCAGATAACATTCCCATTTCCTAGGCCTACATTCCCTGTACCCTTTTTGAGGCCCAGTATTCCTGCTCTTTTCCCTTCTGGCTTAACTCCATATCTCCTCCATTTGACTTTTGATTTATCTCAATTTAATTCTCTTTCGAGGCTTGTTTTTCCTCCTCCTCCTGAGGGAATTCTAGCAGCTGCTCCTTTTTTTATAGTAGCTGATTCCCCTATAAAGGGTGTTGGCTGCTCTCCAAATCATAGTTTATTATCTCTGCCTAGTTCCAGCCCCTCTTCCCTCGACATATTGGTGGCTAGAACTATGGAAACTGCTGAAGATGCTCCACCCATTTCATTTCTCTTATCCCTATGCGCTCCTTTGTGCCTTCCACTAAAGCTCTTTCTGCACCCTTTATGTCCATGGATGAGGTAAACATCTTCGAAGCGAGACTAGCTAGTCTCTTCGACATACCTTCCACCTCTCCAATAGCTAATGATGAGACAGAGCCACTAGTTCTAGCTAATTCCTTGCTAGAAATTTTTGAGAGCTCTTTCACTAGTAGTAAGCCTTCTTCGCCTCTTATGGACTTGGACAGCTACCTGAAGCTATTACATCCTTTTCGAGGATCCCTTTTGAGGCCTTATAGAGGCCTATAATAAGAAATGGCTTCCTTCAGTGCTGCAAAATCGTTGAGCAATCCGGCATGAATGTCTCAAGTCATTTATCTCAAGCAACAATCACTATTGACTTTTACATCAACATTTGCTATGCTGCCAAGGCTGTAGAGGAGAAATTGGTCAGAGACCAGAGCTTTCCATAGTACATACTGAAGTATCAGAGCTAAAGGAACAACATTCCTCTATCTCCCACTTTCGAACTCAACTACTGGAGAAGAAAGCTCAACTTGAAGATGAGCTATCCATAGTTAACCAGGCCTTAATCCGAACTTACACCAAGTTGCAGATTACCAATCAAGGACTGGCTGATCGAAAGCAGGAAATGACCACAGCCATCCAGTTATTCTCATCATTTAAGAATAGAACATCTATTGTAAAAGAACAACTGAGATATTGTAATGACTTTTGGGTCAATTTATGGCAGAATGTATTCAACTCTTTATGAAAAGAAAATTCTTATTTATCATTTGAAATTCTCATGTTCTTTTACTCAACATTTATTCTATTCTTTGTATTTCCCATATAGTTGGAAAATAAGGCTTCAAATATCTGTCATTAATCTTTTTGGAATGTACATATCCATTCAAATTTATCAAATGGTATGCTCCAAAAGGCAGGACTCTATGAACTTGATATGGTTCTTCCCAATTAGGTGACCATTTGCCAAACTTACGGCTTTTAATCCCTATTGGGAGTATTGTCTTCCATACCAAATCACCTTCATCAAAGCCAATGTGTTTGACTTTTTTATTATAGTTTTTGGCTGCTTTCTTCTTTTGGAAAAGAATGCTATTTAATGCCAGAATTCTAGCTTCATCTATGCTTTCTAACTCTAAGCACATACTCTGATGGTATTGCTCAAGATCTAACTAGTCTTGGCATCTTACCCTCAAGGACATAACATTAATTTTCACAGGTAACACTGCATCATGGCCATATACTAAGGCATAAGGAGTGACTCCTGTGCTTGACCTTGGGGAAGTTCTATAAGCCCACAACACATCCAGCAATAAGTTATGCCAATCCCTAGGATTGTCTTCCACAACCTTTTGTATCCCTTTTTTCAAGGACTTATTGGATGATTCAGCTTGACCATTGGCTTGTGCATAATAGGGGGTGGAATTAACAAGGCTAATTCCAAACTCTGCCACAAAAGACTTTACCATTTTCCCGTCAAATGCAGTCCCATTATCAACAGTTATAGTCTGCGGGATACCAAATCTATGGATTAAATCCTTAATGAATCCAATGACTTCAGTCTAGTCTACAGCCTTGTATGGCTTAGCTTCAACCCACTTAGTGAAGTAATCAGTGGCCACTAAAATAAAACAATGATGCTTCGAAGAGGGTGGGTGTATTTTCCCTATCATATCCATGGCCCATCCTCTAAATGGTCAAGGCTTCACTACTGCATGCAGGTCAGTTATGGGCACATGCCTTATTGTGCCATGGTTTTGACATGCTTGGCAACCTCTTGCATATTCTATGCAGTCTTTAAGGATAGTTGGCCAATAGTAGGAATGCCTTCGAAGCAACCACCTCATTTTCACACCAGGCTGATGAGCACCACAGATGCCTT
The DNA here is from genome assembly GCA_025200525.1 of Camellia lanceoleosa. Lineage (NCBI taxonomy): Eukaryota > Viridiplantae > Streptophyta > Magnoliopsida > Ericales > Theaceae > Camellia > Camellia lanceoleosa. The sequence goes on along the minus strand of CM045767.1, from coordinate 15,846,344 downwards.
CATGGACCTCAGCCATAGCTGTCAATGCTTCTTTTGGGCCTGAACATTCCAGCAATAAACCATCTCCCCCTCTTTTGTAGAGAGCATTACCATACATCATATATTGCATAGATTGCAATTTAATTTTTCTACTGGCCTTTGAAGATGGGCCAGCCAGATACTGCATTATTAGATGCCTCCAATCTTGTTCTTGTAAGTCATTATGATTGACTTCCAAGACCATATTCCTTTTATTTAAGGGTGGTATTAATTTCTGATATGTTGTTTAGCTTGTGTCCTTTTGAGCATTATCCCTTCTCTTGAAATTCGAAACTTTCTGAGCCACATCATTAGCTCTATTATTCAAGAATCTTGGGACATGAGTTACATTTGCTATTTGAAATTGAGAAAGCAGATGTAATGCAACAACATAGTATGGCAACACGCTTATACTTTGACATTTGAAAATCCCTTTCACTTGGTTAACCACCAATTGAGAATCTCCAAATATGTCAACTGTATGAACTTGTAATCCAATAAGAATTTCCAGTCCCATTATTAAGGCTTCATATTCAGCTTGATTATTGGAGCAAGTAATTTCATCCACTCTAAAACTATGCGTGGTTTCTATTCCTTGCGGTGACTTAATTACCACACCAATTCCAATTAGACCATTGGCTTTTGGTCCATCGAACCACATTTCTCATGGTTCAACACTAGCCATACCAAGTTCCATTATCTCTTGGCTTTCTGTTTGAGATGGATGGTCTGCCAAAAAATTAGCTAAAACTTGTCCTTTTACTGCCTTTTGGGGAACATATTCTAAATGAAATTCTGATAAGGCTAGTATCCATTTGCCAATTCTTCCCCCTCAACATGGGTCTAGATAACATATATTTAACCAAATCTGTGGTTGCAATTACCAAGACAGTTGTAGGCAAAAGATAGGATCTTAATTTCATTGCAGCAAAATACAATGCAAGGCATAGTTTTTCAACAGCTGAGTATTTACATTCACAAGAATTTAGAAACCTACTAAGGTAATAAACCAAGACAGTTGTAGGCAAAAGATAGTATCTTAATTTCATTGCAGCAAAATACAATGCAAGGCACAGCTTTTCAACAGCTGAGTATTTACATTCACAAGAATTTAGAAACCTACTAAGGTAATAAACAGCTTGCTCCTTGCCTTCTTCATTGTCTTGGGCTAAGAAAGCTCCCAATGAATCTTTCGCTGTAGCTATGTACAACTTCAAGGGCTTATCACCCTTTGGTGGCATCAGCACTGGAGGGTTGGCCAAGTGGGCTTTGATTCCTTCGAAAGCAATTTGATGCTCTACTGTCCACATAAATTCCTCTTCATCTTTTAGCCTTAACAAGGAAGAAAAAACTTTAGTTTTCTCTGCAGTATTAGAAATGAATCTTCGAAGAAAATTAATCTGTCCAAGGAACTTTTGTAATTCTTTCTTACTTGATGGAGGTCTGGCTTCAATGATGGCTTTGGCTTTATTCTGGCCAATCTGTATTCCTTTCTTGTGTACTACATAGCCTAAAAAGTTTCTAGATGATACACCAAAAGCACACTTAAGAGGATTGAGTTTCAATTTGAACTTTCTCATTCTTTCAAAAGCTACTTCTAAGTGAAACAGATGCTCCTCCATGGATTGGGATTTCACTACAATGTCATCAATATAACACTCTAAATACCCTCCAATGATGTCATGAAAGATAGTGTTCATAGCCCTCTGATATGTAGCCCCAGCATTCTTCAGGCCAAATGGCATTTTAACCCATTTGAAGGTGCCAATATTCCCAGGACATCTGAATGTTGTCTTGTGAACATCCTCCTCTGCAATACAGATTTCGTTATAACTAGAGTGCCCATCCATCATTGATAAAATTTGATGCCCTGCTGAACTATCTACCAACAAATCTACTATAGGCATAGGATAGCCATTCAACATATCTGGTTGTCCTAATAAAACCTGCCTTGAGTAGTCTAAGAATTTCCTCTTTAACTTTCTGAATCACTTCTGGACTCATTCTTCTTAGTTTTTGCTTGTATGGCTTGAAATTAGGCCTCATAGGGAGCCTATGTTCTCCTAATGACCTATCCAATCCTGGTAGTTCATTATAAGACCATGCAAAACAATCTTTATATTTCTTCAGAACAACCAACAACTGGTTCTTGTCAAGAGCATTCAACCAAGTACTTATATAGATGGGCTGTTGTATAGAACCTTCCCCTAAATTTACTTCTTCTAAGGGGTCTTGTATCTGAGAACTTACTAAAGCTCCTTCTTTGATTCCTTCTGCCTTCGAAGCAATCTCCTTGCTTTGTTCTACTTCCAGGTTCTTTGATTCAACATCTTCACCCTCCTCCTAATAGACAAAGTTTGTCCATAAGGCTTCTTCTTCCTGTATCTCCTGGACTTTTGTTTCAATGTCCAATGCACAGTATTTATCAAGGGTCAAAACTCTGGCCTGTTGCTGCTCCTGCTTACAACTAATTATCATGGCTTTTTTCTCTTGCTTTCGCACTTTCTAGACTATTGATTTTACATCCAATATTGAGAACTTAATTAGAGCCAAAGACTTGGCTTCTTGGGTTTCATTTCTTTGCCTACAACGAGGCATCATTGTCATCTTTAACGACAACCTCTTCATTAGCACTCTCCTGGACTGAGCGCTTCAAGTGTGTCACTTCCTCATCAGCCGTCACTTCGGCTGAGCCATCAGGTTTTCTCAGTATACCGAGTGGTGTCACTCCCTCAATATACAATTTAGCCTCTACGAAGTCTGCACAAGCTATGAAGGGTTGAGGATCTGCATCAATTTCCTCTGTCTCTCCATTGCCCAAGGCCATCATTATTTTCTAATGCAAAGAGGAAGGCACACACTTGTTAGTGTGAATCCTATCTCTACCAAGTAAAGCATTGTACTTAGCATTGCTGTCGATAACGAAGAACGCCGTCATGCAGTCCCTGGTCCCCACACTCAAGTTGATGGGCAGAATTCCCTGAGCCATCTGTTTGTCTCCTGTGAAGATAGCAATGGTTGTGCTGGTTGGGATTAACCTGGGGTTCCTTTTCCCTAGTTTCTTCAAGGAAGATTTTGGTAGTAAGTTCACTGCTGCCCCATTATCCACCAAGACTCGGTTCAATTGTATCACATCGAAGAGGGCCTTGATATACAAAGCCTTGATATGCTGTGTCATAGAGTTCGAGGGATACTCAAAAGAATATGAGAGGTTAATTCTCACCTCTTCTTCACACTCGTATTCAGTTTCCATTGGGGTAGCCATTTCGGATTCATCTTGCACCATACTCACTTGTGAGTCTTCACTACAGACTGGGATTGGGTCAACTTCTTGACCCTCTTGGTTCTCATCCTTAGCTTGGAATTCATGCGGTAGTATGTGTACTGTAGACGTCCCCGAACGCCTGGGGAGGGAATCCCGTTTTGTTCATTGGGCTCACTACAGTTCGGACTCAAATTGTCACGGTTCTTAATCTGAACCAAAGAGTCCAAATCTGGCAAATCGTTTTTGGAAAACAGGTTTTTGTAAAGAAGTGCCAAACATGGACTGCTTTGCCAGATACAGAGTCGCCACCTAAACATTTTTTATGGGAGAATTTAGGAAACCCTGACTCGTTTGCCTAAGGCCATGTGTCCGTCATCACCAAAGTTGTCTCAGCTCGGGAACTTGGGTACGATTGGGGAAGGTCAGCTATGAGCACCCCCGCTCGCCCGATCAAAGATCGGCCTCTATTAACCGTGATATCTTGTTTTGAAAACATTATGTGCTCTTATTCCGGTTAATTAGCTAGAATTTACTACGTGATGCGTACAAGACACAAGTATAGACTAGACCGCCTAATTTGGAACAAAGCATTGCATATCCGTTTGCTTGGAAAATAGTTTGAGGTTTGCTACTCGCAAGTAGGCTAAAACACAGATTTTGATGAATTGTTCCAATTCAAGCGATCCAACATTCACCCACAGGCAACCAGGCAGTTATATCATTTAAGCACATAGCCTCATGGTAAAGCATGCTAACATGGCAACACTCACATGCATGCAAGGATGCTAAAGTGTAAAAACTTACCGAGTACTCCGAGCCAAAACAGAAACTAGTTAGTAATCATATGCATGATCCTAGTTCATGTTGAGGTGGCTAATGCAACACATGCAAGATGCAACTACTATAGGCTCGGCTATTCTAAGATGGCATATGATGATGCTATAGTTAACATGTATTCACCTTAAAATTGAAATACAAATGCAGTTAGTATGATGCGTCGAGCCCGGTGCGTGCAATACAAATGAATGCATGCAAACATACTATCATAAATATGATAATAGAAACATGCCCTAAACTAACCATTGAAAGCTAGTAAATAAAAGGAAAGAAAGACGTGAGGTTGGAAGACATACACACACTCACGCACACTTATTACACAATTGCCCTCACTCGGAGGGTCCGAATAAATATTACAAAACAAATAAATAATTGACTATTCTAGCTAAGTAAATATTACAAAGACTTCTAATTAATTAACAAATTAATTACAGAAAGAAGTGGCCGCAGCCCTGCCTCAGAATGCGTGAATGATGCATGCTTGACTCGCCTTGCTCGGAAGCCCGTACCATGCCACTGTTGCCTCTGTTTACACTGCCTTGCTCCTCTAAAAATTATGAAAGTTGCCAAAATTGATTTGAACTTCATCCTGAGTGTTTTGGAGTTCCACCGGCCAGAACAAAAGGCCACCGGCCATGGAAAAGGGATTATCGGCCAGAGCTTGTGTCATCGGCTGGACACTGATGGCCGGTCGGCACAATAAGTGGCCGGTCGGCCATTTCTTCCTGTAGAGCCCTGTTTTGACAGCAGCAGAGGGCAGGCAGTGCATGGTATGAAATTTTCAAAGTAATGTGTGCATGGTCACTCTCCCAATCATGCTATAGACTCAAGGGAGTATGGCCCTCGATACTTGGGCCATCAATCACGCATTTCGATGCATGATGGCCAAAGACACCAAGTTTGCAACTCAATGTAAATGCATGCAACAAAACACATGAGTGCTAACACCCTATCATATTGAGATCAAGGGGATCAGCGACCGAGGAGTGAGACGTGTTTCGTCACTTTGAGTACGAACACTCCTCAACCCTCATGCTTAGTTTGACACCCCAAACCAAGCAAAATGCTATGCATGTGTGCCATATACAATGCAAAGTAATGCAGCTAATGCAATGTAACGCAAGCATGCTAACTAATGCAACATGACATTACCTAATCATGCAAGCTAAACCAATGCAATATGAACATGTCAAGCATACAACAAGACCATGTAATGCAACTAGCTAAACAACATGCAAACATGCGAACATGATACAATGTAAGCACGCAACCAATGCACGCAACATGTCAAACATGCAAAGTATGCAAAGATGGACTTTTACTGAAATGAGAAGGCCTCAGCCCACCGCAAAACAGTGGCCAAAGTGCATGGAAGTGATGGACTAAACACCTTCAAATGTGCACATATGGAAGTCTAACACTTAGGCATGCAAGAAGTCAACTCTCAAGCGCATTAAGAAGAGACAAACATGGACAAATCACCAACATAATGAACTCTGAAAACATGTAAAAGACAATGCCAAATCCACTATGTTATGCAAGCGAGGCATTCAACAATGACTAAAACTTGAAGCTAACAAAAGGGTCCAAACCATGGCTATGTCAACCAAACCCCAAAGGATCAAAATGACCTAGAACGGTCCTAAAGCACTCCAAAACAAGACTAAATCATGCATGGACTATGGTCAAAACATGCCAAGAAAAGGGGCCCAAAACAAAGGGCATTCAAAGCCACAAAATGGAGTATTACCCTACACCTACCCCAACCACTCATGGCATGGATTATGCAACCCAAAACAGAGTTTTAATGCATCAAAATACACCCAAAAACCCTCTGATATGGCAGCACAAATGACTTAAACAAAAGGCATGCACTATGACTCAAACATGGAGCATAAGATCACATTTGTTCAAGGCATTGAAAGGATAACAAATGGAAGCATGTAAGCACAAAACATGGACTGAAATGACATAACAAGTGATTCCAAATCACTGAAATAGCCAAGGTAATGCATGCTAATGACTCACACACCCGATGCCAACATGCTAGAATGCAAAGGGACTATACAAAGCATGAAAGGTGTGACCAAGTCAACACCCAACAGACCTCAAGCATGATGAAACATAACCAAGAGCTTCACAAAGCTAGGCAAAAATATGCAAGCATGGTGGTCTAATGGCAAGATGCATTTCTAGGCAAAATTGAGGAATACAAGGCAAGTATATAATGCATGAAAGGGGCCATTAATCTGACCAAAAACAGAGGTATATTGTGACCTAATAACACCCAAAAACCTTTGAAATGGAGCCAAAGACAACTAATCATGCATGCTACCTTTATGAGCCAAAAACACGAACAAATGAGAGACAAAAAGAGGGAGGTGTCCCTCCCCTATGCAAGACCTCAAAACCTCTTCTTCACCACTAAAAATCCCCTGGATTTCAGTGGTGAGAAGGCCAATACACTAGGATTCCAGAAGCTCAACAAAGAAAGCACAAAAAGGGCCAAACAAGGCCTAAGAGGGGGAGGTCGACCCCCAACACCAAAGTGACCTTAATGAAGCATCTTAAGCATGCAAATACAAGACTTTTTTCAGTTATACACAAAGTCTAAAACAGCATGCAAAGTGGGTTAAGAACTAGTGCAAGAATGGGGAATATAAAGCAAATAGTGTTACCCTTGAAGAACACTTGAAGAGCAGCAACCTCAGCCCCCTCCTTATGATAAAAACCAGCTCAAAACTCCAAGAACAGCCTCTTAATACCTCCACAACCAAAGTAAGGTGTGATACTAGGTGACTTAGTGCAAAACTAAGACCAAAACACACTTTTAGGCCCTCCAACACACACAAATGAAGGGAGAGAGGGAGATATAAAGAGAGAAGGTGTATATAACAGATATATGTGATATTAGGTCTGGTTTTGCTAAACCCCTTCAAAGGAGAGGGAGGGCCCTCTTATATAGACAAACAAAGGTGCTAAGCTTCCAAGAGAAGCTAATCAAAGGGGATCAAGGCTTCTTAAAGAAGCTAAGGCGAAGGGGCCAAGGCTTCTTGAGGAAGCTAAGATAAGGGTTCAAGCTTCTTGAGGAAGCTAAGACAAAGGTCCAAGCTTTCTCAAGAAGCTAGGCCAAAAGGGTGCAAAGTGTGCAACTCCTCCATACACGTGTACGGAGGACAAGTCCGTGCACTCCAGCTGGCACAGCTGGCATGCACCATGCCTACAAAAGGCAAAAAGGAGGTATCGGCCAGAAAAAGAGTCCATCGGCCAAATATATGGTCGGCCGACCACACAAAGAGCCGACCGGCCATCACCAATGGCCGGTGGAAAGAAAACAAGGCCGGTGACCCTAAGCCAAGGCCGGTGGGTACCAGGGATAGCTAAGAAGCTATTCTTTACTCTCAAGTGCAAGAAACAAACAAGTGTTTGGTCCAACCAAGCACAAGTAGTCGAGTTGAGAGATCCCGAGGCAAGACGCGTAGCTGAGACCTCCGAGAACTCAAAACAAACACAAACATGGATGATCACCGAGTGTTCAAACGGTGACGTCCAAGTCTTGAGGACGGTCAAAAATGGGGTGTCTACAGTTGCCCCTCTTTGACAGAACTCGAAAGTCATAACAATGACGGGAGTGAGTGTCAAAGCCCAGAGACGACCCATTTTTTGACAAGGCCGAAGACTTAGACAAAGCATGCAAGACAATAAAGATATGCGCCCGAAGGCGGGGGCAAAATGCAACTGACAATGCAGGTATTCGAACATAACTTATGATCATGCAAAGAAAGCTGTAACAAAGCATGGCAATGCAACAGTTTTAAGCTAGCAAACACAAATCCGACTATATTACGATATAGAAAGGATGTAAGAGAATTATGTAATTCTCGCTACGTTTCACGCAGAGAATACAATACCTGTGCGGCTCGTCTGGTTGCACCAGCTTCAAATGAACCGTACATACAATATCGTGCCTCAAAGGGAAAGAAAACTCAAAGAGTACAATATTGTTAACAACATGCATAACGATGGAATTGAAAGTGCATGACAACGCAAGTGAAGGGGTGCCTGACAATGCGGATGAAAGGGGTGCATAACAACGCAACCCGAGTGTGTTCATAATAATGCATAGAGGGCATGCGTGAAAACACAATGCCGAGTGGTACATAACAATGCAATTTGAAACGTAAGCACATATAAGTAAAGCACAACGCGACAACGCATGCAATGTGTATAGGAACTTGAACACATATAGGTAAAGCATAACACGACAACGCATGCAATGTGTATAGGAACTTGAACACATATAAATAAAGCATAACGCAACAACGCATGCAATGTGTATAGGAACTTGAACACATATAAGTAAAGCATAACGCGACAACACATGCTATGTGTATAGGAACTTGAACACATATAGGTAAGGCATAACGCGACAACGCATGCAATGTGTATAGGAACTTGAACACATATAAGTAAAGCATAACCCGACAACGCATGCAATGTGTATGGGAAAAGAGGGCATATTCAACTGAAGCATGGTAAAGGCATGTTATCCATGATATTGAGATGCAAATTCAAAACAAGACGAAGCATTGTGTAATGCGAGATACAAAACGAGCATGTTTTTAAAGCCAAAACGAAACAACATAATACGACATGATTGAAATGATTTGTGGAATTCGCAATATACAAAAAGGATACGGGAAAGGATGTTCCTCGCACGCACCGAGCTTCGCTTATAGAAGACGTAGCTTGAGGTCAACTCGAAGGTCTGCTAATGTTCCAAGGGTGCGCTTCCTCGCACTGTCTTGGGTGATGAAGGTGCCAAACCACATCGTTGACTTGAACAAGGGTGCGGGATGCATAGACCGCAAGGGGAGGTTACTGGTATCAAACCCAATACTCCGCTGCCCTGCCCTCCTTTTGCTTTACTTTCCTTTTTACTGGTAGTTTAAGCGCATTGCACTGCCTCAGGCAGGTTTTACTTTAACAGCTATTTCAAAAAAAAGGTGTTATGTTTGTTGTTCTACGCATCGCATTGCGTGGCATCACATAACAATGTGAATGAAATTGAACTTTGTTTGAAAATTAAGCATTTGCCTCGTAATAATCAGGTAGTGAGCTGACTAATAACTCGATAAGCAAAACAAGGAAACTCGATAAGCCAACCAAAGTGCGAGTACAACTTGATAAGAAAAACAAGGACTCAAAGAAATGAAATACAACTCGATAAGCAAATGTACAATAACTCGATAAGCAAATGGGCGTGACTCCGTAAAAATCATCATCGGAGGGCATTAGAAGTGGTGCCGACCCCCAAATTCTCAGCATTTTCAACACATAAATAGCCCAGGGGACAAGAAGGAAGACCACCGGCCACAAGGGAAAGCCATCGGCCTCAAGAAACGGCCATCGGCCAAAAGTGGTGGTCGGTCGGCACCATTTTTGGCCGGCCGGCCATGTATGGCAAGAACCACCAGAATGCTGACAGCTGTCCCTCACTCACACCTTATCCTCTACAAAAGCCTCAACTTCGTAGTTTTCTTCATTTCAACACTGATTTGCTCCAAATGGAAGAGTTCCTTGCCCAAAATCTCATAACTTGGATTGTCAACTTGGATGGCTCGGAAAGGCAGAGTTTCTGGGGCTTCGGCATAAACGCACTATTCACTCTGAGTTGTACTCCGCTGCATTTTCCGTTCCTCCATGTTGCGGCAAGGTTTTGGAACCCGGTAACACATGTCTTTAGCTTTGGCAGGCAAGAGGTATGTCCCACCTTTGAAGATTTCCAAGTTTTGATGGAATCCGAGCACAACGAAAAAATCTTGCCCCAACTTCGCTTTGGCCACACCCAAGCTTTAGGGCGAATGTGTGGGCTTATGATGCATGACGCTCGATCTTTGATTGGTGACAGAATGCTGGATGTTCCGAGTTTGGTTTGTCGGTTTTCTGATGCTAGTGACCGCGGTGACCATCATTGGCAGGGTTTTCGGCGACACGCCCTCTGTTTGTGCATGCTATCTCATTTCTTGCTTGCCTCAAGCTCCGGAGGATCTAGCGTCTGGTTGATCGAGGTTGCCCAAGGCTTGAAAGAGGGCAAAAGCTGTATTACCATGACCTTGGCCAAGACGTTGATGGGCTTGGACGTTTTCCATCGCCGGGAGACAACTAGATTCGCGAGGAGTCCACTACTATTGCAGGTAATGTTTTCCACCCTATCTCTCATATGTATTGCTCACATCACTCGGCTCTCGGGCTTGATTTTCTTACAAAACCCTTTTCTCACTTTTCTCTCATCGTACATCTCTCAATTCTTTAATCTCTCATTTTTCATCCCTCCCAGGTATGGTTGATGGACAAGTTGCAGGTTGTGGACTCTTGCCCGGTATACTCAGCTTGCAGCTACTTCTTCCGGCAACGCCTAGTCGATGTCCTGGATGAGGGATGGTGGTTCGACTGGATGTGCAATTTGTCTACAAACCGCATTGCTTGGCATTGTCCTTGGCTCAACCTACTGGCAATGAGTTATAGTATGTCCCGGCAGACTGGGATTCAGTTGATAGGCCTGACACATTGCGTGTTCTACTTTCCTTTCCGGTTCCAGTGCCAGTTCGGCCATGATCAGACTTGCCCGCCAAAGGGGATAGAGTACCCTGCTGCATTCCCGATCCGAGGCGCACAGCTTGCTCGGTATGCCACGGCATGGAGGACGAGAGAACTCCTGGCCCCCGCTTCCACTTTCAGTTGCACTTTGTCTGATGAGTGCATAGATTGGCTCAATGAAAATGCATAGATTGGGCCCAGCTTGGCATCAGAGGCTTCGACCAGCTCTAGGAGGGGGCGCAGGAACACCTGACTTAGCTCTGCCCCAGATTTATTGCTTTAATTAGTACTTTCAAGCTTTCTTTATGAATGTAACAAAAAGCAACTTCAGTTTGTATGCAAGAGCAGGAGGCCTTTGTATTGAAATCAATAAAATTGGAGGTTGTGGGTACTGGAAATTTTCCACTTCGGTCCAAAAGTGGTGTAAGTTGTAAAAAGATTAATTTGAACAGAGTCAACTTTTATCAAAACTTTTCAAAACTATTTTCGACATGGATCAGAACTGGACACACCTGAGATCTGTCACTGAGACGCACAACCCCGGATCCCAGCAACTAGAAAGTTGCCCCTAGTCTGAATAATACCGCGGCACTGCACAGCAACAGAAAGTTGCCCCTAGTCTGAAAAGCACTGCACCGGAGATTATAACCAAATTCTTGAATGCTGAATAGACAAAGATGGCCGAGGTGATCAAATGGACAAAGTTGATCGGGGAAAAGTTTATGGCTGAACTTCAGGAAAAAGTTGCCTACGTATCCCAAGGATAGGAATCAAGCATTACGTAGTTTAGGCTCGGGTTCACTCGAGTATTTTCACTCTCCTTTTATGCTCTAACTTTTTCCAAGGCCGCCTTTTGCGGGTTTTCAACCTTGCGAGCTCAGTTTTTATAATTTCAAATGTTTCATGCTCTAACTTTTGCCTAGGTCGCCCTTTCGGGTTTTCGGCCTAGCGAGCCTCTAAGGGGTTATATTTCTTCAACTTGTCCATGTTGATCGGTTGTGAAAACTCTAGGCCATCTAGGTCCATCAGAACCACAGCTCCACCTGACCAGATAGACTTAATGATGTAGGGACCAGTCTAATTGGGTCTGAATGGGTCGTGGATGGGAGCTCGGATGGGAGCTCGGTTGTCCTTAAGCACCAAATCTCCTTCTTTTAGATTCTTGGACTTAACTTTCTTGTTGAAAGCCCTGGCAATTCTGTGCTGATAACCTTGAACATGGTACAGTGCTTTCAATCTGCGCTCATCAAAGAGCATGAGTTCTTCAAATCTGCTCTGCTGCCAATCTGCTTCGGCTATCTAACACTCAGCCAGCACTCTCAAAGACGGAACTTCAATCTCGATAGGTAGAACGGCCACCATCCCATAAACTAATGAATACAGAGTCGCCCTAGCAGACGTTCTAATTGAAGTCCGGTAGCCCCACAGAGCAAACGGCAACTTATCTGGCCAATCCCGGTAGGTTTCCACCATCTTCTACAATATGTGTTTGATATTCTTGTTTGCGGCCTTGACCGCTCCATTGGTCTGCGGCCGATAGGTGGATGACTTATGAAAAGCCACGTTGTATTTTTCCAACAAGTCAATCACTTCCTTCTTGAAGTGGGAACCGTTATCTGAAATGATCTCATTTGGGACCCTATAGCGACAGATGATGTTGTTTCTGATGAATTTCGCAACATGTGAAGCCTTCAACACCGCATAGGATTGGGCCTCAACCCACTTTATGAAATAATCTATCGCGACTAGGATGAACTCATGCCGATTAGACCTCTTCGAAGTGACAGCCCCGATCACATCAATTCCCCAAACTGAAAATGGTCATGGCGAAGTCATATTGTACAACTTCGATAGCAGAATGTTCATGCGGTTTGCGTGGATCTAACATTTATGGCATCGTCGAACAAAGCTGATACAATCCTCCTCCATGGTGGACCAATAGTAACCTTGTATGAGGATCTTCTGCGCTAGCATTACCCCATTCATATGCGCACCGCATTTCCCTCCATGGATAGCCTCCATCAGGCGTTTTGATTCTTTAGCTTCAACGCACAGTTTATTTATTCCCAAATGACCTCCACAGATGATAAACTGAATGGCCATTCTTCTGATTGCCCTCTTATCTTTGGCATTTACACCTGGTGGATATGCTTCCTTCTCTAAGAAATTCCAAATATCGTAATACCAGGATTTCTCATCTTGAACCTCATCTATAGCAGCAATCGACTCGTAAGCCAGCACAAATTTCTGGTCGATAATAACTGGACACATCCGAACTCCAAACGGGATGTCTATCATGGAAGATAGAGTTGCTAGTGAATCTGCGAACCTGCTGTTCTCCCTTTAATAGATGAGTAAAGTTCAGCTTCTCAAACTAAGGAATTAACAAGTCCAAGGTCTGGTGATACATTATCATCTTTTCTTCTTTGACTTTCCAATCTCCTTTTGCTTGAGATACAACAAGGTTCGAGTCCCTGATGACGTCCAACCGTTTTGCCCCTAGTTCCAGGGCTGCTTCTAGACCGGCAATGCATGCCTCATATTCTGCTTCGTTGTTCGAGACTTTGAACAGGAGCTTGAATGCTAGAGGGATACGGGAATTGTCAGGTGCCATCAGCAACACCCCTATTCTGTACCCATACTGGTTTGACGATCGGTCAAAGTATATCATCCAAGTTTCATCGTCGATATGCAAAATGGTCTCATCTGGGAATAAGTACTCAACTGCTTCACCCCCTTCCACCGGATGATCGGCTAAGAATTTTGCTACTGCTCTTCCCTTCACTGACTTGCGCGTTACATATTTTAGATCGAATTCGGAAAGCAACAGCAACCAACGAGCTAGCCTACCCGTAAGCGCCGATTTCTCGAATAGATATTTGATGGGATCTAATCTCGAAACTAACATTACAGAGTGAGCTAAAAGGTAGTGCCGCAGCTTCCTGGTAGCCCATACCAAGGCTAAGCAAGCCTTTTCCAACAGTGTGTAGCGAGTCTCATACTCTAGCATCTTCTTGCTCAAATAGTAGATGGCTCTCTCCACTTTGTCCTCTGATTCTTGCGCGAGCATGCAGCCCATTGTAGTCTCAATTACTAAAAGTTACAATATCAACGGTTTCCCCAGTTTAGGCGGTGACAACATGGGTGGATTCTGTAAGTATTCCTTGATTTGTTCAAAAGCAGCTTGGCATCAGCCGTCCCATTGGAATTTCTTTCCTTTCTTTAGAAGACCAAAAAGTGGTTCACAAGTCAAGGTTAATTTTGAGATAAACCGTCTTATGAATTGCACTTTACCCAGAAAGCCTCGGACCTCCTTTTTAGTCCTTGGTGGTGGCATTTCTAAGATGGCCTTGATTTTGGAAGGGTCGACTTCGATACCTCTCTGTGTAATCAGAAACCCTAGCATTTTTCCCGCTATAACACCAAACGCACACTTTTGAGGATTCAGCCGCAATCGAAATTCTCTGATCCTTCGAAAGAACTTTTGCAAGGTGGTGTAGTGGCCCTCTCTATCTTTGAACTTGACAATCATGTCGTCCACATACACCTCAATCTCTTTGTGGATCATGTCATGCAATATCATGGTCGCGGCCCGTTAATATGCAGCTCCAGCATTCTTTAACCCAAACAACATCACTCTGTAGCAGTATGTCCCCCACGGGGTGGTCAAAACAGTCTTCTCCCGGTCCTCGGGTGCCATCATTATCTGATTGTACCTTGAGAAGCCATCCATGAATGAAAGCAAAGCATGCCCCGCTGTGAAGTCCACCAACTCATCGATATGCGGCAAGGGAAAGTTGTCCTTCAGACTAGCTCTGTTTAAATCCCTGAAATCCACGCATACCCTAATCCTGCCATCCTTTTTCGGCACCGGAACGATGTTGGCCAACCAAGTCAGGTATTCGGATACCAGCAGGAACCCTGCATCGATTTGCTTGGTGACTTCTTCTTTAATCTTGAGGGCCCAGTCCGGGCGGATTCTTCTGAGTTTCTGCTTAATGGGTCCGGCCTCGGGGTCAAGAGGGATCCGGTGCTGTACAATCTCAGGATCAATCCCAGGCATGTCTTCATAGGACCACGCGAAAACATCTTTGAAATCTTTTAATAAAGCGACTAAGCGCTTGCGTTCCTCTGAAGACAACGTGGACCCGATCTGGACCAGTCGCGGGTCCTCCCCAGTACCAATATTCACGGTAATGATTTCATCAACTAAAGGTTTAACAAATCTTTCCTGCTCTTAATCAATTAATCGTTGCAAAATCGGAGGAATTTCTTCCTCGTCGTTTTTGTCAAAATTTTGAAAGTCTTGATTCAAGCAATAAATCAAAGGCACAGAAAAGTACTCAGAAACCACATCCACATCATTCTCATTAAGCACATCCAAACCGTCTAATTCTTCTGTTACAACAGACTCAAAAGAGAAAGAAAAAGACGACCTAGACAGGACTGTGGCATCCGGGTTATCACCCCCAGAAATACTGGATTCAGACTCAGTCGAGCTGGAACCTGATTTCGATTCACAAGACTCGGTGGAATCAGATTCTGGCTCACTATCTGACCCGGTGCTGCTTGACAAAAATCCTTCCTCGTACTGCCAAATGAGGGAGGGTGCGATGGATGCATCCAAAATATTTGCTGGTAGGCCCGCATCCGTTTCATTCCCGATCATGGACACCGAGAAGTTATCCCCCAAGCACTTCTGTTCGATCGGAGGATCTAAAAGTAGACATGCCAGCGCTACCCCCATTTCACTTTCGGCGTCCTCATAATCCACTTTCTCATTCTGTTTAACCTCAACTGTTGGGTCTATCTGCTCTTCAGCAACGTCATCCCCGGATAACTGCAGATCAAAGAAGATCTCAAAACCTGGTACGCGCTTCCTCTCCGCGTTTAGCCATGGCTTTGGGAAGCCACAAAATGGAAAGTCCTCCCCCTCCCAGACGAAGCGTCCGTTTAGGGTACCCTGAATGGGCCGGTGCATTAACTCAAAAGGCTTCCCCACCTGCTTCACTCTGGCTCTCCCAGCCATCTCCTTACCTTTCCTTATCCAATCCTCTTTGGTGGGCAAATAACCCAAGCCAAAGGTGTATGGGTTGTGTGGCACTTCGGCCAATGCTGCAATGCCCTTCCAGCCGCTCTTTCCCAATTCCATCCCGGGGATGTGTCAATGCTTGTTCATAAGATATACTGATTGAGCACTGACATACGACCCCTCATTAACAGCCATGATGTTCTGCATGACCTGGGCCTCAGCCAAGGTAAAACCAGATAAGAACACATCCTCCATACCGTGCTCAATTTCCAAAACTGGCGTAGATACTTCTGGCGGTGGATGGATCGATGAATTCCCAAAAACAATGGCTACTCCCTTCCTATGGG
This sequence comes from Camellia lanceoleosa, assembly GCA_025200525.1. NCBI lineage: Eukaryota > Viridiplantae > Streptophyta > Magnoliopsida > Ericales > Theaceae > Camellia > Camellia lanceoleosa. The sequence continues at coordinate 15,830,245 of CM045767.1, read as the reverse complement.
GGTATTTCACCATCTGATGCAGGGTGGACGAAACTGCCTTCACCTGGTGCAGCCACGACCACCCCAAGAGCAGATTGAAAGTTGTAGGAACTTCTAAGACGTGAAAGTCTATTTCATGCTGTCCTGGCCCAACCTTGGTCTGAATTTTCACTGTCCCCATTACTTCTCTGCTCGTGTTGTCATATGCCCAAGTCACCTGGGCTGTCGGCACAAAGTCCGCAGTCTTTAAACCGATTGCATATGCAGGTCTTGCCGAGCACACATTGATGGTGGACCCTGTGTCTACAAGCACCACGAGTATCCATTTGTTTCTACACTCCACAGAGATGTAGAGTGGCTTGTTATGGTTCGCACCCTCAGGTGGCAATTCCTTGTCGGAGAAAGTCAACATCGGGGTAGCTCCTCCTAGGAAAACTAAGCCCACCAGCTGTTCGGGTGTGGTGTCTATTGAGAGCTTGGCCTTGTCCATGGCCGATAAGACAACTTGTCGATGCACTCGCGATGCCATAAGCAGTCCCCAGATGGAGATGTCTGCCTGTATCTTTTTCAACTGCTTCAGTACAGCTTCCTCTTCGAGTTGCTTCTCTTTCTGTTTCTCCGCCTCCTTATCCTTCCCAAACACCTCCAGCTGATCTAGGTATGGAGGCCTGAAATACCATCCACTCCTAGTCATATGGTCAACTTCACCAATGTACCAGGTATCGTCTGGTTGGTTGCTCCCCCAATCCTCATCTGTGTAGGCAAGACATAGATCATTGTCCTCCCACCACATTCCACTGGCAGCCGACAAGCACTTGTCCGGCTCTGCTTCTACTGTCCTTGTACTCACAGTACTTTCAGTCCCCTTATGGGTTTTAGCTTTTCGAATTCTCTCAGAATCCTCAAACTTTTCCCGTTCCAACTGCGTTAGTACAGCTGTCTGTTCAATCATTCTCGCATTCTCAATGCCCAAGTCCTGAGCGAAATTCTTAGCACCGGCGCTCCCCGGCGATGCACTCCGATTCCTGACCCTTCTGGCCACAACTGATGTCCTCGCCCCTGACGAGCCCCGTTCCAACTGAGCTCTGTCGACAACATCCGGTAGGTCATCAAGCCACCCGGTGACCCCTGCTAACTTCTCAAAATCTGACCAGTTAACCACCAAGCCCTCTGGGTTTTACTCATTGAGAAATTGGAGGTTATCAAAGTCCCCTTCCACAGCTGCCAGGTCATCTATCCTCTGACCTGATTCATCCCCAGATCATACAAAGCTACGCTTTCACGGCAATTCAAAGTTCGGCCCAACCTGGCCCACTGATAGAATGTAGTCACTCGGACTGTATATCTTCTCAAAAAAACTCCCAGATTCCTCAGATTCTGACTCAACAATCCCATTCTCCTCTGAAATCTCCCCTGTTTTGTCTTCGACAGTCACCACCATTGGTTCGGGTTGGGTTCTGGAGATGTCCAACATGCACAAGTCAATGCAGTTAGGAAGGAGCACCTCCGGCTTGGGTAGGTGGGATGGGGTGATATATATGCTAGGATCGTAAGGCACGACCCCAGTCTGGATAAAGTTGATTCTTTTGGGAGGTGGAGCTTGGTTGTGCGGTGGGAGAGGGTTTGTTGTAACATTGGGTTTTTCGAGAGGCACAATCACCCCGTTATCAATGAGATCTTGAATCTCATGACGCAATCGGAAGCATTGGTCGGTCTCATGACCGTGCTGTTGGTGAAATGCGCAATATTTGGTGGGGTTATGGGTAGGGGGAAGTTTTTCCAGCAATGGTCGCAGCTCCAGGGGCTTCAAGTGCCCTTTTCTGATTAAAACCCCCAGAGCTTTGGACATGGGCATATATAGTGGAGTGAAGGCTCTTTGGTTTTTGGGCGGGTATTTGGCTGTTTGTGTATTACTTCTGGACGCACCGGAGAATGGCGTAGCTGCCATGGTTCTTGGAGGGCGAATGGTGGTGACCATACTCACTTCCGAGGCTCTTGTAGTTGCAACGCCACTCGGGCCTACATTGGTGTTGCGGTTAAAGGTTCTCCTGGGTTGCTCTCTATCATTATCGATCATGCCTTGCTTCAAGGCATCCTTAATCTGTACTCCCATTTCATGTAGATCTGAAAAGGTATGGAAGGGGAGCAAGATCATTTTCTGCATCAGCTTAGGCTGGAGATTGGGCACAATCATCCAAATTTGATCTTTATCGGTGGGCCTTAGGGTCATCATTGAGGCCTTGGCCCTCCATCTGGTTACGAACTCCGAAAAGCTCTCGTTAGGCTCTTGTCTTGTAGTCTCGAGATCACGGGTTGTAATCTCGATTTGCGTGTTATATGAGTACTGTGCAATGAACGCCTCGGCCATCTCATCCCATTTCCTCTTAACATCATCTTCCAATTTTGCATACCAAATGGCCGCCACACCCGACAGGGTTCGGCCGAACAGAGACAGCTTCTGTAGTCTGGTGAGGCCCATCAGCCTTAAGATATCTGAAAACAACCTCAGGTGTACCATGGGGTCTCCGAACCCATCAAATCGGTCAATATGCGGCATCTTGAATTGGTTCGGCAACGTCACAGTTACGTTGGTATACCCGTCCTCAATGTTAGGGATGGTCTTGATTCCTTGGGATTTCTTAAACATCTTTTCCAGTTTGCTCAGCTTTAATGCGATGGGGTCCACTTCAGACTCGAAGAGAGAATCCGGTACATTGATAGGCGTGGGCGCCTTGGATAGTTGCGGTAGAATCGGGGGCAGAGCCGGCCCCGTTGGAACGTCTGTGTCCTCTTGGATATTCTGGACATTTGGTGTCTCCTCGGGTATCGGAACCCTTGGTAGGAGAGGAGCTTGATGTGAAACAGATGCCCCGACTTGCTGTAGCCTTATGATTAGCTCTGCTTGTTCAGTCATAACTGTGGCCTGTTGTTTGGCGAACTCCGCCTGTCGGACAGCGTCTTGCTGCATAGTTTTCATGCTCTCTTGGAGCTAGTGCACAATCTCCTCTAAACTTGCCATACTGCTCTGATCTAGCTATATTGCCGATATATGTTCCCTCTCTGCGGGAGAAACAGGATTTTGATTTTGACTATACCTAGGCGGGGTGGACGAAGCCCTCTGAACTGTCTGTCGAACTGATATCCTCTGCCTAACTGCCCTCCGTTTGGTAACCGTGGGTAGAGAATGATACACTGGTTGTCCGTCTACCAGATCCTCAAATCGATGGAGTCAATGACCTCTTGTCCAAAGTGCTTGGGGGATATCTGCTTGGTCCAAAGCAATTGTGCTAAACTACCTAGCAAAAAGATAAATAAAGCAGTAATAAGGAAATAAACAACCAGAAAAACGGGCAGCATAACAGTGTAAATAAACACACAAGACACAGTTGGGCATCACAACACGCATTGATAAGCTGAATACACTATTCTCAGACGATGATCATTGTTCCCGATTTGCTACCCCCAAAACCGAACCTGATACCCGCTGATAACTGATTCCCAAAATACTGAACTAGTACCCGCAGGCCTGATACCCAAACTTGTGAGCTAATACATGCATTCCTGTAGAGGCCAACTCTAGAAGCACATAACAGATAAGTGAGAGCCAAAACACCCCTATGTTGGGGTAGGGTTTTCCTGTCCGATTTTGTCAAGAACTAGGATTTCACTACGCACACAGCGGTTTCAAACAACCTATCATCGGGTAGTAAGCTCTCTTAGCTTGAAATGGTCACTATGGATTCCGAATATGTACTAGGTCGAATGGTCAAAAGGGTGGCCCGATAAAACCGGGGTTTGTGTTCCCATATTGGCAGAGCCCGTAACCGGTAAGTCTTATGGCACGCAGCCTCTGGCAAACCGCTCAGGAATAGCAGATGGCAAACACAGTGTCCTAGGCGCACCAATGCACATGCAATGCAAAGAAACACATAAGTGTAATCAAAACAAGATATCATGAGTTCGAGTCAAGCTCTCTAAACTCTCCAGTAGAGTCGCCAGAAACTTTAGACGTCCCCGAACGCCTCGGGAGGGAATGCCGTTTTGTTCATTGGGCTTACTACAGTTCGGACTCAAATTGTCACGGTTCTTAATCTGAACCAAAGAGTCCAAATCCGGCAAATCGTTTTTGGAAAACAAATTTTTGTAAAGAAGTGCCAAACATGGACTGCTTTGCCAGATACAAAGTTGCCACCTAAATATTTTTTATGGGGGAATTAAGGAAACCCTGACTCGTTTGCCTAAGGCCACGTGTCCATCATCACCAAAGTTGCCTTGGCTCGAGAACTTGGGTACGATTGGGGAAGGTCAGCTATGAGCACCCCCGCTCGCCCGATCAAAGATCGGCCTCTACTAACCGTGATATCTTGTTTTGAAAACATTATGTGCTATTATTCCGGTTAATTAGCTAGAATTTACTACGTGATGCATACAACACACAAGTATAGACTAGACCGCCTAATTTGGAACAAAGCATTGCATATCCGTTTGCTTGGAAAATAGTTTGAGGTTTGCTACTCGCAAGTAGGCTAAAACACAGATTTTGATGAATTGTTCCAATTCAAGCGATCCAACCTTCACCCACAAGCAACCAGGCAGTTATATCATTTAAGCACATAGCCTCATGGTAAAGCATGCTAACATGACAACACTCACACGCATGCAAGGATGCTAAAGCGTAAAAACTTACCGAGTACTCCGAGCCAAAACAGAAACTAGTTAGTAATCATATGCATGATCCTAGTTCATGTTGAGGTGGCTAATGCAACACATGCAAGATGCAACTACTATAGGCTCGGCTATTCTAAGATGGCATATGATGATGTTACAGTTAACACGTATTCAACATAGAATTGAAATACAAATGCAGTTAGTATGATGCGCCGAGCCCGGTGCATGCAACACGAATGAATGCATGCAAACATGCTATCATAAGTATGCTAATAGAAACATAACCTAAACTAACCATCGAAAGCTAGTAAATAAAAGGAAAGAAAGACGTTGGGTTGGAAGACATACACACACTCACGCACACTTATTACATAATTGCCCTCACTCAGAGGTCTGAATAAATATTACAAAACAAATAAATAATTGACTATTCTAGCTAATTAAATATTACAAAGAATTCTAATTAATTAACAAATTAATTACAGAAAGAAGGTGGCCGCAGCCTTGCCTCAGAATGCGTGAATGATGCATGCTTGACTCGCCTTGCTTGGAAACCCGTACCATGCCACTATTGCCTCTGTTTACACTGCCTTGCTCCTCTGAAAATTATGAAAGTTGCCAGAACTGCTTTGAACTTCATCCTGATTGTTTTGGAGTTCCACCGGCCAGAACAAAAGGCCACCGGCCATGGAAAGGGATTATCGGCTAGAGCTTATGTCATCGGCTGGACACTGATGGCCGGTCGGCACTGTAAGTGGCCAGTCGGCCATTTCTTCCTGCAAAGCCCTGTTTTGACAGCAGCAAAGGGCAGACAGTGCATGGTATGGAATTTTCGAAGCAATGTGTGCATGGCCACTCTCCCAATCATGCTATAGACTCAAGGGAGTATGGCCCTCGGTACTCGAGCCATCAATCACGCATTTCAATGCATGATGGCCAAAGACACCAAGTTTGCAACTCAATGTAAATGCATGCAACAAAACACATGAGTGCTAACGCCCTATCATGTTGAGATCAAGGGGATCAGCGACCGAGGAGTGAGACGTGTTTCATCACTTTGAGTACGAACACTCCTCAACCCTCATGCTTAGTTTGACACCCCAAACCAAGCAAAATGCTATGCATGTGTGCCATATACAATGCAAAGTAATGCAGCTAATGCAATGTAACACGAGCATGCTAACTAATGCAACATGACATTACCTAATCATGCAAGCTAAACCAATGCAATATGAACATGTCAAGCATACAACAAGACCATGTAATGCAACTAGCTAAACAACATGCAAACATGCGAACATGATACAATGTAAGCATGCAACCAATGCAACGCAACATGTCAGACATGCAAAGTATGCAAAGATGGACTTATACTAAAATGAGAAGGCCTCAGCCCATCCCAAAACAGTGGCCAAAGTGCATGGAAGTGATGTACTAAACACCTTCAAATGTGCACATATGGAAGTCTAACACTTAGGCATGCAAGAAGTCAACTCTCAAGCGTATTAAGAAGAGACAAACATGGACAAATCACCAACATAACAAACTCTGAAAACATGTAAAAGACAATGCCAAATCCACTATGTTATGCAAGCGAGGCATGCAATAATGACTAAAACTTGAAGCCAACAAAAGGGTCCAAACCATGGCTATGTCAACCAAACCCCAAAGGATCAAAATGACCTAGAACAGTCCTAAAGCACTCCAAAACAGGACTAAATCATGCATGGACTATGGTCAAAACATGCCAAGAAAAGGGGCCCAAAATAAAGGGCATTCAAAGCCACAAAATGGAGTATTACCCTACACCTACCCCAACCACTCATGGTATGGATTATGCAACCCAAAAGAGAGTTTTAATGCATCAAAATGCACCCAAAAACCCTCTGATATGGCAGCCCAAATGACTTAAACAAAAGGCATGCACTATGACTCAAACATGGAGCATAAGATCACATTTCTTCAAGGCATTGAAAGGATAACAAATGCAAGCATGTAAGCACAAAACATGGACTGAAATGACATAATAAGTGATTCCAAATCACTGAAACAGCCAAGGTAATGCATGCTAATGACTCACACACCCGATGCCAACATGCTAGAATGCAAAGGGACTGTACAAAGCATGAAAGGTGTGACCAAATCAACACCCAACAGACCTCAAGCATGATGAAACATGACCAAGAGCTTCACAAAGCTAGGCAAAAATATGCAAGCATGGTGGTCTAATGGCAAGATGCATTTCTAGGCAAAATGGAGGAATACAAGGCAAGTGTATAATGCATGAAAGGGGCCATGAATCTGACCAAAAACAGAAGCATATTGTGACCTAATAACACCCAAAAACCTCTGAAATGGAGCCAAAGACAACTAATCATGCATGCTACCTTTATAAGCCAAAAACATGAACAAATGAGAGACAAAGGAAGGGGGGTGTCCCTCCCCTATGCAAGACCTCAAAACCTCTTCTTCACCACTAAAAATCCCCTGGATTTCAGTGGTGAGAAGGCCAACACACTAGGATTCCAGAAGCTCAACAAAGAAAGCACAAAAAGGGCCAAACAAGGCCTAAGAGGGGGAGGTCGACCCCCAACACCAAAGTGACCTTAATGAAGCATCTTAAGCATGCAAATACAAGAGTTTTTTCAGTTATACAGTCTAAAACAGCATGCAAAGTGGGTTAAAAACTAGTGCAAGAATGGGGAATATAAAGCAAATAGTGTTACCCTTGAAGAACACTTGAAGAGCAGCAACCTCAGCCCCCTCCTTATGATAAAAACCAGCTCAAAACTCCAAGAACAACCTCTCAATACCTCCACAACTAAAGTAAGGTGTGATACTAGGTGACTTAGTGCAAAACTAAGACCAAAACACACTTTTAGGCCCTCTAACACACACAAATGAAGAGAGAGGGGGAGATATAAAGAGTGAAGGTGTATAAAACAGATATATGTGATATTAGGTCTGGTTTTGCTGAACCCCTTCAAAGGAGAGGGAGGGCCCTCTTATATAGACAAACAAAGGTGCTAAGCTTCCAAGAGAAGCTAATCAAAAGGGATCAAGGCTTCTTAAAAAAGCTAAGGCAAAGGGGCCAAGGCTTCCTGAGGAAGCTGAGACAGGGGTTCAAGCTTCTTGAGGAAGCTAAGACAAAGGTCCAAGCTTCCTCAAGAAGCAAGGCCAAAAGGGTGCAACTCCTCCATACACGTGTATGGAGGACAAGTCCGTGCACTCCAGCTGGCACAGCTGGCATGCACCATGCCTAAAAAAGGCAAAAAGGAGATATCAGCCAGAAAAGGAGTCCATCGGCCAAATATATGGTCGGCCGACCACACAAAGAGCCGACCGGCCATCACCAATGGCCGGTGGAAAGAAAACAAGGCCGGTGGCCCGAAGCTAAGGCCGGTGGGTACCAGGGATAGCTAACAAGCTATTCTCTACCCTCAGGTGCAAGAAACAAACAAGTGTTTGGTCCAACCAAGCACAAGACAGTCGAGTTGAGAGATCCCGAGGCAAGGTGCGTAGCCGAGACCTCCGAGTGTTCAAACGGTGACGTCTAAGTCTTGAGGACGATCAAGAATGAGGTGTCTACATGTACCATATTCACTGATACTGGAGGAAACAAACCAAATTAGATGGCTGGCTGTGCCTGTTTCTCCTCTTGGCCACCTTGTTCAGTTACTTCAGAAACATCTTCCATACTGCATTCTGGCACTTCATTACTAACACACTCCTTCGAATGGTCTTTTTTGACTGGCTTTTTAACCAAAAACGTCTGTTCAGCCATGAAGGCTTCGAACATTTCTTCCTCAATCATTTCTTTCTTTTGGTCTAGGCCAACTTCTTCTTCTGTCTCACTATCACTCTCCATCAAAGCCTTCTCCAATCCTGCTAAACTGGACTTCTCTCTGGCTTTTAGTTCAGAGTGAATTTCGGCCAAATGTTCTCTGCTACAACCCATTTTATCTTGTAGAGTTGGTTTTGGAGTATGGTCTGACTTTGGATTCTTCTTTCCTTCTGTCTAGACCAATGAAGAGCTTCCTCCACTTTCTTTCAAGTCTTTTTGGTATTGAGTGTACCTACGTTGAATCTTCCTCCTTTGTGATCTAGAAATTACGGGGACCATATTTGGTTCCTTTATTTTTGGGTGTTTAAGCAATACCCAATTGTTTGGAGCCACCAAATGAGGTTTGACCATCCTACCTTGGTTTTCAACAACATCTCTTTGAGAAGACACTTCCCTAGGTTTGTTCTGCATCACAAACCAATCTGGAACTCCAAGTACCCATGAACTTATTGGCTTAACTGTTGAACTGTTTCTTTCCTCCTTCGAAGCCATCTTCGAAGTTGGCTGTGAAGGCCACTACTTGGCTCTGACTTCACATTTTGGGCCTAACTCAGGCCTTTGATGAAGGTAGCCACTTTCTGTCCTGCATGAGACTGGTCTAGGGGGCCAATCTCTAGCATTGATTCCATAAACTGAATCCTTCTCCAGTCTCTTTTCAGAATGACTATTCTCCATTCTGTAATAATTAGGTGGCCTGGACTCATATAAAGGTCTCTTGCCTTTAGAATGCATTCTATCAGCTGTTGGCTCAACCATTAATGGTTACTGCCTAACACTAGTTGGGTATTGCCTTTTGTTATAAGCATTGGTTGGTTTAGGACGCCTTTGCACATCCTTGTAATACTGCTTCCCATCAATTGGAAGCCCTTTCAACCACTTGTAGCTCAGTCTGCACCTGGGACACATCCTTTGCATTACAGCTGCCTCTCAGGAATCGTCATCCAGTGCTTCTTCGTCAGAGTCTTCCTTCTGGTATGAAAAACCTTGTCCAATAGCTGTAGATTTCCAGTGTCTTTCTTGATAGTTGTCTGGTTGGCAACATGCATCTGCACATTGACTCCTTCCAATTCTTTCAAGGACAAGTTCTGGAAGTCTGGCATAATGACATTGGCTGCCACCTCTCCAATTTCTGGAAATGGATTACTGTCCATTCCCATGGCTTTATCTGCTTTAGCTGGGAATTTTAAACTTCCTTTCCGAATTTGTTCTTGGATCCTGTCTCAAAAAACAATACAGTTTTTAGTCAAGTGAGACCAAGAATTATGCCATTTACAATACACTTTTCCTTTAAGTTCATCCGGAGATAGAATTTTGACTCCTTTTGGTAACTTAAGGAAGTTGGCCACAAGCAAATGATCAAAAATGTCATCTGCCTTCGTTAAATCAAAAGAGCATTTCTTATGAAGGTCTTTCTTTTTAAACTGCTGGTCAATTGTTGTGTCCTTATGAATTAATGCCTCACAGATCACAGGTTCTTTTACCACAATCTCTGCTGCATCAATCTCATAATTAGGATCTCTATAATATGTCTTGTATGATGCATTATTTCGATCTTGTTCCTCCTCTAGTAATGCTTTATACCTAGACACCTTATAAGTTAGTTCCACCAAGTTTCTAAACTCAGTTGAGTCAAACTTCTTTCGAAGCCTAAACTCTAAGCCATTTTGAGCCAATCTCACAAATTCTGGCTCTGGTAGGATGACCCTACATTTGTTTCGTGCTCTTTTAAATCTGGCAATAAACTGAGTAGCCTTCTCATCAAGCCTATGACTCAATCTGGCCAAGTCTGCCATGGAAACCTCTGGCTCCGATTGGAAGAATTGGGCATGAAATGCCTCTTCCATTTGTTGCCAAGTTTGGATAGAGCCAGGTGTAAGGTTAATATACCAAACAAATGCTCCCCCGGTTAGAGAATTTGGGAATAATCTTAACTTCATATAGTCATTATTAGTAAATTCACCGTATTGAGCAGCAAACCTAGCAACATGCTCCACTGTTGACTGGTTTCCATTCCCATAAAAAATGGCAAAATCTGGTATCCTGAAACCTCTTGGGTATTCATGTACCCTATCTACCCATTTTGGGTACGGTTTCCTGTACACAGGAGTCTGGATCCCCCAAGCCATCGGTCCACACATCTCTCTAACAATATCAGCAATTTGGTCCTTAGGGACCATATTTTGTGCCTACTGAACCACTACTTGAGGGACAAACACAGGGTTTGGTGGACAACCTTGTGCCTGGGGTCCTCTTGGTCCATAAGGTGGTATATTTGGGACTGGTTGTCCCTGTGGTGCCGATTGCTGTTGGCGGTGTGGGTAACCCCTTTGAGCTTGTCCTACTAAAGGTGTTGGAACTGGTGTTGTGTCTCTTCCATTTGTAGGAAAACCTTCCAACACCCCAGGTATAAATTCGAACAAGGGATTAGTGAACCCCCTCGTACTAGGTATGGCTTCGAACATGGGATTTGGGACCATTCTTATGCCATTCTCTTGTACTAGGCCAGATCCGCTAACATGCATGGCTTCACTGTTAAGTACTGATGCATTTTGACCTGCCATAGGCCTCGAAATAGGTTCATACCAAGACTGAGGTGATGGTCTTTCATAATTTTGATTGCTAGTTTAACCATTAGAATGACCATTAATTTGCATAGACTGTTTATTTCTAGCCAATCTTTACTGAGGGACATTTGGAATATCTTCCGTGTGTCTTGTGTTTGTTGGTTGGTGGATATTCATTTGATCCAAAAAGGATATTGCTCACCTTTCCATTGTATTCATTAACTGCTATCTCATGGCATCTACTAGGCCACCTTATGGATTCATTGGCTGAGTAGATGGAACAGTGGATGTTCCAATTCATTGGCCTCGTCCAATGTTCTGAACATGTGGTACTTGTTCCGAAGTGCTGGTCTGTTCGACCATAGGTTCTGATAAAATAGGTGTCTCCACAGGATGTGTTGTCACATTATCCTCTAGATTAGGTATTTCTATCTCTCCTTCTACGCCTTCTTCCAAGCATTCATTTTCTCCTTGTCTCCTACGTCTAGCCATTTCAATTAGTCCCACCAGGCGTGCCAAAAATATATGTTGGCTTTTTGGCTTTCGAAGGTTATTTTTGTAATTATGAGCGTGCCAACAAGGATCAATCAGTCCTTACAGAAAATTAATTGCCAACCAATTATCAGACGATTGTGTTTTAGTTCTTTCAGCCTCAATGAAGAGGACTTTTACTGGTGGCTTAATTTAGGAGAATTAAGCAAATAACAATTAAATGAAGAACAATTGAAGCATTTCATAAAAATGAAAAAACTTACAATGATCCAAACTCAGCGTCGTAGAAGTTTACAGCAACAATCTACTTGAAACTACTCTTATGAACGAAGTGCAATGCAGGGATTTTAAAGCACAGAAATGTAAAGAACAGGAAATGTAAAACTGGAAAGGAAATAAAGTAGAATAAGACTGGTTTTTTGGATTTGAGTCTGGGCCTTTTTTCTAGGGCCTTCTCTGCTATTTATACTTCTTAATGATGACCATCGAACTGCATTTCCAACCGTCGAACTGCTCCTCCATGATCGCTAACCATGTTACCTTATAATTAGCTCTACTATGTCATCACTTGCAGTTAGGCTTCCCTCATAATTTTGAATTTGAATGTGAGTAACCGTTGAACCCACATCACTTTGCATCTCTTTACTAATCCAATGCTACTCAGATCTCGTAATCACAAATACTAACTGCCACGTGTACGATCATGATCGAAGATTTGAATAGTCTTTCTATATTACCTTTATTCTGTCACGCATCAAATTGTAATTGGCTTATACAAAATATGTAGCCAACAATATCTCTCTAAACAAAGGCCACCAAGATGATATATATATAGTGTTTGGCAATTGGTTTTTTGAGTTAAAATAACACTAAAAATAAGTTTAAATAATTAATAAAATAAAATATCACATTAAATTCATAATCATTTTATTTTTTTCTCATAAATATCATATTTAACTATAAAATATCTAATTATCTTTTTAAATATAATTATTTTAACCTATTAAAATAACCAACTATCCAAACACGCCAATGGAGAGACAGAGCGAGAGCGCCCCAAATGTGTGTGTGTGTGTGTGAACATGTACAAATGTGGATCACATCACCATTTTCTTTTCAGCACGTTTTCCCTCTCTCACCCCGTTCGTACAATTTCTATCGATCACACTTTTTTTTGTTTTTTTGAACAGTATCAATCACACTTCTTTTTTTTTTTTTTTTTTTTTTGATGAAAAAAAGGATGTTCTGTGAGGACATCACTACATCTGTAGGCCCAGGCCCCGAGGTAATCGGTTGCCGGCCTGATTTAACCCAACCCAAAGGAAGGGACCCACCACTGAGGCACTAGTGGAACTCATCAACCACTCCAGCCATGACCAAGTTTCGATTGGAATACAATGCGAGGTCTTAGAAAAGAGTCCCTAAAAAATCCAAGATTTTTACACCCTAAGAAGTCAAACTTGACTCATAACTGTAGAAAGACAATACCTTCACTACTGAACCACCACCCTCGATGGTCGTATCAATCACACTTCATGGAAGAGTTTATACCCAAAATTACAAAGAGTAATAGTAGACACCCCTTTGAGACTGTATGCTTGTGTATGAACATGTACAAATGTGGATCACATCACCATTTTCTTTTCAACACGTTTTCCCTCTCTCACCCCGTTCGTACAATTTCTATCAATCACACTTCACGCCAAGAGCTTATACCCAAAATTACAAAAGAGTAATAGTAGACACCCCCTTTGAGAGTCAAATATATTTTGATGTTATAAGGAAGAATAAAGATTTGTGACTCGAATTTCAGGCACCCCGAATGCCCCTAATGCCCAAAACGACGTCGTTTTGGGCATTAGCCTTTTTTTTTTTTTTTTCTTCCTTTCCGCCATTTTCGACCTCCAGAGACCTCTGAGTTCTGAGAGGAGAGGAGAGGGAGAGCGAGAGAAAGAGAAGAGAGGGATCGTGCCTCCGGCCATTTTCGACCTCCTGTAGCCCTCGTTATCCTGACTCGTCCGCCCGCCCGCCGATCGCCGCCTCTGCCATCGCCGACTCTGCCATCACCGATCTCCGCCTCCAGCCTATTTTTTAGGCCCCCTCCAGTCCCCCTCACCCTCCCCCTCCTCCTCCCCCTCCCCTTCCCTCCCCCTCCTCTGCTTCGTCTTCTTCGTTCTTCTGTCTGAAAAAAAAAAAAAAAAGACGACGAAAACGACGTCGTTTTCGTTTCCGGGCAGATTCGGGGCAACTCATTCGAGCTCCGAATCACAACTGTATAAGGAAATAAAGTTTTATGAATAATATAGGTTTGGTTTAAAGTGTGAATTGATTTTTTGATTTTTTTAATTTTTTAATTTGGAGTTAATGATTATCGTTTAGGATGAACTTTTTGATTTTTTTAACTTTTGTAATAGAGAAAATAAAATAATAATGATTTGAATGTAACATTTTATTTTATTAAGTTTTTTAGTATGTTTTGTCTTTTTATGACTATTTTACCTTTTTAATCCCAAAAATTCTCATGCCAAACGAGAGCATAATTAAATATGTGACAAATTAAAAATTCACAACTATCATTTCACATCAAATATTTTTCAATTATAAACGTATGGTCCAAATTTAATACATATGGACGGCTTAAAATACACTATTTTAATCTCAATCTCTATTTATTTTCTAGTCAATTTCATGGTACACAATTCTTGGACGTACACTCTATTTGGTTTTCGGAATTTTCAAATGGGGTGAGATTCTCTCATGTCCTCATCTAGACTGGAGAGGCGCTGTCCAGGCCGTAGGGCCTATCACAAGTTTCATTATCATTCATAAAAAATTAAGTTAATTTGATAATTGTAATATTTTCATCTTATAGCATTTATCTAAAAAAAAATGGATGTTCTATTTTTAAAAATACACTTGTTGTTGATTTTTTTAAAGAAAAATATAATAAAATAAAGATTATCATATCGACTTAATTTTTTTTATGAATGATATATACAAAGAGTCCTAAAAATAAGCAGTTCAGATCATTGAAACATGACCCACGATGTACCCCACAAGCCTTAAATAAGGACCGAAGAAAAACCCCACCCTTCTTAAAAATAATTTTTGAGTTCAATTCGTATTTTTTGATTTTAATAATTTTTTTACTTTTCGATAATCAGTTATGACACTAGTAGTAACTTCTTGTGACCAATATTACTAACTTCTTGTAGAGATACTAAAAATAATTTGATCATAACATTTGCAATAATTAATAAGGAGAATCACTCAACAGTAAAACATAAAAAATAAAATTACACAAATATAGAAGGGTGTAATTCAGAGTTGTACTCTCATAGAGTTTGAATTGCATCTCATCACAAGATAAGATGCACCCATTATGTTTGTGATAATACAGTTCGTTCTCGTGGATGGGTCGGACTGATCCAAGTTCTTCAAGTTCAGGTCCAAATGGTCAAGCCCTCAAGGTGACCTGTAAACAAGTTCAACGGGGAACGGGGTAGTCCCCCAGTGAACCCTTCAACGAGTAAATCAGTAGAAGAAGTAGAGTATGTAGAGAGAGAGAGAGAGAGAAAGAGATAGAAACTTAACCTTCTTCTTGTCTTCGATGCTTGCTTATATCCTTTGGTAATCATTTCACTGTCCCTTCCAACGTGCCCACATCGCCGAAAGCCTGTGTTGTAGCTTACCTTGTTTAGGGTAAGGGGGCGTTGTTCCGATGGAGAGGTGTTGTCGCAATAAATGCTGTGATGGGCTGTATTAATGGTGATGTGTTGTGGCAATAACTTTGCAGATCTTTGTCTGCTGATGTGGCATGTCCTACACCTGCCATGTGTCCGAATGTCATTGGCACTTCATGCCCAGTTGTCCTCCAGTTGTCTTGGACTTTACCAACCGGGTTATGTGTTGAGTAATTTTTCTAAATTAATCTCACAAATATCATAATTTGATATAAATCTTTTCAAGGGCTTATTGAATTGAATGTTTATTAGAGCACTTGGAATATCAAATGATTGCACATTAAATTGACATTTACATGTTTAGTTATTATATTTATTTAAGAGTTTTTGTTAATGAATGCCATTAGAACACTTGACAAGAAGCTTGGCATACTTGTTAACCAATGTCCTTAGGGCACTCGTTAACCAAACCCTATAGTTAATTAGGGTATTTGACTTAATATTTGTATAACATTTTTTGTAGTGTGAGGTCTTATGTTCAACTTCTATATACAAGAGTTTAATATCTGTTATGGTGGTAGTTTATTTTTCCCTCACTATAGGGAATATTCTATTTGATAATATAAATATTTTTTATATTTATAATTACTTTCCACAAAAAAAGTTAGTTAGCATTATATTAGTTAGATTGTAATCATCCCCATTCTAAAGTTATAATGGAGGATTTCTATTACGTTATCTAAGGATTTGTAATAATTCTTTCTAAATTCAAAATATTAATAATTTTCATAATTATTTCACAAGCTTTAAATAATGTAATGAATATCTTTCATTAAAATGGAGAGGATCGAAGAAGGGGATGTTGTGCCTCAAATTCGACACCGTTTTATTGCCTTTCAAATCTAATTGGTTTTATCACCGTTTTGTTGCCTTTCAACACTCTCAAATTTTTCTTTATCCTTTATCCTGTAATTCTCTATCTCTTTATAATATATATTTATGATTAGTATATATATACATAAATAATGATATACAAATAAAAATTTTATATAAAATTTTTATGCAAAATGATGTGTTTTAATATGGATATTTCATTTTTAAAATAAGGATGTAAAATGATGTGTTTTGTAAAAGATGACTTCTATTTATAAAAATGAGGTTGTCATATTATTTTTTGGTGATATCTTTATAAATAAATAAATAAAAATTATAAATAGAATTTTTTTTCCCTACTCTATATATATGCAAAGTCATATTTAACTAGAAGTGATAAATGAACCAAACAGTTCAAAATCGACTCGTGTTTGACTAGTTAAAATTTTTTGAATTTGTTTAGTTAGGTTAAATATGCCAATATTGAATATCTTTTGAAACTCATTAAAATTTTCAAATCAACATTGAACAATTAATTTCTTATTCAAATTATTTTAATAAGTCTAAAACTATATAAAACTATCAAACAATTCAAGCTTAGCTCGAAAAAAGTTCGTTTTAGATTAACTAGAATATTCAATGAACAAAACTTGAATGAATTTTAAAATTCATAAAAATTGTCAAATTAAACTTAAACAATTAATTGTTCGTCTCATTCAACTATGTTTGGAAATCATTTTGAGTGCTTCCAAATCATTACTTGTTTGGTTTAGTTATTCAAATTACTCTTTTTTTTTTCTTTTTTTTTTTTGTGTTTTATAAAATAAAAAAATCATATTTTAAATGCACCTATTCTAAATGCACTTAAAAATTAAAATATATGTGCAAAAATAAAAAAAATTCTAAATTAAATAAATCTAAAATATTAAAAAAATTAATGTAAACAAAAAAAAAACGTTTTACTAAAATAAATATTGAAAAATAAAAGATTCAAACAATTTTTGAGTTTGAAAACTAGAAAGAGTGAAATTGATTTGAAGTTGAACATTTCCAACCCTTGTTTTATTTTTCTTTGATGCTAAACTTGTAAAGCAACAAAAAGCAATTGAGATTTCAAACAGCAGCAAAACGGTGTCGGATGCTGTGCTTGTCGGGAGAGGATTAGTCACACAATCACATTGCAGGAAGGAAAACAAGATTACTGCGGACGGCGCCGAAATTGTTTGCATCTTCTCATGAAGTGTCCCACACCTGCCCTTAAATCGTTGGTTTCTACTTTAGGAGACAATAACAACATACTCCTCCTATTTAGATTTGCATTGCATGCTCATCAATTCACCCATCTCATGGCTTTTGCATCAATTTTCAGTAATGCTAGGCAACACAGAAATTAAATACTCAAGAA
This sequence comes from Camellia lanceoleosa, assembly GCA_025200525.1. Taxonomy (NCBI): domain Eukaryota; kingdom Viridiplantae; phylum Streptophyta; class Magnoliopsida; order Ericales; family Theaceae; genus Camellia; species Camellia lanceoleosa. Next base: position 15,812,737 of record CM045767.1, on the reverse strand, counting down.
AATATAACTCTCTTATAAATAGTATGCATATGGATTTTATTTTTTGTGAGAAAATTATGTCTCATTCTGTATTTGATTTTCATGCATATAAATTTACTCATCAATTTTATCATTTCAATCAATTACTGTGCAGAAATTCAGCTACACCACCTCAGATTTTATGCCTCAGTTTGTATTCTGGAAATTTTATAATACTGTATTTGATTTAGAGATTTAAAAAGGAATTTAAAAAAATAAATAAATAAATAAAATGTAAATAAAATATATTTATATTTTATCTAATTTTATATATATTTTTTCTTTCTATTTCTGAATTTCTTCTCAAATCTTTCAATTAAAGACAGTGTAAATAGATAGGAGTAGTTGGACCAGGATAACTGCAAAGGAGGCATAGGGCATTTAATGAACTTCGTCCACTTGGAAGGCAAGGAATGAGTGTGTATTTAATGAATCTAGGATGCTGCTATGAGTAGATCACAGCAGCCTCTTGTGGTACTTCAGTGAAGGTCTTTCTTGAATATTTTTAGATAATTTAAATCTTTCATATTGTAAGATTTATCGAGTATATTATCAATGTAAAAAATTAAGTTAATCAAAAATTTATAACCCCATAATCAAATATTAATTATTTTTAAAAAATTATAAAAATAAAGTTAACTGTTTATTTTTAAAAAAAATTAAATGTGCTCTTATTATAGAGTTATAGATATCCAATCAATTTGATTTTTTGCATAAATAATCTAATCAACGAACTCTACAATATAAACGATTCAGATTATCAAGAAAAACTCAGGAAAAACCTCTTCCAAAGCAATATAGGAAGTTATTGTGAGTTGCTTACAACAGTATCTCCAATTCCATATTTAATGGTCAGTTACGAATTGTTGCTAACCATTAGTTCAATAGTTAAGACTTGGCCTAATAACCTTGAGATTATGGGTTCAAGTCTTGATGCCACAACTTTGTGTGTTATGCCAAAGATTAGATGTGTATTCAATCTTTTCTCTCCCAAAAATAAGTGAGCGTTTCTTCTTTTTTTTTCTTTTTTCTTTTTTTTTTCTTTTTTCTTTTTTTTTTTTTTTTTTTTTTTTTGAGGAGCTTGTAAGGTAAGGGTGGCAATGTGGACCATATCAAATATGAAAGGTGTCCATTTTTCAATTTATAATATTGTCTCAGACATTAGGGAGGTCAAATATTGCTTGTATTAATTACTTGGAGTTGGCTTAATCCTGCTGGTGCTCTGTTAGTGTTTGTTTGCTTTTGTTTTGGTTGTTGCCCTGTTGGTTTCTCACCAGCAGTAGGTAGATGCTCAGCCTATGATTTCGTGAGCCCTCAAGTATCAATCTAATTTGGATTGCTGTGACTTGTGATGCTTTGAGTAGTTACGCTTTTTTATTAATGTATTATGTATTTTTATATAATTTTTTCTCATTAATAGAGTTTTGTTAGTTGATAAAAACACTATGCCGTCACAAATACTCATTATGCCTTCTCAAAAAAAATTTAGCGACGGCAAATGATTTTTAGCGACAGCAAACGGGGGGTCATAATAGACGGCGTTGCAAAAACTTTCCTTTTTTTTACAACGGCATGTTACTATTTGCGACGACATTTTACTGTCGCCAATAATGTGTGAAAATAGAGATCTTTTTGTGACGGTATTGTTTTACCGTCACCAAAAATATTATTTGAGACGGTAGAAATTGCAGTCGCAAAATTTTTTTTTTTTTTTGCGACGACATTGATTATGTCGCAAAAAAGGTTTTTGGTTTTTTGCGACGGTGTGGTGCCATCGCAAAAAATGTAATATTTATTAAAAATTATAAAATACCATTTTTTTTGCGACGGTTTGGTGCCGTCAAAAAAAAAAAAAAAACCTGCTATAAATTAATTAAAAATATTAAAACTACACGTATTCAATGAAAAACAATTTAAAAAAAAATTAATTGCATAATAATATAAAAATTCCTGTATAGAAATAATAATTTCTCCATAATAAACATATTCTTCCATTTATAACTATACATCAACAAAATTAACCCAGTACATAATGTTCCATAATATATATATAATGTTTAAATACATAATATTATTCATAATTCAAAATAGCATAAATCAAAATTAAAAATTTTCCTCAGCATTCTCTGTGGTACAAAAACAAAAATTAGTGGCATTCTTCACAGGCATGAAATCCATAAGAAGCAAACTCCTTCTCCGGAAATATCTAGAAAAAAAATAAAAATAATTAATGACAATATAATTATGTGTTAATATGTTAAGTACAAAAAATAAAATAAAATTAACCACTATACAATTAGAAAGATAATTAAGTAAAATAATTGTGCGTAGACCGAAATCTGACTCTAACTCTCAAATCGGGAACCCGATTTGAGTCTCGTCTTCTCCCACAAGTCTCTCGTGCTAAGGCGGTCGTCTATGCCAACTTTCGTGCTAATCCGACGTCGTTTGGTGATTTTGGGCGTTAACACCTTGAATTCTAAGTTTTTTTAAAGAACTAATTTACCTAAAATGAAATCTGGCTCTAACTCCCAAACCAGGAACCCGATTCGATTCCCGTCTTCTCCCACAAGTCTCACGTGCCAAAGCGGTCATGTGTGCCAAGTTTTGTACTAATCCGACGCCGTTTGGTGATTTTGGGGTGTCAACACCTCAGATTCTAAGTTTTTTAAAGAACTAGTTTACCTCGAGTGAAATCCGGCTCTAACTCCCAAACCAGGAACCCGATTCGAGTCTTGTCTTCTCCTACGAGTCTCTCATGCTAAGGCGGTCATGTGTGGCAAGTTTTGTGCTACTTCGACGTTGATGATTTTGGGGCATTAAACACCTTAAATTCTAAATTTCTTAAGAAACTAGTTTGTTTCTTAAGAGTGAAATCCAACTCTAACTCCCAAACCGGAAACCTGATTCGAGTCCCATCTTCTCTCACAAGTCTCTCGTACTAAGACGGTCGTGTGTGCTAAGTTTTGTGCTAATCCGATACTGTTTGGTGATTTTGGGGTATTTACACCTCGAATTCTAAGGTTTTTAAAGAACTAGTTTACCTAAAGTGAAATCCAACTCTAACTCCCAAAACCGGAAACCCGATGCGAGTCTCGTCTTCTCTCACAAGTCTCCCATGCCAAGGCGGTCGTGTGTCCTAAGTTTCGTGCTAATCTGACGCCGTTTGGTGATTTTAGGGCGTTAACACGTTGAATTTTAAGTTTTTTAAAGAACTAGTTTGCCTAGGTGGTCGTGTGTGCCAAGTTTCATGCTACTCCGACGCCGTTTGGTGATTTTGGGGCATTAACACCTCAAATTCTAAGTTTCTTAAGAAACTAATTCGTTTCTTAACAGTGAAATCTGGCTCTAACTCCCACTCCGGGAACCTAATTCAAGTCCCATCTTCTTCCACAAGTCTCTCGTGCCAAGGCGGTCGTGTGTGCCAAGTTTTGTGCTAATCCGATGTCATTTGGTGATTTTGGGGCGTTAACACCTCGCATTCTAAGTTTTTTAAAGAGCTAGTTTACCTAAACTGAAATCCAACTCTAACTCCCAAACCGGAAACCCGATGCGAGTCCCGTCTTCTCCCACAAGTCTCTCATGCCAAGGCGGTCGTGTGTGCCAAGTTTCGTGCTACTCCGATGTCGTTTGGTGATTTTGGGGCATTAACACTTCAAATTCTAAGTTTATTAAGAAACTAGTTTGTTTTCTTAAGAGTGAAATCCAGCTCTAACACCCAAAACCGGGAACCTGATTTGAGTCCCGTCTTCTCCCACACGTCTCTTATGCCTAGGCAATCGTGTGTGCCCCGTTTCGTCCTACTCCGACGCCGTTTGGTGATTTTGAGGTGTTAGCACCTCGAATTCTAAGTTTCTTAAGAAATTAGTTTGCCTAGAGTGAAATTCGGCCCTAACTCCCAAACCGGGAACCCGATTGGAGTCCCCGTCTTCTCCCACAAGTCTCTCATGCCTAGGCGGTCGTGTGTGCCAAGTTTCATGCTAGCACTAAATGAAAAGAATACTGGAGCCAAAGAAAACTTTTAAATCATTAGAAGTCTCCTTAAAGAGCTCTTATACATATATATATATATATAGAGCTCAATATTATTCAAATATAAGAAAATGGACTAAAAACCTCACTAAATCATCCAAACTCTAATATTAACTCTGTAGCATGATATAAATAAAAAAACAAGCTCAACAGTAGGCAAAACAGGGATTGGTTCCTTTGTAACATCCACACTACCAAAAATAGAAACAGTTTCAGAGATACCAGGAAGTCTCTCCTTAAGGGCTGCTAGAGGTAAGTGATTTAAGTGGAGATAAATGTGGTCCTTATGGGGCATAATTAGAGCATAAAACAAGAATGAGATAAGTAAACAGAAAATCAGTAGGTATCAGCATTGAATTAGACATAATATTTTTCATACAAATTATGCACAAAAAGAAATAAATAATAAAAAAAAAACAAAATGGCATATACCTTCTACCAAATGGTATCAAAAGTTTCACCACTAATGGCTATCAATTGAACTAAGACCAGTAGATTATGTATACCTTTCGGATACCATAGTTAATAAGGCAAATTTCATAGAGATCAGCCTCGAGTTCAAACCAGTACTTCTCTATATTTCTATAATTCCACAATAGACTGATTGTAGAAATAAGATCATACCTACACCAAGACCTTCACGGATTTCCATAATCATAGATCCGAAAACAACATCTCTAGATGCAAGATCCTTGGCAGTAGGGGCATACTGTTCCATAAATCGCTCACCTTCACTGTTCCTCAAAATACCACCTTCACTACGAGATCCTACAAGTGGCGGAAAGAAACCAGGAAAAAGTATACAGCAAAATTCTTTGTTTTCAACAAAACAAGCAAATAGAATAGTTAAGCTGAGCAAAATGATAGCCAATTACCAAACTTAGATAGCACTCTTTAAATATAAATCCCCAGCTATATATTATAGGAAGCACCAACCTTCAGTGATGGAGCACCCAACACCATATATACCTATGGGGTGGAATTGCATAAACTCAAGATCCTGCAAGAAAAATATGAGCACTAGTTGATTAGAAATGTAAATACTAATTCCATAGATTTCTTTTTGGAGGGGGGAACAAACCTGAAGAGGGAGCCTAGCACGTACAACCATGGCATTCCCATAACCAGTGCATGTATGAGTTGAGGTTGCAGAAAAGTATGTCCTACCATAGCCCTGAGAAAAACAAAATACATACATACATAAAGATATTGCTGATTTGAAGCTAATACAATTTAGAACATAGATAAATACCCCATGGCTAGAATTGTTAATGCAGCGTGAATCCAATGCAAAGTCCCATGCATCCTCCATATTTAACGCAATTACTCATTGGCAGCTACCTAATATGAAATCCATTAATAAAATTTTAACAAACAAGTTACCGGAAGATGTAACAATTACAATTAAAAAACCAAGCCTGATTTGATCATGGATACGTTGGCCTATATATATGTATGTATTTATTTATTATTAAATGCATGCATGTCTTCAAATGTTTTCCAATCATAGAGTGGCTGTCAAACAGCCATGGAACAAACTATTAACAGGACACAATCACTTGGGGAATAAATTAGACAAAAAAAAAAAATTAGTACATATTATAGAAGAAAGAACAAATTTTAAGTCTGTAGACTTGGATTTTATGAATTACGGCTGTAAGAAAGACTGCATGAATTACTATAGTTTGGAATCAACACTACTAGGCTTTGTGTTGAGCAAAACTACAAAGAGGGTTGTATGACAGTACTTTTTTTTTTATCTTCTATTAATACAGGCTTTCTTTGGTGTTTTTAATGGGCATGAAAGGGAAAAGCTGCTGAATTTGTAGCAAACAACATCAATAGAAACATTATGAAGGAAGTGATGAGTAGATGCGAAGAGGAAATCGTAGAGGCAGTGAAAGATGGGTACCTTTTCACAGACGCGGAGTTTCTGAAGGAAGATTCAAGGTACTTGCTGCGTCACCAATCAAACTGAAACCCACCCACCAAAGGACATCGAAATGGCAAGGAAACCCACCCACCAATCAAACAGAGTACTTATTTTCTGGCACAACCCAAAACCCTCATTCACAATCAAAACCCTATAATTATATAATTCCTCTAATAATAATCATAATGATAAATATATACAAACATATCTCATGAATGACATACGAAAGGGGCATAAAAAACAGAGCGAACTCACCAGAAGTTTGAAGAGGTTGTTGATTTCAAAAGACAAACTTCCATGGTGGTTGTTGAGTAAGCAACAATGCTAATTTTGTAGGTGGAAAGCGAACTAGGGTTAATGAATTAAAAAGAGAGGCAAAGTGAATTGGAAAGGAACAGTCTGTTATGTTTGGAAATTCCATCTTCTTTAGAGATAGCTAATTGCAAACCCTAGAAGAAGATTCAAGATTCCAAACCCTAGGAAAAGAATTGATGGAAAGGAAGAGAATACAAAACTAAGATTGTAGATGGCGGTGCTCACTTTAGTTGACGATCGTGCTCACTCTCGCCGATGCAGACGGTGGTGGCGGTGGAGCTTTGAAATCGAGAAAGACAAAACTTCGAAATTGAGAGAGAACTTCGAAATCAAAAGCAAAATTTCTCTGAAATGAATCTCTCGCCCCCTCTCTGAGATGAATCGAAATCACTGAGGCGACGAGAGAGAAGGCGATGAAGAAGGAGGTGTGGCGGCGACAGTGGTGGTCGCCAGTGGCGGCACCAGAGGCAATGACGTAGGCGGAAGAGATAAAGAGAGAGAAGAGTGAGAGGGAGTGTTAGGTTAGGGATTGGGGAGATCGTGAGAAACAAAAATGAATGGGGGAATTGAGATAGAAATTGCTTGAAAACAAAAAGATGTTCAATTTTTTTTTTTCGTTACAATAATTTTTTTTTTTTGTAGTTAGTGAATTTATTTTTTTTTATTTTTGATTTTTCTTTAAAAATTATTTTTTTTCATTTTTATTTTAATAAAAAAATTATTTTTTTTATTTGGTAGAAGTAAGAGTAATATTTTAATGAAAAATATTTTCTATTAAAATAAAGTTAATTTTTTGTGGCCAATGAAACTTTTTTTTTTTTTTGCAGCCCATTTTTTTTTTTTTGGTTACTATAAATCAAGAACTAATTTTTTGTGGTAGAAGAGAGGAAGCGGCAGTAGTGGTGAAGGTGGTGGTGGTGGTGGTGGTGGCGGTGGCGGCGACGAAGGAGATTAGTAGTGAAGTTGTGGTAGTGATAGAGGAGATAGAGTGGCGGTGGTGGATAAGAGGTAATGGTAATAGTAGTGGCAGTAATAGTGACAGTGATAGTGGAGTGGTAGCAATGGTGGTAATAATGGTAATTGTAGAGGTGGAGTTGCAATAATGGTAGCAGTGGTGGCGGCGGCGACGACGAAGGAGATTAGTAGTGAAGTTGTGGTAGTGATAGAGGAGATGGAGTGACGGTGGTGGATGAGAGGTAATGGTAGTAGTAGTGACAGTAATAGTGACGGTAGTAATGGAGTTGTGGCGATGGTGGCAATAGTGATAGCAGTGGTGGTAGTGGAATGACATTTGCAGTAGTGGTGAAGGTGGTAGAGGAAATGGGTAGTGTGAGAGAGAGAGAGAGAGAGAGAGAGAGAGAGAGAGAGATGAGTGAGAGACAGATAGAAAGATAGAGAAACAGAGACAGAGTGATGAGCGAAAGAGAGACAAAGTGGTCGTTAAAAGTGCATTTTCTTGTAGTAGATCGACAGATCAAGAGGGAGCTCGGTAAATAAAGAAGAGTTGAGGGAGAAAGTGAACGAGACAAACACAGTGGGGGAGAAAGACAGATAGACAAACAAACAGACATGTAGACAGAGAGAGAAAGAGAAATAGAAAAGTAATAAATGAGTGAGTAAGAGAGAGAGAGAGAGAGAGAGAGAGAGAAACAAAAGATGAGCGAGAAATAGATAAAAAGAGAGAGAAAAAGAGAACGGAAAGAGATAAACGAGAGAGAGAGAGACAGACAGACAGACAGACAGAGATGAACGAGAGAGATAAAGAGAAAAGAGATGAGCGAGACACACATAGAGAGAAGAGAGATGAGAGATAGAGAAAAGAGAGATGGACGAGAGGCACGAAGAGAAAGAGGCAGACAGATAGAGAAGAGTAATGAGTGAGAGAAAGAAAGAGAAGAGAGACAGAGATAGAGACAGAGACACGGAGAGAAAGATAGAGACAGACAGATAGAGAAGAGTAATAAGAGAAAGAGAAGAGAAACAGAGACAGAGAGAGAGAGACAGACAAACAGACAGAGAAGAGTGATGAGTGAGAGAGAGAAAGAGAAGAGAGACAGAGACAGAGACAGAGAGACAGAAAGATGAAAAAATGGATGAAAAGAGAAATGTTATATCAAAAGAGTAAGACGACGTCATTTTTTTAAATTTTTTTTTATGGCAGAAAAATACCTTTGCATTTATTTAAACCATTTTGTGACTACATATATATGAAGCCATCTCAAAGCCACAATATATATATTTTACTTTTTTTTGTTTTTTGCAACGGTACCTATTACAGTCGCAAAAAACTCTTCTTTTTTTTTTGCGACTGCAATTGGTGCCATCACAAAAACTCTATTTTTTTGCGACAGCAATCTCTGCATTGCAAATACTCTCTATTTTTTTGCGACAACAATCTCTGCCGTCTCAAATCCTCTATTTTTTTGCGACAGCAATTTCTACCGTCGCAAATACTCTCCTTTTTCACAACAGCATTTTTCACCGTTGCAAATACTTTATTTTTTGCGACAGCATGTCGTGTCATCGCAAAAAGTTACTTTTTGCGATAGGAAATGTGTCGTCACAAAAAATTCCATCTTTTAAGCCCACTTTTCTTATAGTGAAAAAAATAGATCAAATGATGTTTTCACATCAAATTGACATTGACAAATGAATAATACTAGTCACATGATTATGAATCTAAAAATAAAAATAAAAATAATAGTCACATGATCACATTGCCATGCAAGCAAAGCAAGATTACTTTGGCCAGGAAGTTGTCAAACCTCCCATCCTTAAATCGTTGGTTTCTACTATTGGAGACCATAATAATTAGGTGTGTCTGATCCTACCTATGTCCTGCCTCGTGGGCTCCCACTAAAATTCGGGCCAAATCGGACCGATCCACTAACCAAAAAAATTAGGCCCAAGCTGAGGGGTATTTGGATCTTGGGCGGGCTGAGGCCAGAACATTTGTTTTTATTTTATTTTATTTTATTTTTATCAAAATTTTATTATTTTTTCACTAAAAAAGATATTGAGCCTCAGGTAGGCCGAGTCTCGAGCCAAACCTTAAGCAAGCCGATAAGTAAGGCCATGAGCCAGGCCGGGCTTCAAAATGATGGTCCAAGCCCAAACCTAGGGTCTCGGGCTAGGCTTGGCCTTGGGCCCAAACAGACCAGGTCCACCCTAGGTCGCGGACCATTTTTACACTCCTAATAACAACATACAACTATTGACAATCTTTACTAAGACTTATTTTGATATGTGAGTAAAGATTTATTTTGAGAAGTGGGTTAAAAGTTATTTTTTTTTTTTTAGAAAAACAAATAAAAATTAGAGAAGTGATATGATTCAAAAATGTTTAAAAAAAAAATAATCAAAAAACCAACTTTTAGCCGAGTTCTCAAAATAGACCTAACTCATATTTTGGGTTAAAAAAATTTCTTAAAAAAATATCTTAAGATTTAACTTGAAAAATTTACCCATAAATCTCATATGGGGAAATATTGATCAATTAGTTTTAAGAGTTTTCTTATAAAATAATTAATCATTTTTGTTTTCAAAAGTTGTATTTATTTAATTTTGTGACATTTGAGTTTAAGTGAATGCCTTTTCATAATTCAATCTTCTAATTTTCTTATTCATTTTGGGGATAAGAATGAAAATGTGAGATGTGAAAGATTCTTTTTGGGGGATTGGTGGCTAAAGTATTGGTTGTCGAGTGTGGAAATCTATATTTCTGATATTGTGATTTTTTGGTGTTACATTAGAGTCCTATATTTGAAAAAAGTGCACTAAGGAGTTTTTGTGTGTTATATTGATTGGAGTATTACATTTAAAAAAAGTATACTACAATTTTATTTTATTTTTTTAATATTACATTGTTACATTTGAGAATAGTACACTAACAAATTTTTTAGTATTACATTGGAATGTTACGTTTGGGAAAATGACACTAAGGAGTTTTTTCTTGGGGGGAAATGTTACATTGTTACGTTTGAGAAAAGTATACTAAGGAGTTTTTTAGTGTGTTACATTGGAATATTATGTTTGGGAAAAGTACATTAAAGAGGTTTTTTTGAAATGTTACGTTATTACGTTTGAGAGGAATTTTTTTTTATTATATTTCAATGGAGTGTTACGTTTTTGAAATGTTATATTGGAGTATTACGTTTGAGAAAAATGCACTAAAAAGTTTTTTTTAAGTGTTACGTTTAGTAATTTCAACATTATGAGAAAACTCACATTTGTCTCTTAGTACATAACACACGCATATTTATACTTGGCCCTTTATATAATTTACACTAGAATAAGACATTTGGATCCATAAGGAAAAAAAAAAAAAAAAGGACCAAACAATTCGTAAGATCACTATTTGATACTTTTTGGTACTTTACCTATTCAACTTTCATAATAAATTAATTTTTTGTTTTGTCAATTTAAATCATAAACTTTTTAGACAATTAAAAAAAAAAATCTCAAGAATAGGACTGAGCAAGAAAATCAAAAAATTTGCAAACTGAACTAGTTCATGTCAATCTGGTAGGTTTGGTCTGGTTATTTTAATTCATGGTTTGGTCTTAATTTGGAAATTGAAAAATCAATCTTCGAAGATTGGTTTTGGATTTAGGTCCATTCTATATTTAAACGGAACTGAACTGTACAACTTAAACCATAAATGTTTATTTGCTAGATATTATATTTGTTTAAATTAATGATAGAACAATATGCATATTTGTGTTTCAAAAATCATGACAGATTAATGTTGAATAATATTTGCTTAATGTTATATTTTTGTTTAACTAAGAAATATTCCGAGAGCAGTTTGTTTGATGAGCATGTTATTGTTACTTTTAAAATTTATGATAGGTTGATTTTTTTTGAAAATATTATATGATTTTTCTTATAAACCAATTATGTGATTAATGGTTCCAAACTGAACCGAACCGTATTTAAATAATTTGGTTCAGATTGGTTCCAATATGTTAATGGTTTGATTTGATTCCAACTTTTATGGAATCGTAGATAATAGACTTAGTTTTATCCCAAACTGATCCAAACCGAACCATGTTCACTCTTACTAAAGATTTGAGCCTCATAAAAAAATAAATTCTAAGTTTTTTTTCCTCAGACAACATTGTCAGGTAATTGTTATTTTTGTCAAATTAATTTTGGGCAAAATTCTCTCCCTCTTGTAATTTGGGACTGGAGCATTTTACCCCCTATAATTCAAATATAGACAAATAATCCCTTTTGATTTTGGGTTAAATTGCAACAGTTACACTTTCCATCCAAATTAACAAAAATTGCTTTTGTTTAAAATAAAGTGAAATTAAAATAGAAAATTACAATTATACCCTAATCATCATCTTCTCCCTTTTTCCAAATCCTAAAAACCCAAACCTGTCACTTTCTCTCTCATCCCAACTGTAATGACCCAATTTTTTTTTTTTAGTTAGTGCATAATTTAATTGAGCAAATTTTCAAATTTGATTGCTGTGCAAATTCTGTGTAAAAACAGTTCGGTTTTGTATTTTTTAAAAATAGTTCCCAATCTCAGAAAATTATGAAATTTTTATATGTTGTTCCCATATGAGTCTAGCACTTTGGATAAAAATTTCAGAATTAAATGATAAGTATTTATTTTATAAAAATTCGTGGACTGATTGGTGATCAGTTTAATTTATAGCAGAACTTGAAATTGAGTTTTGGGTAGGGGTGGGTGCGGGTCGGTTGCGGCCACGGAACCTCCAATCCGCCATTCGTCCACCCGATTGGCGGATTGGAGAAAATCAACCCGTATCCGTCTGCCAATTCGGCGAATGCGGATTGAGCAGATTGGCGGTTTGGCGGATGGATGCGAATCGGTTTGGCGGTTTGAAATTTTATAAATTTTCAATATAGTTCAACTTGTGCACTTCCTCAAAAAAAAAAAAAAAAAAAAAAAAAAAGTATTACAGTCAATGACTTAAAAAAGTATTACAATTACTACATGCTTCATCTAAAGAAAGAAAGTTTGAAACTTTAGATTGTCACAATCACTGCATGCCTTATCCACATATTACAATCACAGCATGTCTCATCCACATAAAGTATTACAATCTGTGGTTCTTAAAATATAAAAACAATTCAAACCACCAAAACCATGAACAGAGCAATAGTAGAGATTGTATGTCTCTGTATTGTTACATTTATATATGTTTTTGAAAACAAAAACCAACCAGCATATATCATATTTTCTATTTATTACTTTTAGAGTTAGATTTAAAAACCAAAAAATATAGATAAATAATACGTTTATTTTTTTCAATTCAAAAAATATATTCAAGTTGAAAACTTTTTTTCAGTAGAATATTTGAACTCTTTTTCAATTGAAAGCACAAACAAAATATTTAAACAAATTGAAAACACAAAGTCATATAAATTACTAAGGGTGCTCGCGGTTTGGCGGTTCGGTTGCGGCCAAAGGAATCTCAAATCCGCTATCCATCCGCCAAATTGGCGGATTGGAGAAAATCAATCCGCAATCGCCTACTCGTCATTATGCATCCGTCCAAAATGCGGCGGATCGGTTCGGTTCGATCGGTTTTGACGGATCAGTATATCCACTGCTCACCCCTAGTTTTGGGTGTTTGGATCAGGATTTGAGATAAATTTGTTGGGTCTATTTTGGTGTATAATTGGGTGATGTTTAACTTATAGGTGAGACCCATAATTTAGATTTAATTTTGTGGGGATATATTTTTGAGTACCAACACGTGGCAAAGTGACGCCGATGTATCAGCCGAGGTGCCACGTGTCCTGGTCGTAATGCCGAGATGATCTCGGCGTAGCCGAGGTTATCTCCGAAGATATCGGAATCCGAGATAAGCAGATAAGAGATAAGAGTCCTAGAATGAGAAAAGACTTCAAGATGGATAAGGATAATGTTCTTAGAGAGTCTATCCTTATCTCTTGAGGAGTCAAAAGTAAGTACTGAATGGGATTCCATAGAAGTCAGGCTTCTAGTGGGACTAGGACTGAGTTAACTATAAAAGAAAGGTACCCCCGATGGGCCTAAGGTACGCAATTTATGTTCTGAACAGTCAGATTTGCACTATTGATTATCTTTGAGAGATATACTGACTTGATCGTCGGAGTGCCCCTGGGTGGACGAATCACCGCCAGAATCTTCTCTTTCTGTTGCAGGTTAGCCAGGTGTCATCTATTCTGCCAGTTCTCTCTAGCTGATTACTGAGTTGGTAGTGTGGACGGAAAATCACCCACACAATTTGGCGCCGTCTGTGGAAAAGATAGGAGAATAGATGGCCAGCAACGGACAGAAGGAAAAAATTGGGGACGATACTCCTGCTGGGAGTGGGAGACCTATGGACCTTGATATCACAAGAGACGAATGCAACGCAGAAACTCGTGACTAGAATCACGGAGTGAAAGACGTTGGCCAGACTGGCGATGCACCAGAGAAACCAGATCGAACTGGCTACTACAACAAAGACGATCTCCAGGTATGGAAGGATAGGTGCCTGCGGAGGGACGAAGAGGTAAAAGAGATGGCAAACAAATTGGCAGACCTGCAGTCGGTCATCAATTTCATGATGCAAAATAACGTCATGCAACCACCATTCCCGCTGCAGGACACACCGATTCCAGTAGCCAATGCCCAGAATGGAGGGCAGAAAACAATCCCCGTAGCCCCTCAGCACAACGGGAGAGCGAAAGACACTCTCACCGACCTTCCAGGGAGGTCGGACGAAGGGAGTCAAGAAGAGAAGAATCACGGAGGACGCATCACACAAAGGAGGCAGACCCCAAAGGACATCGGCATGTTCAGGGGCAGGCGCTGTGCTTCGACACAACTCATGGAGAGGGGTCGAAGAGGACTCACCACGAAGCTGAAAGTAGTGCACCAAAAAGACTGAAAGCCAGAGTTAGCCGAGCTCTTGGGAGGACAAAAGAGGACTTAAGAGATTACCTCAAGAAGAAGCAACTGAATGCCGACGCCGAGGTAACCTCCCCAGATAAGCCGAGGACACCATTCTCGGTGGAGTTGGACAGGTTTGAGGCGCTGAAGGGATTCAGTATGCCGAGGTTTCAAATATACGATGGTAAGTCAGACCCCAACTTCCACGTCGGATTATATTTGAACTCAATGGAATTGTATAGTGGGAACGAGCCGTTGCTCTGCAAAGTGTTCCCCTTATCCTTCAGGGAGATTGCATCAGATTGGTTCTGCAAACTACCAAAGGGAAGCGTGAAGACTTGCGAAGGCCTGGCCGAGATATTCGTGGCCAGGTTCGTGACAAACAAGCTGCAGCCATTAAGGGTGGACGCATTGATGGCTCTAAAGATCAGTAAGGATGAAGGCCTTAGGGCCTATGCAAAAAGATATTATGAGGTATTCAACCGAATACCAGAGTGTAATCAAGAAGTGGCGGTCGTGTCATTTAAGAACGGCCTAAAAGACAACTGTCCACTACAGAAGTCTTTGGCAAAGACTTTGCCAAAAAGCATGAAAGAGCTTATGGCAAGAATCGAGAAGTATGCCAGAGCTGAGGAAGACACGTCGGGGACCAAGGAGATAAAGCAAGAGAAAGGAAACAGCTCGCTGAAGCGAAGCCGAGGTAACAACGGAACGAGCAAGCAAGAAGCAGAACTGAGGGCTGCACAGGCAGTGACAACTGTGTTCCGAATCCCAATTCACAAAGTCCTGGAACAAATTCGGAATCAACCCTATTTCAGAGCACTAGCAAGAGCACCAGGAGAATTTATGGGAAGAAACCTTGGTAGGCGTTGTGCTTACCACAATGAAGATGGGCACATGACTCAGGGCTGTAGAGCCCTGAAAACACACTTGGAAGACCTGGTGAGACAAGGACATTTGAGAGACCTTGTCGATGAGACCAGGACAAGAGAAGAACGGGCAAGATTGCCCCAAAGACAGCCCCAACCCTTCAACGCAGTGGAGGACCTCGGGTAGTCAACGTAATCCACTCGAAGGTCAATGAAAACGAAATCCGAGGAGAGACCCAGAAGGTAAAACACGTACAACATGTCTACCAAGTAGGGGAGAAAAGACATCGGGCAGAAGATTGCCTGGGACCAATGATAACCTTTACTGAAGCCGACCTAGAGATGGTCCAGCATCCGCATAATGATGCCTTGGTAGTATCCCTCTAGGTTGGGGAGTGCCAAGTGAAACGCATCCTGATTGAACAAGGCAGCTCTTGTGACATCATGTACGTCCCATGTTACAAGGAGCTCGGCCTTCGCCTAGATGATATGGAACAATCCAATGGCCTAATGGTTGGGTTCAATGGAACGCCGACATGGCCACTAGGAGCAGTAAGCTTGGAGGTGCAGGTTGGCACTAGGAAGATCAAGATAGAATTCACCATCATCGACACACCCTCCCCTTACAACATCATCTTGGGAAGGCTATGGTTGCATGCAATAGGGACAGTTCCCTCAACATTGCATCAACTATTGCGATTCCCAACAGAGCATGGGATAGAGGAAGTCAGAGGCGATCAACTGCAGGCGAAGAATTGCTCCATGCCAGCAATGAAATCTACCTGCAGCATACGAGAGCCAGAAAAGGCAGAAATTGAAGATGAGGACGTGGAAGTCCTAGAAGATGTCGGCAAGGAGCCAGCCGAGAAGAGCGAAGAGGCACTGAAGAAAATCCTCGTCCAGGATGGAGATGAGGAACGCTTCTTTCTTCTCGGCTCAAGCTTAGCCGAAGAAGAGGAAAAAGAGTTGGAAGGTTTTTTGAGAGCAAATATTGAGGTGTTTGTTTGGACACCTTACGAAATGCCTGGCATTGACCCCGAGGTCACTTGCCACAAACTGAATGTTGACAGGTCAGCCAAACCTGTAATTCAACGAGCCAGAAGACCGATGTTGATGCATGTCAAAGCAGTAGAGGAAGATGTAGACAAACTTCTGGAGGCCAAGGCCATTATAGAAGTTCACTACCCGACATGGCTATCCAATACAGTGGTGGTAAAGAAGAAGAACGGTAAATGGAAGGTCTGCGTAGACTTTACCAGCCTCAACCAAGCCTGTCCCAAAGACAGCTTTCCTCTACCCAAGATTGACCAGCTAGTAGATGCCACTTCAGGGCATGGAAGAATGAGCTTCCTAGATGCCTACAGGGGGTACCACTAGATAGCCATGTACCCCCCAGACGAAGAGAAGACCGCGTTCATCACCCCAAAAGGCCTGTACTGTTACAGAGTAATGCCTTTCGGGTTGAAAAACGCAGGGCAACTTACCAAAGGTTGGTAACCGAAATGTTCAAACACCTGATTAGCCGAACAGTAAAAGTCTACATCGACGACATGGTCGTTAAGGCCAAGGAGCCTGAGGGTCATCTCACCGATCTAAAAGCAGTCTTTGAAATCCTTAAAACATATCGGCTCCGACTCAATGCATCGAAGTGTGCATTTGGAGTTGGATCTGGTAAGTTTTTAGGATACCTGGTGACCAGAAGGGGCATTGAGGCTAGCCCAGATCAGATCAAGGCCATCCTAGAGTTGAAGAGCCCGACGTCGGCAAAACAGGTACAGATGCTAACTGGAAGGGCCATAGCCCTGAACAGGTTCATAAGCAGAAGCTCAGACAAATGCAAACCTTTCTTCAACTTAGTGAAGAAAGCCACAGACTTTCTTTGGACAGAGGAGTGCAAAGAAGCATTAGCTGATCTGAAGAAATACCTGACCACAGCTCCAGTTCTTTCGAATCCAGAACCCGGGGAGGAGCTGTTCCTGTACTTGGTAGTTTCAGAACATGCGATAAGTGCAGTACTAATTCGAGAAGAAAAAGGGGAGCAAAGGGCTATTTACTATGTAAGAAAAACCCTAGCCGACGCAAAAATGAGGTATCTACCCTTAGAGAAATTGGCACTGACTTTAGTAATGGCTTCAAAGAAGTTGAACCATTACTTCCAGGCCCATAAAATTGTGGTACTGACAGAACATCCATTGAAGTCCCTATTGCAGCAGGGAGACTTAACAGGAAGAATAGCCAGATGGGCAGTCGCCCTAAGCCAATATGATCTGGAGTACAGGCCCAAAACAGTAATCAAAGGCCAGGTTTTGGCCGATTTCGTGGCTAAGTTCATGTCAGAATTGATCGAACATCGGGCTCTGTTGAGCCAAGATAAACGATGTCCAAACAAGCAAGGAGAAGCCCAGCCAAAGACAAAAGAACAAAGGAAAGATGACAAACTCAGACCCTGCAGCATTTTGTAGACACCCCATTTTTGACCGTCCTCAAGACTTGGACGTCACCGTTGGAACACTCGGTGATCATCCATGTTTATTTGGAGTTCCCGGAGGTCTCAGCTACGCGCCTTGCCCCAGGATCTCCGAACTCGACTGTTTAGTGTCTGGTTTTGCACCAAACACTTGTGTTTTGCCTTGGAGGGGTAGGGAATGCCTTGTGAGGCATCCCCATACATCACCGGCCATGGCTAGAGGCCACCGTCTGGTGTTTTGTTGCCATCGACAATGTATATTGTCAGCCGGCATTCTTTGTTGCTGGTCGGCAGTTTATTTAGTCAAAATGGCACTTTTGGCTGGCCGACTACTGTTCATCTGCTTTTGCAGATATTTTAATACAGCTGGCTTGCATTTTGTTCCCCTTCATACACGTGTATGGAGGGATGGCTTCCTTGTTAGCTTCTTGAGTAAGCTTTACAAGATTGGCTTCTCTATAAGAGGAGCCCTCATCTCTTGGCTTTAGGGTTAGACAAAAAGGTTAGAAAATATACAGAGGAGAGCTCTGGATTAGGGTTAGGGTTTGTGTCTCACCTATCTCTATTTCTCTCTCTCTTTTTACCTTTGTGTGTGTATAAGTGTATTTGTGTCTTACTATTGCACACAAACACATAGTGTTACACCTTCCCTTGGCTACTGAGGTTCTAAGAGGTTGTTCTTGAGGTTTTTGGGTGGTTTTGAGCTTGGAGGAGCAGCTGGTCCACCATTGTTGAAGAGGTTCTTCAAGGGTAAGAAACTTGCTCCTTTTTATCCCATTCTTGCATACTATTTTTGCCTATCTTAGAACTAATTTTGAGCTTAGTGTATAATATAAAAAAAGTTCTTTTTTTGGGCCCTCTAAATAGTTTGTTTAGAGTGTTTTGTGGTTTGAAGGTGTTTGACCCCTCTTAAGCATTGAGGGGCTCCATTTTGTGCTATTTTGATTGAGCTCCGGGACTTTGGGGTTTGGGCCTCCTCACCACTGAAATCTTGAGGGATTTCAGTGGTAAGGATGGTGCCTTGAAATCCCAAGAAGGAGAGGGCCACCCCCTCTCCTTATTGTCCTTAAAAAGGGCCATTTTTGCTTCTTTATTGAGCACCTAGCTAAGCCTCATGTTGACCATGCCTTGGCTGTTATTTATGCTTATTTTTCCATGAAATAGCATTGTTGTATGTTGGTTTTGGTACACCATGCTTGCTTAGCATACATGCCTTGTAATGCCATTTTGTTGCCTTAACATGCCTTAGGTTGTAAACCATTGTTCTAGCATGTTTTAGGCTTGGCTTTGTGAAGCTTTTGTGCTTATTTTGCTATGTTTGAGGTCTGTCCTTAGTTGTTTGGGTCGACTTTGGCATGCTTAGTATAGCCCCTTTGCATTTTTGGTTTGTTGGCCTTAAGTGTGTAAATGTATAGCATGCATCCTTGCCTTAATTTAGTGGGTTGGGACCATTTGCCATGTAATTTCAGTCCCTTTAACATGCTTGTATGCTTGCCTTGGATGCCTCTTTGAAGCTTTGAAGCTTGTCTTGCATGCTCCATGTTTTGGCCATTGTGCATACCCTTTGAATTTGAGCCACTTAGATACCATCTAGGTGTCCCTTGGGTGTTGTCTAGGCCTGCCTTAGACTTGTTTTTAGTCCTCTTAGCCTTGTGAGGCTTGGTGGACTTAGTCTCGGTTTAAGCCTCTTGGCTTGTCTTGGGTTTTTGGCCTTGTTTGCATGCCTTGTTTGTCTTGTTTAATTGGTTTAGCACCTTTTGTAACATGATTTTCAATGCTTAGCTTGCACGCCATTAGTCCATGTTATGCCTCTTTCAAGTGTGCTTGAGAGTTGCCCTTTTGTGCTTGAGTGTTAGCCCTTTAACATGTGCATGTGTGTATGTGTGTTTAGTCCTCATTTCATAGCATTTTGGCCACTGTTTTAGGTCTATATAAGGCTGCCTAAATCATGTTTAAGTCCATCCTATGCTTGTTTGCATACTTACCTTGCACGTTTGCTTGCATGCTTGCATATATACATTTCATTGTCCATGTTGCATGCTAGTTAATATGCCTAGGTTGCATTGCATCTTGCATGCATGCCTTGTTCCTTGATCTAGTGATAGGAATTGGGCCCCTTTGGTTTGTTGGTTTGCATTGCATTTGACATCAAAATGTGCACACTTGGTCCCTTGGGCCATCACGCGTAAATCTTGCGATTGATGGTCCGAGAACCAAGGAGCATGTCCCTTTGAGTCACTAACATGATAAGGGACATGATTGGTGCATATATGGCTTGAATTGCATTGCCATGCAAAAGCATCTCTCTTCTTTGTCAAATAGGTTCTCTGAGAACTTTTGCCGATCGACTGCACAGAGTGCCGATCGACAATCAATTGGTGGCCGATGGATTCATTCTCAGCCGATGAACACCTCCTACGGCCGGTGGCCACTCTCCCCAGCCGGTGGTACTGCACAGTGCTCTAAGAGGCAATCCTAAGGCTTTGGCACTCTTCGAAGGAGTATAGCAGGGAAAACAGAGGCAGCTTGCGCATGGCAGTGTACTTCCGAGCAAGACCGAGCATGCATTGCATTGGGCTCTCTTCCCGAGGCAGTTTATTTGTTTTCTCAAAATTAGTTAATTTGCTTAACTAATTAGATGGACTGTAATATTTTAATTAGCCTGTAGGTTAATTAGTCTGTATATTCTTTTGGTCTCTCCGAGCGAGGGCGAATTTGTAATAAGTGTGGGTGCGTGTGTGTGCATGTCCTCCAATCCCCACTTCTTTCTTCCTTTTTATTTACCCGCTTATGATGGTAGATTAGGGCATGTTTAAATTAGCATACAGTATGACTGCATGCGTGCATCCATACATTTGTCTTACATGCACCGGGCTCGGCGCATCACGCTAACTGCATTGGTACTTCAAATCTAACTTCAATACATGTATCAATTGATCGCATTTCACATGCCATGTTTAGGTTAGCCAAGCCTACTCTAATTGCATCCTGTATGTGTTGCATTAGTCAAACTTAACATGAACTAGGACCATGCATGTTTGCTAACTAGTTTATTGTTTTGGCACGGAGTACGATGTAAGTATTTTCATGCTTTAGCATACCGCATGCGTGTGAGTGTTAACATAACATCATGCTTACAATGCGACTAATTGCTTATGTGAGATAAATTGTTTGATTGCCTGTGGGTGAAGGTTGGATTGTCTGAGTTGGAAAAACTTGTTGAAATTCGTATTTTAGCCTACTTGCGAGTAGCAAATTCCAAAGTGTTTTTCAAGACAAACGAATATGCAATGCTTATTTCCAAATTAGGCAATCTAGTCTATACTTGTTTGCTGTGCGCATAACATAATAATTCTAGGCTAATAACCAGAATAAGAATACATAACATTTTCAAAATCGGATATCACGGTTAGTAGAGGCCGGTCTTCGGACCGGGCGAGAGGGGGTGCTCATAGCTGACCTTTCCTAATCATATCCAAGCTCCCGAGCCGAGGCAACTTTGGTGATGACAGACACGTGGCCTTTGGCACCGAGTCAGGATTTCCTAGATTTCCTTATTAAAAAATATTTAGGTGGCGACTCTGTATCTGGCAAAGTAGTCCATGTTTGGCACTTCTTTTCAAAAATCTGTTTTCTCAAAACGATTTGCCGGATTTGGACTCTTTGGTTTAGATTTAGAACCGCAAACAAAATCGAGTCCGAACTGTAGCGTGTAGCGTGGGGTCCCTCGCGGGCGTGTTACACATTTACATCGGCAACTCCTTTCGATTGTTTGTTGATGGGAGTTCAAACCGACAAGGAGCGGGGGCAGGAGTAGTACTAATATCCCCAAATGGGCAGGTACTAGAACAATCGATTCGTTTAGGGTTCAAGGCCTTAAACAATGAAGCAGAATACGAAGCACTCATTCCAGGACTAAAACTGGCAGCAGCAGTACAAGTAGATGAGGTAATAGTTTTTGTGATTCACAACTGATAGTCAATCAGGCAATAGGAGAATATGCAGCCCGAGATGAAAGAATGTCGGCATATGCAAAGGAGGTCATCAGATTGGCGACCTTATTCCAAAACTACTGACTACTCCAGGTAAACCGAGATAATAACAGCCACGCCGATGTGTTGGCCAACCTAGCTAGTGCAGTACAACCTGGAAAAGCAAGGACAATAATGATCGACTACTTGTCGGGCTCGAGCATTGAACCAGTAACCACAGAGCGTGAAGCAATGTGTGTAGACATGGGATCAAGCTGGATGGACGCAATTGTTGCGTTCCTAAAAGAAGGAAAGCTGCCCGATGACCGCAAGGAGGCACACAAGATAAGATTGAAGTCGACAAGATTCAGTCTGACAGCAGAAGGACATCTCTATAGAAGATCCTTCACTGGACCCCTTTTAAGGTGCGTACACCCTTTACAGGTCGAAGATTTTTTATATAAAATACATGAAGGAATTTGTGGAAGCCACGCTGGGGGTAGATCACTCTCTCATAGGGCCATCACCCAGGGGTATTAGTGTCCTTACATGCAGAAAGATGCAGAAGTCTATGTAAAGAAGTGTGAACAATGCCAAAGGTTTGCACCTCTGATACACCAGCCAGCAGCAAGCCTGAACCCTATATCCAGTCCTTGGCCATTTGCCCAATGGGGCATGGATCTCGTTGGGCAACTGCCCCAAGCAACTGGACAAAGGAAGTACTTGCTGGTAGCAACAGATTACTTCACTAAATGGATAGAAGCTGAACCTCTTGCCAAGATCCGAGATGTGGACGTGAAGAACTTCATTTGGAAGAACATTATCACCACGTTTGGGATTCCAAGAGCAATCGTTGCAGACAATGGAACTCAATTTGACAGTAAGCTAATCAAGAACGTCTGTGCAAAGTTCAAGATCAAGAACTACTTTTCAACCCCAAGCTTTCCATAAAGCAATGAACAAGCAGAAGCATCCAACAAAGTAATTCTGGATGGGATAAAGAAAAGGCTGCAGGCAGCAAAAGGAAAGTGGGTAGACGAATTGCCCAATGTACTCTGGGCATATCGGACTACGCCGAAAAGATCAACAGGAGAATCCCCCTTTGCCATGGCTTACGGCACAGAAGCAGTCATTCCGCTGGAGGTCGACATCCCTGGGATCAAAACCCAAGGGGTAGAGAACAGTACAAATGATGTACTCTTAGCCCGAGATAACGAAGGAGAGTGCAATCCAAATTTAGCAAAGATACCAACAATGACTTGCGAGCTTATAATAAAAGGGTCAACCCAAGAGAGTTTCAAATCGGTGACCTCGTTCTGAAGAAAGTCGTCGGCAACAAGAAGGATCCCAGAGAGGGCAAGCTTGGCCCAAACTGGAAAGGACCCTACAGAATCACTTTGATTTTAGGCAATGGGGCATATCGGCTTGAAGATAATTAGGGCAAAGAGTTGCCAAGGCCTTGGAACACTTGCAATTTGAAATTTTTCTACGATTAGAATTGTTTATTCTCTAACATTTGCCGATATCAATAAATAAAGTCTTAGCTTGATTTGTTCATCTGTACACTTCTGATTGACAAAGATACTTGATGTGGTTCCTAGAATGCATATATAATGAGAACCCAAGTGGAACTCAGGCTCACATTAGGGGGCAGAGAGACAAATGATGTTTAACACTTGTTGAAACTTGAGAAAAGTTTACAAGTTTAAGTTAAACCGAGATGATGTTTAACACTTGTTGAAACTTGAGAAAAGTTTACAAGTTGAAATTAAACCGAGATTATGTTTAACACTTATTGAAACTTGAGAAAAGTTTACAAGTTTAAGTTAAACCGAGATGATGTTTAACACTTGTTGAAACTTGAGAAAAGTTTACAAGTTTAAACCCACATGATGTTTAACACTTGTTAAAACTTGAGAAAAGTTTACAAGTTGAAGTTAAACCGAGATGATGTTTAACACTTGTTGAAACTTGAGAAAAGTTTACAAGTTGAACTTAAACCGAGATGATGTTTAACACTTGTTAAAACTTGAGAAAAGTTTACAAGTTTAAGTTAAACCGAGATGTTTAACACTTTTTGAAACTTGAGAAAAGTTTACAAGTTAAAGTTAAACATGACCGAGGTGTGTCACCCCGAAAAGGTTGCACAAAGATTGAAGTGTATATTAAAGATACAAAAAATTCTAAGTATGGAATCATACAAGAGTAATACAGAGAAAGCAAACATGCAAACATTCGAAGAAAGAAGGAAGTTGTATTAATTAAAAGGCACGTCGGCCAAAAGCTTACAACTGTTCCCAAAAGAAGAAAAGCAAAAGTACAAAAGACAAAGGAAAAAAGACATCAAAATTAAGATTCTTCAGCATCATTAGCAGGCTGGGTTTGGACTTCGAAAGACTGCTGGGAAGACATCTCGGCCACCTTCCCGGCCGCAAGCTCAGCATCAATCTCCTGAAGGGTCTGGTCAAGGCTCTTGTCGGCAAGAAGAACGTCGGCTGATGCCTTCTCTGGAGCAGCATCCTTAGGAACCTCCTCAACCTCCTCATCTTGAGTCAAGTCCAAGACTTGCTCATTCTGAGTAGGGGACTTGGCCCCAGCAGCTTCCTTGGACTTCCTCACCAGAACATCCTCCTCAGATTCAGAGTCGTCATCGGATTGAGTTGGAGTTTGAGGGAATGGAAGAGGAATGGCGTCGGCATTCCTGAAGGGCAAATCCTCAGGGACTGCAAGTTTTTTTAGAAGAGACATCCAACCAAGGGTGAAACCCTTGTTGCATGCCTGCTTCACTTGCTTTTCATAGTTCGCCGTGACATCAGCCACCCCTTCGCCATAGCCCTTCTCATCGGCGGCTTTGATTTCGGCCTCTTTGGTGGCCAGGGCGTCTTGAAGCTCCTTTTGGGCCTCGGCCATCTTGTCTTTGGCCTCTTTCAGCTGGGCTTGAAGAACTTTGTTTATTGCCTCAGCGGCACCAACCTTTTCCTCGGCATCGTCCTTCTCTTTGATAACGACTTCGGCCTGATCCTCCAGGGTCTTTATCTTTGACTGCAAATTTTTATTAATTTTTTGAAGACTAGAGATCTTCCTCTTCTTCTCGGCCAACTTCTCCCGGTTCTCGAAAGATTATACTGAAAAGGAGTAGGCATGCTGGATGGCCTAAAAGAGAATAAAAGTTATTAGAAAATTTTTTCTAAGTATAAGAAACAAAGAAAAACGACCAAAATAAAGGTACTTACTTGAACAGAGCACTGAAGCATCAGAGTATAGTTCTCATATTCACTCAACTTGGCGTTTCGGTCTAGATTGCCAGGAAGAAGCAGGGCGGTACTGAGGGCAACGCCGACATTAATGTCATCGGCGCTGTCGCTGGCCATAACTAGCTTATCCTCCAGAGTAATGTGGGGGCCCCAGGGGGCACTGTGCTTTGAAGACCCCGAGGTAGTTGCAGCTGATGACCTCTGCCTCTTGGATTTGGTGGATTCGGACGGCTGCATCTCGGTAGACCTCTTCACAGGGACAGAGGCGGTCTTCTCACTTTCAGCCAATTTGGATATTGGCAAAGTATCCTCAGTTTCAACCTGAGTCACCTTTGCCTTCGGTTGGGCTTTCTTTGTTCTTTTCAACTTTGGTTGAGTTAGTGCTGGTTGAGCATCAACTGAGTCTGGAATGTTGGCCAAAAGATCCTTGGCGACTACTTTTTGACGGCCCATCTCGACAGCAAGAAGAAGTCTTCACCGACATTTTCGTTGGGATATTGGGATTAGGTATGGAGCCGAGGTTGACGGCTGCTCAGCTGGATCAGAGGTTGATCCCTTGTCTGTCCGAGATGTGAACGCAACTTGTGGAGTTATGGCGGAAGGAGGAGAAAGGCTTTTCTTCTTCTTTTTTGGGACATCGGGCAGAGCTGACTTGTTTGTTGGAATAAAATTGAGAAGCAGAGGCGCCTTCCGTTTATGTACTGGCAAGTCCAAAAGTTTCTTCAAATCCTTGCTGGGAATGAAGGATTGACGAAAGTTTTTTGGTGGCTTAGGAACAGCTGCAAGAAAAGAAGACATTAAGAAATAGATAAAGCATGAAAGACTTTAAAAAAACAAGTAGGTATGAATGCAGGGCTCTTACCATTGCCCTCTACAAAGACTGATCGAGGAAGAGGGAAGAGATGGAGGTCTTCATCTAGGGCGAACTCCCAGTTCCCCGAAGTAATGAAATAATCGTCCCAGACTCCTTGTTGGAGTCGGGAGGTCGCAACGATTTTGTATTGATGGACCTCGACTTGAGGTAAGCGTGGTGGTGTCTTTTTTGAGGCCACACATAGTGTAGCAATATTGGATGTCGGCTAATGTGATCCTAGCGTTTTCTTGTTTGGCTAAGGCTATGATACCATTGATGGTTTGATAAGAATTGATGGAAAGTTGCATTGGTTTCAACTTGTAATAATGAAGTATTTCACAGAAAAGGATGTTGAGTGGGAGCCGAAGTCCACACTCAATGAAGGCTACCATAGGGAAAGGCATGGAGTCATCAGTAGGCATGATGGAGTCATCACCCCCAGCCAACCTCAGATGGACGTCGGCTGGGATTTTAAACTCTTGTTTAAAGATTTCTAGTTTGGATGGGGTGTCTACCCTATGTTTCCACATACCCATGATGTCAGCTTAATCGAAGGGGTTGGATTTCAAAAGATATTTTGAAAGGGTTATAGGGACCTCGGCAAACACTTAGGTAAATGCAGGTTTCAATTTTTTCCTAAATTGTGGGTTCTACAGACAAATCCCAAACCTAAGTCTATGGAAACGAAGATTGAAGGCACAAATCTGGAAAAGACACAAAAAAACAAAAAACAAGAACAAGTTTCAGAATCAAGAACAAAGATGGACTATCAAGAACATAGTGAGTACAAGGGGTACAAGGTTAAGAAGAGTGGCAAAAGTGCAAGAAAATGGTGAACAATGCATGTATTCAACACATGGGCAAGGGCAAAATCGTGAAATAAACACACTCAGATATGAGATTCACAAATCGAATGTTTAAGCAAAGCAGTAATGGCAACAAGTAGTAAAGAGCATTAGAGAATTGAAAACGAAAGGAACAGCGGCTTACCAGAAAAAGTGAAGCCAGTATGAAGATCGCCGAAGTCAGGCAACGATTACAGAAGTAACAGAATGGCGAAAGCTTCACCAAGAGAAAGAAATTAAGGCAGTTGCAGAGCTTGAAGTCTGGAACAATGGCGGATTCAAGGGAAAAAAGTAAGAAAGAGAAAAAGCAAGAGTATCGAATGAAAAGTGAAGAAATGACAGAAGAGGGAAAAGTTTTTGTTAAAACTTGAAACGACGGCAAAAAAGGGTAGTTAACGCAGCGAATACGTCAGACGACGCATGTAGGCACAAGACGGCTTACAGGCGCGTCACAAGCACGATCCAATAAGGATAAGACGCGTGAATGAAATGATTGAATAGTGATGCATGACAGCTCATACGAGTGAAGGAATTCACTAGAATTCTTGTTCTTTAAGGGTGACATGTTGGCCTTAAACAATGATCTTGGCTAAAATGATTTAAGCCGACATACTGGAAGGAGGTACCGATATAGGTTCCATCACCTCAGAATGCCGAGGTAATAGAACCTAAGGGGCAGTTGTGGGGATATATTTTTGAGTACCAACACGTGGCAAGGTGACGCTGATGTATCAGCCGAGGTGCCACGTGTCCTGGTCGTAATGCCGAGATGATCTCGGTGTGGCCGAGGTTATCTCCGAAGATATCGAAATCTGAGATAAGCGGATAAGGGACAAGAGTCCTAGAATGAGGAAAGACTTCAAGATGGATAAGGATAATGTTCTTAGGGAGTCTATCCTTATCTCTTGAGGAGTCCAAAGTAAGCACTGAATGGGAGTCCATAGAAGTCAGGCTTCTAGTGGGACTAGGACTGAGTTAACTATAAAAGAAAGGCACCCCCGATGGGTCTGAGGTACACAATTTAAGTTCTGAATAGTGAGATTTGCACTATTGATTATCTTTGAGAGATATACTGACTTGATCGTCAGAGTGCCCCCGAGTGGACGAACTACCGCCGAAATCTTCTCTTTACATTGCGAGTTAGCAGTGTCATCTATTCTGCGAGTTCTCTCCGGTGATTCTTGAGTTGGCGGTGGATGAAAAATCACCCACACAAATTTAATTTGAGTTTGTTTAGTTACTCATGTTTAACTATTTGGTCCTTTTTAATTATGTAACTGGCAGTAACCACATTGGGAGTTGTTCATATTTATTATATAAGGGTTATAATAAATATTTGATAGTTGATTTTATGGTGTGTACCATATGGTGAAAAATTATATATTTTATAAATAATGAAAATGTTTATATTTCGTAGTGAGCAAAATATTATATTTTGTGGTGTACAAAAAAGTTATATTTTGTAGTGAGAAAAATTATATCATTTTATAATTTATATTATAAAATTTTGAGGTATTATTACCATATATTCTATATTGATTTATATGATATTATGTTAGGTGATCATCCATGGGGAAGCGAACCCACATGGGTTGTCCTCCACACCTCACTCCCTTTCTTTTCTTTCCTTCAAATTCTTTTGCTTTTAGTTTTCTTTTTCACTGAGTAGAGAGCTTGGCTCTCTTTCTCCTCTCTGTCGGTCTCTCTCTTTTTTTCTATTCCTCCATTGTTGCTCAACCTTTGAGCTTCGAGTGGGAGTCTTTAAAGTGAGATCTTGCAAAAGTTTTGTAAATAAAAGTCAGAGAGCTCATCGTGATCTTCACAATGGTAGTCTCAGATTCATGATTGGGCAAGATTTGCCTTCCAAATCTGCTCTCCTTCATTATTTGAGGTAGGGACTTCCTTCATATTTTTACATTAAAGCTATGTTAGGGTTATTTTGAGAAAATATATCATTATAAGAGGTATTGCATGTATATATATATATATTTAGATTTTTGTTTGATAATTTTTGGAAGAGAAATTATGTTAAAATGTTAAGAATATTGTTATTTTGAAATTGATTTGGAAAAATCATCTTGTGTTGGAAATCCTAGTTAAAAATCCGAAAATAAAATAAAATAACTAGTTGTATGAGTTGTATCTATCTCATATTATGGTTAGATAATTTATTTTAGGAAAATAATGTTGAAATATTTATCTCATCTTTGAGTTTTGGAATTTATTTTTGAGAAGAAAAATAAATTGATATTGATAAATATGGTGTGAATTGTTAAGTTGAGATTATCGAATGATTTTGGGATTTAAGACTCTAAAAGTGTGATATTTATGATGTTTTGTAAATGTTAATTTATTAATTTTAGAAAAGTTGTGAAATTGTGGTTTGTAGAGATTTGGGAAAAGTGGCTAGGCATGGCATGTGGGGGTATTTTGAGTGATGAGTCATGTGAATTTATGTTTAGTGTTATTAATTTGGAAGATGGTGAACTTAATGGATTTACTAATTTGATGAATTAAATTAGTTTGGTTAATATTTAAAATCCTTCGTAATTAAAAAGGTGTTATTGGGTTAAAATTCCTAACTTTTAATATTATGAGCTTAAAAGTGATGATGTTGACCAAGAATGAGATTTGGGGAAATTAAGCAAGATTAAGTTGATGTGATATGGTATTTGGTCTATAGTTTTACTAATTGAGTTATGTTATCATAATAATATCTAAAATTCATATATGAGATATTCGAATTGTTTTTGCGGATTTTGATAATAAAGGAAAAGAATATGATTTTAGCTCGTTTGGAGCAAATGGATGAATTGGATTAAAACAAGAATGAGTTATTAAAAATTTTATTTATTTATTTATTTTTCCTTGATTTAATTTGATGCGGTTGATGTTGATAATCGGAAAGTGAACACTCACGTTATATTTTATATTTATAGTCAAAAGAAGATTTTGATATAATTGATTAAATGTTAGAATATTCACTTATGCTTATTGAGAATTATGATTGAACTTGAAGATCTCAATATTTCACTTGCATGAGAAAAATAAGAATTTGATTATATTTAATGTTTGGAATGGGGATGAGTTTTGAAAAGATTGTAATTACATTTCATTGATAAATTTTGTGAGTTAGAAATCGATGAAAACTTGAACCCACTTTAGTGTCATATGTTATTGCTATTGATGAACCTATTGTTTAGAAGTTTTAGTTTTGATAACTGGTAGGGGATTGCCACGTTGGTATTTAAATGAGGAGATTTTTGGAAAGATAAGAAAATGTTTGACTTTGGAAGTTTGTTTTATATAAGAAATATTGTTGAATTGTCTTGAAAAAACTAAGTTAGAAGTTGTTGATTTACATGTGGTAAATACATGAATATTGGCATTGTTATATTATCTCTTGAGATTGTATCATGATATTACATTGATAGGGATATGGAAATTGATCACAATGGAGAATTGTATGGAGGAAATTGGAAATGGAATCATATGAAGGATTGTACATTTTGCATTATCATTTTATCGAACCACTATTGAAATTGATTTTTAATCTTGCATTGGAAGGTTATGGTTTTAAAAGAGAAATTGTTTTATGAAACAAGATCTATTGTTTTGTTTTTGGTAAATACGTTGGTAAGTCTGGATAGAAGGTGTAGTTGGTATTGGTTAAGTTGGCCTGAGTATCCAAGGTGAAAGACCAAAAACCCGCACGGATAGGTGTCGAGCCTTCCAGTTAATACTGGTATAATAACAGATTATAGGCGTCGAGCCTTCTAATTAATACTGGTATAAATGACAAATTGGTAGTACTATAGTATAGCGATCCCAATTTTCCCTTTTATTATTTATTGTATTCCGGACTCGGCTCCGTGGACGATTGTTTTTTGTCTGTATCGCGTTTCTGTCCTTTAACTCTTTATATTTGAGTTTTGGGTTATGTTAGGCAGGTTTGAAATAAGTTGGTTATGTTTAGAAACATATAGTTAATGCCCAGATTTTGGCCTCCACGCTCGAGCGGGGCATTTCCCGCTCGAGCAGGCCCTTTTGCTTTTGTTCCTCCACTCGAGCGAGCAATTTGACGCTCGAGCGAGATTCTTTAACCTTCAGTATTTTCGTAGGTCTGAAATACTGGGATTGTGCATCGGACGCTCGAGCGTCCACTTTCACGCTCGATGGGGGACCTTCATCTGCAGAACTTCTGGAAGTGTGCATTCCACGCTCGAGCGGCGCTTTTTACGCTCGAGCAAGAGTCTGTGTCTGACGATCAAGCGAGGTGTCCCACGCTCGAGCGGACTGTAATGTATATCAGTTTGAGTTGTAGCCTTTTGAATCACTTTTTTGACGCTCTCTCTCTCTCTCTAACTTTCCAAAACCCTAATTTGAGAGCCTCTCTCTCTAGAATATCCTCTCTCTCTCTACATTTTGATCTTGATTTAGTGAGACCTAACCCTTGTGTCTTCATTATAGTGTTGGAGCTTCTCAAGACCTCCATTTTGATCCGAATAGTTGTGGGTTTGGAGCACTTTTAGGTTTCTTCATCATCTCGTTTGGGTCTCTTCATTTGGGGTAGGGATAGCCTGCTCCTTTCTATGAGCTTTGACATAAATGTGGGGTATTTGGTATAAATGGTGAGTTATGGAAATTTTGGGAAGTTAGGGTTTTGAAACTTGAAATTATAAAAGAGGGGTTTTGTATTTTTGGGGTTCCAAGTGTATGAGTGGTCCCTAAAATGAAGTTATTGTGTAGTTTTGATGAAATTTGGCCTTAGAAGCAATATTTGAAAAAAGGGGGAAAAAGCCCTAAATTGATGTGATTGATTAATTTGTATAATTAATTTGAGAAATATGGAAATATGAAATTGAGTTGAAAATCATGAAATTGGAAAATTATGAGATTGGATGGTGGAGTTGGATTGATTGATCACTCACCTTTGAAATTGTAGATAATTTATTTGTTTGATAATTAATTATCTGCTTAGAAATAACTGCTTTGGGCTATCGGTGGAGGATAGTCTTGATTGTTGTAGACATTGCATGATGATTTGGTGAATTAAAACTAATCAATTGAGTATGTCATTAAATATGACGGATGGAATAACACATTGAATATGTGCTTTGCTTGATCATTATATATGATAAGTGTTTAAATACATTGCATATGTATCTTGTTTGGGAGGAGATAGGGGATGTACTCCACGGTTTGAGAGGAGATAGGGGATGTACTCTCAAGCCTGTTTAGAAGGAGATAGGGAATGGACTCCATTGATAACTAAGTTGGTCGGAGCGTCCAAGGTGAAAGTCCCGAAATCTTGATTACGTTTGTATAACGTAGATGAATTGAAGTGTTGAAGTATTAATGATATGAGTTGTAGTCTCATTCTGAATTGAAGTATGGAAATGTTAATGTTATGAGTTGTAGTCTCTTTATAAACTATCTGGATGAACAAAGAACCATATCTATGAATTGGTTTGGTTAATGAAACAAAAAAAGGGATTTGAAATATATTTATGAATATGGATTGGTTATGGAAGAGATGTGCGTATATATATATATATGAGTTAAACATTTATCAAATGCTAATGTTTTAGTTATTGCTCATATTTGGTTTAGCGTATCTCCTCTAGGCTTCGGCTCACCCAATATGGGACATCATTTTCAGGTACAGGTGATATGCCGCCACCAAGGATGTAGCTTGGGAGGTTTAGAAGCTGAAGGCTTATTCTGTAGCTATCTTTGTATTACATGTAATTCAAGCAAAGGTCTTAATATGTTTAGAGTTAGAACTCTATTTTGTTGAGCCCAAGTGTTGACTTGAAAAGTTGTAAGCCCGTAGGGTATTTACTTTTGTTGTCAACATGTAATACTTTTTGTACTAAGTACTTTGATAAATGGAAACATGTGTTATTCTCTTATTGCTATGGATGTCTTGAATGATTGGTTTATATGTGTTATTTTGAGGGCGTTACAACTTGGTATCTGTAGACACCCCATTTTTGACTGACCTTAAGACTCAGACGTCATCGATTGAGCGCTCAGTGATGGTGCATGTTGTGCTCGTTTAGAGGTTTCGGAGTTTTGGCTGAGAGCCTTGCCTCCGAGCCTCTGAACTCTTTTGTGCTTCGGCTCGGTTTGTAGACCGAATCTTTGTTTTCTCTTCCCAGAGGAAGGGAGAGGTTTTGCAAACCATCTCTTTGTGGTCATAGACCACTTTTTGTGGTTGTAGGCCACTTTTTGTGGTTGTAGGCCCCTTTTCCTGTTTGGAGATTAGTTTTTGATTTTTAGAGACTTCGACCGCGCGCCTTGTCTCGGGACCGCTTAACGTTCTCCGTTTGGCGTGGTTTTTGAACCACACCTTGTTGCCTCTGCCTAGAGGAACATTGTGGTCCGGGAGACCACTTTTGTGGTTGCATACCACTTTTGGTGCTCGTAGACTAGTTTTCGAGGCTTTCGGCCGCGTGCTTTGCCTCCTGATCACTCGTTTTGCATCCGCTTTGGTTTGTTTTTAGTACAAACCTTGTTTTCTTTGTTTGGAAGGTGGTACAAGGGTGGGAGACCATTTTTCTCCTTGGAGACCACTTTTCCTTCTGCCAGCCAGTTTTCTGGTTGGGTAACTGGCTTGCTTGGTCTTTGGGCGACATTTTCTGGTCGGCCACCACACCATTGCATTGTTTTCATGCTCTAGACCTCTCCCACCCATGGCCAACCAGTTGTTGCTCTCAAAGATCACTTCAAGTGGTCGGCCGACCACTTTAACTAGCAGGCCGACCACTTCAAGTGGTCGGCTGCTTTTTGGCACCTTTTTTGAGATATTTTTCTCCAGCTGGCACAACTGGAGCACTTTAGGGCCATCCTCCATACACGTGTATGGAGGGATTACTTTGGTGCTTAGCTTCTCCTAGAAGCTTTTCCTTTCCTCTTCTATAAGGGGAAGGCTCCTCCTCCCTCTTCCAAGTTCATAAAATTTGAGGGAGAGGGATAGATATAGTGTTGTATCTATATCCCCTTGTTTCTTCATTTTTGTGCTTTAAAAGTGTAGATTTGTCTTAGTTTAACACACAAACACACACTCAAACACCTTCCTTTGGTTGCTGAGGTGCTAAGGAGTTGTTTTTTAGGTTCTTGGACTAGTTTGAGCTTGGAAAAGTTGCTGGAGTTGCAACTTTGAAGAGGGTCTTCAAGGATGAGGTTTTGACCTTTAAATCCCCCTTTCTTGCTTAAGCTTTTAGCCTATCTTGCATACTGTTTTAAGCTTAGCTCATAACTGATAAAAGTTCTATTTTTGCATGCTTAAAAAGTTTGTTTAAGATCACTTTTGTGTTTGGGGTTGTTTACCCCCTCTTAGGCCTTGTTTGGTCATGTTTTTTAGCCTTTTTTGTGAGCTTCGGGACCACCTTGTATTGGCCTTCTCACCACTGAAATCCCTATTTGTGGATATTTTTTTGTGGCATACCACTATTTTTACTTGCCTTGGTCATTCCATGCATGGTTAATACACTTGTAGTGTAAATCATACAATCTAGTCTTGTATGCCTCAAGTTTGAGCATGTCTTTCTAGCTTGTTTTGGAGCCATCTCAATGGGTTTTTGGTGTTGTTTTAACATGCCTTAGATCTTTTTTGGGTTGGTTTGGTTGGCTCTTGCATGCCTAATACACTTGTAGTGTAAATCCCTTAAACTAGCTTTGTATGCTTCATGAAGTAGCATGTCATTTTAGCTTCGTTTGAGTCCATTTCAGCATGTCTTTGGGCTTGTTTTACCATGTCATATCTCTGTTTAGGTTTGGTTTGGTTAGCCTTTTCATGCTCCATGCACTTGTAGTGCAATCCCGTGAAATAGCCTAACATGCATCATATTGTAATATGTCATTCTAGCATGCTTTTGGCTTAACTTCATGAGGACTTTGTTCATGTTCAAGCATGTTTAAGGTCTGATTTGTGTTGTATTGGCCATGCATGATTTGCTTTGTATAGCCTTGGTTCAATCTAGCTTGTTAGCTTTGTGTATTGAATCCTCTAGCATGCATTACCTGGCTTATTTCAATGATTTGGCATCATTTATTATGTTATTTCAGTCCATGTAGTGTTGCCATACACTTGCATTTGTCACTTATTCAATGCGTTGGAGGGTTGGCCCCTTTATGCCTTAACATGAACCATTGCATATGCCTTCATGCCATAGCTTGCGAGCCATCATTTCAATGTGTTTTTGGAGTTATTTTTCCATGATATAACTCTTATTTTTATTGGTCGAGTCATCCCATGCTTGGTCCTAATAGGTGTAGTGTAATCCACCTTATTTGCCTTGTATGCATCATGCCTCATGCTCACCACGCTAGCTTGTTTTGGCATCCTTCCATACGTGTTTTAGACTTATTTTAACATGTTCTAGGACTGTTTTGGGTTGCCTTGGTCACATGCTTCATGTTTTGTATACTTATAGTACAAATGCTCTTGCTTACCTCAAGCTTTGAGCACTATTGCATGCTTCATTTGTGTTGTATACATGATTTGGCATCACCTAACATGACATTTCAGAGCATTTAGCATTGCCATGTTCCTACCTCAATCATGCTTTAAGTGCCTTTGAGTGTTATGCATTGTTGCCTAGTTTATGCCTTAGCTTGTATGCTTGCATGCCTAGGCTTTTGAGCCCTCGTCTCAGCATGTTTAGGTCCTTATTTTGACCTACTTGAGCTCTGTCCATGCTTAGTTCATGCATATTTGCCATGTAT
The DNA here is from genome assembly GCA_025200525.1 of Camellia lanceoleosa. Taxonomy (NCBI): domain Eukaryota; kingdom Viridiplantae; phylum Streptophyta; class Magnoliopsida; order Ericales; family Theaceae; genus Camellia; species Camellia lanceoleosa. The sequence continues at coordinate 15,777,544 of CM045767.1, read as the reverse complement.
TGCATGCCTTATGTGTAGTCTTCTTTGCTTGTCTTAAGCTTTAAGGACCTTTGCATGCCTTGCTTGTGTTGATTAAGTGATTTGGCATCATTTCTCGTCTAATTTCAGTGCCTTTAGTGTTGTTACACTTCCACGCTTTTCACTCTTTAAGTGTTCTTGAGGGTTACACTTTGGTGCCTCAATTGGTGAGCCAATTGGCATATGCATGCTGGTATGTGTTTTCGGTGCCTTCATTTTAACACCAATGGCCACTGTTTTGGCATGGCTGAAGTCTGTCCATTTCAGTGTAAGTCCATTGAATATGTGGTTTGCATGTTGTTGCAAGCTTGGTGTATTGCATATTGTTACCCTTGTTGCATTGCATTGTGCATGCATGCATTACATTGTGTTAAGAACCCCATTGATTGCCTTGCATTGAGTATGCCACCAAGTTCTTAGCATTTAGCATTGTGTATGCCATGTTATTCCTTACATTGTGTATGCCACGTAGATCATCGCATTGTGTATGCCTTATACCTTGCATTGTGTATGTTTAGGTTACATCATGGCATTGTGCATGTTAATTGATATTTGCATTGTACACGCTAGTTGTTGCATGCATTTGTCTTGTGCATACCATTAGCCTTGTTAGGTTGTTCAAGTTGCATTCTAAGGTTGCATTACATTGCATTATGTATGCCATGCTTGTGTTGCATTGTGTTTGGAATAGGTGTTAGTCCAAACGCGGGAAAAGAGGGACGTTTCATACTTCAAGTGATGAAACGTGCCTCAATTCTCAGTCGCCGACGCTCTTGATCACACATGATAGAGTTTTAGGCATTATGTGTTTACTTATGCATTCATTTTCATATTGAATTGTGCAACTTCGCCTCTCGGCCATCATGCATGAAAATACGCGATTGGTGGCCCGAGGGTCGAGAACCACACCCGTTTGAGTTCATGACATGATAGGGAGGGTGGTTGTACACACATATCTTGCAAATACATTGCCATGCCCTTTCTTGCTCTTTGTTGCAGAAAACTGGGATTCAGCAGCAACAACTGGCCGGCCAGCCAGAAAAAGTAGTTGGCCAACCACTTTTCTGGTTTTTCAACAACCAAAAGTGGTCGGCAGGTGTTTCTAGAGACCAAAAGTGGTCGGCCACCCTCCCACAGGATTCCCAAGGTGGAGTTTCAGCTTTCTGGAGCTTGGTGCAAGTTTCTGAGAACAAATGAAAACAGAGGCAAATCGGGGCATCGCATTGGATTTTCGAATGAGGCAACCGAGCATGCATTCATTCCTCTCCCTCTGAAGCTCCTGTTTTACTGCTTTCCTTAGCTGCCATGCTTAGATAGCCTGCTTTTGCTTTGGTTTGTACCTTTAATTAGTTAATGCGTCAGCTATTCAATTTGTTTTGTAATAATTAGTTAACTAGGATTAGTTAATTAATTGTGTTGTAATAATTAGTTTAATTAGCTTAGATTAGCTAGTTAGCTTCTTATTCGGTCCCTCCTTCGGGAGGGCCAACTGTTGTAATAAGCGTGCGTGTGTGTGATGCATGTCTTCCAACCTCTATTTCTTTCTCCCTTTTACTTAACCGCTTACGATGGTTAGTTTTAGGGCATGTTTAATTTAGCATACCTTATGCTCGCAAGCATGCATCCATTCATCTATATTGCATGCACCGGGCTCAACGCATCATACTAACTGCATTGTATTTTCAATACATTACTTGAATACATGTTTAAACAGCATGTTATCAAGTTGCACTTCACATCCCATTCTAGAATAACCGAGCCTATTTTAGCTGCATTTTCGCATGTGTTGTATTAGCCATCTTAACATGAACTAGGATCATGCATGATTTCTAACTAGTTCTTTGTTTTGGCTCAGAGTACACTATGAGTGTTTACGCTTTAGCATATTACACGTGTGTTAATGTTGCCATGAAAGCATGCTTGCCATGAGGCTAATTGCTTATTTGCTATAACTGCCTGAATGCCTGTGGGTGAAGGTTGGATTACTTGAATTGGAACAATTCATTAAAATCCGCATTTTAGCCTACTTGCGAGTAGCAAACTCCAAACGATTTTCCAAACAAACGGATATGCGATTCTTGGTTCCAAATTAGGCGATCTAGTCTATACCTGTTTACTGTGCGCATTACGTAGTAAGATTAGCTAATTAACCGGAATAAGAACACGTGTGTTTTCAAAAACAAGATATCATGTTTAGTACAGGCCGATCTTTGATCGAGCGAGCGGAGGTACTCATTAAATGACCTTCTCCAATCGTACCCAAATTCCCGAGCCGAGGCAACTTTGGTGATGACGGACACGTGGCCTTAGGCACGAGTCAGGGTTTCCTAAATTTTCCCAAAATAAAATCTTTAGGTGGCGACTCTGTATCTGGCAAAGCAGTCCATGTTTGGCACTTCTTTATGAAAATCAGTTTTCCAAAGCGATTTGCCAGATTTGGACTCTTTGGTGATTTATCGGTCTTACATCGCACATTGTAAGATTAGATTCAAAACCATGACATTTGAGTCTGAACTGTAGTAGCTCAGAGAACAAAATGAGATTTCCTCGGGAGTTCTCCAGAGCGCGTCTACAGTATCAGAGCGTACCGGGTTTGAATACTTTGGGTACGTGGGAAGTGGTTAGTACCACAATGGGTTTGTCTCGTTTGTTAGAGAATTATGTATGATGTTATGTGCTTATGTGGTAACATATTTATGTGACTATATGGGTATGGAATTTAGTTTCTAGGATGTTAATTGGATCCATGGGTTTCTGGGAGTCCTGTTGGAAAGGCACTTGATCACTGCCGTTTCTAACTAGAACTCTAGTAACACCACGGGACTGTCATTATCCGGAAATAAAATTCGTAAGTGTTTATGTGATTATATGCTTACGTAGAGTGAATTACTATTGTCCATGTATTAGGACGCGAGTGAAATATCTTCAGCACATTTGTGAATGTGCTAATGTTCTTATTACCTTTATTAGGATCTCAGGTCGAGGACATGATGGTAGGCGTGGTAGGCCTAGGAGGCAGGAGGTGCCTATACCGGATGAGATTCCGGTGTAGCAGGAGGGGGTTGGTCAGGCCAATGTGGCCAAGCCAGTAGGTCAGCAGGCCATGGGCGCCTTAGCCCGCGAGATAGCAGGAGCATGGGGGGAATCCATGGACATTCTCAGGGCTCAGAATCAAGTATAGGCCCATGTAGTTGAGGCAAGGCTATCCTTTTTGAAAAGGGAGTTTTTCCAGTCAAATCTGGACAAGTTTGTAGGTGATCCTAAAGAGCCACTTAAGGCTGACGAATGGCTTGAACAGATGACAAAGACGTTTGAGATGCTTGGCATCGAAGACGGAGGCTTGAGGGTGACCTTGGCATTCTTCCAGTTGAAGAGAGATGCGGGTCAGTGGTGGAAGTTTATGCGAGGGCGTATTGGAGGGACTTGGGAGGCTTTCGTTGATGCCTTTCGGGAGAAGTTTTTGCCTCCCACTGTTAGGGAGAAGTTTAGAGACCAGTTCTGTCGACTTAAGCAGCTGAGTACACCAGTGGCAGAGTTTGAGGCCACCTTTACCAGCTTATTGAGGTTTGCACCGGAGTTGGTGGCGACCGAAGAGCGTAGGTGCTTGGAGTTCGAGAAGAAATTGAGGACCGGACTCATGCTTCGTGTGGCCGGGTCCATGACTAAGGAGTATGGGCGCCTTGTGCAGGCTGCAGCCCATCTTGAGACCATTATGGAGGCAGAGGAGGAAAGGATGAGGGGCTCTAAGAGGAGTCAGAAAGCTCAGGGGGACGGTAAAAGGCAGAGGGGCTTTAACACCCAGCAGTCCCAGGGAGCATATCCTATATCTACTTTTCCAGTACCGAGTTCAGGTTTTGGGAGAGGCGGACAGGGAGACTTCACTTGTTACAAATGTGGTCAGCTGGGCCACAAGTCTCCAGCTTGCCCGCAGAGGGGAGGAGGGCAGAAAGCAGCTTCATCTTCAGCTCGTCCTCAGAGCCAGAGTTAGGGCAGAGGCCAGCCGCTCTCTTGTTACCAGTGTGGATAGGCGGGGCACCTAAAGAGATTCTGCCCGCAGTTGAGTGGCACATCTGGTGCACCTAGTTCAAGGCAGACTCAGAGCCATCACCACTGGCCGATTCGAGCCTCGAGGGCCAATCAGGAGCCCCTTCATCGTCAAATGCAGCTCTTATGCTCTGAGGGGCGAGCAAGTAGATCAAAGGCCTTCAGGGCGCTTGTATTCTGTTATAGCGCAGGATCTTGTACTGGCTCCATCTGTTGTGAGAGGTACCTTTTTGTTTTGCAACTCAGTTGCTAATGTGTTGATTGATACGGGTGCATCCCATTCCTTTATATCTGCTGCATTTGCATCTGTTTTGGGGTTGGAGTTGGCACAGTTAGCATCTCCTATTTGTGTTGTATCACCTGTTGGGGGTGAATTGATTTTGAAACAAGGATGTAGAGGTTGTGATATAGAGGTTGCTGATCGCCGACTTCCATTTTCATTTGTAGTAATGGTTATGTCAGGTTTTGATGTGATTTTGGGTATAGACTGGTTATTATCATATCGGGCTGTTATAGACTGTTACCACCAGAGGGCTACTGTATGTACCTTGAGCGGGGATTGTTTTCATTTCTTAGAGGATCAGGTTGGTAGAGTCTTACCACCGGTGTATGATCCGCGAGGGTGGAGTGAGCTTAGTTGTCTTCTCGCTAGCTATATGAGTAGTGAGTGTGATGAGACTAGGACTGAGTTGCCAAGAGTGGTTTGTGAGTACTCGGACGCCTTTCGTGAGGATCTTGTTGATTTACCACCCCATCAAGAGATTGAGTTCTCTATTGACTCGAGTTGAGTGAGTTGAAGATTCAACTCCAAGAGTTGCTAGATAAGGGCTTTATTCGCCCTAGTACTTCATCGTGGGGAGCACCGGCCCTCTTTGCTAAAAAGAAAGATAGGGCTTTAAGACTTTGTATTGATTACCGAAAGTTGAATCGGGCTACGATTAGGAACAAGTACCTTATGCCTCGTATAGATGATATGTTTGACCAGTTGAAAGGGTCCCATTGTTTCTCTGAGATAGACTTGAGATTGGGTTACCACCAGTTGAGGGTCAGGGAGGAGGATATCCCGAAAACGGCATTCCGTATGCAGTATGGCCGTTATGAGTTTCTAGTGATGCCTTTTGGGCTCACCAATGCACCGGCTGTGTTTATAGACCTGACGAACCGGATCTTCCGGGAGTTCTTAGCTCGTTTTGTGGTCGTCTTCATAGACGACATTTTGATTTATTCACCTTCTGAGGAGGAGCACGAGGAACACTTAAGAGTGGTGCTTGAGTTGCTTAGAGCCCCTAAGCTGTATGCTAAGTTTGGGAAGTGTGAGTTTTGGCTAAGAGAGGTTAAATTCTTAGGCCACGTGGTATCCTGGGAAGGGGTGACTGTAGATTCATCCAAGATAGTGGCAGTGCAAGATTGGGCATAGCCTAAAAGCATCTTTGAGATCCGTAGTTTTTTGGGATTGGCTAGTTATTATCGTAGGTTTGTAAAAGATTTCTCCAGGCTAGCTTCTGTGGACCGCCTGAGAACTCCCGAGCTCCGCGCGTGAGGGCGTGAAATCGTTGTTCTTAGCTACTACAGTTCAGACTCGTGTCACGGTTCTGAATCTAATCTCACAAAGTGCAATGTGAGACTGATAAATCACTAAAGAGTCCAAATCCGGCAAATCGTTTTGGAAAATCAATTTTAATAAATAAGTGTCAAACATGGACTGCTTTGCCAGATACAGAGTCGCCACCTAAATGTTTTATTTTTGAAAAATTTAGGAAACCCTGACTCGTGCCTAAGGCCACGTGTCCGTCATCACCAAAGTTGTCTCGACTCGGGAACTTGGGTACGAGAGGGGAAGGTCATGCAATGAGCACCCCCGCTCACCCAATCAAAGATCAGCCTTTACTAACATGATATGTTATTTTTGAAAACACATGTATTCTTATTCCGGTTATTAACCTAGAATTACTATGTGATGCGCACAACATACAAGTATAGACTACATCACTTAAGTTGGAACAAAACATTTCATGTTTGTTTGAAAATGGTTTAGAGGTGCTACTCGCAAGTAGGCTAAGTCATAGGTTTTGCCACCCTCAAGTGGGCTAAAAACTCGCATTTCGATGAATTGTTCCAATTCAAGCAATCCAACCTTCACCTACAGGCATTCAAGCAGTTAATCACTTAAGCAGTTAGCCTCATGGCAAGCATGCTAACATGGCAACATACACATCTCATGCAGTATGCTAAAGCGTAAACACTCACAGTGTACTCTAAGCCAAAACAGAAAACTAGTTAGAAATCATGCATGATCCTAGTTCATGTTAAGATGGCTAATGCAACACATGCGAAAATGCAACTAAAATAGGCTCTGCTATTCTAAGATATCATATGAATGCAACTTGATAACATGTTGTTGAACACGTATTCAAGTAAATGTATTGAAATACAATGCAGTTAGTATGATGTGCTGAGCCCGGTGCATGCAAGACAGATGAATGGATGTACGCATGCGAAGCATAAGGATGCTAATTGAAATATGCCCTAAAACTAACCATTGTAAGCAGTTAAGTAAAAGGCAGAAAGAAATGGAGGTTGGAAGACATGCATCGCACACATGCACGCTTATTACAACAGTTGTGCCCTCTCGCAGGAGGGTCCAAATAATAAGCTAACTAGCTAATCTAAGCTAATTAAACTAATTATTACAAACAAAACTAATTAACTAATCCTAGTTAACTAATTATTACAAAACGAAGCTAATTAACTAACAAGTTAACTAGCTAGTTATTACAACACAAATAAGCAACTAAATGCATTAACTACTTAAGTACAGAACCAAAGCATAAACTAGCTAAAGAAAAGAAGCTAAGTAAAGTAGTAAAGCAATGTCCTCAGAGGGAGAAGAATGCATGCATGCTCGGTCGCCTCGTTCGCAAATCCAACGCGATGCCCCAATTTGCCTCTGTTTGCAACTGTTCTCAGAACCTTGCACCAAGCTCCAGAAAGCTTCCAACTCACTTTGGGGACCTGTAGGAGCATGGCCAACCACTTTTTAGGGGTGCCAACCACCTGCCGACCAGTTACCATTGCTGTAGACCAAAAAAAGTGGTCGGCCAACTAGTTTTTCTGGTCTGTCGACTACTTGTTGCTGCACTTCTCCAATTTGCTGCAACAGAGAGCAAGAAAGGGCATGGCAATGTATTTGCAAGGTATGTGTGCACAACCACCCTCCCTATCATTTCATAAGCTCAAGGGAGTGCAGTTCTCAATCCTCAGGCCACCAATCACGCATCTAAATGCATGATGGCTGAGAAGCCAAATTGCACAATTCAATGTAAAATGAATGCACAAATAAACACATAAAGCCTTGAACTCTATCATGTATGATCAAGAGTATCGGCAACCGAGAATTGAGGCACGTTTCATCACTTCAAGTATGAAACGTCCCTCATTTCTCGTGTTTGGACTAACACCCAATCCAAACACAATGCAAGCAACTCAAGCATGCAAACATGCAATGCAAGGCATGCAAAACACAATGCAGCTACATGGCATACACAATGCAAAGAATAACATGGCATACACAATCCAAACAACAACATGGCATACTAAATGCAATGTGACATGCTCAACTTAACAAAGCTAATGACATGCAAACAATGCTAATGCATGCATACACAATGCAAGGCAACATAAGCATGCAACAACATGATGTAATGTAAGCATGCAAATAACATGAAAGCAAACATGCTTAATGGACTTAAACCAGAAAAAAAGACAGGCCTCAATCATGCCCAAATCAGTAGCCATAATGATGAAACTAAGGCATGAAGATCAAGACAAGCATGCTCAATGCAATGGCCCATCAAATAGGCATAAGAGCACAACTCTCAAGAGTGCTCAAAGAGTGACAAGCATGGAGGTGTAACAACACTAAATGCACTGAGATTAGGCAAGAAATGATGCCAAATCACTCAAACAACACAAGCATGGCATGCTAGGGTCCTTAAGCATTAAAGCTAGCAAAGAGGACTACAAAGGGGGCATGCAATACATGGCACAAATGCATGAACCAATCATGGACAGAGCTCAAATAGGTCTAAACAAAGACCATAACATGCTAAGATGGAGGCCCAAAGGCCTAGGCATGCATGCATGCAAGCAAGGCCATAAACAAAGCAACAATGCACAACCCTTGAACCACAATTAAAGAGTGATATGCATAAGAATATGACAATGTTACATGCTCTGAAATCAAGTGTTAAATGATGCCAAATCATCCAAATGGCTCAAAGATAGCATGCAAGAGGCATCAAAACACAAGGCTAGCAAGGCCAATTGCACTACAACTATACAATACATGAAGCATATGGAAAATACAACCCAAAATAGTCCTAGAGCATGTCAAAATGAGTCTAAAACATGTATGGAAGGAAGCCAAAATAAGCTAGCATGGTGAGCATGAAGCATGAAATAAGTAAGGCCAAAAGGGAGGATTACACTATGCCTACTAAGACCAAGCATGAGATGGCTTCGCCAACAAAAATCAAAGTTATATCATGGCAAAATAACCCCCAAAACACATTGAAATGGTAGCTCGCAAGCTTAGGCATGAAGGCATACGCAATGACTCATTCCTAGACATAAAGGACCAACCCTCTAAAGCATGGATTAAGTGAAAGATGTGAGTGTATGACCATGAAATATGCACTGAAATCTCATAACAAATGATGCCAAATCATTCAAATAGGCCAAGCAATGCATGCTAGTGGATTTGATACACAAAGCTAACAAGCCAGAATGCACTATAGCTATACAAAGCATGGTGTAGACACCCCATTTTTGACCATCCTCAAGACTTGGACGTCACCGCTTGAACACTCGGTGATCATTCATGTTTGTGTTCGTCTTGAGTTCCCGGAAGCCTTGGCAGCGCGCCTCATCTCAGGATCTCTCGACTCAACTGTTTTGTGGTTGGTTTGACACCAGACACTTGTGTTTTGCCTTTGAGGGGTAGGGAATGCCTTTTGAGGCATCCCCACACATCATCAGCCATGGCTTGAGGCCACCGGCTGTCTTTTTATGCCATCGGCCAAATATTTGGCCGACCAGCACTTTTGTTGGCCGACCGGCCATAAGTTTTGGCCAAAATCACTTTTGGCCGGCCAACTACTGTGCATCTGCTTTTGCAGATATTTTGCCATAGCTGGCATGCATTTGGCTCCCCTCCATACACATTTATGGAGGGATCTCCTTCTATTTAGCTTCCTTTGGAAGCTTTACAAGTGGGATTTGTCTATAAGAGGAGCCCCTTCTCTCTTGCATCAGGGGTTAGACATTTTTAGGCAACATTTTTAGGGTTTGAGTTCTAGGGTTAGGGTTTGCTCATCTCCCATCTCTATCTCTCTCTCTCTCTTGTGTGTGTTTAGGCTTAGATTTGCACACAAACACACACTATCACACCCTTTCTTGGAGCTGAGACCCTTGAGGGTTGTTTTTAGAACTTTGGAGCTAGTTTGGAGCTTAAGAAGCTACTGGAGCTTCATTTGTGAAGAAGGTCTACAAGGGTAATCACTTTTCCCTTTTATTCCTCATTTTTGCACACTACTTTTACCTATCTTGAAACCATTTTTTGGCTTTGCATATAACACATAAAAGTTCTGTTTTTAAGGCCTCTAAATAGTTTGTTAAGAGTACTTTAAGCTTTGGGGTTGTTTGACCCCTCTTAAGCCTTGTTTGGCCCTTGTTTTGTGCCTTTTTGTGTGACCTCCGGGACCATAGTGTTTGGGCCTCCTCACCACTGAAATCTTGAGGGATTTCAGAGGTGAGGATGGTGCCTTGAGGTCCTAGGAAGGAGAGGGCCACCCCCTCTTCTTGTTGTCCTTGAAAAGGGCACTTTTTGGCCTCTTAAGGGAGCATCTAACCTAGAGTCATGTTGACCATGCCTTGGCTGTTTTTTATGCTTATTATGCCATGAAATAGTATTGAGTTGAGTTGGTTTTGGTACACCATGCTTGCTTAGCATACATGCCTTATAATGCCATTTTGTTGCCTTAATATGCCTTAGGTTGTAAGCCCTTGTTCTAGCATATTTTAGGCCTAGCTTTGTGAAGCTTTAGTGCATGTTTTTGTATGCTTTAGCTCTATTTTAAATTGCTTGAGTCATACTTGCCATGTATTGCATAGCTCCTTTGCATTTTTGGTTTGTTAGCCTTAAGTTTGGACCTTTATTGCATGCTTAGCCTATCTTGTTTGCTTGGTTTGACACCATCTTAACATGATTCCAAAGCTTACATTGCATGTCATTAGTCAATGCTTAGCCACTTTTAAGTGTGCTTAAAAGTTGCCTTTATGTGCTTAAGTATTGGCCTATTAACATGTGCATGTGTGCATGTGTGTTTGGTCCCATTTCTTGAGTTTTTGGCCACTATTTTAGGCCTGGTTAGGGCTGCCTAAATCATGTTTAAGTCCATCTCTTTGCTTATTGCATATGCTCCTTGTATGTTGTAGCATATCGGTAAGTGTGTTGCATGTTTGGAATTACATGATTGAATGAAGTCACATGTTGGCTTACATGCTTGAATGCCTACATTAGCCTTGCACACTTGTTAGTTGCATTGCTCTATGCCTTGCATATCTTGCATGCTCATTTGCATTGCCATATTACATGCCTAGTTAATATGCTCAGGTTGCATTGCATTGGCATGCATGCTTGGCCTCTTGACTATCCATGATAGAGGTTAAGTCCCCCCCCTTGGCTTGATTATGTGCATCGCATTACATCGCATTACATATCAAATGTGCACACTTGGTTTTTTGGGCCATCATGCATGGAAATGCGCGATTGGTGGTCCGAGAACCAAGGTTCATGTCCCCTTGAGTCATAAACATGATATGGGGTGTGATTGGTGCATACATTGCTTAAAATGCATTGACATGCCAAGCATTGTCCTCTGCTGCTGTCAAATCAGATTCTGCAGGACTTTTTGTCTGGTCAGCTACATTTAGTGCCGACCGGCCACCATTGTTGGCCGATGGATCAAAGTTATGGCCGGTGACCATTCTGCATGGCTGGTGGTGTCCCCCTTTAGCCGGTGGTGTCTCCTGGCATCCATATAGCAAACCCTGAGACTTTGGCAGTCCTCAGAGGAGCAGAGTAGGGAAAACAGAGGCATCTTGTGCATGGTAGTGGATTTCCGGGCGAAGTCAAGAGCGCATGCATCAAGCCCTCCCCCCCGAGGCTGCTGTTTATTGCTTATTTAGATTAATTAATTTTCTTAATTAATTTAGTTGGTCTGTAATAATTAATTAGCTAGGATAGTTAATTCATTATTCGAATTGTATATTCTTTTGGTCCCCCCGAGCGAGGGCAAATTTGTAATAAGCGTGGGTGAGTGTGTGCACGTCTTCCAACCCCTACTTCTTTCTCCCTTTTACTTACCTGCTTTGATGGTTAGTATTAGGTCATGTTTAATTTAGCATCCTTATGCTATGCATGCGTGCATTATTCATCAGTATTGCATGCACCAGGCTCGGTACATCATGCTGATTGCATTATATTTCAAATCAAATTTGAATACATGCTACTTGCGGATTTCACATGTCATCCTTAAGATTAGCCGAGCCTATTCTAATGGCATTTTGTATGCGATGCATTAGGCACTTAACATGGACTTGGATCATGCATTGATTGCTAACACGTTCTTGTTTTGGCACGGAGTACGATGTAAGTATTTTATGCTTTAGCATACCGCATGCGTGTGAATGCTACCATGACAACATGCTTACCATGTAGCTAGATGCTTATGTGATAAACTGCTTGAATGCCTGTGGGTGAAGGTTGGATTGCTTGAGTTGGAACAACTCATTGAAATCCGTGTTTTAGCCTACTTGCGAGTAGCAAATTCCAAAACGTTTTCCAAACAAACGGATATGCAATGTTCCATTCCAAATTAGGCAATCTAGTCTATACTTGTTTGTTGTACGCATAACATAGTAATTCTAGGCTAATAACCGGAATAAGAACACGTAACGTTTTCAAAATTAGATACCATGGTTAGTAGAGGCTGGTCCTCGGACCGGGCGAGAGGGAGTGCTCATAGCTGACCTTCCCCGATCGTACCCAAGTTCCCGAGCCGAGGCAACTTTGGTGATGACGGACACGTGGCCTTTGGCACCGAGTCAGGGTTTCCTAAATTTCCCCATTAAAAAAATATTTAGGTGGCGACTCTGTATCTGGCAAAGCAGTCCATGTTTGGCATTTCTTTTAAAAATCTATTTTCTCAAAACGATTTGTTGGATTTGGACTCTTTGGTTCAGATTAAGAACCGTGACAAAATCGAGTCCAAACTGTAGCGGGGTCCCTCGCGGGCTTGTTACACATGGCATGCATGACCAAGACAACACAAATCAGAGCTTAAGCATGGTAAAACATGGACAAAAGCTTCTTAGAGTTAAGCCAAAAGCATGCTACAATGATGATCAAAAGCATGGTTATACATTAGGCTAGTTAATGGAATTGCACTACAAGTGCAAGGAGCATGCAAGGGGCCATCAAACCAAACCTTAACAGAGGTATATCATGGCAAAACAACACCAAGAACATGCTGAAATAGAATCAAATCATGCTAGAAAGGCATGCTACTTCATGAAGCATACAAGACTAGTTTGTGAGAAATACATTACAAGTGTATGAACCATGCAAGGGATGACAAAACCAAGTAAAAAAAGTGGTATGCCATGTCAAAATAAGGCCTAAAATAGGCTAAGATGTGGCCAACACAAGCTTAATAAACATGCTCAAACATGAGGCATTCAAAGCAAGCATACAAGACACAAGGACAGGGGATGACCCTCTCCTATTTGGGACCTTAAAACCCCATTTCCACCACTGAAATTCCTCTGAGTTTCAGTGGTGAGAAGGCCAAAACAAGGTCGTCCCAATAGCTTAAAAAGATATCACAAGAACAAGGCCGAACAAGGCCTAAGAGGGGGTAGACCACCCCCAACACAAAAGAGGCCTCAAACAAACATGCTAAGGACTAAAAATCAGAACTTTTTTTAGTAGGAAGTTAAGTTTAAAACACCATGAAAATAGGTCCAAAAGCTTAAGCAAAACAAGGGGATAAAGGGCTAGTTGACTCACCCTTGTAGAACCACTTCAAAGCTACAACTCCAGCAGCTTTGTCTGACCAAGACCAGTCCAAAGACTCCAAAACCAACCTCAAAGAGCCTCAGCAACAAGAGTATGGTGTTTGAGTGTGTGTTTGTGTGCAATAGTATGATGAAAATGCACTTTTGAACACAAAAATGAAGAGAAGATGCAAGATAGATAAAAAGATGTATGTATAATTCTCAAGCACCAAAATCTGAACCTAGAGGAGGAGGGGGAGGTTCTCTCTTATAGAGAACAAGCAACAAGCTTGTTGGACAAGCTTTTGGCCTAAAGTCATCCCTCCATACACGTGTATGGAGGATGGCTTCTGTGCGTAACAGTTGGCCTAAAAATATCTCCAAAAAGGTGATGGAAAGCTGCCAACCACTTGAAGTGGTCGGCCAGCTACTTCTACTGGTCAGCCGACCAGTGAAAGTGATCGGCCAGAGAAGAAAGTGGTTGGCCATGGTGGGAGATGGTTTGCACACTGAAAACAAGGTATCAGTGTGGTGGCTGACCAGAAAAGGTGGCCTAAAGACCAAGAAAACTAGTTATCCGACTAGAAAACTGGCTGGCAGGAAGAAAAGTGGTCTCCAAGGGAAAGAACTGGTCTCCCACCCTTATACCACCTTCCAAACAAAGAAAACAAGGTTTGTACCAAAAACAAACCAAAAAAGATGCAAGACAAGAGTCCGGGAGGCAAGGCGCACAATCGGGAGCCTCGAAAACTAGTCGACAGGCATCAAAAGTGGTTTACGACCACAGAAGTGGTCTCCCAGACCACAATGTCCCTCTAGGCAGAGGCAACAAGGTGTGGTTCAAAAACCAAGCCAAACGGAGAACGTTAAGCAGTCCCGAGACAAAGCGCGCGGCCGAAGACTCTGTTAATCGAAAACTAGTCTCCATGTGGGAAAAGTGATCTACAACCACAAAAAAGTGGTCTCCCAGACCTCTTCCTCCCTCCAGGGAAGAGAAAACAAGATTCGGTTCACAAACCAAGCCAAAGCACAAAGAGTTCAGAGGCCTGGAGGCAAGGCTCTCAGCCAAAAACTCCGGAAACTCGAAACAAGCTCAAACATGCATTATCACCGAGCGCTCAATCGATGACTTCTGAGTCTTAAGGTCGGTCAAAAATGGGGTGTCTACAGCTTCGCCATTGACTAGATTGACGCGGAAAGGGGTCAAGTTTGTATGGAGTGAGACTTGTGAAAGGTCGTTCCAAGAGCTTAAAATTAGACTTACCACCGCTCCAGTTTTGATTATTCCGAAGAGGGGTTTGGGTTATGCAGTATATTGTGATGCCTCACGAGAGGGTTTGGGCTGTGTGTTGATGCAAGAGGGGAAAGTAGTAGCCTATGGCTCACGTTAGTTAAAAATACATGAGAAGAACTATCTTACACATGACCTAGAGTTAGCAGCTGTAATTTTTGCCTTGAAGATTTAGAGGCACTACCTGTATGGTGAGAGATTTAAGGTGTTCTCAGATGATAAGAGTTTGGAATATCTGTTTACACAGAAGACTTGAATTTGAGGCAGAAGAGGTGGATGGAGTTCATTGAAGATTATGACTTTGAGTTGCACTATCACCCGGGAAAGGCCAATGTTGTGGCCAATGCCCTTAGTAGGAAATCCATTAGTGATGTAGCTTGTATAGCCATCCGGGATGGGAGATATTGGGTGCACTTGGCAAGTTTGACTTGCTTCTGGGTGAATCTGTTGAGTTTGCAGCCTTGTTTTCTATGGTTGCACAACCTATGCTTGTAAATCGAGTGTTAGAGGCACAGAGGGGTGACTTTGAGGTAGAATCCTTCTGGGAAAAGATATCCAATGGGAAGGTAAATAAGGGCTTGACTGTGTATCCCGACCTGAGTGTGAGGTACCGAGACCGCTTGTTTGTGCCGGAGTCTTGCCGAGAGGAAGTACTCCAAGATTTTCACCATTCACGCCATGCGGTGCATCCGAGAGGCACTAAGATGTATCGTGATTTGGGTCGCCAGTTTTGGTAAAGGGGTATAAAGAAAGATGTGGCGATTTTTGTATCTAAGTGCCTTACTTGTTAGCAAGTGAAGGCCGAGCATCAGAGGCCAGTGGGTTTGTTACAACCCTTGCCTATTGCCATGTGGAAATGAGAGCATGTCATGATGGACTTCATTGTAGGTCTTCCGAGGACTCAACGGGGTAGTGTTGCCATTTGGGTGGTAGTGGATCGGTTGACTAAGTCGGCGCACTTTATTCCTATGCACGTGAGAGATTCGGTAGATCATCTTGCCGACTTGTATATTTGGGACATAATGAGATTACACGAGGTCCCAGTGTCAATTGTCTCAGATAGAGATCTGCGTTTTACTACTAGGTTGTGGCAGAGTCTGCAGAGTGCCTTGGGCACTAAGTTGACCTTTAGCACGACTTACCATCCTCAAACTGACGGGTAGTCCGAGCATACTATTCGGATCCTTGAGGATATGCTTCGAGGCTGTGTTCTTAACTTTAGTGGGTCGTGGGAGAGGCACTTGCCCTTAGTGGAGTTTGCCTATAACAACAGTTTCCAATCGAGCATTGGCATGGCATCGTTTGAAGCCTTGTATGGCTGACCGTGTAGGTCTCCAGTGTGTTGGGCCGAGGTGAGTGATGTACCTTTGTTGGGCTTGTAGTTGGTGCGAGAAATGATGGAGAAAGTTGAACTTATCCGTAAGAGGCTCGTTACAGCCCAGAGTCGCCAAAAGAGTTATGCCGACCGTAGGTGGAGGCCTTTATCATTTGAGGTGGGTGATCACGTCTTTCTGAAAATATCACCTAGGCGAGGTTTGATGAGGTTTGGGAAGAGTGAGAAGTTGTCCTCTCGGTTTATTGGTCCCTTTGAGATCCTTGAGCGGATTGGGGAGGTTGCATACCGTTTAGCTTTACCGCCGCAGTTATCCAGGTGCATGACGTGTTTCATGTTAGTATGCTTCGGAAGTACGAGCCGGATCCTTCACATGTTTTGGATTGGATCGACTTAGAGGTAGATGAGGATGCCTCGTATGAGAAGAGACCGGTACGGGCCTTGGATAGGCGGGATTAACTCTTGCGAGGCAAGACGATACCCTTGGTGAAGGCCTTGTGGAAACATCACGGAGTGGAGGAAGCCACTTGGGAACGTGAGTTAGAGGTCTATGGGAAATACCCGGACTTATTTGTTAATGTTTAGCCATGTATTGGGAATTTTATTTCTTGATGAAATCTAAAAACATTGTATATGTTTTGGCTTATGGAAATATTGAAATTGTTGAATACGTTTCGGAACTACGAGTTTAATTTAACATTGTATATGTTGAATGTGGTGTAGGAATGCAAATATATCGTTAACATTGAATATGTTATTGAATTGTGGCATATATGTGTTGAAATTGGTGGATTTCAAGGGAATGCATGTTGATAATGCATATTGAAAGTTATGTTGTAAGCTGCCTCTTGAAAAGAGACGGAATGACCGGTAATGGGTCAGGAGGTTGAGTATTGTATTGTGATCACGTTAAGAATTTAAAAGAAAAAAAAAATCAAATTTTTAAACTTATTTGGGACGAAATTCTTTAAGGGGGGAAGGTTATAGCGATCCCGGTTTTCCCTTTTATTATTTATTGTATTTCGGACTCAGTTCCGTGGATGATTGTTGTTGTCTGTATCGGGTTTCTATCCTTTAACTCTTTATATTTGAGTTTTGGGTTATGTTGGGCAGGTTTGAACCAGGTTGGTTGTGTTTAGAAACATATAGTTAATGCCCAAATTTTGGCCTCCACGCTCAAGCGGGGCTTTTCACGCTCGAGCGGGCCCTTTTGCTTTTGTTCCTCCGCTCGAGCGGGCAGTCTGACACTCAAGCGGGATTCTTCAACCTTCAGTACTTTCGCAGGTCTGAAATACTGGCATTGTGCATCGGACGCTCAAGCGTCCACTTTCAAACTCGAGCGGGGACCTTCATCTACAAGACTTCTGGAAGTATGCATTCCACGTTCGAGCGGTGCTTTTCACGCTCGAGTGGGAGTATGTGTCTAACGAGCGTACGGGGCGTCCCACGCTCGAGCGGACTGTAATGTATATCAGTCCGAGTTGTAGCCTTTTGTATCACTTTTTCGACTCTCTCTCTCTCTCTCTCTCTCTCTCTAGAATATCCTCTCTCTCTCCAATTTGATCTTGATTTAGTGAGACCCAACCCTTGTGTCTTCATTAAAGTGTTGGAGCTTCTCAAGACCTCCATTTTGATCCAAATAGTTGTGGGTTTGGAGCACTTTCAGGTTTCTTCAACATCTCCTTTGGGTCTCTTCATTTGGGGTAGGGATAACCTACTCCTTTCTATGAGCTTTGACATAAATGTGGGGTATTTTGTATAAATGGTGAGTTATGGAAATTTTGAGAAGTTAGGGGTTTGAAACTTGAAATTATAAAAAGTGGGGTTTTCTATTTTTAGGGTTCCAAGTGTATGAGTGGTCCCTAAAATGAAGTTATTGTGTAGTTTTGATGAAATTTGGCCTTAGGAGCAATATTTGAAAAAAATGGGAAAAAAGCCCTAAATTGATGTGATTGATTAATTTGTATAATTAATTTGAGAAATATGCAAATATGAAATTGAGTTGAAAATCATGAAATTGGGAAATTATGAGATTGGATGGTGGAGTTGGATTGATTGATCACTCACCTTTGAAATTGTAGATAATTTATCTGTTTGATAATTAATTATCTGTTTAGAAATAACTGTTTTGGGCTATCGGTGGAGGATAGTCTTGATTGTTGTAGACATTGCATGATGATTAGGTGAATTAAAACTAATCAATTGAGTATGTCATTGAATATGACGGATGGAATAACACATTGAATATGTGCTTTGCTTGATCATTGTATATGATAAGTATTTAAGTACATTGCATATGTATCTTGTTTGGCAGGAAATAGGGAATGTACTCCATGGTTTGAGAGGAGATAGGGGATGTACTCTCAAACTTGTTTGCGAGGAGATAGGGGATGGACTCCTTTGATAACTAAGTTAGCCGGAGTATGCAGGGTGAAAGTCCCGAAACCTTGATTACGTTTGCATAACGTAGATGAATTGAAGAATTGAAGTATTAATCATATGAGTTGTAGTCTCAATTGAAGTATGGAAATGTTAATGTTATGAGTTGTAGTCTCTTTATAAACTATCTGGATGAACAGAGAACCATATCTATAAATTGGTTTAGTTAATGAAACAAAAAAAGGGATTTGAAATATATTTGTGAATATGGATTGGTTATGGAAGAGATGTACGTATGTATATATATGAGTTAAACATTTATCAAATACTAATGTTTTAGTTATTGCTCATATTTGGTTTAGCGTATCTCTACTGGGCTTTGGCTCACCCTATATGGGACATCATTATCAGGTACAGGTGATATGCCGCCTCCAAGGATGTAGCTTGGGAGGTTTAGAAGCTAAAGGCTTATTCTGTAGCTATCTTTGTATTACATGTAATTCAAGCCAAGGGCTTAATATGTTTAGAGTTAGGACTCTCTTTTGTTGAACCCAAGTGTTGACTTGGAAAGTTGTAAGCCCGTAGGGCATTTACTTTTGTTGTCAACATGTAATACTTTTTGTACTAAGTACTTTGATAAATGGAAACATGTGTTATTCTCTTATGGCTATGGATGTCTTGAATGATTGGTTTATATGTGTTATTTTGAGGGCGTTACATATAGTCTACTTGCAGACACCAGCCTAGGAATTACCTGAGTCGTATTTACCATCTTCAAATTTTATTGAAATTGTTGGATTAATGTGTTTTCAAAATGGCATTGTGCGTAAGATTTTCAAAAGATGAGAAAAATATTTTGAGCATGACATGGCATATGCATTCATCTCATAAGACTGTATAAAATGGATTTGATGAATTGTTTAATTATTTGATCCAATTGATAATGAGATAATTGAATGAATTGGAAAGGATGTCCTGTTGCTATTGAAACATGTTTATTTATTTAAGTTAACTTGTTATGGTTAATTAAATAAATTAGATTTAAGAGATTATGTAATAAAATCATATGATTTTGACATGATATGATTTCATGTATATGTTTGAGTATTTTGGTACCCACATATCTTTTATGTTTTAATATGAGATTGCTTAGTGGGCTAGCGGTTGCTCACCCCCTGCCTGTACATGTGTACAGGAAATGCTTTTCGGATTTGAAGATCAAACAATGGGTTTTACCATTTTATAAGTGTAATGTAGTAATGGATTGTACTACTTCATTTGTTGTTTGGCTGAGTACTATTTTTTTTTATAAAGAGTAGTGTCTTCTCTTTTATTGTAAGCCTCAGGACATTTCTTTTATTTGTATGTAAATGTCATTGTTGTATAACGAGATGGAATATATATATTTAATTATTCATTATTTCATCCAAAGATGAAATGTTATTTGTAAATGGACTTAATTAATGAATATTGATAATGTTATCCGAGTAATAAAATACGGGGCTTGACACCAATAGCCCCAACCCATCTTTTTCTCTCAATTTCTTCCGATCTCCGTCTATTTATTCCAACCATTGCAGCCTCCTTTTACTTCTAGATCATCATAGCAACATTTTTTTCCTTCTTCAAACACCACTGTCGAGGTCTCTTCTCTCTTTGAACACCATCGCAACCCTAGCTCTCTTCTCTGAACACCATTACAACCCATTTTTCCTTTTTCTAAACACAGACCCTCTCCCTTTACCCCTCTACGAAAATTGTCGAAATTGAAGGATTTATAATTGATATATGAGGATTTCATAGTTTATATTAGGAGTTTTGAGATTGTCGGGGAGGAGGTGTCAGGGTTGCCACCCGTTGCATTTTGATGATTTGCTCAGGTTTTTAAAGTCATCAGTGATGGTGTTGGGTTGCCCCTATTACATATTCCTATACATGTATGTATGTATGTATGTATGTATGTATATATATGGGATGTATATATCATATATATATATATATGTATTATATGTATGTCTAATTTAAAATGAGAGAAATTAAAATAAATGAGGTATTTATGAAATTTTTTGGGTAAAGTACCAATAAATCTCAAAATATGATCTTGTACACTGTTTAGTCCTCTTTTTTTTTTTTCTTATGAACCCAAAGGTCCCATTGAAGTGAAAATTACATAAAAAGATAGTCACTTACATGTTTGGATTTAATTTTTAAGGGATAAAAGTGGGTTTCTCTAAATATAAAATTACACATTTGGGAAATCCGCACTATAGAGGATTTGGATTTCCCTTATAGAACAAATCTCACATTAAAAACAAAAATGTAACACTCCAATAACGTAATACTCTAATGCAACAATTGCTGTGCAGCGAAATGGGCCCATTTTAGAGCTCATTTCGATAATCTGAATTGTTCATAATTTACAATACATCAAGTAGAACATGCCTGTAAAAAATTAAATTAATCAAATATTGTTTACTCATTCATCTACTCACATTTGTATTCATTTTAATACTTTAAATCACAATTATTTTTTATTTTTATAGATACAAATGTGAGTGGATGAATGGGTAAACGATATCCGATTAACTTGATTTTTTTATAGGCATGTTTTACTTGATGTATTCTAAACTATGAACAATTTGGATTATTGAAATGGGCCTTGAAATGGGCTCATTTCACAGACAAAGAATTGTCAGCATAACCCGCTGTGACAAAGATCCCCAATTCTGATTAGTTTGCTCTTTATAATTTAAATCTAATTTTAATTTAGTTATTTTTTTTAAATTGAAAGTTAAGATTAACAATTTTGTGACATTTGCCAATTTTTTAAGTTTTCAATTTGGTTCTTCCGTCTAAATTGAATGTTAATATTAACAATTTTGGAACACTTGTCAATTTTCGAAGATATACACGTCAACAAATAAAAATATAGACGGGAGAATCAAATTAAAACTAAACGTTAAAGTGTAGGGACCAAATTCTTCAAAATAAAATTATAGGAATTAAAGTCAAATTTGAGTCAAATTATATAAATGAAAAGTGTAATTAACCCTTTAAAAAAAATAAAAATTGACCTCAAAAAAAAAACTACATAAAAATGATAAGTGCTTTTGATTGTTTTCATTTTTTTCACAAAACTAATTTTTAGATTTTAAAAAAAAAAATTCTCAAACAAGTTTTGAAAACCAAACCATGACCTCTATTAATTCAAAACTTGGATCAGGAAATATAAATATGTAGTTCAAATTTAATTGGTGGGTTATATGATTTATTTATAATTAAAAAAAAATTGTGTCACATTGAATGTTTTAAATAAAATTTTGAGTAAAAATTCTATATATGTAACATTGTTGTAGCTGTGAAGTGAGGCATATCTTTGGATATGCTAAGAGTAGGCAGATTTGAGATCGAAAGTTCAGGATATTCTTCTGAGAGATGCTCCATATGATCTAAACTCGGTTTTGTGGTAGGATATGCAGCATATTGGGGCTGCTAGTTTAGTTTGTTCTTAGCCTTGACTTTGGCCTCCTTCATACCTCAAAAAAAAAAAAAAAAAAAAAAGTTGCAGTTCTATTACATTGTATTAAGTACTTTTTTAATATTAATATATAACCAAAAGAATTATACAAAATTTTTATGCATAATGTAGATGTTTCAAGTTAAACAAAACATTTATGTACATAAATTTATTTTCAACAAAAAAATTCAGGGATTCAACGTTGTAACAAAATAAAATTTGAATTTTTAATTTTTATCAATTTAAACTCTAAATTTTTAATTTGTTTTTGATCTAAATCATTAATCTATTTTCATTAAGTAAAGCCCAGGAAAAAATAGTTATTTTTGTTATTAAACTCAATAAATAATATATTTTAGACATTTTAAATATATTTAATTATATTGTGTTTAATGATTAAATATTATTTTTTTTATCGATTTTACTTAACAAAAATAAACTATTTATTTAAATTGATAAAATTAAAAATTTAGAATGTGATTCCAAAATTTTTGGATGGTGTTTTCAAAATGTGATTACACCACACATTTCAAAATGTAATTCTCCTTTACATTTAGGTACTCTCTCTCTTTGGTGTTCTCCATTCTGAAAAGCAAAGGATTTTTAAATTTTGAGTCTACTCGGTCATCCTCCCTGACCTCCTCCCGAACGTCTGGCCTGTTGACCAGAACAGTGTAAATTTTTTTTTTTTTTAACAATTGCCAATCGTCAATCGCCACCTATTATTTGGGGGAAAAAAAATTATATTTATTTTTGATGTTTTTTAAATATAAATTTTTTTTTATACCAAAATGACATTTTTTTATTTGAATACACTACAACAAAATGCACTTTTGGCGACCACTTTTGGCAACTAAAAAAAATTTAGTCGCCAAAAATTGTGGAATTGGCGACTAAAAATAATATTAGTCGGCAAAAGTCAAATATTTAGCTACTAAATTTTTTTAGCCGGGAAATATTGATTATTGGTGACTAAAAAAAAATTTAGTAACTAAAAATATTACAATTGGCAACTAAAAAAAATTTTAGTAGCCGTATAGCTAGTTTTTGCTACTAAAATTGTTTAGTAGCCGAATGAAAAGAAAAAAATATATTTTTTATCTTCGATGACCAAAAGTTTAGTCGCCAAAAGTATATTTTTAGCAACAAAAGAATATTTTAGTAGCCGTATAGTTAGTTTTAGCTATTAAAATTGTTTAGTAGCCAAATGAAAAGAAAAAAAAAAATTTATCTTTGGCGACCAAAAGTTTGGTCGCCAAAAAACTAAAATATTTGGAGGGAGATTTCAAATTTTGGAGGGATTAAAAAAGTAATTAGCGACTAAAGTATTTAGTCACAAATTATTAATTATTAAAAGTTAAAATTGATCTAAATAAAAATATAAGAACCAAAATTGATATTTATTTTCTTATTTTGGAGGGAGGACTTCGAATTTTTGGAGAGATTCCAAAATTTATTGGCGACAAAACTACATTTCACTCGCGAAAAAATTTCCATGAACTCCCTAATTGGCGACCAAATAAGCAGCTAGTCAAGGAAAGTGTTGAAGTACATTTCAAAATGTTACCGTTTTAGGGTAACGTACCTATAAAGCTTAGATGTCTCTCTCATGATCACTTCTTTGGCTCTCTCTGTCTCTCACCCTCGCATGTCTTTCCTCCTTCCACGATCTCTTTCGCACCGTCAGCACAGCGTCGCACCGTCGCACCTCCGTCGATCCACCATTGCAGCATTATCCGAGGTATGTTTTTCATCCTCTCTCTATCTGTTTCCCTATGTCGTTCTCTCTCTGTCTCTGTGTCTGTCTGTCTGTCTATCTCTCTCTCTCTCTCTCTCTGTGCCTTCTTCCATTCGCATACCTGTAAACCCTAAACCCTAAAGCGTCAATTCCAGAAAAATTCTTGTTCAATGCATTCCCAAATCCAAAGCCATTTCAAAAGGCTACAACTTCGCTTCTACTTGGAAATAGGTTTCATTCTTTCTTGTTTCTTTATCCATTATATATATATATATATATATTTGGTGTCTTTGCAAAATGTTTGCTTTTTTGTTAAATATTTTAAGGTCTGTATATGCCACAAAGGCATCCATGGAGGTTACAATTTTCTTCATTTCTCCCCCCCTCTTTTTCATTTCTCCTCCATTTGATCTGTGGTTTCTTATGTGTTTTGATTTTGTGATCTGGTTAAATTTGTTTTGGTGATTTTAAAAATAAATTATGAGGAATTATGTGTTGTGTTATGGCTAATTATTATAGGGACAAGAAACCCATATTAGGATTTTGGAAATCAGAAAACGAGGGTTTCTATTTTCTAAAAATATGTGAAAAATTAGTTTTCTATTTCTCAAATGAGGTTTTGATGATATATTATATATACACACTATACAAAATACATGCCCCCTCTCAATAAATTTCCCAGCTTTGCCACTGTAATCTGTTTGTGTGTGTTTGGGATTTTTTTTTTTTTTTTTTTTTAGTAGTAGTACAACCACTTGTGGTAGAGTTTTTGTGTGTAAGTCATCACGTCCTGCAATTTTTGTTTGTACAGAATGCTCCGCTGACAGAGCAGCAACAAGCAGCAATAGTAGCACTTTCTCATGCATTTGCCGAGCATCCTTATCCTGTCAAATTGGTGAGACTCATCACTGTGCTATAATGCATTACAACCTTTGTGAATGCTTATGTTTCAGTGCAACAATTTCATGTCAATTAGCGAGCTTTTGCAGTCCCAGGTGCATGTACATGGACAAGATAATGGTTTGTCCATTTCAACTAAGCACTGCACTGTGGAAGAATCAGGGGCTATTGAAGCAGTTTTGGTCAATACGAATCAAGTAAGCCACTTGATTTCTTGCCTTAGTCTCTCTCTCTCTCTCTCTCAAATAAGCAAGAAAATATATCAATTGAAGACTGCAATAGGGGAATAGAATCCATTTGCATATATAAGGAGAGGCTAAATCTTATTTCTACCCAAAAAACGAATCCAATAGTAGACTCCACAAAAGGATCTATAGCAAAAAGCCCATGCGTTGAGAACCAAAAGAATGTAGAATATTCAAAAAAAAAGAGAGTAAGATAATTTTAGCAAAGTTTTTAACAGAAAAAACGATGATGACAGCTGCCTTCATAATTGTTTAGCATGCTTTCTTGGACACAAGTAAAAATAATTTTATGAGAATTGAATATTTATTTTCATATTTGACTCTAAACAACATTTTAACTACACATGATCATCATTCTCTCTCGTATTACCTTCCGTTGTCCATTATTGCAAATAATTTTTTTTTTCCCTACTAGTGACTTTTAAGATGAATAGTATAAATTTCATGATTGAAATATTCAACATACAAAGAATGTCAGTTTTACTGTGATATTTGTCTTTGGGTTAAACTGCTCTGTTATGTCAAATGGGAGCCCTCTTTTTCAATCTTATGGCACAGACTTTTCTTCCAATGTAACAATTTTTGGAGTGCAAATTACATTGCTTTTTCACCTAGTTTAGTAATGCAGCCAATTTCTGCCTATTTTTCTTGCACATTCAAAATCTGAAATTATTTGTGTTTTTGGACCATCTATCTGAGTCTTTGTTTGAATTTTGTGCTTAAGTAATAGTCTTATATGACTTTGATACATAAACCTTGGAATCAAACAGTACTAAATATGTTAGTTAAAGTGGTGATTTAGTAAACATGCAATATACCAGTTGTATCCTAGAATTAGGTCTACATAAGTTGGTGTGCAGCTAAAGTAATGCAATCTATGTTAAATTTAAATAGCTATTTTACAGACTGTTCTTCTCTCTATTACCCTTCTAGGGCCCATTACAGACCATTGGCCTTGTTTCACAGCATTTGCAGCATCTGTTTAGATCTGGATTGCATTGTTTAGTCCACATAGGATTGGGTTTTGGGAGGTGTAAATTGGGTAAAAAGCATTTTTGCATATAAAAATTAGAAATAGCAACCCAAAAATATATATTATAGAGAAGGAATAGATAATATGTCCCCTTAAATAGAGGCATTAGGTTAGATATCAATCCCTATTAGCCTTTTATCAAGACCTATTCATTATTAATAGAGGCATTAGTTAGATATCAATCCTTCCTCTTCGAGTGATATAAAAACCGTTTCTTTCCTCCTAAGGGGAAATAACGCTCCATTTGTTTGGATAAAACATTTTTTAGAAAATGCTTTTCATATTTTCTAACGTTTGGTACAATAAAAAACAAAAGTCAACAGAAAATTTTTATCATGGATCAACAAAAAATGAACCTATTAGTGCGAAAAATGTTTTCTACTTTTGAAAGTTAGAAAACGTTTTCCGAACTAAGTCTTACTAATGTCACTACACCTCCACCTTTGCCTCGCCGCCACCACCACCACTAATGCAACCATTAGTGCACTAGTTTTAAGGACGCAACCAAATATAAAAAAATGTTTTATTCAAAAATAATTACTAAACAATGCGTTAAACTTTATCGAAAAAATGCGTTCGGGGGGAAAAAAAGAAAAATAGCCCCCCAACCAATGTTGTTATGTAACTGAGAGCTTTCCCGTGCCAAATATGACCTATAAGAATTGGCGGTACGTAAATAGGACACGTAAGTTGGGAGTTAGAGTCGAAAATGCCATAAACTTAGTCAAAAAAAAAGTGTTCAAGGAAAAAACTACAAAACAGTCCCCGAACCACTATGTGGCTATCACGAACAGCTTCCCCATCACAAATAGGACCTGTGACAATAGACGGAATGTAATTTGTACTTGTGGGTTGGGAGTTAGAGCCAAAAACACCTCAAACTTAACCGAAAAAGGTGTTAAGGGGATTAAACTATGAAACAGCCCCCCGAACCACCATGTGGCTGTGACGAACAGCTTCCCCATGAAAAATAGGACTTGTGACAACTAACGAAATGTAATTCGGACCCGTAAGTAGAGAGTTAGAGCCGAATATGCCTTAAACTTACTCGAAAAAAGCTTTCCGAGGGCGAAAATTCATAACAGCCCCCAAACCACCATGTGGCTCTCACAGACAATTTCCCCATGACAAATAGGACTTGTGACAATTGACGGAATGTAATTTGGACCTGTAGGTATGGGAGTTAGAGCCGAATACGCCCTAAACTTAGTCGAAAAAGGGCATTTCGAGGGTGAAAATTCATAACAACCCCCGAACCACCTTGTGAATCACACAGATAGTTTTCTCATGACAAATAGGACCTATGACAACTGACGAAATGTAATTAGGACCCGTAGGTAGGGAGTTAGAGCCAAATACGCCCTAAACTTAGTCGAAAAAGAGCATTTTGGGGGCGAAAATTCATAACAGCCCCCGAACCACCATGCGGCTCACACAGACAATTTTCCCATGACAAATAGGACTTGTCAGAACTGACATAATGTAATTCGAACTCGTTGGTCGGGAGTTAGAGCCGAAAACGTACTAAACTTAGTCAAAAAAGGGCATTTAGGGGCCGAAAATTCAAATCAACCCCGAAACCACCATGTGAATCACACAGATAGGTTCCCCATGACAAATAGGACTTGTGAGAATTGACGAAATATAATTCGGACCCGTAGGTAGGGAGTTAGAGCCGAAAACACCCTAAATTTAGTCGAAAAAGAGTGTTTTAAGAGCGAAAATTCATAACAGCCCCCGAACTACCGCGTGGCTCACACGAACATTTGCCCATGACAAATAGAACTTGTGAAAATTGATGAAATATAATTTGGACCCGTAGCCTTGAAGTTAGAGCCAAAAACGCACTAAACTTAGTCGAAAAAAGGGCGTTTCGGGGGTGAAAATTCATAACACCCCCCGAACCACCTTTTGGCTCTCACGGACTACTTCATGTAGACACCCCATTTTTGACCGACCTTAAGACTCAGACGTCACCGATTGAGCGCTTGGTGATGTTGCATATCGTGCTCGTTCAGAAGTTTCAGAGTCTCGGCTGCGCGCCTCGCCTCCGAACTTCCGGGCTTTTCTGTGCTTTGCCTCGATTTACGAACCAGGCTCTGTTTTCTCTGTTTTCTCTTCCCAAAGGGAGGGAGAGGTCTCGTAGACCATCTCTCAGTGGCCGTAGGCTACGTTTCGTGGTCGTAGGCCATTGTAACAAGCCCGGGGGGGACCTCGCTACAGCTCGGACTCTTTAAGTTTGTTGCGGTTCTAAATCTGAACCAAAGAGTCCACCTCTGGCAAATCGTTTTAAGGAAAACAGATTTTTCGAAAAGTAGTGCCAAACATGGATCGCTGCGGACATGAGTCGCCACCTAAATATTTTTAAAATGGGGAATTTAGAAACCCGACTCGTGTCAAGGCCACGCGTGTCCGTCATCACCAAAGTTGTCTTGGCTCGGGGAGCTTGGGTACGATCGGGGAAGGTCAGCTATGAGCACCCCCTTTCGCCCGGTCCGAAGACCGGCCTCTACTAACCATGATATCCTCTTTTGAAAACATTACGTGTTCTTATTCCGGTTATTAGCCTAGATTTACTATGTTATGCGCACGGCAAACAAGTATAGACCAAATCGCCTAAGTTGGAACAAAACATTGTAAGTTTGTATTGAAAATGACTTGCTACTTATAAGTAGGCTAAAATGCAGGTTTTGCCACTCTCAAGCGGGCTTTTAGAAAAGACGGTTTTGCCACTATCTAGTGGGCTTTAAAACTCACAGTTTTAATATGTTGTCCCAATTTAGGTAATTCAACCTCCATCCACAGGCATTCATGCAGTTATATCATATAAGCACTTAGCCTCATGGTAAGCATGCTATCATGGCAACATTCACATGCATGTGATATGCTAAAGCATAAAAGCTCACCTAGTACTCCAAGCCAAAACAGAAGCTTATTAGAAATCCATGCATGGACCTAAGCATACTGAAATGTCTAATGCAACACATGCAAAGATGTAATCTAGGCAGGCTCGGCTATCCTAGACATGGCATGTGAAATGCTACAACTATCACGTATTCAATTTGGAATTGAAAGTACGATGCAGTTTGTATGATGTACCGAGCCCAGTGCATGTAAACAAATGCATGGATGCACACATGCATTGCATAAGGTATGCTAAAGTAAATATGCCCTAATCTACCATCATAAGTGTAAATAAAAGGGAGAAAGAAATGGGGTTGGAAGACATACACACCCACGCACACTTATTACATTTTGCCCTCACTGAGGGACCAAAATAATAATACAAATAATAATGAATAAAATTAATTATTACAAAACTCTAATTACTTAATAAATAAATGCAAAATAAAAAGGGGCCACTGCCTCGAGATCTTGTGAATGATGCATGCTCGTTGCGACTTGTCTTAAAAGCCTACACTGCGCCACCATCTCGCTTTCAACTCGCCTCCCTCGAAAATTGCCAAAGTCCCACCACATCTTGCAAATTCACTGAAGTACACCACCGGCAAGAGGAAATAACCAAGCTTCTCGAGGTGGCCACCGATTTGGGGAGCTTTATCGGCACAAAAGATTGCCGGTAAGACTGAAGAGTGCTTGTCGGCACTAAATTCTGCGGAGATGCAGTTTGACAAAGAACAAGACAATGAAGGCATAGCATAGAATTTTGAGCATATGTAAGCATGGCTATGCCCCTATCATGTGTTAGACTCAGAGAGCATAACCTCGACCCTCGGGCCATCAATGATGCATCTTGGTGCATGATGGCCTAAAAGGCAGTTTGCAACTTTGATTTCAAATGAAATGCACATCAAACAAACAAGTGAAACCCAACCTCTATCACTTGATCAAGAGGCAAGGCATGCATGCCAATGCCATGCAACCTAGGCATGTTAGCTAATATGCAACATGGCATAAAAGGAAGCATACAAGCATGTAATGCGCATTAAGTACACAACCTAAGCAACAAGCAAACAAACATGCCACAATTATACAAACCACTAGAGCATGCAAGAGGTAATCTAAATCATGCATCATGCTAGCAACTTGGCCAAAGGAATGCAAGACGAATGCAAGTGATTTCAAGCATGCAACATATGCAACCAAAGCATACAAACATGGGATAATGCAACAACACTTGAATGGCATGCAAGGGATGGACTTACACTAATTGGACAGCTCTAAGTTAGGTCCAAAACAGTGGCCAAAACCATGGAAATGAAGGCCAAAATGCACACACATATGCACATGTTATGGCTTGACACTTAGACATAATGAAGCAAGCTTTAAGCACGCTTAAAGGAAGCTAAACATGAACAACTAGCATGCATGGAAAGCTCAAATCATGCTACAAAATGATGCCAAATCAAGCAACAAAGTAGGCTAAGCATGCATGCAAATGGTCCAAGCATTAAGGCAAGCCAATGAGGCTTTGAACCACACTTAGTACAACCACACATGGCAATACTTAAAAAATTAAAATCAGAGTTTTAACACATAAAACTAAGCCCAAAGGACCCCTAGATGGCATCTAGATGGTTCAAATTCAAAGGTATGCATTAAGGCCAAAACATGGAGTACACAACGCATGCTTTTAGAGCACTAAAGAGACAACTAAGGTAAGCATACAAGCACACCAAAGGGACTGAAATAGCATGCTAGATGGTTCCAAACCACTAAAATGATGCAAGCAACACATGCTATATACTCATGCACTTAAGGCTAGCAAGCCAAAATGCAAAGTGGCTACATAAGGCATGTCATGGATGGCCCAAACAACAAAAACAGATCTTATACATGACAAAATAAGCACATTTTCAGTGTATGACCAGCCACAAAAATGAAGCAACATAGGCTAAGAAAGCATGCAAGATTACGGTAAATCACATGGATTTCAAAGCAAGTGCATGATAGAGAGGCCAAACATGGTTGAGCCCTTCTTCAATGTTGAAGAAGGGCTCAAAACAAGCTCTTTACAGTTTATTACATGCTCAAAAACAGATCATACATAAGCCAAATATTCTATGCAAGAAACATGGCATACAAGAGGATATTAAGATAGGTGCTAGATGCAGCCACCAACGGCAAGGGGTCCTCAATCAAAATGAAGAGGACCCCAAAACAAGACTATTTGAAGTTTGGGTCGGAGCCCAAAAGTGCTTGCAACTAGGGCTAAGATATGAAACAAGAAAAGGCTAGAAAGGGAAGATAGACACTTACCCTTGTAGACCAATGAAACCAAGACCTCTTGGACCAAGCTTTGGTGCTCCTAAGCTCTAAATGACCTCCAAGTCGTTGGAAATGGAATGGTGGTGGTGGTGCTAGGTGGTGGTGAAGGAATGGCTCAAGAACAATGGACTTTGGAAGTTGGATGAGAGAGATATGGAGAGAGGGTGGGATATATATGTATATATCGGATATACATATATATTTGCTGGTCTTTTGTTCAAACCTCTAACCTTAAGCAATGGAGAGGAAGAGCTCTTATATAGAGCAAGTAAATGGCTTACAAGAGAAGCTAAAGCAAAGGGCTTCTCCAAGAAGCCAAGATACTGTAAGGCTTCTTGAGGAAGCCAAGACAAGGGTCAAGGCTTCCTCAAGAAGCCATGAGCAAAGGTGCACCAAATGGGGTCAAAGGTGCAAAATGGTGCAAAATAGGCACATGGATGCATCGTGGAGGTTCTGGTTGCATCCCATGGCACGGTGGCATGCACCAGCTTGGGGGTGCAAAGGGTTCAACCCGGCCAGCCAATTTGATTTTCAGCCAAAATAAAGTGCCGGTCGGCACTCTTTTATGCCGGTCGGCTAAATAGAGTGCCGACAGATGATTCCATGGTCAAAACATGGCCGGTGGGTATGCAAATCGAAGCCCCGGAAGTTAGCTTTCCAATGGCGCAAACCTTGCATCAAAATTCCTTCTGTGCAAAAAGTTATGCCCTTTTCCGTGAGGTCGCGCAGACTCGATCCAACCGGGATGATGCCCAGCTTCAACCAATCATATCTCCTCCACCCGGACTTGGCTCTAGGAGATTCTTGAGTGCAAAGTGAAGCCCCGGGAGTCTTCTTTCCAATGATGGTGGCCTCATAGCTTAACTCCAAGTATTGAATTGAATAAGCCCGATTTAGCGAGAGCTGCTCGATTCCCTTCTACCCGGATCTTTGCCAATCTTCTCCCAAACCAGTTTTCTCCTCTCCTTTCCTCTTTTCTTCAACTCCAAACCCTTAAACAAAGTGTTTGGGAAGATTTGCCTCTCTTCTTGCCGAAGGAATTGAACCTGTGCCCTGCACATCTCTCAACACCGAGCAAACCATCAGTAATGCCCAAGTCTTGAGGGCGGTCAAAAATGGGGTGTCTCTGATTGCCCCTCTTTGTGAGAACTCGAAAGTCATAACAATGACGGAGTGAATGTCAAAGCCCGAGGCGACCCACTTTTGACAGGTCAAGACTTGGACAGACAAACAAAATATAGATAGATAAATGGTTGTGCGGAGGTCGCCACGTATCCTTTGCAAGGAATCAAACCAAATAGTTCAGGGGCAAGATGCAAAGTGATGCACAATGCAAGTGCATAACTTATGATCATGCAAAGAGAGCTGTGATGAAGCAATTATGCAAAATAAATGCAACATTTTAAGCGAATGCTATGCAAGCAAGTAGACGTGAACCAAACTACATCTCATGCAGGAAGGATGTAAGAAAATTATGCAATTCTCACGAACATGTGCGGAGAAGGCTAAAAGCGACTACCGAGAATACCCGGAGTCTCAAACACAACATCTCTCAGCGTATCGTACACGGGAGAGGAAAGAGTAACACTTCTCAGCGTAGTACACGCGAGAGAAGAAAGATAAAATTTCTCAGCGTAGTACACGCAAGAGAAGAAGGATAAAATTTCTCAGCGTAGTACACGCAAGAGAAGAAGGATAAAATTTCTCAGCGTAGTACACGCAAGAGAAGAAGGAAAGGCAAAGAGAAACCTCATCAGCGTAGTACACGTGAGAGAAGAAAGCAAAAAGAAACCTCTCAGCGTAGTACACGCAAGAGAGGAAAGAGGAAAACAAAGAGACACCTCTCAACGTAGTACACGCGAGAGGGGTAAGAGAAAAGCAAAAAAGAAACCTCTCAGCGTAGTACACGCGAGAGGAAAGAGGAAAGAGACAAGCCTCTCAGCGTAGTACACGCGAGAGAGGAAAGAGGAAAGCAAAAGAAACCTCTCAGCGTAGTACACGCGAGAGAGGGAGAAGCAACAATACAAGTAAAAAGGGGCACAACAATGTGAGCAAAACATGCATGACAGCGCAAGTAAAATGAGTGCATAACAATGCAACTGGGATGTGCATCACGATGCAAATGAAGTGGGTGCATAACAATGCAATTAGAACATGCAGCATAATGCAAGTGGGACGAGTGTGCATACACATTCTGTGCACAATAATCAACGCATACTCGATGCAATCTCAACAGTGTGTTTGAAATAAAATGTCGAATAAGGAAATACACGCCTTAATGGGACCAATTCAAACGCAACCTCCGATTTACCTCTCGGAGGAGTCACAATGGATTCCAAAAGGATACAATGTGCAAGCGAACCGACGATGAGCTACGCATCGGAGACATCAGTTGATACTTCCGCAGAAAAATTTTGAGCTTGAGGTAGGGGCACACCCATACTTCGGAGCATTGACAAGGCTTGACGGGGTACATCCCACGAAATTTGCTGGAGGTGAAACACACTCAGATGCTTCGATTTTCCCTCTTTTCTTTTGCTTTGCAGTCTGGAACCTATATAGCTTCAGATAGATCCTGATTTTACTGTTCTCACATGACCTGGGTTAAACCTTGCAGTTTTTGGAAGAACAAATTCCTTTTTTTTTTTTTTTTTTTTTTTTTTTTTTTTTTTTTTTTTTTTTTTGCCCAAATGTGGAGAATGGCACAGCACTCTGAGCACACAAGATGATTATTTTATGAAATTGAGAAAATGAGTTCTTGACCGGGTTTTGGGCCTCGACCGCCATAGCCAAAAAAGGCTCAACAATAGAAAACAAAAGGTATACAACCTAAAGACATCTATTGACACTCGAAAAGACTCAAAACAAGAATCAAGATAGACAAAACAAAAGACACGACACGACACACAGACGTGTTTACAAAAACAAAAGGCCTCGAATTCAGAAGCCGTTTCTCGGGTATGCTTTCCCACCCTTTTCTCATTTGCGATTCTCACATCACTCGCCCTCAAGCTCGGTTTTTCTCACAAAATCCCTTTTCGACTTTTTCTTTCATCGCATCTCTCTATTCTTCAATCTCTCATTTTCATCCCTCCCCGAGTGGTTGGTAGATAGACAAGAAGTTGTGGGCTCTTGCCCTAGCGTTCTGCTAGATTCTTTTCTTCCGACACAACGTGAGTTTCTCCCATAGAGGGTCGCTACAATTGGGTGTACGAATCTACTACGACATCGGTTGGGGAGTTTGGACATGGTTAGATCTGTCCAGATGATGGAGTGGAATATCTTGCCCCATTCCAGTTCATGCTTCGCACATGGCTTGATACCTCGCTGCTTGGAGGGTGAGAGAGCTTTCAGCCCTTTGTTGTTGACTTCAGTTGTGCCCTTTTCTGGCAGGTAGAGTGCCCTTCTTGGCAAGTATGTTGATGATGGGGAAAAGACAGAACACCTGACTCAATTGTGCCCCTAGTTCATCATTTTGACCATTTTTTTTTTGGTTTTAAAACAATTTTGACCAACATGAAAGTTAGATTAACATGCTTATTCAACTTTTTGATTTTGAAAATCATAGTTAGGTTGTGAGCACCGGAAATTTTCCTTTTTGGGTCCAAGAAAATGGTCCAGATTTTGGAAAAATGGAATGATTTTTGAGAGAATAGTCAACCTCGGAAAATTCTCAAAACCTGCTTTTTTAAACGGCCAATGCTCAACGAGCGTAGAACCCATTCTCGAGATCGCAACCTCGGATTTGAAGGAAAATTGCCCTTGTCTCAAGGAGACGCATGGCAACGGAAAGTTGCCCTTGTTTGAAAAAGACACCGCAAGGTATTGAATGGCAACGGAAAGTTGCCCTTGTCCGAATGGCACCGCAAAGATATTGAAATCAATCCTTCAGAGCGATCACAACCGAACTCTCGGATCTGAGAAGGCAAAGATGATCAAACCATTTCATGGACACAATCGAATTTGAAGTGTTTTAGGGCCGACTTCGAATGAAGTTGCCTCACGTATCCCAAAGATGGGAATCAAGCCTTACGTAGTTCGGGTTTAAGGTACACTCGTATTTAACCTCTCCTTTTATGCTCTAACTTTTGCCAAGGTGCTCATTGCGGGTTTTCGACCTTCGAGCTTTTTTCTTTTCTTTTCAATTCTTTTTTTTTTTTTTAAATTTTTTCTATTTCTTTTAGGCTCTAACTTTTGCCAAGGCGCCCGATCGGGTTTTCGACCTTCTTGAGCTTCTTTTCTTTCTTTTTCTTTTTTTTTGTATATATTTTTTTGTATATTTTTTGCTTGCTCTAACTTTTGCCTGGGTAGCCCTTCCGGGTTTTCAGCCCAGCGAGCCTCTCAAAGGGTAAAAGTGTAATAAGTCCATGCCAAATGGTTTTGAGATTGAAGTCCTGTGTATCCAGGAGAGTGGCTGTTGATTCGCAAGAGAATTCATCTTCGGTTCTTCTGGCACATCTGACATCTTTGCCCCCTAGTTTGAAGGGGGGGCTTCTGATCTAGCTTTACAAGCTTCTCTTGAAAACACTTGAACTTCTTGATCTGACTCTCTTGCCCCTAGTTCGAGGGTTGCTTTGAATTTGGTCTCACAGGCCTCACGTTGTAGTTAACCGTTGAACATTCTGAGTTTGAGTCCAAGGTTCGAA
This sequence comes from Camellia lanceoleosa, assembly GCA_025200525.1. NCBI lineage: Eukaryota > Viridiplantae > Streptophyta > Magnoliopsida > Ericales > Theaceae > Camellia > Camellia lanceoleosa. The sequence continues at coordinate 15,742,054 of CM045767.1, read as the reverse complement.
AATGAGGGGTCGAGTCTCGAGGCTGAGCGATCCTAGGTCGACAATCTCAAGAGCGATTCCACACATGTCTTCGCAGGACGCATAAAACATTTTTGAAAATTTTTAAGAAAGCGACAAATCGCTTCAAGACAAGATGTAGGACCAATCTGGATCAAAGCTAGGGTCCTTCTCAGTACTCACACTAACGAGCATGATTTCATTCATTAAGGGCTTAGCACGCCTCTCTTTCTCTCAATTGATCAAAGTTTTGCAAATCCCGAGGAATTCCTTCCTCTTCGTTTTCACCGCAGTGTTTGAAAAAGTTTTGAAAAACTTAGGCCAATGCAATGACTTCAAGGCACAGAAAAGACAGAGTTCTTAGTCAAATACTTCTATCTCTTTTAGAATTTCTGGCACAACTGGCACACGGCAGAAGCAAACACAAGAGTGTGAAAATCACTACTGTTCCATTCAAATCTGTTCGCACAACTGGCTCCTCGGCAGAAACAGACTCAAAAGAAAGTGAAAAGACAAACACAAAACAAAATGGTGATGCCTGAGGTAACATTCCTGGAATCACCTGACTTGAAGCAAAACAGGACTGACTCGTTACAACAAGACAGACCTGAAATAAAAAGACTGACTCAAAATAAAGAGACAGACTCAAAGCAACACAACAAAACTGACCCAATACCCAAGTCAGAAACCGAAAGAAAAAAAAATTTGCATTCACAAATGCTCAAAACAATGCGTGCCAAACGCCACATCCGGAGTAAATCAAGTGCCATCCGCAGGTGGTTCATCCCCCGATCACATGGTCACATTATTCCCCACAGGTTCACTGATCAAATGCCGATAGACTTTGCACGACTGGCATGGTGATGACCTTGTTGTCGATCAGATTTTGTATCTCATGGCGAAGACGAAAGCACATGTCATGGCTACCACTCGATGGAAGGCACGATGTCGGTGGGTTATGTGAGGAGGGGTTTCTTTGGTAATGGTTGTGGCTCCGTGGCTTCAGATACCCTTTTGGATCAAGGCCCTCGTGGCGGATTGGCAGACACGTCTGATGGAGTAAACACCCTTTGGCCTGAGGTGGGTATTTGGCCGTTTGTGAACTAGTTTTGGATGCAGATGAATGGGGTGGTCATTTTTGTGTGGTAGTGGTGACCATGCCCATGTCTCGAAGTTATAGCAATTGTGTCACCACCGGTGGTCGATTCGATCAGGTAAATGCCCTCTGGTTGCTCCTTTTCTGGTCAATAAGGCCTTGCGTTATAAGCGTCCTCGATTTGTACTCCTATCTCATGTAAGTCTGAAAAGGTGGGAAGGGACTACTATCATCTTTTGCATCAACTTCTCGTAGATTGCGCACAATCATCCGAATCTGGTCTTTGTCCGTAGGCCTCAAGGTCATCATCGAAGCCTTGGCCCTCCATCCGTTACAAATTAAAAACTCTCCTTAGGCTCTTGCCTAGTCGTCGAGATCACGGGTTGTAATCTCAATTTGTGTATTGTAGGAGTATTGATCAACAAAAGCCTCGCCATCTCATCCCAATTCTTCTTAACATCGTCTTCCGGGCCAGGTACCGGATGACCGCCACACGACAGGTTCGCCAAACAGAGACAACTTCAGTTTGGTGAGGCCCATCGCCTTAAGATATCAAAATGACCTCGGGTGCACCATAGGGTCCGGACCCATCAAATCGGTCGATTTGGCATCTTGAACCGATCTGGCGATCACACCAAGGCGTCTGTATATCCATCCTCAATGTCGGGAATCGACTTGACTCCTTGGGATTTCTTAAACATCTTTTCCAACTTACTCAATATTTGTGGGGTCTGCCGAACTCGAAGGAGAGTCCGTGATTAGTAGGTGTTTTGGGTTCTTTGGGGTAAAATTAGGAGCGGGCGGCCCTCTGGAATGTCCGTACCTTCCTGGACATTGGGTGTTTCCAGGTGTCTGAACCCCGGTGGTGGAGGAGCTTGATCTGCAGGCGATGCTCCGGTTTGTTGCTCTAGCTCGCAATTGTCTCGCTTGTTGGGCTATGACCCGCGACCCGTTGCTTGGCGAATGCAGCTGATGATAGCGTCTTGCTGCATGGTTTTCATACTATCCTGGAGTTGGCGCACCATCTCTTCCAGACTCGACATATTGTCCTGATCTAATTGAGCAACCGGTATATCTGTGTCTGTAATAGGCTCGGACATCTCAAACTGACTGCTCAAAGATCACTGATCTGGTAGCTATTGTACTGGTGGTCTGTGCCTGGCTAGCCTTCTCTGGCCCTGATTACCCTTGAACTGAGTCTCTGACTTGACAAAGTCTATCAGCACAAATCCAATGTACCCGATGGATAGTGGAGCCTTCTGAAGCTATGATTCCAGGACTACCTAGCAAAAGAGAAAACCGACAGCATCTTAGCTCAATTTCACTGGAACGGATACGAGCAAAGCTGAACGACTGTATTCTATTACTGATCACTGTTCCCCGAAATTATTGCCCCAAATCACTGAATCTGATACCCGCAGATATAACTGATTCTCAAAAACTGATACTGGTGCCCGCAGGCCGGATACCCAGACTCGCAAACTGGTATATGCATTCCCTGTAGAGATACACTCTAAAAGCACATAGCAAGTAAATGAGAGCCAATACACCCCTATGTTGGGGTAGGGTTTCCCTGTCCTATTTTGTCAGGAGCTAGGGTTTCACTACGCACGCAGCGGCTTCAAACAACCTAATATCGGGTGAGCAACCTGTCCTAGTTTGGAATGGTCACTACGGATTTCGATATGCACTAGGTCGAATGGTCAAAAAGGGTGCCCCGGTAAAACCGGGGTTTGTGTTCCCATACTGGCAGAGCCCGCAACCGGTCAGCCTTATGGTCATGCCTTGACAAGACAAGCCTCCAAAGAAACCGCCAGAATAGCAGATGGCCAACACGGTGTCCTAGGCGCACCAATGCACATGCAATGCAAAGAAACACATAAGTGTAGCCAAAACAGGATATCACGAGTTCGAGTCAAGCTCTCTAAAATCCCCAGCAGAGTCGCCAGAAACTGTAGCACGTCCGCGGGGGAACCTCGCTACAGCTCGGACTCTTTAAGTTTGTTGCGGTTCTAAATCTGAACCAAAGAGTCCACCTCTGGCAAATCGTTTTAAGGAAAACAGATTTTTCGAAAAGTAGTGCCAAACATGGACTGCTTTGCGGTCTGAAGTCGCCACCTAAATATTTTTAAAATGGGGGAATTTAGGAAACCCTGACTCGGTGTCGAAGGCCACGTGTCCGTCATCACCAAAGTTGTCTTGGCTCGGGAGCTTGGGTACGATCGGGGAAGGTCAGCTATGAGCACCCCCTTTCGCCCGGTCCGAAGACCGGCCTCTACTAACCATGATATCCTCTTTTGAAAACATTACGTGTTCTTATTCCGGTTATTAGCCTAGATTTACTATGTTATGCGCACGGCAAACAAGTATAGACCAAATCGCCTAAGTTGGAACAAAACATTGTAAGTTTGTATTGAAAATGACTTGCTACTTATAAGTAGGCTAAAATGCAGGTTTTGCCACTCTCAAGCGGGCTTTTAGAAAAGACGGTTTTGCCACTATCTAGTGGGCTTTAAAACTCACAGTTTTAATGTGTTGTCCCAATTTAGGTAATTCAACCTCCATCCACAGGCATTCAAACAGTTTATCACATAAGCACTTAGCCGCATGTTAAGCATACTGTCATGGCAACATTCACATGCATGAGATATGCTAAAGGAAAAAAGATCACCTAGTACTCCAAGCCAAAACAAGCTTATTAGAAATCCATGCATGGACCTAAGCATCTTGAAATGTCTAATGCAACACATGCAAAGATGTAATCTAGGCGACTGCTATCCTAGACATGGCATGTGAAATGCTACAACTATCACGTATTCAATTTGGAATTGAAAGTACGATGCAGTTTGTATGATGTACCGAGCCCAGTGCATGTAAACAAATGCATGGATGCACACATGCATTGCATAAGGTATGCTAAAGTAAATATGCCCTAATCTACCATCATAAGCAGGTAAATAAAAGGGAGAAAGAAATGGGGGTTGGAAGACATACACACACCCACGCACACTTATTACATTTTTGCCCTCACTCGGAGGGACCAAAATAATAATACAGCCCGAATAATGAATAAAATTAATTATTACAAAACTCTAATTACTTAATAAATAAATGCAAAATAAAAGGGGGCCACAGCCCCTGCCTCGGGATGCGCGAATGATGCATGCTCGTTGCGACTTGCCCGGAAAAGCCTACACCGTGCCACCACTGTCTCTGTTTCACTGTCCTGCCTCCCTGGAAAATTGCCAAAGTCCCAGAACATCTTCCAAATTCACTGAAGTACACCACCGGCTAGAGGAAATAACCACAAGCTTCGAGGTGGCCAATCACTTGGGGAGCTTTATCGGCACAAAAAGATTGCCGGGGGGCACTGAAGAGTGCCGGTCGGCAATAAATTCTGCGAGAGCAGTTTGACAAAGAACAAGCAGAGCAAAAGGCATAGCATAGAATTTTGAGCATATGTAAGCATGGCTATGCCCCCTATCATGTGTTAGACTCAAGAGAGCATAGCCCTCGACCCTCGGACCATCAATGATGCATCTTGGTGCATGACGGCCTAAAAGGCCAAGTTTGCAACTTTGATTTCAAATGAAATGCACATCAAACAAACAAGTGAAACCCAACCTCTATCACTTGATCAAGAGGCAAGGCATGCATGCCAATGCAATGCAACCTAGGCATGTGATCTAGTATGCAACATGGCATAAAAGGGAGCATACAAGCATGTAATGCATTAAGTACACAACCTAAGCAACAAAGCAAACAAACATGCCACAATTATACAAACCACTAGAGCATGCAAGAGGTAATCTAAATCATGCATCATGCTAGCAACTTGGCCAAAGGAATGCAAAGACGAATGCAAGTGATTTCAAGCATGCAACATATGCAACCAAAGCATACAAACATGGGATAATGCAACAACACTTGAATGGCATGCAAGGGATGGACTTACACTAATTGGACAGCTCTAAGTTAGGTCCAAAACAGTGGCCAAAACCATGGAAATGAAGGCCAAAATGCACACACATATGCACATGTTATGGCTTGACACTTAGACATAATGAAGCAAGCTTTAAGCACGCTTAAAGGAAGCTAAACATGAACAACTAGCATGCATGGAAAGCTCTGAAATCATGCTACAAAATGATGCCAAATCAAGCAACAAAGTAGGCTAAGCATGCATGCAAATGGTCCAAGCATTAAGGCAAGCCAATGAGGCTTTGAACCACACTTAGTACAACCACACATGGCAATACTTAAAAAATTAAAATCAGAGTTTTAACACATAAAACTAAGCCCAAAGGACCCCCTAGATGGCATCTAGATGGTTCAAATTCAAAGGTATGCATTAAGGCCAAAACATGGAGTACACAACGCATGCTTTTAGAGCACTAAAGAGACAACTAAGGTAAGCATACAAGCACACCAAAGGGACTGAAATAGCATGCTAGATGGTTCCAAACCACTAAAATGATGCAAGCAACACATGCTATATACTCATGCACTTAAGGCTAGCAAGCCAAAATGCAAAGTGGCTACATAAGGCATGTCATGGATGGCCCAAACAACAAAAAACAGATCTTATACATGAAAAAATAAGCACATTTTCAGTGTATGACCAGCCACAAAAACAGAAGCAAGATAGGCTAAGAAAGCATGCAAGATTACGGTAAATCACATGGATTTCAAAGCAAGTGCATGATAGAGAGGCCAAACATGGTTGAGCCCTTCTTCAATGTTGAAGAAGGGCTCAAAACAAGCCTCTTTACAGTTTATTACATGCTCAAAAACAGATCATACGCAAGCCAAATATTCTATGCAAGAAACATGGCATACAAGAGGATATTAAGATAGGTGCTAGATGCAGCCACCAAACGGCAAGGGGTCCTCAATCAAACATGAAGAGGACCCCAAAACAAGACTATTTGAAGTTTGGGTCGGAGCCCAAAAGTGCTTGCAACTAGGGCTAAGATATGAAACAAGAAAAGGCTAGAAAGGGGAAGATAGACACTTACCCTTGTAGACCAATGAACCAGCACCTCTTGGACCAAGCTTTGGTGCTCCTAAGCTCTGCAAATGACCTCCAAGTCGTTGGAAATGGAATGGTGGTGGTGGTGCTAGGTGGTGGTGAAGGAATGGCTCAAGAACAATGGACTTTGGAAGTTGGATGAGAGAGATATGGAGAGAGGGGGTGGGATATATATGTATATATCAGATATACATATATATTTGCTGGTCTTTTTGTTCAAACCTCTAACCTTAAGCAATGGAGAGGAAGAGCTCTTATATAGAGCAAGTAAATGGCTTACAAGAGAAGCTAAAGCAAAGGGGCTTCTCCAAGAAGCCAAGACAGCTGGTAAGGCTTCTTGAGGAAGCCAAGACAAAGGGTCAAGGCTTCCTCAAGAAGCCATGAGCAAAGGGTGCACCAAATGGGGTCAAAAGGTGCAAAATGGTGCAAAATAGGCACATGGATGCACGTGGGTCTGGTTCTGTGCATCCCAGCTGGCACAGCTGGCATGCACCAGGCTTGGGGGGTGCAAAGGGTTCAACCCGGCCAGCCAATTTGATTTTCAGCCAAAATAAAGTGCCGGTCGGCACTCTTTTATGCCGGTCGGCTAAATAGAGTGCCGACAGATGATTCCATGGTCAAAACATGGCCGGTGGGTATGCAAATCGAAGCCCCGGAAGTTAGCTTTCCAATGGCGCAAACCTTGCATCAAAATTCCTTCTGTGCAAAAAGTTATGCCCTTTTCCGTGAGGTCGCGCAGACTCGATCCAACCGGGATGATGCCCAGCTTCAACCAATCATATCTCCTCCACCCGGACTTGGCTCTAGGAGATTCTTGAGTGCAAAGTGAAGCCCCGGGAGTCTTCTTTCCAATGATGGTGGCCTCATAGCTTAACTCCAAGTATTGAATTGAATAAGCCCGATTTAGCGAGGGCTGCTCGATTCCCTTCTACCCGGATCTTTGCCAATCTTCTCCCAAACCAGTTTTCTCCTCTCCTTTCCTCTTTTCTTCAACTCCAAACCCTTAAACAAAGTGTTTGGGAAGATTTGCCTCTCTTCTTGCCGAAGGAATTGAACCTGTGCCCTGCACATCTCTCAACACCGAGCAAACCATCAGTAATGCCCAAGTCTTGAGGGCGGTCAAAAATGGGGTGTCTACAGCCATTTTTCCCGTTTGGAGCCTAGTTCCCGATTTTCGGAGCCATCGACCGTGTGCCTCGGTTCGGGACCGCTTAACCACCTCCGTTTGCTCCGCTTTTTGGCACACATCTTATTTACTCCCTTTTGAGGGACACTGTGGTCCGAGAGACCAACTTCGTGGTCAAACACCACCTCAGAGGGGGGTGACCCCCTCTCACCTTAACTTGTTTGGTGGTCATTTTGGCCTTCCAAAGGGACCCCTCTTTGCATGCTTCTTAGCTACTTTTCAGGCCCAATTTGGTGAATTTTAGGACTACCATATTTTATTTCCAGAGTTGTTTTGGTCATGCTTCATGTCTATCTTGTATGTGTCTAATAACCCCTTGTATGGCCCCCTAAAGGAGCTCCTCATTTTTGCACATGTTGGCTGCATTTCAAAGGTTATTTGGGCATGTTTTGGAATGTTTTATTTACTGATTTTTGCTGGTTTGGTGAGATTCCATGTGCTTCATATACTTTCCATGTAAACCATGTTCGCTAGTCGAAATTGCATGCTACTTTAGCCCATCTTGCTAGCACCTTTTGGCCATGCTTTGAACTAAGAAAGTTCATGTTTTGGGACTGCCTTCACTCTGTCTTCATGCTTCATGATCAAATAATGCATGCTTTGTATAGCTATAGGTCATTGCGTATGCCTAGTTTTGAGTTTCGGGGTTCATCTCATGCATCGGGTGCCATATTACCATGTTTCGGGGCTGTTTAGCGTCATATTTTAGTACTGAAATTCGTATGTTTGTATGCCTTATTCCATGCCTTGCCATGCTTTGTTAGAGTGACATTTGTGCCTTAGGATCGGTCCTCGATTTGCGTGCATGTGTGCACGCATCTCGAGTGTCTCATTTTCATCTTATCACCACTGATGTGAGTGTGGCTGAGGTCCACTCATGTTGGTGTAAGTCCATTATGCATTGTGTATGCCATTTCAATTCATAGCATTGCGTATGCTAGATTGTATGTTAGAGTATTGTGTATGCCATGTTGCATCGTGCATCGTGTATGTCATTTTATAGCATTGCGTATGCTAGGTTGCATGTTAGGATTGCATTCATGCATCTCATGCATACTGCATTGTGTTTTGGATAGGAGTTAGCCCGAGCACGGGAAACAAGGGACGTTTCGTACTCTGAGTGACGGAACGTGTCTCAATTCCCAGTCACCAACACTCCGGATTATCCATGATGGAGTCTCGGTCTTGTTGTGCTTATGTGTGCATTCATTTCATATTAATTTGTGCAAATCGACTCCGCGGCCATCATGCATCGAGATGCGTGATTGGTGGCACGAGGATCAAGGACTACACTCCCTGAAGAGTAGTCAAGCACACATATGTGAAAATACATTGCTATGCCCTTTTCCTGCTCTCTATTGCAGCAAATTAGAAATCAGCAGCTTTCAAAAGCCTTGCACAGCATACCGGGTTTAATTGTAAACAGAGGCTAATTGGGACATCGCAGTGGATTTCCACGCAAGGCAACCCGTACATGCATCATTCATCATCTGGAGCAGAGTCGAGGCAGTCCCTAGCTTGCATGCTAATTTACTGCTTTCCTAGATTAATTTGTGAATTAATTAGGATTTTGTATTTATTCAGACTGTAATTATTCATTTGGGACTGTATATTATTTATTCGGACCCTCTGAGCGAGGGCAATGTTGTAATAAGTGTGCGTGTGTGTGATGTATGTCTTCCAACCCCACGTCTTTCTCCCTTTTATTTACCTACTTATGATGGTTAGATTAGGGCATGTTTCAATAAGCATACAGTATGATAGCATGTTTGCATTCATTCATCTGTTTTGCATGCACCGGGCTCGGTGCATCATACCTCACTGCATCGTATTTCAATTCCAAGTTGAAAACTTGTTAGTTGTAGCATTCCATATGCCATGTTTAGAATAGCCGAGCCTGCTATTGTAGTTGCATTTTTGCATGTGTTGCATTAGGCATTTCTGTATAGTTAGGATCATGCATGGATTTCTAATTAGCTTTTGTTTTGGCTTGGAGTACTCAGTAAGTTTTACGCTTTAGCATCCTTGCATACGTGTGAGTGACTGCCATGATAGCATGCTTACCATGAGGTGATATGCTTATGTGATATAACTGCCTGAATGCCTGTGGGTGAAGGTTGGGTTATTTGGATTGGAACAAATCATTGACTGTGAGTCTTAAGCCCACTAGATAGTGGCAAAACCATGTTTTCTAAGCCCACCCGAGGGTGGAAAAATCTGCATTTTAAGCCTACTTGCGAGTAGCAAACCATCTTTCAAAAACAAACATGAAATGTTTTGTTCCAATTCAGGCGACCCAGTCTATACTTGTATGTTGTGCGCATCACATAGTAAATCTAGGCTAATAACCGAAATAAGAATGCATAATGTTTTCAAAACTAGATATCATGGTTAGTAGAGGCCGATCTTTGATCGGGCGAGCGGGGGTGCTCATGAAGTGACCTTCCCCAATCGTACCCAAGTTCCTGAGCCGAGGCAACTCTGGCGATGACGGACACGTGGCCTTAGGCACGAGTCAGGGTTTCCTAAATTTTTCAAAAATAAAATATTTAGGTAGCGACTCTGTATCTAGCAAAGCAGTCCATGTTTGGCACTTCTTTCAAAAAAATCTATTTTCTCAAAACGATTTGCCGGGTTTGGACTCTTTGGTTTAGATTAAGAACCGTGACAATTTAAGTCCAAACTGTAGTGAGCCCAAAATGAACAGAACGTGACGTCATTCCTCCCGGGGCGTTCGGGGACGTCTACAGTTTCTGGCAACTCTGCTGGGGAATTAGAGAACTTGCCTCGAACTCATGATATCTAGTTTTGACTACACTTATGTGTTTCTTTGCATTGCATTTGCATTGGTGCGCCTAAGACACCGTGTTTTCCATCTGCTATTCCTGAGCGGTTTGCCAGAGGCTGCGTGCAATAAGGCTTACCGGTTACGGGCTCTGCCAGTATAGGAACACAAACCCCGATTTTACCGAGGCACCCATTTCGACCATTCGACCTAGTGCATATTCGGATCCATAGTGACCATTCCAAACTAGGACAGGTTACTTACCCGATATAGGTTGTTTGAAACCGCTGCGTGCGTAGTAAAACCCTAGCTCCTGACAAAATAGGACAGGGAAACCCTACCCCAACATAGGGGTGTTTTGGCTCTCACTTATCTGCTATGTGCTTTTAGAGTGTGTCTCTACAGGGAATGCATGTATCAGTTTATGAGTTTGGGCATCAGGCCTGCGGCACCAGTTCAGTGTTTGAGAATCAGTTATCTGCGGGTATCGGATTCAGTTTTTAGGGACAGTGATTCGGGGATAATGATCAGTGTTTGAGGACAGTGTGTATTCAGCTTATTGACCGTGTGTTATTATGCCCAGCCGTGTGTTGTGTATTTATTTTAAACTGTTATGTTGTTCATTTATCTGGTTGTTTATTTCCTTATTGCTTTATTTATCTTTTTGCTAGGACAGTTTTAGCACAATTGCTTCAAACCCAGCAGATATTCCCCAAGCACTTTGGACGAGAGGCCGTCGGCTCAATCGATCTGAGGATCTGGTTGACGGACAGCCAGTGTTTCATTCTCTACCCCCGGTTGTTAGACGGAGGCTGAGAAAGCGTAGTGTGTTTGAGCAAAGGTTACCAGAGCAGTGGTCTACCCTAGCAGTGAACAATCGGGCTGAGATTTCAGTTTCTGCCATAAAGATACACATACCAGTCAGTCAGCAAGATCAACAGAGTATGGCCGAGATGGAAGAAATGATGCAACAGCTCCAAAAGAGCATGAAGCAAATGCAAGAGGACGCTGTCCACCAAGCGGAGTTCTCTAAACAACAGGCCACAATCATAGCCCAGTAGGCCGAGCTCATCACTAGACTACAACAGCAGAATGCCGCATCTGCCTCACATCTAGTTCCTCCTCCACCAGGGGTCCCGTTACCCGAGCAAACACCAACTGTCCAGAATGTCCTGCCAAACATCCAAACACCTTGCCAAATGTCCAGAACATCCAGGAGGACACAGACCTTCCAACGGGGCCAATTCCGCCCCCACTTCTGCCTCAACTGTCCAAGACCCATACACCCGCCAACCACCCGGACTCTCCCTTCGAGTTCGAAATAGACCCTACAGCACTGAAATTGAGCAAGCTCGAGAAGCTATTCAAAAAATCCCAGGGGGTAAAAGCTATCCCGGATATCGAGGACGGATATACCGATGTGGCTGTGACATTACCGGATAGATTCAAAATGACACAGATTGATCACTTCGACGGATCCGGTGATCCCATGGTCCACCTTCGGCTATTCTCGGACATACTGCGGCCAATGGGCCTAACCAGACCCCAGAAGCTTTCGCTATTCGGCCGGACCCTTTCGGGTGTAGCCGCCATCTGGTATGCGAAGTTAAAGGATGATGTCAAACGGAGTTGGGACGAAATGGCCGAGGCCTTTGTTGCGCAATACTCTTACAACACCCAAATTGAGATTACAACTCGTGATCTTGAAACAACAAGGCAGGAGCCCAAAGAGAGTTTCTCAGATTTCGTGACCCGGTGGAGGGCGAAGGCCTCGATGATGACTTTAAGGCCCACCGATAAGGATCAGATCAGGATGATTGTGCGCAATCTCCAGCCAAAACTGATGCAAAAAATGATTGTGCTCCCCTTCCCCACCTTTTCGGATCTGCATGAGATGGGGGTACAAATTAAAGATGCAATGAAACAGGGTCTAATTGACCAAGACAGGGAACAACCCCGGAGAACCTTTAACCGCAATAACAACGCAGGCCCGAGTGGCGCTGCAATTGCAAGAACTTCGGAGGTAAGCATGGTCGCCACCATTCCCCCTCCCCTTCCAAGGCCCATGGCAGCCACACCATTCTCTGGTGCATCCGGAAGTAATACACAGACCACCAAGTACCAACCCAGAGGCCAAAGAACCTTCACCCCATTGTACATGCCCCTGTCCAAGGCTCTAGGGGTCTTAATCAGAAAAGGGCATCTAAAACCCCTAGAGCCGAGGCCATTACCAAATCCACTCCCCCCCACTCACAACCCAGCCAAATACTGTGCATATCACCAGCAACGGTCATGACACAGACCAATGCTTCAGATTGCGTCACGAGATTCAGGATCTCGTTGACAAACAGGTGATTTTACCACCCGAAAGACCCAATGTTACAACCAACCCACTCCCTACACACAACCAAGCTCCACCTCCCAAAAGAATTAACTTTATCTAGACTGGGGTCATGTCTTACGATCCTATCATCTATATTACTCCTTCTCATCTACCTAAGCCGGAGGTGCTCCTTCCCGACTGCATTGACTTTTTGTGCATGCTGGACATCTCTACAACCCAACCTGAGCCAATGGTGGTGGCTAGCGAACATAGCACAGCGGAGATTGCAGAGGAGGATGGAATGGTTGAATCAGGGTTTGAGCAGTCTGGGGATTTTGCTGTGGAAGCCTACGATTCGAATGAGTACATCCTGTCAGTGGGCCAGTCTGAGCCAAGTGTAGAATTGCCAGAGAGAGCAGAACTGTGTGTGATCTGGGGGGATAGATTTGAGCAGGGGACGGATGATTTGACGGCCGTAGAAAAGGGCTTTGCCAACCTGCAGTTTTTCGATGACCAAGATCAGGGGGCGCTACAGTCAACTGGTTCGATTATGAGGAATCGGCAGAGGCCACTGAATGGCTGGATGATCAACCAGATGTGGTGGAAGAATCCCAACAGGGCCCGGCAGGGGCGAGGGTATCAGTTGTGGCCGGAAGGGCCGAAAGTCAGAGTACATTGCCGGAGAGCGCCGGTACGAAGAATTTCGCTCAGAACAGGGGCATTGTGAATGTAGAGAAAGATGAACAACAAACTACGCTAATGCAGATGGAACAAGAAAAGATTCGGGATTCTGAGAGGATCCGGAAAGCCAAAGCCCATGAAGGGATTGAAAGTGCTGTGGGCACGAAGACAGAAGATGTTGCGAGCATATGGGCTGAAAGTACTGTGGGTACAATCATGCCGGAGCCAGACAGATGTTTGTTGGCCGCTCACAGGATGTGGTGGGAAGACGATGATTTATGTCTTGCCCACACGGACGAGGATTGGGGAAGCAATCAACCAGATGACACCTGGTATCTCGATGAGGTTGATCACATGACAAGAAGCGGGCGGTATTTCAACCCCCCACACCTAGACCAACCAGAAGCATCTAGAAAGGATAAAGAAACTGAGAAACAGAAGGAGAAACAACTTGAAGAGGAGGCTGTGCTTAAATAGTTAAAGAAGATACAAGCAGACATCTCTATCTGGGGACTGCTTATGGCATCACGAGTGCACAGGCAGGCTATTCTATCCGCTATGGACAAAGCTAAACTCTCCATAGATACCACACCAGAGCAGCTAGTTGAACTGGTCTTTTCGGGAGGAGGTTCCCCAACGCTAACCTTTTCAGACAAAGAACTACCGCCTGAGGGCGCAAATCATAACAAACCCCTCTACATCTCCGTGGAATGTAGAGACAAGTGGATGCCAGTGGTTCTTGTCAACACGGGATCCGCCATTAATGTGTGCCCGTCAAGGACAGTATATGCCATCGGGTTAAAGCCCGCGGACTTCGTGCCAACTGCTCAAGTGATCAGAGCCTATGATAACACCAGCAGGGAGGTGATGGGGACTGTCAAAATTCAGACTTAGGTTGATCCAGGACAACACAACATCGAATTCCATGTCTTGGACGTTCCTACAACCTTTAATCTACTCTTGGGGCGACCGTGGTTGCACCAAGTGAAGGCAGTCTCTTCCACTTTGCATCAGATTTTGAAGTACCCTCATGGGAAGGGGGTGGCCATTGTTTTCGGGAATTCGTCAATCCATCCACCGCTAGAAGTGTCTACACCAGTCTTGGAAATCGAGCACGGCACGGAGGATGTGTTCTTATCAGGGTTTACTCTGGCTGAGGCTCGGGTTGTGCAGAATATCATGGTTGTTAATGAGGGGGTGTACGTCAGTGCTCAATCTGTCTACCTCATGAACAAGCTACAACACATCCCCGGGATGGGATTGGGAAAGAGCGGCCGGAAGAGCATCGCAGCATTGGCCGAAGTGCCACACAACCCTCATACCTTTGGATTGGGTTATCAGCTCACCAAAGAGGATTGGTTAAGGAAGGGAAAAGAAATAGCTGGGAGAGCCAGAGCAAAGAAGGCGGGGAAGCCTTTTGACTTAATGTATAGGCCCATTCAGGGTACCCTAAACGGACACTTCGTCCGGGAGGGGGAGGACTTTCCGTTTTGTGGCTTCCCCGAGCCGTGGCTGAACGCGGAGAAGAAGCACGTGCCAGGTTTCGAGATTTTCTTTGACCTACAATTATCTGGGGATGACGTTGCCGAAGAGTAGACAGACCCATCAGCTGAGGTTGAGCAGTGTAAGGCAGTGGATTCCGAGGGCGCTGAGATTGAAATGGGGGTAGCACTGGCATGTCTACTTTCAGATCCTCCAATTGACCATAAGTGCTTGGGGGATAACTTCTTAGTTTCCATGATTGGGGATGAAATGGCTGCGGGCCTACCAGTAACTATTTTGGATGCATCTATCGCACCTTCTCTCACTTGGCAATACGAAGAGGGATTTTTGTCCAATAGCACCGGGTCAGGTAGTGAGCCGGAATCTGATTCCACCGAGTCTTGTGAGTCAGAATCAGGTTCCAGCTCGACTGAGTCTGAGTCTGGTAATCCTGGGAATGATAACCCGGATGCCACAGTCTTGTCCAGGTCGTCTTTTTCTTTCTCTTTCGAGTCTGTTGTAACCGAGGAATCGGACGATTTGAATGTGCTTAATGAGAATCAAATAGCTGTGGTTTCTGAGTACTTTTCTATGCCCTTAATTTATTGCATAAACTCAGACTTTCAAAATTTTGATGAAAACGACGAGGAAGAAATTCCTCCGGTTTTGCAACGTCTAATTGAACAGAAGCAGGAGAGATTTGCTAAACCCTTAATGGATGAAATCACTACTGTGAATATTGGTACTGAGGAGGACCCGCGGCTAGTCCAGATCGGGTCCACGTTGTCTTCAGAGGAACACGAGCGCTTAGTCGCTTTATTAAAAGATTTCAAAGATGTTTTCACGTGGTCCTACGAAGACATGCCTGGAATCGATCCTGAGATTGTACAGCACCGGATCCCTCTGGACCCCGAGGCCCGACCAGTCAAACAGAAACTCAGAAGGATCCGCCCGGACTAGGCTCTCAAGATTAAAGAAGAGGTCACCAAGCAAATCGACGCAGGCTTCCTACTGGTATCCGAATACCTGACTTGGTTGGCCAACATTGTTCCAGTGCCAAAGAAGGATGGCAGAATCCGAGTATGCGTGGATTTCAGGGACTTGAATAGAGCCAATCCGAAGGACGACTTTCCCTTGCTGCATATTGATGAGTTAGTGGACTTCACAGCGGGGCACGCTTTGCTGTCATTCATGGATGGCTTCTCAGGCTACAATCAGATAGTAATGGCACCTGAAGCCCAAGAAAAGACTGCATTCACCACCCCGTGGGGGACATACTGCTACAGAGTAATGCTGTTTGGGTTGAAGAATGCTGGAGCTACTTATCAATGGGCTGCGACTACAATATTGCATGACATGATCCACAAAGAGGTTGAGGTGTACGTGGACGACATGATTGTCAGGTCCAAAGAAAGAGAGGGCCACTACAGCGCCTTACAAAAGTTCTTCCGACGGATCAGAGAATTCCGATTGCGGCTGAATCCTCAGAAATGTATGTTTGGTGTTACAGCGGGAAAAATGCTGGGGTTTCTGATTACACAAAGAGGTATCGAAGTCGACCCTTCCAAAATCAAGGCCATCCTAGAAATGCCCCCACTAAGGACTAAAAAGGAGGTGCGAGGCTTCCTGGGTAAAGTGCAATTCATAAGACGGTTTATCTCAAAATTAACCTTGACTTGTGAACCACTTTTTGGCCTCCTGAAGAAAGGAAAGAAATTCCAATGGGACTGCCGATGCCAAGCTACTTTTGAACAGATCAAGGAATACTTACAGAACCCGCCCGTGTTGTCACCACCAGAGCCGGGGAAACCGTTGATATTGTACCTTTCAGTAACTGAGACCACAATGGGCTATATGCTCGCACAAGAATCAGAGGACAAAATGGAGAAAGCTATCTACTATCTAAGTAAGAAGATGCTAGAATATGAGACTCGCTACACACCGTTGGAGAAGGCTTGCTTAGCTTTGGTATGGGCTACCAGGAAGCTGTGGCACTACCTGTTAGCTCACTCCGTAATGTTGGTTTCACAACTCGATCCCATTAAATATCTTTTTGAGAAACCAGCACTTACAGGTAGGCTAGCTCATTGGTTGCTGTTGCTCTCCGAATTCGATTTGAAGTATGTGACACGCAAGTCAGTCAAGGGAAGAGCAGTAGCAGAATTCTTAGCTGACCATCCTGTGGAAGGAGGTGAAGTAGTCGAGTATTTATTCCCAGATGAGGCCATTTTGCACATCGACGATGAAACTTGGACGATGTACTTTGATGAAGCGTCAAATCAGTACGGGTATGGAATAGGAGTGTTGCTGATAGCACCTGACAAGTCCCGTATCCCTCTAGCCTTCAAACTCCAGTTCAAAGTCTCGAACAACGAAGTAGAATATGAGGCATGCATTGCCGGTCTAGAAGTAGCCCTGGAACTAGGGGCAAGACGGTTGGACGTCATCAGGGACTCGAACCTTGTTGTGTCTCAAGCAAAAGGAGATTGGAAAGTCAAAGAAGAAAAGATGATGATGTATCACCAGACCTTGGATTTGTTAATTCCTCGGTTTGAGAAGCTAAACTTTGCTCATCTACTACGAGAGAACAACAGGTTCGCAGATTCTTTAGCAACTCTATCTTCCATGATAGACATCCCGTTCGAAGTCCAGATGCGTCTAGTCATCATTGACCAGAAATTTGCACCAGCCTACGAGTCAATTGCTACTATAGATGAGGTTCAGGACGAAAACCTCTGGTATTATGACATTGGAAATTTCTTGGAGAATGAAGCATACCCGCCAGGGGTAAATGCCAAGGATAAAAGGGCAATCAGCAGAATGACCGTTCAGTTCATCATCTGTGGAGGTAAGCTGTATAAAAGACACTACTACAAATATAGATAAAGATCACACTTTTTTGGTGTGATGTATGTTTTTTAATCACACCTTTTAAGTTTTATTAAAGTGTGGTCTTTAGGAGTGTGATTAAAAATGGTCATTTTTAATCACACTTTTTAAGTGTCATTAAAAAATGCTTTCATCACATCTTTTAAGTGTGATTAATAATATTTAGATCACACCTTTTAAGTGTGATTAAAAACATTTAGATCACACCTTTTAAGTGTGGTTAAAAACATTTAGATCACACATTTTAAGTGTGATTAAAAATATTTAGATCACACCTTTTAAATGTGGTTAAAAACATTTAGATCACACCTTTTAAGTGTGATTAAAAACTTTAGATCACACCTTTTAAGTGTGATTAATAACTAATAAAACCTGTGATAAAAAAAAATTTTGACATATTTAAAGAATAATCAATATTATTTTTACACGCGCATTTGAATAATGTAATACACACTATATACTATATTTTGAATCACA
Source organism: Camellia lanceoleosa (assembly GCA_025200525.1). Classification (NCBI taxonomy): domain Eukaryota; kingdom Viridiplantae; phylum Streptophyta; class Magnoliopsida; order Ericales; family Theaceae; genus Camellia; species Camellia lanceoleosa. Next base: position 15,724,106 of record CM045767.1, on the reverse strand, counting down.
ACCATATATTGAATGAAATAATATCATATATTTCATAAATGAAAGTTAAATGTTTAAAAGTATATACAAAGAAATTAATAAAAAAAAAATTAACTGTGATTACATACATTAAAAAATAAAAAATAAAAAACTTGAAAAAAGTAAGTTCTTGAATTCTTTGATCATATTTTACATCTCTCCAAGAAATTTTTGACCTGAAAAATAAAAAAACAAATTAATTTAAAAACCGCCAGAAGCATATGAATAAACTTACTAATTAATTTATAAACTTACATTTAGATCACACCAAAAATAATGTAATTTATCCGGTTGTTAAACTGCCTCCAATCCTTTCCCCACAGCCACCAAAAATGACATAATTATTTTGATTCTCCACACAAATATTAGTAAAACAGCACCACAAAAATGACTGCAAAAGAAAGGATGATGTGGCAGTATGCTGTTGATCAATACATGTGGTATGACAAACAAATAAAAAGAAAAAAATTGTGAGAATTAGTAAGAACTGTTACCCCTCCTTTAGATGAATTTGGTGAAATAAGAGGTATAAGTATTAGCAAGACCACAACGGCCAAATCCTGGAGGAAATGAACCCAAAAAAAAAAAAAGAAAGATCAAAAGGACAGTCAATATAAAAATAGCATCAAGTTCAAAATAGACACAAACACAATCAAATCAGATAATATAAGGTGAAAAAGAAGCCAAAACAAATGGCGGGAAGAAAATTCAAAAATCATTAAGAGGCAAAGCCTGGAGGTGGTGAAATCACACATGACAATGAATGGGCACATACAGACCAAATCACTTATTCATGCCTCATCTTCCATTCTACTATTTCAAGTATCTTAAGGAGTATGCATTGGATTATAATACCTAATGAGTGGAAATAGTGCCAACATATTGGATCAGAACTGGATTTTACATTATAAAGGTTCTGGTTAGTTCCAAAATGTTCACCTTTAGACATAATTATGGCACCTTACTGTTATACAAGATTCAAATAATTTAAAGTCCACAAAATGCAAGGATATGACAGCTACTTCATAACAAGTTGTTAAGTCAAGTACAAGACCACAACACTTTGACCATATTTACTTCATAACATCCAAGAACATACTTTTGAGGCCACACGATACCGAAAAGTAAAATGTAAAATGTAGCTCGTCCATGGCGTGATGTGCTCACCTCATTCTGCAATACCGCAGAATAAATCGCAAAAAAAAAAATTCAAATAATTCATCTCGCCAATAAAAGGGAATCAACCAACAAATATTATAGCCCTAACTAATTGATCCTCGACAAAATTTAAGAATAAAAGAATGATATAGCTTGAGAAGGTTAAAAGTTCATAGTGTTTGTTTAATTCACAAGGCCCGAATATTCAAAATTATTAATTACGAAGGACAACAAAGAAGTGGAAGACAATGCGGGCCATTTCAATGACAATTGCAAGAGGACGAATGCCAAAGAACAAAGTGAGCAACTAAGCTACCACAAATGTCATCAGAGACTCGCATTTGTTATGCACAAAAAGGAGCAAAACAAAAGACAAATTACATCAAATACACATAAAAGTCTTTTGAGGCAAAACAAAAGTAATAATATATGGAAATGAAGTTGTCCAATCACTGCAGAGCCCAGTCCAAAAACATATTTCTTCATAGAACTCTTTTCAACCGAAAGCTGCAAAACGATGATGAAATGGTTAGTTTTTTCTTTTTTATTAGCATATCAAATGTTGAAGTAAATAGCAATTCCTTAAAGAATCTAATTCAATATTTTATGGATTCTACCTCCAAGCCAATATTGAATAGCATATCAAAATCATATGATATCAACATATAACTCACTAAAAACTATAAAACAAATAAGGATCAATAAAGCTTATTGGTCTTAAAAGCAAAAATGCATACTGCTATAAAAACCATACTGAATACAGAAAAATCTAGCATGCAATAAAACTTGTACATCAGATTAGAGTAGAACATAGGGGCAAGAAACAATAAAAGAATTGTCAAGGTGTAACATAACTGAAATTTATAAATTCAAAATGCAATTTTAGAACTCAAACCATCCACTTAAATCTTGGGATTGTAATGCCATGCATACCTAGCTGATATGGCCAAGATATTTGGTTCCCCAGGATTAAATCGAACAGATATAACTGTGTCTTTTCCCCACTCAAAGCTATTCATAGGCTGGGACCTATTTACAATGAGAAAAAATAGCATGTAAAGGTAGAAAAAATTTAGGAAGTTAAGAAGAATCAAAACAAGTAGAGTTTCAAAACCTATTATGATCCCATATATCTACTTGAGCTCCAAATGGCAAAAGATATTACCCTCATATTGGTGATCAATGACCCTAAAAAACATATTCATCACAGATTGAATGTGTTAAATAAAAAATTAATTCCAAAAGCAGATTAATTTTAATTTTAATGTATTGATTCGTAATTCACGAAAATATAAAACAACTAAGAGTAGTAGTTCTGATTCAAACCATTCAAATTTCAAGTTCTGATTCAAACCATTCCTTAAGCACAAACCATTCAATTCCAAAACACTCGGACCTTGATTTTCAATTTAAATTTAATTTAATTCCAAACCACACAAACATTCAAACTTAATTTTCAATTTTACTGATTTAAATCCTAATCATTTAAAAATCACTCTAAAGAATCTAGAATCATAACTCGGACCTTGATTTTTAGATAATGAGATATACTCTTACCTTTGATCTAAGATCAAACAGATTCAGATCACACAAAACACACAGAACACAGGTTCAGTTCACAGATTCAGACCAAAACAGATTCAGACCAAAACAAACACACAGAACACAGATTTAGATCTGTTGGTCCAACAAACACACAGATTCATATTTATATTTCAAATAGAGGCCAAAACAGATTCATATTTACAGATTAATAACAAATTCATATTTACATTCCAAATAGAGGCCAAAACAAACCACGAGAGTGAGTGAGAGTCGATCGGTGTGCCAAAACAAACATGATTAATGCATGATTAATATTTACGTGTGTGAATCGACGGCAGAGATGCAAAACCAGAGAGTGAGTGTGAGACTGATGAGATGAGAGAGTGAGGGAGCCGATTAGGTCAGATCAGAGATACATATATATATATATAAAACAAAAAAAATCAACGATACGGAGAGAGAGAGAGAGACAGAGATTGAGAGAGAGAGAGTTTACCTGTGAGTAGATCGGCTGTGCGATGATGATCGGTGCGATGAGATGAACAACGAGAGAGTGAGAGTGATCGGTGCAGAAACGAGGGAGTAAGAGAGACAGTGATGTTGAGATTAGGGATTTTGGTTTTGGGCCCGGGGGGAGGGGGGAATGGCAACAAAAAAAAAAAAAAAGGCGGGAATGAAAAAAAAAAAGAGAGGGAGACGGGGGGTGGATTAAAAAAAAATTAAAATCTTTTTTTTTTTTGGAGGTCACAAATAAAATTTAAACAATAAAATAATATCGTTTAAAATTTTTTTTTTTTTTTTTTTTTTTTGTGACACGGGTTGCTGTCGCTAAAAAATTTTATTTTTTGTTAAAATAAATTTTTTTGTAGTTAATGAAAAAAATTTTCATTTTTTTTTAGTTACTAAGATTGAAAATTTATTTGTTTCATTTTTATTTTAATTAAAAAAAATATTATTATTATTTTTTATTTGGTAGAAGTAGGGGTAATATTTTAATGAAAAATATTTTCCACTAAAATAAAAGTTTATTTTCTGTGGTAAATGAAAAATATTTTTCTACGGCCTATTTTTTTTTATTAGTAAAAATCATGAACTATTTTTTTTGTGGTAGAGGAAAGGAAGCGACATTAGTAGTGGAGGTGGTGGATAAGAGATGATGGTGGTGGTGGTGGTGGTGGCGAAAAATATTAGTGGTGAAGTTATGGTAGTGGTAGTGTAGATGGAGTGGCAGGGGTGAAGGAGAGGTAATGGTAGTAGTGGTAGTGGTGGTAGTGGAGTGGTGGCGATGGTAGTAGTAATGGTAGTTGTAGAGGTGAAGTGGCGACAGTGGAAGTAGTGGTAGTGGTGGAATGACATTTGCAGTAGTGGTTAAGGTAGTAGAGGAGATGGGTGGTGAGAGAGAGAGATGAATGAGAGACGGATAGAAGAGATAGAGAGAGAATAGAGCGAGAATGGAAAACAAAAACAGACGGGAATAAAAAATATTTTTTTTTGTCAAAAATGAAATTTAAATAACAAAATAATGTCGTTTAACTTTTTTTTTTTTTTTTTTGCGACGGGAATTGCCGTTGTCAAAAAAAAATATTTTTTGTTAAAATATATATTGTTTTGTAGTTAATGTTTTTTTTTTTTTTTTTTTTTTTGTAAAGGATAGAGAGTGCCAGTAGTGGTAAAGGTGGTGGATAATAGATGATGGTGGTGGTGGTGGTGGTGGTGGTGGTGGTAGCGTCAAAGGAGATTAGTGGTCAAGTTGTGGTAGTGGTAGAGTAGATGAAGTGGCAAGGGTGAATGAGAGGTAATGGTAGTAGTAATGGCAGTAGTGGTAAAGGTGGTGGATAAGAGATGATGGTGGTGGTGGTGGTCGTAGCGAAGGAGATAAGTGGTGAGGTTGTGGTAGTGGTAGAGTAGATGAAGTGGCAAGAGTGAAGAAGAGGTAATGGTAGTAATAGTGGCAGTAGTGGTAGTGGTGGCAATGGTAGTAGCAATGGTAGTCGTAGAGGTGAAGTGGCGATAGTGGTAGTAATGGTGGTAGTGGAATGGCGTTTGCAGTAGTGGTGAAGGTGGTAAAGGAGATGGGTGGTGAGAGAGAGAAAAATGAGTGAGAGAGCAGAGATAGAGAGAGAGAGAGAGAGAGAGAGAGACAAAGACAGTGATGCGAGAGAGAGACAAAGTGGTCTCTAAAAGTGCATTTTCTTGTAGTGGATAAATAAATCGAGAGAGAGCTCGATGAAATAAAGAAGAAAGGGAGAGAGTGAGCAACGCGAACACAGTGGGAGAGAAAGAGAGAGAGAAAGAGAAGAGAGAGAGAGATGGACAAAAAGATAGAGAGTGAGAGACAGAAAAAAGATAAAGAGAGAAGAGAGATGAACGAGAGAGATAGAGAGAAGAGAGATGAGCGAGAGAGAGAAGAGAGATGAACGAGAGAGAGAGAGAGAGATGAGCGAGAGAGACAGAGAGAGATAAGAGAGATAGAGAGAAGAGAGATGAGCGAAAGAGACAGAGAGAGAAAAGAGATGAGAGAAGAGATAGATGAGTGAGAGACACACACAGAGAGAGAGACAAATGAGCGAGAAGAAAAGAGTGATGAGTGAGAGAGAGAAAGAAGAGAGAGAGGAAGATGAAAAATGGGTGAAAAGATATAGACAAAGTGAGAGGAGAGAAAAAAAATAGCGAAAAGAGATAAACGAGAGAGGCAGAGAGAGAGATGGCGAGAGAGATAAAGAGAAGAGAGACAGAGAGAGAAGAGATGAGAGATAGATAGAAGAGAGATGGACGAGAGACACAGAGAGAAAGAGAGAGAGATGACAGCATGCATTGCATGCAGAGAAGAGTGATGAGTGAGAGAGAGAGAGAGAGAAAAGAGACAGAGACAGAGAGATAGAAAGATGAAAAAATGGGTGAAAAAGTTCCGTGTCTAAAGCCTCATTTTCTAGTAGTGAGTCGTCTCTATCATTCATGGGTAGAATAGAGGCGCGGATTTGGGAATTGTATATTTTATATAAAAATTAAATTGAAATATTTTATACAATCACACCTATTTAGGGATTGTGATTAAAAAGTAGTAATGTATATATAATCACATTTTAATTAAAATGTGTGATTAATATATATATATATAATCACACTTATTTAAAAAGTGTGATTAAAAAGTAGTAGCGTATATATAATCACACTTTAATTAGAAGCTGTGATTAAAAAATATATAAATAATCACACTTTAATTAGAATGTGTGGTTAAAAAATATCTATATAATCACACCTATTTAAAAAGTGTGATTAAAAAGTAGTAGTGTATATATAATCACACTTTAATTAAAAGGTGTGATTAAAAAATATATAAATAATCACACTTTAATTAGAATGTGTGGTTAAAAAATATCTATATAATCACACATATTTAAAAAGTGTGATTAAAAAGTAGTAGTGTATATATAATCACACTTTAATTAGAATGTGTGATTAAAAAATATATAAATAATCACCCTTTAATTAGAATGTGTGGTTAAAAAATATCTATATAATCACACCTATTTAAAAAGTGTGATTAAAAAGTAGTAGTATATATATAATCACACTTTAATTAGAAGGTGTGATTAAAAAATATATAAATAATCACACTTTAATTAGAATGTGTGATTAAAAATATATATATATAATCACACTTGTTTAAAAAGTGTGATTAAAAAGTAGTAGTGTATATATAATCACACTTTAATTAGAATGTGTGATTAAAAATATATATATATAATCACACTTAATTGAAAAGTGACATAAAAAATAAATATTATCACACTCAATCAAATTAAGTGTGATTAAAATGTCAATCTAATTTTTTTTATCACACTTCCAATAAAAGTGAGATCTTTTTTTTTTTTTGTCAAAGTGTGATCTTTAACTATTTTTGTAGTAGTGAGAGGTCATATGGGAATGCATAAGCTGTGTGTTGATGCCGAAGAATCAAAGCGTCTGATGGAAGCCATCCATGGAGGGGAATGCGGTGCGCATATGAACGGAGTAATGCTAGCACGGAAGATTCTCAGACAGGGTTAATACTGGTCTACCATGGAGGAGGATTGTATCGGTTTTGTTCGGTGATGCCACAAATGTCAAATTCATGCAAATCGCATGAACATTCCGCCATCGAAACTGTACAATATGACTTCGCCATGGCCATTTTTTAGTTTGGGAAATTGATGTGATCGGGGCTGTCACTCCAAAGGGGTCAAATGGGCATGAGTTCATCCTGGTCGCGATAGATTACTTCACGAAGTGGGTTGAGGCCCAATCCTACGTGGTGTTGAAGGCTTCACACATTGCAAAGTTTATCAGAAACAACATCATCTGTCGCTACGGAGTCCCAAACGAGATAATTTCAGATAACGGTTCTCACTTCAAGAAGGAAGTGATTGACTTGTTGGAAAAATACAATGCGGCTTTTCATAAGTCATCTACCTATCAGCCGCAAACCAATGGAGCTGTTGAGGCCGCCAACAAGAACATCAAACACATATTGCAGAAGATGGTGGAAACCTACCGGGATTGGCCAGATAAACTGCCGTTTGCTCTGTGGGGCTACCGGACTTCAATCAGAACTTCTAATGGGGCGACTCCGTATTCATTAGTTTATAGGATGGAGGCCGTTCTACCTATCGAAATTGAGGTTCCGTCTTTGCGAGTATTAGCTGAGTGTCAAATAGCCGAAGCAGATTGGCAACAGAGCAGGTTTGAGGAACTCATGCTCTTTGATGAGAGAAGACTGAAAGCACTGTACCATGTTTAAGGTTATCAGCACAGAATTGCCCGGGCTTTCAATAAGAAAGTTAAGTCCAGGAATCTAAAAGAAGGAGATTTGGTGCTCAAGGATAACCGAGCTCCCATATACGACCCAAGGGACAAGTTCAGACCCAATTGGACTGGTCCCTACATCTTTAAGTCTATCTGGTCAGGTGGAGCTGTGGTTCTGATAGATCTAGATGGCTTAGAGTTCTCACAACCGATCAATATGGACAAGTTGAAGAAATATTACCCTTAAGAGGCTCGCTAGGCCGAAAGCCCGAAAGGTCGACCTAGGCAAAACTCAGGGCACGAAAAATTTGAAATTACAAAAACTAAGCTCGCAAGGTTGAAAACCCGCAAAGGGCGGCCTTGGCAAAAGTTAGAGCGTAAAAGGAGAGTGAAAATACCCGAGTGAACCCGAGCCTGAACTACGTAAGGCTTGATTCCCATCTTTGGGATACGTAGGCAACTTCATCCTGAAGTTCAGCCATAAACTTTTCCCCGATCAACTTTGTCCATTTGATCATCTCAGTCATCTTTGTCCATCAACATTCATCGTGATCTCCGGTGTAGTGCTATTCAGACTAGGGGCAACTTTCCGTTGCTGTGCAGTGCTGCGGTATTTTTTCAGACTAAGGGCAACTTTCCGTTGCTGTGCAGTCTTGCGATACTATTCAAACTAGGGGCAAGTTTCCAGTTGCAGGAGTCCGGGGTTGTACATCTCAGTGACAGACTTCAGGCGTGTCCAGTTCTGATCCATATCGAAAATAGTTTTGAAAAGTTTAATAAAAGTTGACTTTGTTTAAACTAATCTTTTTACAACTAAGACCATTTTTGGACCAAAGCGGCAAATTTTCAATACCCACAACCTTCAATTTCATTGATTTCAAAATAGAGTTCTCATGCTTTTGCATACAAATTGAAGTTGCTTTTTATTACATTCATAAAGAAAACTTGAAAGTACTGGTAAAGCAATAAATTTGGGGCATAGATAAGTCAGGTGTCCCTGCGCCCCCTCCCAGAGCTGGTCGAAGCCTCTGATGCCAAGCTGGGCCCAATCTGTGCCTCTTCAGTGAGCCAATCCAAGCACTCGTCAGACAAAGTGCAACTGAAAGTGAGAGCGGGGGCCAGGAGCTCTCTAGTCCTCCATGCTGTGGCATACCAAGCAAGCTGTGCGCCTCGAACCGAGAATGTGGTAGGGTACTCTATCCCCTCTGGTGGGCAAGTCTGATCATGACCGAGCTGACGCAGGAACCGGAACAGAAAGTAGAACACACAGTGGGTCAGACCAATCAACTAGATCCCGGTCTGCCGGGACATGCTATAACTCATTGCCAGGAGATTGAGCCAAGGACAGCGCCAAGCAATGCGATCTGCAGACAAATTGCACATCGAGTCGAACCACCATCCCTCATCAGGGGCATCGACTAGGCATTGCCGAAAGAAGTAGCCGCGAGCTGAGTAGGCAGGGCAAGAGTCCACAACCTGTAATTTGTCCATCAACCATACCTAGGGATGGATGAAAAATGAGATAATAAAGAATAGAGAGATGTAAGATAAGAGAAAAGTAAGGAAATGGTTTTGTGAGGAAAACCGAGCCTGAGGGCCGAGTGACGTGAGCAATATATATGTGAGATTGGGTAGGAAACATTACTTGCAACAGTAGCGGACTCCCCGCAAATCTAGTCGTCTCCTGGCGATAGAAAGCATCTAAGCCCATCAAAGTCTCGGCCAATGTCATAGCGATGCAGCTCTTTCCTTCCTTTAAGCCTTGAGCAACTTCAATCAGACGAATGCTAGATCCACCAAAGCCTGGGGCAAGCAAAAAGTGAGATAGCATGCATAAGCAAAGGGCGTGTTGCCGAAAGCCTTGCCAATAATGGTTGCCGCAGTCACCGGCATCAGAAAAGTGATGAATCAAACCAAGGATGTCTAGTTCCCCGTTACAGATCAGAGACCGAGCATCATGCATGGTGAGCCCACACATCCGCCCTAAAGCTTGGGTGTGACCGAAGCGAAACTGAGGTAAAATTTCTTCATGGCATTCAGATTCCATCAAAACTTGAAAATCTTCGAAGGTTGGACATACTTCTTGCCCGCCGAAGCTAAAAACATGTGTTACTGGGTTCCAAAACCTTGCCGCGACATGAAGGAAGGGAAGGTACAGCGGAGTACGGCTCAGCGTGAATAGTGCATTCAAGCCGAAGCTCCGGAAGTTCAACTTTTCCAAGCCATCTAGAGAAGCAATCCAAGCTGTGAGATTTTCGACGAGAAACGCCTCCATTTCGGTGCAAAACTGAGATGAAATGAATCAACCACGAGGCTAGAGCTTTTAAAGAGGATAAGGCACTGTTCGGGGGACATATGTCAAAAATTTGGTGGTTGCTGAGCTAGGTGGCCGGCCGGCCACCTTTTCTAGCAGGCCGGCCACCCCTTTTCCCCCCAATGCAAAAATCTAGCCGGCCAGTTCCCAAAGGTGGCCGACCATGCTCCCAAGTGTGTCTCTAGTCCTGTTTTACCCTCTAGAAGGAAGTTCCTAGCATTTCCATGCATCGGGAGTGTCAAAGGCCTCCATTTCCCTCAGTTTCGGATGCATTCTGTCACCCAGATTGTCCGAAATGCATTTTTGTTTGTAAAGTTGTTGTTTAGTTTTGCTTATCGAGTTGTTGTTTTACTTATCGAGTCGTTGCTTTACTTATCGAGTCGTTGCTTTGTTTGTTGAAATGTCTTGTTTATCGAGTTGTCAAGTTTTGTCGAGCTGTCGAGTCTCGTGCATTGAGTTGTTACCTTATCGAGTTGTCAACTTTGTTGTGTTTTGCTTATCGAGTTGTAAACTTGTTAAGGTTTCGTTATTTCTTAGTAAGTTAAGTTGTTTAGTTTGTTGCGTCGGTTCACTACCTGACTTGGCAAATACACAATGCACATTTCCATTCAAATCTCATTTTGGTGCAAAAAGATGCGATGCGATGCTAAGAACACAAAATACAACACTTTTTTCAAAAGTTGTTTCATTCCATCATACCACAACATTTTACAACAAGGGTACAAGTTTTACAGAAAATAAAACTGCCTAACAAATGTACAATGTGCTACAATTACTAGTAAAAAGGTAAATAAAGCAGGAAACAACTGCATCAATGCTCTCAAGAGCAAGAATGAGAGGCCATCTTCGTTCTCTTCTGCAGAACAGACCCTGCACCATCATCATCATCATCTGAGTCGGAGCTGCCATCCTCGGAACCCTCCTCAGCCTCATCTCCACTACCGGAACCGGGATCGGAGCCACCCTCTCTGTCAGCGGATGTCTCTGACTGGGGATCTGCAGCCTCCTCCTCCTCCTCGCTGGGCTCCTCCTCTATGATGTTCGCCCTGCGTCTGCCTCGTCCGCGAGACGATCCCCCTCTCCTAACTCCTCGAAAAGGCCTAGATGGTCCAGTTCCTCGGGAATGCCCAAGTGGCCCGGCTTGTGGCCCTGTGTATATCAGCAGCATCTGAAAAGGAAGAGTATAATTTGAATACGTCAGCTCAAATATGTACATCAAATGCAGATGCAAGAAAGCTACATGAAGTAGGTGCATGCAGGTGCAGTACATAAGTGCGGTGTGTGTCAGATGTGCTCTACATAGGCGGCCTATCAATGCAGCAAAATGTTCAAGATCAGCATGTCATCAGAAGTATGATAAATGCAAGAAAACTAAAGGGTACCTGGATACCCATGAGGGACAATTGTGCCTCTCTCCGTAGGACCATGCCCTCGAGTGAGGCTACCATCCCAAGCACCTCATCCATATACTCGACAGGAGGCTGCAGATACAAAGGCAAGAGTATCAGTAAAGGAATGAACATCAAAGTATCTGAGTAATAAATCAAAGCCGTAAAGCATACTGGTGGTGAGTCGTGGTCTCTAACATATCGATGATCAGGCATCGGAGGCTCTATCGGGATCGAGTAGGAAGTCTCATATCTCCATCCTGTCAGCTCAGTCGGCATATCTGGCCATCCAGGATGATGATGAGTCGGAGGAATCGGGGGAACCAATCCACCCCTACCTCTGGATATGCCAGCCCTGCTGGTGGAAAGGGCATCTACAGTCCGAGCCCTGCTCGATGAGGGCATACTGGCAAACCTCCTCGTCGGGGTACGGACTCCCGTCAGTGGAGGCATCAAGTAGGTGTGACGGTAGGTCGCGTACTCCCCTTGCTTCAGATGAAGGAAGGCATCGGTACCTTGCATAACATCAATAACATTCTGGGGAGAGAGCCTATCAGCGGTCCGCATATCGTCTGGAGGCACTAAAGGAATGTCCTGCTTAGGGTAGCCCCATACCTGACGCAAGAAGCGATCCCCCAAAAACCAGGCCCTACCAACTGGCCCCTCAAACAGGATCCTATATCGAGAGGCACTCCATGCCCCAGCAAAATGAAATCAGAGGTCTCTACCTAAAGGCGCCCAAGGCTGCCATGTGATCTGCGGATAATCAATGCATAAGCTGATCAGAAATTGTAAATGTGCAAGATTGGAAACATGAAGAACTGAGAGTTCTGAAATACCTCCGATGACCGTGATCGTGTCAAAATCGCCAGAATAGAGAAGGGACTCCCGAGGTCTCGGCCGGTACTGGCCCTCGAATACGAGTGAATACGGGGTCGTGAAGGGCACCTCCACTATAAGCTCTGGAGCCAGCGTTGGGAAGTAAGCGTAGACCCATAGCTGCAGAAAATAGAATGCTGAGTGCAAAATGCAAATACAAAATACTGAGGGCAAAGTGCAAGGTACAGAATGTAAAGTGCGCCGCATGTGCAGTGTACAAGTAATGAGAAGCAGAAATGTAAATCCAGAGGGCAGAAAGTACCTCCCAGGCCCTCCAATAGCCACCGACCCTGTTCCCCCGTCCGCGAGAGGTCGCGCTCATATAGCAATATAAAGTAGCCAGGCTGGCACCACCCCAATCATATCTGCTGACCTGTGATAGGTCCACCAAAGCACTCAGCAGATAGAGCCCAACAGTGTTCCCTCTATCGGCGAACAGGGTGGTCCCGAAGAGGAACATCAGGAATCCGCGAGTGTACTGTGACACCTCCTCGAGAGTCTCGGGCTCCATCTCCGCCCTCCTGAAATGAGAAGAGAACCAGGTATATCGGACTCTACTTGAAGATCTATCAACAGGCGGGCGAGCCCTCAATAAATATATCCAGGCGGCCTCCCACTCGCCCATGTCCTCATCGTATGGGATGGCCCAACCTCCCACGTCAAGGCCCGTCAGTATGGCGAAGTCAAATGGGGTCATGGTCATATCCCCAGTGGCAGAAAAATAGAAGGAGTTGGTGGTGTCCCACCATCTCTTTACCAAAGCACCCATCAGTGTCCTACTAACAGGACAGCAGGAGAGCCCAGTGCAAAAGGGCCCAAACCCTACCACGTCAACCAAATCCTGACAGACCTCGAGAGCTCAACAGACCACTCTCGCCGTGTGAGCCATATCCTCGCCAAGACGAGCACACCGTGATTCAGATAAATACATGTATTCAATTTCAGAATAATATGTATAAGCTGCGTGTAAATGAAATGTATAAGCTGTGTGCAAAATCAAATCAGTTACAGAATCTGGGATGTGTGTTCAACTTTCAAAATATGGGCTGCGTGTTCATCTCAAGGTTTGGACTGCGTGTTCAACTCTCAATCAGTGTGTGCTGTGTGTTCACCTCAACAACGAGCTGTGTGTTCGACATCAAAGTATGGGCTGTGTGTTCATCTCAGAATCCAAGTGTTTGGGCTGCGTGTTCAACTCTCAATCAGTGTGTGCTGTGTGTTCACCTCAATGACGAGCTATGTGTTCGACATCAAAGTATGGGCTGTGTGTTCATCTCAAAATTCAAGTGTTTGGGCTGCGTGTTCAACTCTCAATCAGTGTGTGCTGTGTATTCACCTCAACAACGAGCTGTGTGTTCAACCTCAAAGTATGGGCTGTGTGTTCATTTCAAAGTTTGGGCTACGTGTTCAACTCTCAATCAGTGTGTGTTGTGTGTTCACCTCAACAACGAGCTGTGTGTTCAACATCAAAGTATGGGCTGTGTGTTCATTTCAAAGTTTGGGCTGCGTGTTCAACTCTCAATCAGTGTGTGCTGTGTGTTCACCTCAAAAACGAGCTGTGTGTTCGACGTCAAAGTATGGGCTGTGTGTTCATCTCAAAGTATTGGGCTATGTGTTCAATTCTCAACAAATGTGTGCTGTGTGTTCACAATCAACATACAGGCTGCGTGTTCAGAAAGTCAGAATGTTTGAACTATGTGTTCAAGATGCAAACGGAATACAGTGCTATGGACTAAACATTCAAAACAAACTGTGTGCTTGAGTGGGCAGATAAACATAGCGAGGGCACGAAATACACAAAAAATGCAGAATACATTGCAGAAAATGTAAAAGTGAAGTAAATACCTCTCGTGCCTCATGAGAGAGGTGGGACTCCAGCTCTCGCAAAAGCAGATCCCTAGGCGCTCGGTCGTCGAAATCAGTGAAATGGTAGAAAACCGCCCGCGGGAGGATGTGCTCCTGAGGATGATACCTCTCGGGATCAAACGGCCAAACTCTTGGGGGCAAGGACATGATATTCGGCTCACCCCCAGCACCTGGAGGACCTCCACCATGAGGGAAATGACTAGCCATCTCGAAAAATCTGCAAAAATGAGCAAAATGAGCCGAAATTAGAAAAAGTCAACAAAAGTCAACTCTCGGGAAATGAAAAGGTCAACAAAAGTCAACTCCCGAGAAAATCTTCCAAATGTTGAGACAAACTTACCTCAAGTGGTGAAAATGAGAAAAGAAGCTCCGAAATCAAAATTTAATCGGTTCAAAGTGAGGAGAACTGAAAGTTTTCGCGAAAACAACTTGCGTGGGGCGTTGGAAAACACGTATAGAGCGCAGATCTGAGAGATAAAATGGTTTGGGAAGGAGGAGAGAGCAATTTTGGAGCTGCACTTGTGAGGAAAAGTGCTTTGGATGAGTATATTTAAAGAAATGAGGGTAAAAAGTCAAAAATGCCCCGAATCTGGGCTAGGTGGCCGGCCGGCCACCTTTTCTGGCAGGCCGGCCACCCCTCTCCTTCACCCCTGGCCGGCAGCCTCCTCTTTGGACCAGACATGGCCGGTGGTGTTCCCAAGTTGGTCCCCAAGCTCCCTGCAAATTTTGGTGAGGATTGGAGTCTCCGACACCCGAGAAAGTACAAGGAAAGTACACTTTTCGTCGCGAAATCCCTCCGCGGGAACTTCAACTCCAACTTTCGCTGTGTGCTTTATCATTACTCGTCAAGAGCAAGGTGTATCCTTTTTAAATATGTTGTGACCCCTCCGGGAGGTAAACCGGAGGTCGCGATTGAGCCACCTTCGTCGAAACTCGCATTGCTCCGCTCGTTGTTTCATTTCAAAATGTGCATTCGAGTTTACACTCATCTTGCATTGATATGCACGTAACTTGCATTCTCATGCACATCACTTGCACTTTTCTGCACGTTTCGTGAGCATTGTCATACCTTTGTGCTTAACTTGCGTTGTCACACATGTTGCTCCTCGCATTGCGATGCACTCACCCATCAACACCGCATTTGTCTATGCTTGATATCACACTGAACATATGTTGCTAACTATGTTGTGCTTGTTAAGTTTCTTCCTTTTTTCAAGCACGATATTGTATGTACGGTTCATTTGAGGCTGGCGCGACCAGACGAACCTCATAGGTATTGTATCTTCTCCATGTGAGACGTCACGAGAATCCAATCATTCTCCGCATTCTTCAACTGCATAAAATGTAGTGTTGCTTTGCATTCTTTCTTAAAACTGTTGCATCTATTTGTGAATACTTGCTTCATTACAGCTTGCTGTATTTGCATGATCATTGAGTTACATCCAGCTTTGTGCATATCGCTTTGCATTTTGTCCCCTGCCTGCGGGCACATCTTGGTTTATCTTGCCTGTTTGTCTAAGTCTTCGGCCTTGTCAAAAATGGGTCATCTCTGGGCTTTGACATTCACTCCCGTCACTTATGACTTCCGAGTTCTATCAAAGAGGGGCAACTGTAGACACCCCATTTTTGACCGACCTTAAGACTCAGACATCACCGATTGAGCGCTTGGTGATGTTGCATATCGTGCTCGTTCAGAAGTTTCAGAATCTCGGCTGCGAGCCTTGCCTCCGAACTTCCGGACTTTTCTGTGCTTTGCCTCGGTTTGCGAACTAGGCTCTATTTTCTCTGTTTTCTCTTCCCAAAGGGAGGGAGAGGTCTCGTAGACCATCTCTCAGTGGCCGTAGGCTACGTTTCGTGGTCGTAGGCCATTTTTCCCATTTGGAGCCTGGTTCTTAGTTTTTGGAGCCATCAGCCGTGTGCCTCAGTTCGGGACTGCTTAACCACCTCCGTTTGCTCCGGTTTTTGGCACACATCTTATTTACTCCCTTTTGAGGGACACTGTGATCCGAGAGACTAACTTCGTGGTCAAACACCACCTCCGGTGCTTAATAGTCAGTTTTCAGGGCCCCGGGCCGCGCATTTCGGCCCCCGAACCTTCGTTTTGCATCCGTTTTGTTTCATTTTTGGTGGAGACCTCATTTTCATTGTTAGGAAGCTTGTAGAAGGGTGGGAGGCCAGCAATTGTTCCGCAAAGCCAGCTTTATTCCTTCATCGCTCTCCGTCGCCCGTTTTCCTCACTAGAAAGCTGATGTTGACCATTCCAGGGTCACTTTCTTTGGCCCTCAACCACATATTTGTGTTGTACACACCTGGGAGGCCACCAATATGACATAGCCAGCCAGCAATTGCTCCTGACCCTTTTGAACCCCTCTAGAAAGTTGGTTTTTCTCTCTCCTGGTTCATATTTTCAAGGTTTTGACCACATAGTTGTGTTGTGCACACATGGGAGGCCACCAATATGGGTGGCCGGCCAGCTTTTCTTGCTTGAACCTTTTGATCCTGGCCGGCCAGCCAGGGGAGGTGGCCGGTCGGCCACCTGAACCCTCTGAACCTGGCCGGCCATGACCCTCTCACCTGGTTCCTTACAGCTGCACCCTCTGTTTCCCTCCAGTTCCTGTATCCGATGGGGGGTCTTTTGGGGGGAAATTTGAATTTGATTTTCCCTCCCTTTCCTCCACTCCTCCCTCTATAAAACTAGACCCCCCAGCTCCATTTTAGAGGGTTTAAAAAATTGGTTTTGAGCTCTTGCATTAAATCTCCCTCTCTCTCTATTCCAACCCTCAAAACATCCTTGGTTCTTGGCCATTTCTACACCAATCCATAGCACCACACCCCCACACTCTATTCCAGCAACTTGAAGGCTATTTCCAGAGGTTAGGAGCACCATTTCTTGGACCAAAAGCTGTTGAAGACTTAAGCTGCAAGGGTAAGTCTCTTTTCCCTCTCTTTTGGCTCTATTTTGCATGCTATTTTAGCTTTTGTTGCTAGCATTTTTGGGCTCCGACCCGAACTGTAAATAGTCATATTTTGAGCTCATCTCCATGTTTGATCAAGGGTCTTTCTCTGTTTGAGGTCTCTTCCTCACCCTTTGTGTTTAAACTCTCTTTTAGGCCTATTTTTGCATGGTATTTTAGTCTTATTTGTGAGCTGTTTTGGACTTGGTTATAAACTTTTAAATGTCTTATTTTGAGCCCTTGTTCAACTTTGTTGAAGGGTTCTCCTCTGTTTGAGGTCAGTTGCTACCACTTGTCTCTTTATCCCTCTTTTAGACCTTTTTCTTGCATGTTGATTTAGCCTCACTTGTGTTCATTTTCGAGACTTGATGTAAACTGTAAAGTGCCATTTTTTGAGCCCCTCTTCAACTTTTTTGAATAGATTTTTTCCATTTGGGGCCAGCTGTTGTCCCTTGTCACTATTCTCTCTTTTAGGACCATTTTTGCATGATAGATCAGCCCTATTTATGTTCATTTTTTAGACTTGTTATAAACTGGAAAAAGGCTTGTTTTGACATCATCTTCATGTTTTATTAAGGGAATTTTCTTATTTTAGGTCACATACTTCCTTGTATGCTTGATTGTCCCTTGTTTTGAGCCTTACACCTAAGCTCCAATTGCATGCTTTGTTTGGCCTTCTAGCCACTGAAATCCAGTGGATTTTTAGTGGCTAGAATACTGTTTTGAGCCTCCAAATTAGAGGGGGGTGACCCCTCTCACCTTAACTTGTTTGGTGGTCATTTTGGCCTTCCAAAGGGACCCCTCTTTGCATGCTTCTTAGCTACTTTTCAGGCCCAATTTGGTGAATTTTAGGACTACCATATTTGATTTCCAGAGTTTTTTTGGTCATGCTTCATGTCTATCTTGTATGTGTCTAATAACCCCTTGTATGGCCCCCTAAAGGAGCTCCTCATTTTTGCATATGTTGGCTGCATTTCAAAGGTTATTTGGGTATGTTTTGGCATGTTTTATTCACTGATTTTTGCTGGTTTAGTGAGATTCCATGTGCTTCATATACTTTCCATGTAAACCATGTTCGCTAGTCGAAATTGAATGCTACTTTAGCCCATCTTGCTAACACCTTTTGGCCATGCTTTGAACTAAGAAAGTTCATGTTTTGGGACTGCCTTGACTCTGTCTTTATGCTTTATGATCAAATAATGCATGCTTTGTATAGCTATAGGTCATTGCGTATGCCTAGTTTTGAGTTTCGGGGTTTATCTCATGCATCGGGTGCCATATTACCATGTTTCGGGGCTGTTTAGCGTCATATTTTAGTACTGAAATTCGTATGTTTGTATGCCTTATTCTATACCTTGCCATGCTTTGTTAGAGTGGCATTTGTGCCTTAGGATCGGTCCTCGATTTGCGTGCATGTGTGCACGCATCTCGAGTATCTCATTTTCATCTTATGGCCACTGATGTGAGTGTGGCTGAGGTCCACTCATGTTGGTGTAAGTCTATTATGCATTGTGTATGCCATTTCAATTTATAGCATTGCGTATGCTAGGTTGTATGTTAGAGCATTGTGTATGTCATGTTGCATCGTGCATCGTGCATCGTGCATCGTGCTTGTCATTTCATAGCATTGCGTATGCTAGGTTGCATGTTAAGATTGCATTCATGCATCTCATGCATATTGCATTGTGTTTAGGATAGAAGTTAGCCCGAGCACGAGAAACGAGGGACGTTTTGTACTCCGAGTGACGGAACGTGTCTCAATTCCCAGTCACCGACACTCCGGATTATCCATGATGGAGTCTTAGTCTTGTTGTGCTTATGTGTGCATTCATTTCATATTAAGTCGTGCAAATCGATTCCTCGGCCATCATGCATCGAGATGCGTAATTGGTGGCACGAGGATCGAGGACTGCACTCCCTGAAGAGTAGTCAAGCACACATATGTGAAAATACATTGCTATGCCCTTTTCTTGCTCTCTGTTGCAGCAAATCAAAAATCAGCAGCTTTCAAAAGCCTTGCACAGCATTCCGGGTTAAATTGTAAACAGAGGCTAATTGGGGCATCGCAGTGGATTTCCGTGCAAGGCAACCCGTACATGCATCATTCATCATCCGGAGCAGAGTCGAGGCAGTCCCTAGCTTACATGCTAATTTACTGCTTTCCTAGATTAATTTGTGAATTAATTAGAATTTTGTATTTATTCGGACTGTAATTATTCATTTGGGACTGTATATTATTTATTCGGACCCTCCGAGCGAGGGCAATGTTGTAATAAGTGTGCGTGTGTGTGATATATGTCTTTCAACCCCACGTCTTTCTCCCTTTTATTTACCTGCTTATGATGGTTAGATTAGGGCATGTTTCAATAAGCATACAGTATTATAGCATGTTTGCATTCATTCATCTATTTTGCATGCACCGGGCTCAGCGCATCATATCTCACTGCATCGTATTTCAATTCCAAGTTGAAAACTTGTTAGTTGTAGTATTCCATATGCCATGTTTAGAATAGCCGAGCCTGCTATTGTAGTTGCATTTTTGCATGTGTTGCATTAGGCATTTCTGTATAGTTAGGATCATGCATAGATTTCTAATTAGCTTCTGTTTTGGCTTGGAGTACTCGGTAAGTTTTACGCTTTAGCATCCTTGCATGCGTGTGAGTGACTGCCATGATAGCATGCTTACCATAAGGCTATATGCTTATGTGATATAACTGCCTGAATGCCTGTGGGTGAAGGTTGGGTTATTTGGATTTGAACAAATCATTGACTGTGAGTCTTAAGCCCACTAGATAGTGGCAAAATCATATTTTCTATGCCCACCCGAGGGTGGCAAAATCTGTATTTTAAGCCTACTTGCGAGTAGCAAACCATCTTTCAAAAACAAACATGAAATGTTTTGTTCCAATTTAGGCGACCCAGTCTATACTTGTATGTTGTGCACATCACATAGTAAATCTAGGCTAATAACCGGAATAAGAATGCATAATGTTTTCAAAACTAGATATCATGGTTAGTAGAGGCCGATCTTTGATCGGGCGAGCGGGGGTGCTCACGAAGTGACCTTCTCCAATCATACCCAAGTTCCCGAGCCGAGACAACTCTGGTGATGACGGACACGTGGCCTTAGGCACGAGTCAGGGTTTCCTAAATTTCCCAAAAATAAAATATTTAGGTGGCGACTCTATATCTGGCAAAACAGTCCATGTTTGGCACTTCTTTCAAAAAAATCTGTTTTCTCAAAACGATTTGCCGGGTTTGGGCTCTTTGGTTTAGATTAAGAACCGTAACAATTTGAGTCCGAACTGTAGTAAGCCCAAAATGAACAGAACGGGACATCATTCCTCCCGGGGCGTTCGGGGACGTCTACACTTCACCATGACAATTACAACCTGTGATAACTAACGAAATGTAATTTGGACCCGTAGGCTTGGAGTTAGAGCCGAAAACGCACTAAACTTAGTCAAAAAAAAGGGCGTTTCGGGGGTAAAAATTCAAAACAGCCCCCAAACCACCGTGTGACTCACACGGACAAGTTCCTCATGGCAAATAGGACTTGTGAAAACTGACGGAATGTAATTCGGACCCGTAGGTAGGGAGTTAGAGCTGAATACACCCTAAACTTAGTCGAAAAAGAGCGTTTCGGGGGCAAAAATTCATAACAGGCCCCAACCCACCTTGTGGCTCTCACTGACTACTTCTCCATGACAATTACAACCTGTGACAACTAACGGAATGTAATTAGAACCCGTAGGCTTGGAGTTTTAGCCGAAAATGCCCTATACTTAGTCAAAAAACTCACAACACTTAGTTTGAAGAGCGACAATTTTATGAAAATAACATCAACATATTCTAATATTTGCCTTTGTATATTTATAGGATAAAGAAATTAAGTATTAGATTGTTTGTGCAGTCAGTTGGAATAAATATTGCATAATACATATATCTATACTTTCTTTTATTTCCAAGAAGACATTTCTCGATTGTTCTACCTTAAATGCATGTTGGAACATATTTTCTATGGTTGACTGGATTGATATTTTGTAACTAATTTTAATGTTTTGTTTTTTATTTTATTTTTTTATAGATGGGTTTGTTGCGTGGACTTGTAGATAATCCATATTGGTGTCTGGCGAAGAATTTACACTTTTGTATAGAACTAATATAATACTTTTGTCGTCCTCAGTTTTTGTGTATTTCACTATTACTGATACAGAAAACTTTTGGCAATCAATAGATAATGACTGTCGTGATACATAGATCACCTTCTGTCGTGGTACATATATTTGTTGGCGTACATATATGACCTTTTGTCATAGTCTATAGAAAAACTTTTGTCATCGTACATATATCACATTTTGTCGTGGTACAGATTACGATGGTAATTTATATCATGCCAAATGGTAATTTCGCTTGGTAGTAAATGTTTTTTTTTTGTATACGGAGGACTTTGATTTTTGTATGACATATTTTGTATGGAATTATTATTTTAGTTTGGACAATAGTTGGTTTGTATATAGACTTTGACATTTAAAGTTATTTATTTTTTGTATATGGATGCAGATTGTGGAATGATTGATAGTATGTATCATTTTGTTTATATACATATTACAGGTTGCATGGAATATAGATAGGTTGTGAAGAAATTATAATTTTGCAATGAAATATAAAATCATGTTTTTAGCAACTAAACAATTAGTAGTCAAAAAGAAATTAGGAAAACACTTTGGGTAGCTAAAAGTTTCGTAGCAAAAAAATATATATATAAACATTTGGAGACTAAAAGTTTTGTAGCAAAAAAAAAATTAAAAAAATAGACATTTGGCGACTAAAAGTTTTATAGCCAAAAGAAAATCAAACATTTGACGACTAAAATATTTGGTAATTAAAAACAAAAGCTAAAGAATAAAAACATTTTTGCGGAGTAAAATTTTAATAGCCAAAAATGTGGAACTTTAGGCGACCAAATTTTTAGTAGTCAAAAGAAGAACTTTTGCGGACTAAAATTTTAGTAGCCAAACAAGTGGGACATTAGGCAATCAAATTTTTAGTAGCCAAAAGAACTCTTTATCGACTAACATTTTAGTAGCTAAAAATGTGAGACTTTAGGCGACTAAATTTTTAATAGCCAAAAGAAGAACTCTTTGCTGACTAACATTTTGGTAGCTAAAAATGTGGAACTTTAGGTGACTAAAAGTTTGGTCGCCGAAAATATAGTAATTTAATTTAATGTCCAACCTTTTGGCGACTAAAAATTTAGTCAGAAATTGAATACCTTTGGTGACTAAAATAATTTTAGTCGCTAATGACCTTTGCCGACAATTCTTCGATGATTACTTTTGCGACCAAATAATTTAGTCGCTGAAGCCCTTCGGCAACTAAAAATTAACTTTTGGCGACTAAAAATTTAGTCGCTAAAAGTGATTTTTTTTTTGTAGTGATGTTAAAAAGAGTTTGATTATGAGTTTTAAATAGAATTTGCAATAGAGGTTTGAACTGTATGTTTGGTTATGAGTTATAACTTTTTGAATTAAGTTTTAAAAACTTTTTTTAAAATTCATAATTAAACAATTTTTTTTATTTCACATGTCACATCAAACATTTAAAACTCAATTCAACACTCAATTCAAAACTCTTTTCAAAACTCATAAACAAATAAATGTTCTACACTTAAATTATAATTTCAAAACTCACAAATTCAAAATATAATTTTATTCTTAAATTACATTCTTAAAATTCTACCAAATATTACCCCTTCTTTTTTTTCTTTTTTTTTTTTTTTTTTTTTTTTTTTTCTTTGGAAAGAGGACAATGCACATCACACGACGAAGACCAACATTCAAAGGTTCAACGTGCCTGATTAATCTCATTTCGGCTCTAGTCTGAATGGAGCAGCAAATTGTACAAGTATATTTCCTTGGAAAGTACCACGTCTTTATTTCTTCAAAGGAAAATTACTTAACAGAGAGACTGAAAGAGAGTATCACAAATCAGTAAACAATATTTTGGGTTGGTTTGAGATGAGAATTGATTTTTTAAATTTTTTGATTTTTTAAGTTATTTTAATTTAGAGTTAAAAAGTTAGGATATTTATTAATAAATTTCATCTCATAAATAAGTACATCAAATAGTCTTAAATTTTTTTTTATTGATTTGGTAAGTATTATTAGTAGAGAGTTTCTTTCTGTATGGTCCTATATTTGATTTTGGTAGTATTTTGGTGGACAGTTGTACCATTTTATTAATATGAGAAGTATGATGTAGTACTTCAATGTGGCAACTATGAATGTGACACTTCAACAATGTAACAGTCTAAAAAAAATTAAAAACTCCTTAATATATTTTTTTTAAATGTGACAATGTAACGGGTATGATGTGACACTTTAACGTGATGGATATGATGTGTCATTCTCAAAAAAAATAAAAAAACTCCTTAGTATACTTCTTCCAAACGTGATAACGTGACGAGTATGATGTGACACTTTAAAACAAAATAAAAACTCCTTAGTGTACTTTTCTCAAACGTGATAACGTGTGGCTGGTATGATATGACACTCCTAAAAAAATTAAAAACTCCTTATTGTACTTTTTTTCAAACGTGATAACGTGGCAAGTATGATTGAACACAATAAAAAAATAATTACTCCTTAGTGTACTTTTCTCAAATGTGATAATGTGGCGATATGATGTGACACTTCAAAAAAATAAAAATTTCTTAGTATACATTTTTCAAATGTGACAATGTGGCGGGTATGATGGGATACTTCAAAACGTAATGCGACACTGTAAAAAAAATAAAAACTTTTTAGTGTACTTTTTCCAAACGTAACAACATGACAAGTATGATGTGACACTTTAAAAAAAATAAAAACTATTTTGTGTATTTTTCTCAAACGTGACAACGTGTGGCGGATATGATATGACACTCTAAAAAAAATTAAGTGCTCGTTTGGCTAACAATTTGGGACTAAAAAAACACAAAAAGACAAAATAAATTATATGAGCCAATAAGACAAAATATTATTTTTAACATATAATCATTATACTTTTTCTCTCACAAAAGTTAAAAAAGTCTCAAAACAAAAACCAAATAAGGCAAAAAAAGTCAGGCTAAAAATGTCTCATACAAAAAAAGTTGGCTACATTAGCCAATGCCGAACGATTCCTAAAAACTCCTTAGTATATTTTTTTCAAACGTGACAATGTGGCAGGTATGATGTAGCACTCTAAAAAAAATAAAAACACCTAAGTATACTTTTTTCAAATGTAACAATATAGCGGAGATGATTTGACACTTAAAAAAATAAAAATTTCACAGTCTACTTTTCTCAAACGTGACAACGTCACGGATATAATGTGACACAAAAAAAAAATTAAAAACTCCTTAGCGTACTTTTCTTAGATGTGACATGTAACACCCTAATATGGCGGGTATGATATGACACTCTAAAAAAAATTAAAAACTCTTTATTAGTGTATTTTTTCCAATTGTGACACTCTAACGTGGCCAGTATAATGTGACACTAAGAATTCTTTAGTGTTTTTTTTTTTTTTTTTTTCCAAATGTGACATTCTAATGTGACGAGCAAATGAGTCATTAAATTGAATGTTTAATATTAACAATTTTGGAATATTTGTCAATTTTTGAAGATATACACATTGGCAAAATTAATAAAAATTTTGATGGAAGAATCAAATTGAAGATAAACTTTAAAGTGTAGGATCAAATTGTTCAAATTAAAATTGTAGGAATTAAAGTCAAATTTAAGTCAAACTATATCGGTGAAAAGTGTAATTAACCCTTTAAAAAAAAAATTCCGTCAAAAAAAAATTAAAGTTATATAAAAATGATAAGTGTTTTTTCTTTGTTTTCATTTTTTTCACAAAACTAATTTTTAGATTTTTTTTTTTTTTTTAAATTCTGAAACAAGTTTTGGAAACCAAATCATGACCTCTATTAATTCAAAACATGGATCAAGAAATATAAATATGTAGTTAAAATTTAATTGGTGGATTATATTATTTATTTATAATTAAAAAAAAATGTGTCACATTGAATGTTTTTAAATAAAATTTTGAATAAAAATTCTATGTATGTAACATTGTTGTAGTTGTGAAGTGAGGCATATCTCTAGATATGCTAATAGTAGGCAGATTTGAGATCGAAAGTTCAGGGGGATATTCTTCTGAGGATGCTCCATATGATCTAAACTCAGTTTTGTGGTAGGATATGCAGCATATTGGGGCTGTTAGTTTAGTTTGTTCTTAGCCTTGACTTCGGCCCCCTGCTAGTTTAGTTGTTCTTAGCCTTGATTTCGCCCCCTTGATACCAAAAAAAAAATGTTGTAGTTCTAGTACATTGTATTAAGTACTTTTTTAATATTAATATATAAGCAAAAGAGTTATACGAAATTTTTATGCATAATGTAGATGTTTCAAGTTAAACAAAACATTTATGAACCTAAATTTATTTACAACAAAAAATTCAGGTTTCAACATTGTAACAAAATAAAACTTGTGTTTTTAATTTTTATCAATTTAAACTCTAAATTTTTAATTTGTTTTCGTTCTAAATCCTTAATCTATTTTCATTAAGTAAAGTCCATGAAAAAATAGTTATTTTAGTTATTAAACTCAATAAATAATATATTTTAGACATTATATATATAGATATATATATTGTGTTTAATGATTAAATATTACTTTTTTTCATTGATTTTACTTAACAAAAATAAATTATTTATTTAAATTAAAAAATTTAAATTTAAATTGATAAAATTAAAAATTTAAAACGTGATTCCAAAATTTTTCAATAGAGTTTTCAAAATATGATTCCAACACATATTTCAAAATGTAATTCTCCTTTACGTGGTACTCTCTTTCTTTCTTGTTCTCCATTTTGAAAAACAGAGGATTTTTGAATTTTGAGAGTACCCGATCATCCTCCCGGTCGTCTGATCGGTTGACCGAAACAGTGTAATTTTATTTTTTTTTGACAAGTGTCAATCGTCAATCGTCAATCGCCACCTGTTATTTGGGGAAAAAAAATTACATTTATTTTTGATGTTTTTTAAATATAAAAATTATTTTTTTATACCAAAATGACATTTTTTTTATTATTTAAACGTTAAAAAGAATTTGATTATGAGTTTTGAATAGAATTTTCAATAAAGTTTTGAGTTGTGTGTTTGGTTATGAGTTATAACTTTTTGAATTAAATTTTGAAAACTCTTTTCAAAACTCATAACTAAATAATTTTTTTTAGGAAAATGTTTGGTGGCCCGAATTTTTGTGGCTCGAATGTGTCAAAACGACGTCGTTTTATACTCAAAACAACGTCGTGTCGGGTGTTTCGAGCCATTCGAGCCATGATTTTTTGGGCCACCTAGCATTATTTTTTTGTTTTACATGTCACATCAAACATTCAAAACTCAATTCAACACTCAACTCAAAACTCAATTCAAAACTCATGTCAAAACTTATAACCAAACAAATTTTTAGGGGGTGTACACGGTCCGGATTGGTTCGGTTCTGAAAAAATCCAAGAACCAAATCAACCCTAACAATTCTGTGATTTTGAGAATCAAACCAAACCATTACACTTGTAATACCGGACCAGATCCAAACTGAAATAACGGTTCGGTTTCGGTTTGGTTCACGGTTGCAAAAATTTCTATTTACAAGAATAAATTGTTAATATTAGCAAAATAATTATTCAAACTAATTACATTTAACTCATGATAAAAACTAATACTATTAAGACATTACTCAACATTACATATCTATATCATCCTAATATCATTAAAATTATAAAAATCCAATTAATAAAAATAAAACTTAATATTATATGTCTATATATATATATCTTTTAAAATTCGGTTCGATTCGGTTCGGTTTGAACCGTGATTTTTTCATAAAATTCATTAATCGAACCGTTTTTTACGATGCTTATATTTTTTAAACCGAAACCGAATCAAACCGTACGGTTCGGTCTGGTTCGGTCCGGATTATCGATTTGAACAGATTTTTGAACAACCTTACAAATTTTCTATACTTTAATCATAATTTCAAAATTCATAAATTTAAAATACAATTCTATTATTAAATTATATTCTTAAAATTCTACCAAACATTACTTTTATTTTTATTTTTATTTTTATTTTT
This sequence comes from Camellia lanceoleosa, assembly GCA_025200525.1. Taxonomy (NCBI): domain Eukaryota; kingdom Viridiplantae; phylum Streptophyta; class Magnoliopsida; order Ericales; family Theaceae; genus Camellia; species Camellia lanceoleosa. Next base: position 15,697,035 of record CM045767.1, on the reverse strand, counting down.
ATTTTTTCCTTGGGAAGAGGACAATGCACATCACACGACGAAGACCATATTCAATGCTTCAACGTGCATGATTAATCTCATTTCGGCACTAGTCTGAATGGACCAACAAATTGTACAAGTATATTTCCTTGAATATTACAAATCAGTGGACAAAGAATATCACAAATCAGTGCACAATATTTTGGTTTGGTTTGGTTTGGTTTGGTTTGGTTTGAGAAGTGAATTGATTTTTTAAAATTTTTTAATTTTTTGAGTTATTTTAATCTAGAGTTGAAAAGTTTGGATATTTATCAATAAATTTTATCTCACAAACAAGTATTTCAAATAATTCTAAGTTTTTTCTATTGATCCGTTCAGTATTATTAGTGGAGAGTTTGTTTCCGTATGGTCCTATTTTTTATTTTTGTAATATTTTGGTGCATAGGCGGAGGTAGCATAGGTTGAGGGGGGTCACGTTCCCCCCTTCAGTTTTGCAAATTTTTTTTTTTTTTTATCTTATTGTCATGTATAAAATGTATTTTCTTTTTTTTTTCTTAACATGTTCTTTGACTAATGATTTATTATATTATTCACAACAAGTAGTTATTTGATACTTTAGGAACACTATATGGTATTATTTATGTAGTAGTTTAAATCAATGGTGTAGCGAAAAATATTATAGATTAGATATAATGAACTCATTATTTTCAAGTAGTTAACATACTACTTAGTCTGATTCATGATTTTCTATGCTTTGAGTATCACGTAAGTAATGTCATATGGTACTTTAAGACTGTTTAATAATTTTTATTCAAAACACATCATTTATAAGTAATGTTATCTCTTTAATATTTTTCTGTTAAATAAAAATTAAATAGATTTTATAATAATTTGTGCTATAAATGATGTGTTTTTATTTTTTAAAATTAGAAATTTTGATCTATAATTTTTTGTGCTAAAATTGCAAACTTACATTATCATCTCACACCAAGCTATTCCACACTATTATAGAATTTTGATTTGTTCTTATTAATAATGGATATATAATTTCTTATGTTTAAATTTATCTTATAAAATGATTATTATCTTAATGTTGCTCATGAATTTTTTTTAAATAAAAAATTATAATTAATAAGTGCCCCCTCTAACCTAATTTTTTAGCTTCGTCACTATTTTGGTAGACAACTATATCTTTTTATTAATGTGAGAAGTATGATGTGGTACTCCAATGTGGCAAGTATGAATATGACACTTCAACGATGTGACAGTCCAAAAAAAATTAAAAACTCCTTAGTATATTTTTTTTAAATATGACAATGTAACAGGTATGATGTGACACTCTAACGTGACAGGTATGATGTTACTCTAAAAAATATAAAAACTCCTATACTTTTTCTAAACGTGACAACGTAACGAGTATGATGTGACACTTTAAAACAAAATAAAAACTCCCAGTAATGATCTAGAGCTCTAAAAAGAGCTCTACTAAGCTGACAGGTTCCAAAAAAAAAAAAAAAAATCAAGCTAAAACATCACGCTAAGGTGTACCCCACACAACTCCACATCATTAGTGCATGTTATAGAGCTCTTGCTCTAGAGCTCTGAAACATTTTTCTAAAAATTTCCTAGTATACTTTTCTCAAACGTGACAACGTATGGCGAGTATGAAATGACATTCTAAAAAAAATTAACAACTCTTTAGTGTATTTTTCGCAAATGTGACAACGTGACGAGTATTATGTAACACTCTAAAAAGAAAAATGAAAACTTCTTAGTTTAATTTTCTCAAATGTGATAATGCGGCAAATATGATGTGACAGTCAAAAAAATAAAAATTTCCTAGTGTACTTTTCTCAGACGTGACAATGTGGTGGGTATAATGGGATACTTTAAAACGTGATGTGACACTCGGAAAAAAAATCTTATGATGTGACAGTTCAAAACGTGACGAGTATGATGTGACACTGTAAAAAAAATAAAAACTTCTTAATGAACTTTTTCTAAATGTATCAACATGACGGGCATGATGTGACACTTTAAAAAAATAAAAACTCCTTAGTATACTTTTCTAAAATGTAACAATGTGAAATGTGACAATGTATGGCGGGTATAATATGACACTCTAAAAAAAATTAAAAATTTCTTAATGTATTTTTCTCAAACGTGATAACGTGACGAGTCTGATGTAACACTTTAAAAAAAATAAAAACTCCTTAGTGTACTTTTCCTAAACGTGACAATGTGGCGGATATGATGTGACACTTCAAAAAAATAAAAATTTCTTAGTGTACTTTTCTCAAACGTAACAACGTGGCGGATATAATGTAACACTCTAAAAAAAAAAAAAAACTCCCTAGTATACTTTTCCTAAACGTGACATGTAACACTGCAATGTGGCGGAGTATGATATGACACTCTAAAAAAATTAAAAACTCTTTACTAGTGCACTTTTTCCAATTGTGATACTCTAATGTAGCGAGTATGATGTGATACTAAAAATTCTTTAGTTTTTTTTTTTTTTTTTTTCTTTAAATGTGACATTCTAATGTGGCGAGTAAATGAGTCATTAAATTAAATGTTTAATATTAACAATTTTTGAATATTTGTCAATTTTCGAAAATATATACATCGACAAAATTAATAAAAATTTTGATAGAAGAATCAAATTGAGCTAAACTTTAAAGTGTAGGGACAAAATTGTTCAAATTAAAATTATAGGAATTAAAGTCAAATTTGAGTCAAACTATATAAGTGAAAAGTGTAATTAACCCTTTTAAAAAAAAAAAATTCCCTCAAAAAAAATAAAGCTACATAAAAATGATAAGTGCTTTTTGATTGTTTTCATTGTTTTCACAAAACTAATTTTTAGATTTTTTTTTTTTAAAAAATTCTAAAACAAATTTTGGAAACCAAACCATGACCTCTATTAATTCAGAACATGGATCAAGAAATAAACATATCACTACAAGAAAAATGGGCTTATAAGACGGAACTTTTTGCGACGGCACATTTGCCGTCGCAAAAAATGACTTTTTGCGACAGCACAACTTGCCATCGCAAAAAATGTGACTTTTTGAGACGGCACAACTTGCCGTCGCAAAAAATAGAGTATTTGTGATGGTAGAAATTGTTGTCGAAAAAAAAAAAAAAATAGAGTATTTGCGACGGTACCAGCTGCAGTCGCCAAAAAAAAAAAAAAAGAAGAGTTTTTTGCGATTGTAATACGTACCGTTGCGGAAAAAAAAAAGTTAAAATATATATATATATTTTGTAGCTTTGAGACGGCTTCATATATATATAGTCATAAAATGGTTTAAATAAATGCAACGGTATTTTTTCGTTACAAAAAAAAATAAAAACGACGTCGTCTTACTCTTTTGAACATTTCTCTTTTCACCCATTTTTTCATCTTTCTATCTCTCTGTCTCTGTCTCTGTCTCTGTCTCTGTCTCTCTTCTCTTTCTCTCTCTCACTCATAACTCTTCTCTGTCTGTCTGTCTCTTTCTTTCTCTATGTGTCTTTGTCTCTCTTATCTCTCTCTCTCTCACTCATCACTTTTCTTTGTCTGTCTGTCTCTTTCTTTCTCTCTATGTCTCTGTCTCTCTTCTCTTTCTCTCTCTCACTCATCACTTATCACTCTTCTCTGTCCGTCTCTCTCTCTCTATGTCTCTCGCTCTATCTTTCTTCTCTTTATCTCTCTCATCTCTCTGTCTCTCTTCTCTCTCTCTTCTCTTTATCTCTCTCGTTCTCTCGCTCATCTTTCTCTGTCTCTCTCTCGTTTATCTCTTTTCGCTTTATATATATATATATATATATATCTTTTCATCCATTTTTTCATCTTCCTTTCCTCTTCTCTTTCTCTCTCTCACTCATTCCTCTTCTCTCTCTCTCTGTGTCTCTCACTTATCTATCTCTTTTCTCATCTTTTTTCTCTCTCTGTCTCTTTCGCTCATCTCTCTTCTCTTTATCTCTCTTGCTCATCTCTCTTCTCTCTATCTCTCTCATCTCTCGTCTTTCTCTGTCTCTCTCGCTCATCTCTCTTCTCTCTATCTTTCTCTATGTCTCTCTCATTCATCTCTTTTCTCTTTATGTCTCTCTCGTTCATCTCTCTTCTCTTTGTCTCTCTCGTCCATCTGTCTTCTCTCTATCTCTCTTTTCTGTCTCTCACTCTCTATCTCTTTCTCTTTTTCTTTCTCTCTCTCTCTCTCTCTCTCTCTTTCTCTCTTCCACTGTGTTTGCGTTGCTCACTCTCTCACTCTCGTCTTCTCTATTTACCGAGCTCCCTCTCAATTTATCGATCCACTATAAGAAAATGCACTTTTAGCGACCACTTTGTCTCTCTCTCGCTCATCACTCTGTCTCTCTCTCTCTCTCCTCTATCTGTCTCTCACTCATTTCTCTCTCTCACCACCCATCTCCTCTACCACCTTCACCACTACTGCAAACGCCATTCCACCACCACCACTACTTCCACTGTCGCCACTTCACCTCTACAACTACCATTACTACTACCATCGCCACCACTCCACTACCACTATTGCCACTACTACTACCATTACCTCTCCTTCACCCCTACCACTCCATTTACACTAGCACTACCACAACTTCACCACTAATCTCTTTTGCCATCACCATCACTATCACCATCATCTCTTATCCACCACCTTCACCACTACTGTCGCTCCCTTTCCTCTACCACAAAAAATTAGTTCATGATTTTTAGTAACAAAAAAAAAAAAAAAGGCCGCAGAAAAATATTTTTCATTGACTACAGAAAATTAACTTTTATTTTAGTGAAAAATATTTTTCATTAAAATATTACCCTTACTTCTACCAAATAAAAAATAATAATATTTTTTTTCATTAAAATAAAAATGAAACAAATAAATTTTCTATCTTGCTAACTAAAAAAAAAAAAAGAAATTTTTTTTAAAAATTCATTAACTACAAAAAAATATATATATTTTAACAAAAAAAAAATTTTTTTGACGACGGCAACCCCCATCGCAAAAAAAAAAAAAAAAGAAAAAAAAAAAGAGTTAAACGGCATTATTTTGTTATTTAAATTTCATTTGTGACTAAAAAAAATTTATTTTTTTATTTTTTATTCCCGCCCCTTTTTTTTTCCCATTCCCGCTCCCTTCCCGCCCTTCTTTTTCCCCATTCCCCCCCCAAAACAAAAAAATCCCCAATCTCAAACCCAAAAATCCCTAATCTCTTCTTACCCCCCTCCCCGGTCTCTCTCGATCTCTCTCGATCGACGGCGAGCGGCGGAGGAGCAGCGTCGGAGCAGCAGCAGCGTCGGCCTCCTCAACTTTACGCCTACATTTTTAATTCCCCCTCCCCCGCTCTCTCTTTCTCTCTCTTGATCGACGGCGAGCGGCAGAAGAGCAACGTCGGCCTCCTCAACTTTACGCCTACATTTTTAATTCCTAATAGGCAGTTACAACATACCCATGCAACTTTTGTGAGGGAATTCTTGAATCCAGTGAGTATTCTAACAGTTACTTGTAGCATTCAAAAATTCATTACTCATATGCTTAGTTACACTATTTTCCCCCTATTGCATATCATCTTTCAATTTGCTAAATATTGACGGTTTACTGTGGCCAAGGCATATTTTGGCCTGCATTCTACATCAGCAATTCCAAAACTGGTGGGTACTGTAGAGAGTTCTGATCTTCCATTCACAAGCATTTATGTTCTCAAGCAACATGGTGAGAATGATATGAGCTACAAGATATTCTCTCGTGAACCAGTAGCAGATGCATTGCTGGATCGCATTTTTAAGTAAGCCGTGAATCTCATTTAATTATTGCAGGAAAGACTGATCTATTACTTTTTTTCATTTTAGTAGTTTCTTTGTGTTGTGGAAAGATTTATTTAGTATGTGCTAATGTCCCAATTACAAATCCTGAAGTTTTAAAAGGAACTGTTATAAGTGGAAAACCTAAACTTGATAGTTTGAAGATGTGAGCAAGCATCACATAATATATAGAGTGCCTAATTAGCAGAATTTCATTGATTTTCATAGACCAATCAGATAACTGAATTTATCCGAAGTTCAAAATGTTTGATGGTTTGTCAATTCTGCCATTGTAGTGTGCAGACGAAGACAATTAGAATAAATTGTAAGTTAGATTTGCAATCATGATCCTATTCAATCCAATGTATAAGCCTTGTTTTGTTTTATATGTGAATTTTTGTTTGTATATTTGTGTTTGTGGCTTAAAATACACATTTTACACTTATGTCCAAACTGAACATTAATAGGTCATGTTGGATTGAATAGGATAAGAAATACAAATTAAGCCGATAGAGATTCAAATATTGTTGCAGTTTGAAAATGTTGAATGTACATTATTGTAGTTTGAGTATCTCCCTCTCTACTAGGAGAAATTTTTCTCTCCAGTTATACGTTGTCATATATCTCCCTCATTGCATATGTATCATTTGACTACTGCTTTTTCCTTCTTCTTTTTTTTCTTCTCCCATTTAATCAAATAGAAAAATGTTATGAACCCCACTTAAGTACCTCTATTTATCCTGAATGAGAGTTATCTAGTTGAGATTAAATTTGTGTAATGTGGAGTTCATATGTAGAATAATTTTAAATCACAAGATGACAATTTTGGACAGTTAAGTCTAGATTTGTATTGTAGTATTACTGAATCAAATAACCTAATATCAATTTATTTTCTCTCTCATACTTTTTGATGTCTTAGAGAGCCCTTTTTTCTTTTCTTTTTTTAAATTTATAAAAATTATTTTTTCTTTTCTTCTTTCTAAAATCTTAATTGCACACCGAGTACAATGCTCTTGTTCAATTTTTTTCTTTTCTTTTTGGGTGTATCACATAACTCTTCTTTTTTCTTCTAAGGTGATTCAGAACTCTGTGTGTGTGTGTGTGTGTGTGTTCAATCTACTTTCCCAAATCTATTTCTTACTTTTCTTTTTATGAATTTCTACTTGAACGCAAAATTGCTTAGTTTCAAAGCAGTTCATCTCCATCTCTCTTTTGTTTTTGATTTTTAATGAAGTGCAAAGTTTTTCCTACTGAGTTTTTTGTTGTATATTTCTTATAAAACACGGTTCTTTATATTTTTAACAATATTTTTTTTTAATTTCTTTGTTTTGGTATAATTTAGACTCATTTTGTATATACTTCTCAAAAATGTTAATTCACATACAAATTGTTACGAGTACCTATAACCCTTTTTTGACTCAACATAGAATCCCAATTTTAGAAGAGAAAGATCTAAATTAACTTGAAATGCAATAGTCAAATAAGAACTTCAGTTAATTTGACTGAGTGTATAACACTTGATAGAATAGAATGACAAAATGGTTCAATATATGTTCAATATATAATTTGACTAAGTGTATAACACTTGATAAAATTATTGGTTCAATATATGTTCCTATATAATCCTAGTCATACCCTTAAGATTTTTTTGTGCTAGTCTCTTAGTTTGCTCATGCTGGTTATAAAGGGTACTAGTCAGTTGCCCTATGATTGGTTTTTGATAGCAAAATTAAATTTCGGCAAAATTTAAGGCATTTTGCTAGGGAAAAAAATGATGTCTTGCTTTATTAGATCAGTATTGAATGGTGGCCTCTGGAAGGAAGATTACCAAATAGAAAAAAAAAAATTCATTTGGTGATTGATGGTATAGGCACCACAAGTTAGTTTTTGCATAAGTCTCATCTGCAATATATATATATATATACAAAATAGTCTCACTTGCATGACAAATCCAACACGAATGTTTTGACATTCTGTTTAACTAATGTAAGAGTCAATGCATAGTTGGTTCCAAGAAGTGAATTGAGAAACTTCCCAACTAGAGATGGAAGGGAAGAATATTTCCAATCACAATTTTTGCTTTGTTGTTAGTGATGAGTGTTATTTAGTACATAACCAGATTAAACTGGTATGGTACGATTAAAACCAGAGGGTGTTCACTTCAAGTTAAAAATATTCTTTGATTATTTATAGTAATAGTGATGGTGCATATAGTACATAACTGCATCAGAGTCTGAGAGAGTTCGGTGTTTGGTTAAGTTGAAGCTCTCATGTATCTAAATTAGTGCATTCAATATCTTGTGTATTGTAAATTAACCATTGGTGCTTATAAAATGGGTTTCATAGCAATTATCTCTGCTTCCATTTGCTTGAGGGGGGCATGAGAGGAGATTGGAGAGCATTGCCTACTGTGGGTATTTTGATGATGGATGGCCTTGTACCCGCTCTAACTGCTATGGGACCTTGGAATCATCTCTTTTGGTTCAGTTCAGTTGTTATCATTCTGTTCCTTGTTTGACAATGTAGCAAGTACCTGAAGGAGTTTTCATTGTTTGAATATAATTGTTTTCCTTCTTAAACTTTCATTTTGAGGGTCTGGTCCTGTTTTGGTATTTTTTTCCCCTTTTTTTGGTACATAGTCTTTCTATTATTTTTTACATGCAACTGACCATCTTTTGTTCCACCTATTGCAATTGTAGCCTTCAATTTTATGCTTCTTGTCCCAATTGAATAAACAGGGTCCTTATTAGAATAATTTTCTTTTTTTAAATCTTGTCAGATTAGTGATCAATGTGGAAAAAGTGCTTATATCATATTTTTTATTATATTTTGATCTTTTTTTGTTTTTTTTTTGTTTTTTTTTTTTTTGTTTTTGTAAAATATTTTATAAAATCTTTTTTTGATATTTTTTGTCTTGTAAATGTCTATTGATTGAAGATTTTATTTACAAATTATTATTTTGTTTATTATGATCTTGAATTTTTTTTAATGCATGTATCTGTTTGGTAGTGTAGCAAGTGTCAAAAATTTTTTACACAATAATTTCAATCAAATATTAACACATAATTATATTGTCATTAATTATTTTTATTTTTATTTTTCAGATATTTCCCATGTAGGAGTGTGCTTCTTGTGGAATGCATGCTTGTGGAGAATGTGGCTAACTTTTGTTTTTGTCATCTACGAAGAATGATGAGAAAAACATTTAATTTGGGTTTATGTTATTTTGAATTATGAACAAAATCATGTATTTAAACATTATATATGTATTATGGAACATTATGTGGTGGGATAATTTTGTTGATGTGTAATTATGAATAGAAGAATATTTTATTATGGAGAAATTGTTATTTTTACACAGGAATTTTTATATTATTATGCAATTATTATGGAGAAATTTTAATATTTTTAATAATTTTATCGTAGGATTTTTTTTCTTTTTTGCGACGGCACTACACTGTCGCAAAAAACATAAAATTTTAATATTTTTGTTGATTTTGTTACAAGTTTTACTTTTTGTGACGGCACTAAACTGTCGCAAAAAATAGAAATTTTATTATTTTTTAATACTTTTTGCGACGGCAGTACACTGTCGTAAAAAATAGAAATTTTCATATTTTTAATATTTTTTGTGACAGTACCACACCGTCGCAAAAACAGTGTTCTTGCCGTTGCAAAAAAAAAAAAAAAAGACTATTAGCGACGGCATTTTTTGCCGTCTCAAATAACATTTTTAGCGACGGTAAAATAGCGTCGTCACAAAAAGTCAAGAAATTTCAAACGTTATTAGCGACTATAAAGTGTCGTCGTAAAAGGCTAAAATGCCATCGCAAAACATTAGCGACAGCACTATGCCGTCACAAAAACTCTTTTGCAATACCCCCAGTTGCAACCCCCCTCTTGCCGTAGCAAAAAGTCATTTTGTTTTGCGACGGCATTAGGAGTATTAGCGACGGCATTTTACCGTCGCAAAAAGCTAAAATTTTAGTAGTGTTATGTAGTTAAAATTTAATTGGTGGATTATATGATTTATTTATAATAAAAAAAAAAATGTGTCACATTGAATGTTTTTAGATAAACTTTTCAGTAAAAATTCTATATATGTAACATTGTTGTAGTTGTGAAGTGAGGCATATCTCTAGATATGCTAATAGTAGGCAGATTTGAGATCGAAAGTTCAAGATATTCTTCTGAGGATGCTCCATAAGATCTAAACTCGATTTTGTGGTAGGATATGCAGCATATTGGGACTGCTAGTTTAGTTTGTTCTTTGCCTTGACTTTGGCCTCCTTCATACCTCAAAATAAATAAATAAATAAATGGTTGTAGTTCTATTACATTGGCCCCGTTTGGTAGAACTTATAAGCAGTTTATTTCAGTTTTTAACTTAATTTAAGCTAAAAACATGTGTTTTGTTCAGCTTATTTGACCAACTTATAGCTTAAATAAAGCTAATTTTCAACTTCTTTGAGAAGTTGGTCAGGGGATGCTTATTATTTGAGCTTAAGCCAAAGCTTCCTGTTGGGGTGAAATGACTTAAATGCCCCTCCTAATCTCCATTATTTACTAAAATGCCACTATATAAACAACAATGAAAACAATGTTCACTCCTCTCAAAGAGTGATTGGCGATTTTCGGCGTGTGGGCGTTGTGCTTTCTCTCTCTCTCTCTCTCTCTCAATGAAGATGAAGGTCTGGGTTGGTCGATCTACAACTCACTCGATCTGATCTGCAATCTCTACAATCTTACTCGATCTGATGAAGATCTGGGTTGTCTCTCTCGATCTGCAATCTCACTCTCTCTCTGCGCATGGTTGGGTCAATAGGGTTTGGAAGTGCGATGGTGACAGGGACGACGACACGACTGGATCTGGGTTGCTCATTGATGAAGATGAAGATCTGCCGTCGTCTTTCTCTTTCTCTCTGTCTATTTCTCACGAACCAGTTCCAGATCGCGAACAGTGACAACGGCAGATGAAGATAGGGTTTGGAAGCGCGATGGTGAGCGTCGTCTTTCTCTCGTTGATGAAGATGAAGATCTCCGGCATTGTTCAGGCGGGTGAACGGTGACGAGCGATGACACTCTCTCTCTGTCATTCCAGATCGCGGCAGTGGCTAGGATTGTAGACCACCGGCAGCATATGGATGGCTCAAGAAGGAAGAGAAGGGAAAAAAAATTAAATAAATTAAACAAAAATAATAATTAAAAACAAAATAATAAAAATAATATTGAACAAAATAAATTAAACAAAATAATAATAAAAATAATTTATTAATATTGAAATAACTTGTGCAATTTATATCCATTAAATAAATTACACAATTTAATTGTAATGAAAAAGAATAATAAATTAAAAAAATAACAATTGTTATATTATTAATTGTAATAAAAAAATTTAATAAAAACAGAATAAAATTTTTTAATAACAATTGTTGATTATTGTATATTTTTGTAATGAATTAATTATTAATTGATACAAATTAATAGGGCTGAGCAAGGAATCCGTGAAATCCGTAATCCGATCCAGTCCAGTCCAATCCAGTAGGTTTTGATTGGTTTTTTGAATCTGTGGTTCGGTTTCGGATTGAAAAATTAAAAATCTGTAGTTCATGAATTGGTTCCGGATTGAACCCCACGGTTTCGGATTGGAACCGACCGGACCGTATATAAATAGTCTATATTTTTATTATACACCCTCCTGCATAGTATCTTCTCTTATTTTATATAAAACTTAGATCTAAACCTAAACTCGCATAGTATCTTCTTTTATTATTTTCGTTTCCTAGTTTTTAGTGTTAATTTGTAATGGTCTAAATACTTATGGTGGGACTAATTTTCTTATGATTATTTAAATTCTAGAACAGTATATTGCTATTATGAAAAAATATGTTGCTATTGTGAAACTAATATGGTGCTATATTTATATTTTTATGAAATTAAAGTGTTATATATATTTTTTGTTATTTAATTATGTAAATCCGGGGTCCTAAACCGATCCAATCCGTATTTAAATGGATTGGTTCGGATTAGTTTCAAAATTTAAACGGATTGGATTGGTTCCAATTTTTTAGAAATCGTAGATAACGGATTGGTCCTGATTTTACCTCAATCCGGTCCAATCCAGACCCTGCTCGCCCCTACAAATTAATTACAATTGTTGATTATTAATATTATTTGATACTACTTAATAATTTTAGTATTAATTCAGACTAATTAAGCCATTAATTGATACTAATTAATAATTTTAGTATTAATTGATACTAATTAATAATTTTAGTATTAATTGATACTAATTAAGCAATTAATTGATACTAATTAATTTATAATGGAAAAAAATTATTACAATAATACTTTCATTACATTTTTATCAAGTGTATCAATTTTTATATTAGTTGATACTAATTAATACTAATTATATTAATTTTTATTAATGAAATAATTTTTTAAAATTAAAATTGAAAAAAAAAATGACAAAATTATCATTTTTATATCATATAAGGACAAAAAGGTCAATTATACAGAAAAAGCTATTTTACAAGTTATTTACCAAACACTATTCTGCTACTTAAATCTATAATCTCACAGCTACACCAAACAGGTTATCAACTTATACTCACAGCTGTAAGCTGTAATCTGTTAAGTTATAATTTATAATCACTTTCTCACAGCTCTACCAAACGGGGCCATTATATTAAGTACTTTTTAAATATTAATATCTAAGCAAAAGAATTATAAAAAAAAAAAAAATTATGCATAATGTAGATGTTTCAAGTTAAACAAAACATTTATGAACATAAATTTATTTACAACAAAAAATTTCAGGTTTCAACGTTGTAATAAAATAAAACTTCAGTTTTTAATTTTTATCAATTTAAACTTTAAATTTTTAACTTGTTTTTTTATCTAAATCATTAATCTATTTTCATTAAGTAAAGTCCATGAAAAAATATATTTTAGTTATTAAACGTAATAAATAATATTTGTAGACATTATATATTATATATATTGTGTTTAATAATTAAATATTATTTTCTTTCATCAATTTTACTTAAAAAAAATAAATTATGTATTTAAATTAAAAATAAATTAAAAAATTAATATTTCAATTGATAAAATTAAAAATTTAGAATGTGATTTCAAAATTTTTTGATAGAGTTTTCAAAATGTGATTCCACCACATATTTCAAAATGTAATTCTTCTTTTACGTATGGGTACTCTCTCTTTTTTGTGTTCTCCATTTTGAAAAGTAGAGAATTTTTGAATTTTAAATCTACCCGGTCATCCTGCTGGACGTCCCCCAGACGTCCGGTCAGTTGACCGGAACAGTGTAATTTTTGTTTTTTTTTTTTTAAATTGCCAATCATCAATCGCCACCTGTTATTTGGAAATATATATATATATATATTATATTTATTTTTGATATTTTTTAAATATAAAAATTATTTTTTTTATACCAAAATGACATTTTTTTATTTAAATGTTAAAAAAAATTTAGTTATGCGTTTTGAATAGAATTTTCAATAGAGTTTTGAGTTGTATGTTTGGTTTGGAGTTATAACTTTTCAAATTAAGTTTGAAAAACTCTTTTCAAAACTCATAACTAACCAATTTTTTTTTATTTCACATGTCACATTAGACATTCAAAACTTAATTTAACACTCAACTCAAAACTCAATTCAAAACTTTTTTCGAAACTTATAACTAACAAATTTTTTATATTTAAATTATAATTTCAAAACTCACAAATTTAAAATACGACTCTATTCTTCAATTATATTCTTAAAATTCTACCAAGCATTACTTTTATTTTTATTTTTTTTGTTAATTTTCCTTGAGAAGAGGACAATGCGCATCACACGGCGAAGACCACATCCAAAGGTTCAACGTGCATGATTAATCTCATTTCGGCACTTGTCTGAATGGAGCAACAAATTGTACAAGTATATTTCTTTGGAAAGTACCACCGTCTTTATTTCTTCAAAAGACAATTACTTAACCGAGACTAAAAAGAATATCACAAGTCAGTGGACAATATTTGGGTTGGGTTTGGTTTGGTTTGAAAAGTGAAATGATTTTTTAAATTTTTTGATTTTTTAAGTAATTTTAAGTTAGAGTTCAAAAGTTTAGATATTTATCAATAAATTTCATCTCACAAGTAAGTACTTCAAATAGTTCTAAGTTTTTTCTATTGATCTGTTAAGTATTATTGGTGAAAAGTTTCTTTCCGTATGGTTCTATTTTTTATTTTGGTAGACAGCTGTATCTTTTTATTAATGTGAGAAGTATGATATGGTACTCCAATGTGGCAAGTATGAATATGACACTTCAACGATGTGATAGTCTAAAAAAATTAAAACTCCTTAGTGTATTTTTTTTAAAAGTGATAATATAACAGGTATGATGTGACATTCTAACGTGATGGGTATGATGTGACACTATAAAAAAAATAAAAACTCTTTAATATATTTTTTCCAAATGTGACAACGTGACGAATATGGTATAACACTTTAAAACAAATAAAAACTTCCTAATGTACTTTTCTTAAACGAGACAATGTGTGGTGGGTATGAAATGACATTCTAAAAAAAATTAAAAATTCTTTAATGTATTTTTCTCAAACGTGACAAAGTGGTAGGTATAATGTAACACTCTAAAAAAAAATAAAAAAACTCCTTAGTGTACTTTTCTCGAATGTGACAATGTGGCAGATATGATGTGATACTTCAAAAAAATAAAAATTTCTTAGTGTACTTTTCTCAAATGTGACAACGCGGCGGATATAATGTAACACTCTAAAAGCAAAATTTTAAAACTCCTCAGTGTACTTTTCCTAAACGTGGCATGTAACACTCCAATGTACCAGGTATGATATAACACTCTAAAAAAATTAAAAACTCTTTACTAGTGCATTTTTTCCAGTTGTGGCACTCTAACGTAATGAGTATGATGTGACACTAAAAATTCTTTATTTTTTTTTCAAATGTGACATTCCAATATGGCGAGCAAATGAGTCATTAAATTGAATGTTTAATATTAACAATTTTGGAATATTTGACAATTTTTTAAGATATACAAATCGACAAAATTAATAAAAATTTTGATGGAAGAATCAAATTGAAGATAAACTTTAAAGTATATGGACTAAATTGTTCAAATTAAAATTATAGGAATTAAAGTCAAATTTGAGTCAAATTATATCGGTGAAAAATGTAATTAACCCTTTAAAAAAAAATTCCGTCAAAAAAAATAAAGCTATATAAAAATGATAAGTGCTTTTTTATTGTTTTCATTTTTTTCACAATACTAATTTTTATATTTTTTTTTAAAAAAAATTATGAAACAAGTTTTGGAAACCAAACTATGACCTCTATTAATTCAGAACATGGATCAAGAAATATAAATATGTAACTAAAATTTAATTGGTGGATTATATGATTTATTTATAACAAAAAACAAAAATGTGTCACATTGAATGTTTTTAAATAAAATTTTGAGTAAAAATTCTATATATGTAACATTGTTGTAGTTGTGAAGTGAGGCATATCTCTAGATATGCTAATAGTAGGCAGATTTGAGATCGAAAGTTCAGGATATTCTTTTGAGAGATGCTCCATATGATCTAAACTCGGTTTTGTGGTAGGATATATATGCTGCATATTGGGGCTGCTAGTTTAGTTTGTTCTTACCCTTGACTTCGGCCTCTTTGATACCTCAAAAAAAAAAAAATTTGTTGTAGTTCTATTACATTGTATTAAGTACTTTTTTAATATTAATATATAAGCAAAAGAATTATACAAAATTTTTATGCATAATGTAGATGTTTCAAGTTAAACAGAACATTTATGAACATAAATTTACTTACAACAAAAAATTCAAGTTTCAACATTGTAACAAAATAAAACTTGAGTTTTTAATTTTTATCAATTTAAACTCTAAATTTTTAATTTGTTTTCGATCTGAATCATTAATCTATTTTCATTAAATAAAGTCCATGAAAAAATAGTTATTTTAGTTATTAAACTCAATAAATAATATATTTTAGACATTATATATATATATATTTATATTGTGTTTAATGATTAAATATTATTTTTTTTCACCGATTTTGCTTAACAAAAATAAACTATTTATTTAAATTAAAAAATTTAAATTTAAATTGATAAAATTAAAAATTTAGAATGTGATTCCAAAATTTTTGGATAGAATTTTCAAAATGTGATTCTAACACATATTTCAAAATGTAATTCTCTTTTACGTTTGGGTAGTCTCTTTCTTACGTATTCTCCATTCTTAAAAGCAGAGGATTTTTGAATTTTGAGTCTACCCAGTCATCCACCCGGACGTCTGGTCGATTAACCGGAACAGTGTAATTTTTTTTTTTTTGACAATTGCCAATCGTCAATCGCTACCTGCTATTTGAAAAAATATATATATTTATTTATTTTTGATGTTTTTTAAATATAAAATTTATTTTTTTATACCGAAATAACATTTTTTTTATTTGAATGTTAAAAAGAATTTGGTTATGTGTTTTGAATGGAATTTTCAATAGAGTTTTGAGTTGTGTGTTTAATTATGATTTATAACTTTTTAAAGTAAGTTTTGATGTCACACCCTCAAAATATAGTATAAATCAACCCAAGAGATTCATAAACATATCATGAAATATAATACTTTCAGTTATCAGAGTTTATATTACAGAAGAGATTACATGCATTGCACTTTCAAAAATATTCATTTTGAAACTACATCATGTAACACCATTTAATAACAAAAAAGTAAATACCCTATGGGTTTACATCTTTTCAAGAGATTACTTGGTTACAGCAAAAGAGAGTCATAAGCTCTTTACAATTAAAGCTCTCAGCTTAAAAGAAAACATATAACCACAAAACCAAAATAACAAAAAAATAGAGCCTCCAGTCCCTAAGCCTTCCAAGCTATGTCCTTGGAGGCGGCATGTCACCTGTACTTGAAAATAGTTTCCTAAGTAGGGTAAGTCAAAACCCAATAGAGATATGCTAAACAATATATGAGAATTAACTAAGATATTAGTATCAGATAAAATGTTCAATATTTGTAAACCGACATACACCCTTTCCATAACCAATCAATACCGACATCCATATTTCAGTCCATTTCTATTCATTTATCCAAATCAATCCATTGACATAGTTCACGCTATCTAAACAATTTAAAACGAGAGCACAACTCATTTATTAACACTTCAATAACCACCATTATTCAAATACTTCCATGTTCTTGCCATTTTACGGAATCACATCCGAGGGAACCGACACCCATATGTATATAAGATTTCGGGACTTGCATCGTGGACACTCCGACCAACTTAATTATCAATGGAGTCCATCCCCCTATCTTCTCCCAAATAATGATACATATACAATGTATTTAAAGTGTGTCATATACAATGACTACCAAAATTCACACATTCAATAATTTAATCAAACCGTCATATTCAATGACATAATTCATATGACTAGTTTCAGTTCACCTAGTCCTCATGCAGTTTCTACAACAATCATAGCTATCTTCCACCGAGAGCCCAAAATAGATATTTCTAAACAGATAAACAAATCTATTAAACAGATAACTTGCCAAACTTTCCATAGGTGAGTGATTTATCAAATCCAACTACACCATTCATTTATACACCCCTCCAATTTCATGTTTTCTACATCAATCCCATTATTTATACAAAATAATTTATTTAACACAAATTAGGACAAGACCTATCTCTTTTTCCCAATATCAAACCCAAGTCCAAATTCCATCATTTCAACCCATGTAACCTCATATTCAACACTCCTAATATATATCCATGGAACCCAAAAGGAAACCCCTCTTTTAAATTTTGACCCAAACCCTAACTTCACCCAAATCTTCCCAAATCCCACCATTTATACAAAAAGACAAACACCTAGGTTAAAACTCATTTTAAAGAATAGAATATCCCTACCTCAAGTGGAGAAACTTAATGGAGAGAAGGAGAAACTTTGAAAATACCCAAAACTCAAACTTTCTTGGATCAAATGGAAGTCCATGAATTGCTCTACCTTTTTAACAAAGGGACTAGGGTTGAGAGACCTCTAAATCAAGGTGTATTTATAGAGAGAGAGAGAGTATTTTAGAGAGAGAATGAGCTGGGCTAGGGTTTTGGGTGAGAGAGATACAAAAAGTGATGAAGAAAAGCTCTACTGCGAACTGATATACGCAGTCCTCGCTCGAGCGACCAGACACAATAGTGACCTTGCTCGAGCACAAGAAGCGTCGCTCGAGCGCAGAATGCAAAGCTTCAGGTCTGCCATAAGCGCAGACGCACGTTCGAGCGCAAGAAGTTTAGTTCGAGCAAAGGAACAAATAACATAACCTCGCTCGAGTGCAAGAAATCTCGCTTGAGTGAAGAACTTCACCTTCTATAGAAAAGTTGCGCCTGGAAGGAAACCTGAACACCCTCAAACCTCGCTCTAGCGCAACAAACCTCGCTCTAGCGAAGAAGCAAATTACACAAGGCTCACTCGAGTGCAAGAAGCCTCGCTCGAGCGAAGAGGCCAAAATCTAGGCAACAACAATCTAAACAAAACAACAACCAACATGTTCCAAACTCGCCCAACAAGTTCCAAAACTCAAATACAAAGAGTCAAAAGGGGAAATCAAGACATAGATACAACATACAATCACGGAACCCGTGTCCGGAACACAATGAAGGTCGGGGCAAAACTGGGATCGCTATATTTGAAAACTCTTTTCAAAACTCATAACTAAACAATTTTTTTTAGGAAAATGTTTGGTGGCCAGAATTTTTGTGGCTCGAATGTGTCAAAAAAAAATTTTAGTGTACTTTTCTCAAATGTAACAATGCGGCGGACATGATGTGACAGTCAAAAAAATAAAAATTTCTTAGTGTATTTTTATCAAACGTGACAATGTGGCGGGTATGATGGGATTCTTTAAAATATGATGTGACACTTGAAAAAAAAATCTTATGATGTGACACTTCAAAACGTGGCGGGTACGATGTGACACTGTAAAAAAAATAAAAACTTCTTAGTGTACTTTTTCCAAACGTGACAACGTAACGGGTATGATGTGACACTTTAAAACAAATTAAAAATTGCTTAGTGTACTTTTCTCAAACGTGACAACGTGAAACGTAACGTGTGACCGGTATGATATGACATTTTAAAAAAAATTAAAAACTCCTTAATATACTTTTCTTAAACGTGACAACGTAGCGGGTATGATATAACACTCTAAAATATATAAAAAAAAAAAAAAAAAAACCTCCTTAGTGTACTTTTCTCGAATGTGATAATACGGAGGATATGATGTGATAGTTCAAAAAAATAAAATAAAAAATTAATGTACTTTTCTCAAACGTGACAATGTGGTGGGTATTATGAGATACTTCAAAATGTGATGTGACACTCGAAAAAAAAAATCTTATGATGTGAAACTTCAAAACGTGACGAGTATGATGTGAAACTGTAAAAAAAATAAAAACTTCTTAGTGTACTTTTTCCAAACGTGATAACGTGACGGGTATGATGTGACACTTTAAAACAAAATAAAAACTCCTTAATATACTTTTTTCAAACGTGACAACGTGTGGCAGGTATGATATGACACTCTAAAAAAATTAAAAACTCCTTAGTATACTTTTCTTAAACGTGACAACATGGCAAGTATGATGTAACACTATAAAAAAAAAAAAAATTCCTTAGTGTATTTTTCTCAAATGTGACAATGTAGCGGATATGATGTGATGCTTCAAAAAAATAAAAAGTTCTGAGTGTAATTTTCTCAAACGTGACAACATGGTGGATATAATGTATGTAACGCCCTCAAAATAAAGGGGATAAACCAGTCCAAGAGATTCATAAATATGATAGAAAATGTTATACATTCATTCATCAAAGTTTATATTACAAGAGACATCACATGCATTATACTTTCATAAATGTTCATTCAGAAACTACAACATGTAATACTAGTTGTTTGTAACAAAATAAACGCCCTACGGGCTTACACCTTTCCAAGATATCACTTGGCTTCAACAAAAGGAAAAGTCCCATCTCTATATATATAAAGCCCTCGTCTTGAATAAACATTTAATACAAAACAAAATAACGAAATGGATCCTTCAACCCCTAAACCTTTCAAACTATGTCCTTAGAGGTGGTATGTCACCTACACCTGAAAATGGTTTTCCAAGTAGGGCGAACCAAAACCCAATAGAAATATGCTAAAACACTATATGAGATTTAACTAAGCTATAAGTATTAGATAAATGTACAATATTCATAACCAACACATATACTTTCCAAGACCATTCAATATAGATTACCATGCCTCAACCCATTTCCATTAATCCATTTTGGATTAATCTATTTATCAAATTCATTATCATCTAATCAACCAAAATGAGACTACAATTCAAGGGTTTACAATTCAATACGTTCATCAATCCAACACTTCTAATTTCTTGCCATTTTATGGAATTCACATCCAAGGGAATTGACACCCATATATATATAAGATTTCGAAACTTTTACCCTAGACACTCCAGCCAACTTAGTTTTCAATGGAGTCCATCCTCTATCTCTTCCCAAACAATGGAGTACATCCTATATCTCCTCCAAAACAATGATACATATACAATGTATTTAAAAGCGTTGTCATATACAATGACTAACTAAATCACATATTTGATAGTTTAATCAAACTGTCATATTCAATGACATAATTCAAATAATTAGTTTCAGTTCACACTACGCCAAAACAGGGCATTAACGGCAGTTTTTTTAACGGCGGTAACGAAAACCGCCGTTAATACCGCCGTTAATGTATCATTAACGGCTTGCATATCGCCGTAAAAACCCGCCACTAAAAGTGTCTTTAACGACGGTAATGAAACCCACTTTAATCGATAAAAACCGCCGTTAATGCCCACTTTTAACGGCGGTAACAAAACCGCCGCTAATGCCCAACCATTATCGCTGCACGACGGTCTTTACAGAGTTCGGCGAAACTCACAGGTTCGCGAAACTCCGCGAAGTTTCGTGAAACCATCTACAATAAAGTAAAAGTAATGTTTAAATATTTATTTAGGGAATATATTTCATGAAGAGTGGATATGGAAGAGTGGTTGGTGTGGGTGGATGAGAGGTCTTGGGTTCAAAATTTGGAAAGTGCAAGAAGAAAGAATTATTTTTTGAAAAATTTGAACATATTTACAGCGGTAAAAAACCGCCGTTTTTGGTCCTATATTACTGTCGTTTTTGGTCGACTTTTAACGATGGTAATTTGCCTTTTTACGACGATTTCACTTTTTTCGACACGCGCATAAACGGCGGTAACGAAACCGCCGTTAATACCGACGTTAAAGGCTTTAATGGCGGTTTTACAGCCTTTAACGGCGGTAAAAAACCGCCGCTAAAGCCCAATTTTGGCGTAGTGTCACCTAATCCTCATGCAGTTTCTACAACAATCATAGCTATCCTCTATCGATAGCCCAAAACAGATATTTTTAAACAGATATACAATCCATCAAATAGATAATTTATCAAATTTCCAAATGAGTGATTTAACAAATCCAACTACACCATTCAATTATACACCCTTCCAATTTCATATTTCCCACATCAATTTCATTATTTATTCAAAATAGTTTTTCAACACAAATTAGGGCAAAACCTACCCCTTTTTTCCCAATATCAAACCCAAGGCCAAGTTTCATCATTTCAACCCATGTAACCTCATATTCAACACTCCTAATATGTACTCATGGAACCCAATAAGGAAACCCCTCTTTTAAACTTAGGTTCCAAACCCTAACTCCACCTAAATCTTTTCAAATCTCATCATTTATGCAAAATGACAAATGCCTAAGTTAAAACCCATATTAAAGAATAGAATATCTCTACCTCAAATGTAGAAGCTTAAAGGAGATGAAGAAAAACCTCAAAGATGTCCAAACTCGATTTTGCTTGGATGAAATGGAAACCCACAAGATGCTCTACTTTTTTCTCAAAGGAAGTACAGTAGAAACCCTTAGACTCTAAATGATTTGTAGAGAGAAGTTGGATTTTTAGAGAGAGAGAGAGAGAGAGAGAGAGAGAGAGAGAGAGCCGGATTAGGGTTTTTAGTAAAAAGGAAATCAAAAAATGAAGGAAAATGACCCAATTGCGAACAGATATACGCAACCTTCGCTCGAGCGAAGGAGTTGTTGCTCGAGCGACCAGACATAACAAGTGACCCCGCTTGAGCACAAGAAGTGTCGCTCGAGCGTAGAATACATACCTTCAGGTATTTCATAGACACACACCCTCGCTCGAGTGAAGAACTTCATCTTCCCAAAAAAGCTGCGTCTGGGAAGAAAACCTAAGGACTCTCAATTCTCGCTCGAGCGAAGAAGCGAATTTCAAAAAGCTCGCTCGAGCGCAAGAAGCCTCGCTTGAGCGAAGAGGCCAAAATCTGAGCAATAACAATCTAAGCTAACTAACAACCAACATGTTCCAAACTCGCCCAACAAGTTCCAAAACTCAAATACCAAGGGTCAAAAGGGAAAAACAAGACATGGATACAATATTCAATCACAGAACCCGAGTCCGGAACACTATGAAGGTAGGGACAAAACCAGGATCACTATAATGTAACACTAAAAAAAAAAAATAATTAAAAACTCCTTAATGTACTTTTCCTAAATGTGACATGTAAGACTCCAATATGGCGGGTATGATATGATACTCTAAAAAAAATTAAAAACTCTTTCCTAGTGTACTTTTTCCAATTGTGACACTTTAACGTGGCCAGTATGATGTAACACTAAAAATTCTTTAGTGTTTTTTTTTTTTTCCAAATGTGACATTCTAATGTGGTGAGCAAATGAGTCATTAAATTGAATGTTTAATATTAACAATTTTGAAATATTTGTCAATTTTTGAAGATATACACATCAACAAAATTAATAAAATTTTTGATGGAAGAATCAAATTGAAGATAAACTTTAAAGTGTAGGGACCAAATTATTCAAATTAAAATTGTAGGAATTAAAGTCAAATTTGAGTCAAACTATACCGGTGAAAAGTGTAATTAACCCTTTAAAAAAAAAATCCGTCCGAAAAAATAAAACTATATAAAAATGATAAGTGATTTTTCATTGTTTTCATTTTTTTCACAAAACTAATTTTTAGATTTTTTTAAAAAAAAATTCTGAAACAAGTTTTGGAAACCAAACCATCACCTCTATTAATTCAAAACATGGATCAAAAAATATAAATATGTAGTTAAAAATTAATTGGTGGATTATATGATTTATTTATAATAAAAAAAAGGTGTCACATTGAATGTTTTTAAATAAAATTTTGAGTAAAAATTCTATATATGTAACATTGTTGTAGTTGTGAAGTGAGGCATATCTCTAGATATGCTAATAGTAGACAGATTTGAGATCGAAAGTTCAGGATATTCTTCTGAGGATGCTCCATATGATCTAAACTCGGTTTTGTGGTAGGATATGCAGCATATTGGGGCTGCTAGTTTAGTTTGTTCTTAGCCTTGACTTCGGCCTCCTTCATACCTCAAAAAAAAAAAAAAAAAATTGTTGTAGTTCTATTACATTGTATTAAGTACTTTTTTAATATTAATATATAAGCAAAAGAATTATACAAAATTTTTAGACATAATGTAGATGTTTCAAGATAGACAAAACATTTATGAACATAAATTTATTTACAACAAAAAAATTCTTGGTTTCAACATCGTAACAAAATAAAACTTGAGTTTTTAATTTTTATCAATTTAAACTTTAAATTTTTAGTTTGTTTTCAATCTAAATCCTTAATCTATTTTCATTAAGTAAAGTCCATGAAAAAATAGTTATTTTAGTTATTAAACTCAATAAATAATATATTTTAGACATTATATATATATATATATATATTTATATTTGTTTAATGATTAAATATTATTTTTTTCATTAATTTTACTTAACAAAAATAAACTATTTGTTTAAATTAAAAAGAAATTAAAAAATTAATATTTAAATTGATAAAATTAAAAATTTAGAATGTGATTTCAAATTTTTTGGATAGAGTTTTTAAAATGTGATTTCACCGCATATTTTAAAATGTAATTCTTCTTTATGTTTGGGTACCCTCTCTTTTCGTTATCCATTCTGAAAAGTAGAGAAATTTTGAATTTTGAATCTACCCGGTCATCCTCCTGGACGTCTCCCAGACGTCCAGTCAGTTGACACAAACAGTGTAATTTTTTTTTTTTTTTTTTTTTTTTTTTTTTTTTTTTTGACAATTGTCAATCGTCAATCGCTACCTGGTATTTGGAAAAAAAAATATTATATTTAGTTTTGATGTTTTTAAAATATAAAAATTATTTTTTTATACAAAAATGACATTTTTTTTATTTGAATGTTAAAAAGAATTTAGTTGTAAGTTTTGACTAGAATTTTCAATAGAGTTTTGGGTTGTGTGTTTTCAAAACTCATACTAAACAATTTTTTTTATTTCACATTTCACATCAAACATTCAAAACTCAATTCAAAACTTTTTTCAAAATTAATAACCAAACAAATTTTTTACACTTAAATTATAATTTTAAAACTCACAAATTTAAAATACAACTCTATTATTAAATTATATTCTTAAAATTCTACCGGACGTTACCTTTATTTTTATTTTTATTTTTATTTTTTCCTTGGGAAGAGGACAATGCGCATGACGAAGACCACATTCAAAGGTTCAACGTGCATGATTAATCTCATTTCGGCACTAAGAGTTGTTTGGGGTGTTTTAATTAAATGTACTTTTTGTCTTTTTAGATTAAAAAATTGAGAAAGAAAATATGGATGTTTGGGTTAATTTTTTGACTTTTTATAAAAAAATGTGTAATAAAAAAAATTGTAAAAATTAATTTGTAGGAAAAAACTAGGATTGAGAATTGTGCAGTCGTAATTGTTGACTTTTGGTAAATATTATTAACTTTTTGACTTTTTGAATAACTTTTTGACTTTTTAACTTTTTTACAATATGCCAAACTTGACCTAAAACTAGCTTTTAGCTTTTAGCTTTTAGCTTTGGCAAGCTAGCAAAAAAATTAATTTTTAATTTTTCTAGTCAAAAAAATTAATTTTTTTACCCAAGTTATTATCAAAAAAAGTTAATAGTTTTGACTAAAAAAAAAGTTAAAAATTAATTTTGTATCAACTTTTTAAAACACCACTAACTCTGAATGTGCCAACAAATTGTACAAGTATATTTCCTTGGAAAGTACCACCGTCTTTATTTCTTCAAAAGACAATTGCTTAACAGAGAGATTGAAAAAGAATATCACAAATCAGTGGACAATATTTTGGTTTGCTTTGGTTTCGTTTGCTTTGGTTTCGTTTGATTTGAGAAGTGAATTGATTTTTTAATTTTTTGATTTCTTAAGTTATTTTAATCTAAAATTAAAAAGTTTAGATATTTATCAATAAATTTTATATCACGAACAAATAATCTTAAGTTTTTTTCTATTTATCTGTTAAGTATTAATAGCGGAGAGTTTCTTTCTGTATAGTCCTATTTTTTATTTTGATAATATTTTGATGGACAATTGTACCTCTTTATTAATGTGAGAAATATGATGTGGTATTTCAATATGATAAGTATGAATATGACACTTCAACGAAGTGACAGTCTAAAAAAATTAAAAACTCCTTAATGTATTTTTTTTAATATGTGACAATGTAACCGGTATGATGTGACACTTTAAAAAAAATAAAAATTCTTAGTATACTTTTTCCAAACGTGACATCGTGACGATGATGATGTGACATTTAAAACAAAATAAAAACTCCCTAGCGTACTTTTCTCAAACGTGACAACGTGTGGTGGGTATGAAATGACATTCTAAAAAAAAATTAAAAACTCCTTAGTTTACTTTTCTCAAACGTGACAATGTGGCGGGTATAATGCAACACTCTAAAATAGAAAATAAAAACTTATTAGTGTACTTTTCTCAAATGTGACAATGCGACGGATATGATGTGACAGTTCAAAAAAATAAAAATTTCTTAGTGTACTTTTCTCAAACATGACAATGTGACGGGTATGATGGGATATTTCAAAACGTGATGTGACACTCTAAAAACAAATCTTCTGATGTGACACTTCAAAACGTGACAAGTATAATATGATACTGTAAAAAAATAAAAACTTCTCAATATACTTTTTTAAACATGACAACGTGACAGATATGATGTGACACTTTAAAATAAAATAAAATTTCTTAGTGTACTTTTCTCAAACGTGAGAACATGTGGTAGGTATGATATTACACTTTAAAAATAATTAAAAACTCCTTAGTGTACTTTTCTCAAACGTGACAACGTAGCGGGTATAATATAACACTCAAAACTCTTTACTAGTGCACTTTTTCCAATTGCCACACTCTAATGTAGCGGGTATGATGTGATATAAAAATTCTTTAGTGTTTTTTTTTTTTTTTTTTCCAAATGTGAACATTATAATGTGGCGAACAAATGAGTCATTAAATTGAATATTTATTATTAACAATTATGGAATATTTTTCAATTTTCGAAGATAACACATCAACAAAATTAATAAAAATTTTGATGGAAGAATCAAATTGAAACTAAACTTCAAAGTTTTGATATCAAATTGTTCAAATTAAAATTATAGGAATTAAAATCAAATTTGAGTCACTATATCGGTGAAAAGTATAATTAACCCTTTAAAAAAAAAAATTCTCTCTAAAAAATAAAGCCATACAAAAATGATTAGTGCTTTTTTATTGTTTTCATTTTTTTCACAAAACTAATTTTTAGAAATTTTTTTTAAAAAAAAAAAAAATTCTGAAACAAGTTTTGGAAACCAAACCATCACCTCTATTAATTCAAAACATGGATCAAGAAATATAAATATGTAGTTAAAATTTAATTGGTGGATTATATGATTTATTTATAATAAAAAAAATGTGTCACATTAAATGTTTTTAAATAAAATTTTGAGTAAAAATTATATATATGTAACATTGTTGTAGTTGTGAAGTGAGGCATATCTCTAGATATGCTAATAGTAGGCAGATTTGAGATCGCAAGTTCAGGATATTCTTCTGAGGACGCTCCATATGATCTAAACTCGGTTTTGTGGTAGGATATGGAGCATATTGGGGCTGCTAGTTTAGTTTGTTCTTAGCCTTGACTTCGGCCTCCTTCATACCTTAAAATAAAAAAAAAAAAATGTTGTAGTTCTCTTACGTTGTATTAAGTACTTTTTTAATATTAATATATAAGCAAAAGAATTATACAAAATTTTTATGCATAATGTAGATGTTTCAAGTTACACAAGACAATTATGAACATAAATTTATTTACAACAAAAAATTCAGGATTTCAACGTTGTAACAAAATAAAACTTGAGTTTTTAATTTTTATCAATTTAAACTTTAAAATTTTAATTTGTTTTTGATCTAAATCATTAATCTATTTTCATTAGGGGTCATTTGGGAAGTGGCTGATTGGGCTTTTTTGGCTCAATGAGCCACAAAAGACAAAAAATCACATCCAATCCATAATCATTACACTCTTTTCTCACAAAAAAAGTCAAAAAAGTCAAAAAACCAAAAAGTCTTTCCCAAACCAAGCTTTTGAGCCCAGGCTCATATAGCCAAAAGAGCCAAAAAGTTAAAGAGCCAACCCACTTCCCAAACGGAGGCAAGTAAAGTCCATGAAAAAATAGTTATTTTAGTTATTAAACTCAATAAATAATATATTTTAGACATTATATATATATATATATTTATATTGTGTTTAATGATTAAATATTATTTTTTTCTATTGATTTTACTTAACAAAAATAAACTATTTATTTAAATTAAAAATAAATTAAAAAATTAATATTTAAATTGATAAAATTAAAAATTTAGAATGTGATTCCAGAATTTTTGGATAGAGTTTTGAAAATGTGATTCCACCACATATTTCAAAATGTAATTCTCCTTTACGTTTGGGTACTCTCTCTCTTTCGTGTTCTCCATTTTGAAAAGTAGAGGATTTCTGAATTTTGAGTCTACCCGGTTATCCTCTCGTACGTCCCTCGGATGTCTGGGCGGTTGACCAGAACAGTGTAATTATTATTTTTTTTTGACAATTGTCAATTGTCAATCGCCACCTGTTATTTGGGAAAAAAAATTATATTTATTTTTGATTTTTTTAAATATAAAAATTATTTTTTTATACCAAAACGACTTTTTTTTTTTATTTGAATGTCGAAAAGAATTTTGTTATGAGTTTTAAATAGAATTTTCAATAGAATTTTGAATTGTGTGTTTGGTTATAAGTTATAACTTTTTGAATTGAGTTTTGAATTTTCAAAACTCTTAACTAAACATTTTTTTTTATTTCACATGTCACATCAAATATTCAAAACTGAACTCAACATTCAACTCAAAACTTTTTAAAAAAATTATAACTAAACAAATTTTTTACACTTAAATTATAATTTTAAAATTTATAAATTTAAAATATAACTCTATTTTTAAACTATATTCTTAAAATTCTACCGGACATTACCTTTATTTTTATTTTTATTTTTATTTTTTCCTTGGGAAGAGGACAATGCTCATCACACGACGAAGACCACATTCAAAGGTTCAACGTGCATGATTAATCTCATTTCAGCGCTAGTCTGAATGGACAAACAAATTGTCCAAGTATATTTCCTTGGAAAGTACCACCGTCTTTATTTCTTCAAAAGACAATTACTTGACAGAGAGACTGAAAAAGAATCTCACAAATCAGTGGGTAATATTTTGGTTTGGTTTGGTTTGAGAATTGAATTGATTTATTTAATTTTTTATTTTTAAATTATTTTAATTTAGAGTTAAAACTTTGGATATTTATCAATAAATTTCATCTCACAAATAAGTATTTTAAATAATTTTAAATTTTTTCTATTGATCTGTTAAGTATTATTAGTGAAGAGTTTCTTTTCGTATGATCCTATTTTTGATTTTGGTAGTATTTTGGTGGACAACGGTACCTTTTTATTAATGTGAGAAGTATGATGTGGTACTCCAATATGGCAAGTATGAATATGACACTTCGACGATGTGACAGTCTAAAAAAATTAAAAACTCCTTGGTGTATTTTTTTTAAATATGACAATGTAACAGGTATGATGTGACATTCTAACGTGACGGGTATGATGTGATATTCTAAAAAAAATAAAAACTCTTTAATGTATTTTTTCTAAACGTGAAAACGTGACAAGTATAATGTGACACTTTAAAACAAAATTAAAACTCTCTAGTGTGGCGAGTATGAAATGACATTCTAAAAAAAATTAAAAACTCCTTAGTGTATTTTTCTCAAATGTAATAACGTGGCAGATATGATGTAATACTATAAAAAAAAATAAAAATTTCTTAGTGTACTTTTTTCAAATGTGACAATATGGCAGGTATGATGAGATACATCAAAATGTGATGTGACACTCTAAAAAAAAATCTTATGATGTGACACTTCAAAACGTGGAGGGTATAATGTGATACTATAAAAAAAATAAAAACTTCTTAGTGTACTTTTTCCAAACGTGACAACGTGCACTACTAGAAATATGACTTTTTGAGTCTATTTTTTTGCGACTGATTATTTAACCGTCGCAAAAAATCATTTTTGCACCTCAAAATCTTATTTTACTATCTCATTTTCCTGACCCAATCGCGTTCTTCAAAAAATAAAAATAAATAAAAATCAGTAAAACTCGGCTCTCTCTTTCTCTCCCTCTCAATCCCCCCCTTTTTTTTTCCTTATTTCCCAAATCTGAGCTCTCTCTTTCTCTCCCTCTCAAAATCTGTCTCTTGCTCGAATCTCGCTGCCTCTCTCGCTCAAATTTGTCGCTCGAATCTCTCGCTCAAATCTGTCGATCGATTCAACTTTCTCAAGTCCACAACTATTGAAGATTTCATAATCGGTAAGCCTAAACACATCTTCATCGATTCAACTTTCACTATAATGATCCGAGAAATCAAGTGTGCTCTGAATTGCTCTCTCTCTCTCTCTCTCTCTCTCTCTCTTGTCTCAGTTTCTCTGTGAGATCAGAGAAATCTCTTCGAAGCATTCACTTCTTGTTCATCTTTACGCCTTTTTCGTTAACTTGTTGCTCATCCACTAATCTCACTGCAATCTTCTCGATCGATCAGGTTGTTGTACAGAAAGTGAAGGAATCGGAGATAACCGAGTAGGACTCGCTTCTACTGGTACAATTCAGCTTTTGATTTTCATATACAGATGATCATTGAATTTATTTTGTTAAACTATGCCATACGGCATGTTTCTACTTATTTTTTCTGAAATCAAACTTAAAATATTGGCATAAAAAGTAACAAGTCTTATGGATCAAAAGCTGAAATCAAACTTAAAATATTGGATCTAGTTTTTAGATCCAAGTTTACTCTTTTTTTATATGTCAAAAGTGATTTGCTTGTAAACAAGATTTGAAAGAATATCTAAAAAAATTTCATGCAATGGTACTTGATGCAGATACTTAAGTAACACCCAAAAACTGTGCCAAGTGAAGCTCTAATTTTTTTCAAAATTTTATGTTAATTAGTTCCCAACGTCGCAGTCATACACTGGTTGCCAAACGCATCATAAGATTTGCCTATGTTTGATGCTCTGTTTTGAAAGGAGTGGGTATATGCAACAAACGTGTATTCTGTTTTGTAGGCAATTATAACTGCATTGTTTTCAATCCATAATTTGAAAGGGAGTTATTATTTGATCTTGAGATATTTAGAGTGAGTAATGGAGGGCCTAGTTTTAGATTCTTCATCTCACTCTCCTTGTTTTTTTTTTTTAAAATTTAAATTTAGTAGATTGATGAAAAGTCAAATAAGATTTGTCATACATTTTGCCTATATTTGAACTACAAAAGCTACACCTGAGAAATTATGTGTGGGAGGATCAACCATTATGGCCACATCACTCAATTTTTCGACATATAAGCGTATTGCAGAAAATATTGGAAGATTTGCTTTAATACTTGTATAATTTTCAAGAAACCTACTTAACTATATTCATGTTGCCTATTAGAAATGGAAAATGGAAAGTTGAAGTGCACTTCAATAATATTTAATTTTGGTCCTACATGGCTGGATTCATGGCATAAGTCTAGAATTAAGTAATGGATGGTTCAAAGCTTAGTTCAGAATAACCTTATTTTTCACCATGATAAACCTTTATCCCTCTATTCATGACAAAAAACTACAAAGCACATTGCATCCGTATCGGATATCAATACTCCTCAAATTACCCCGATACCTTCTAAACTTATCTAACATGTTTAGAATGTGTGGAAAAACTTTAAAAAATATGATAATTACTAAAGTTGGATTCAATAGTTAAAACTAGCAAGTAGACTTTCTTACAGCCCTTTTGCATATAATGGAAAAGTACATGGGATATGAAAATGGTTTAAGACTATATATTGAAATGAAATTTTTGTAGGACCTACTGAAAAAGGGTAATTTGGTTTCCCAATTTTATCGATAATTTGTAAATAATAGTTTGTCATTATTCTTTTAGCTAATGTACAATATAATATTATATTATAATACTAAAAATTTGTGGGTTTTTTTTTTTTTTTTTTTTTTCTCTTTAACATTAATTGCATGTACCTATATATATATATTATTATTTTTTATTTTAATTTTAGGTTTGGTCTTATTTTACTATTTGGATTGTGTTGTATCCTTCATCTGTTTCCTTATCAGTATCCATCCTTCATCACAGACTAGAAGTCTAAACCATCATTTATTTTGTTAAACTATGCCATACGGCATGTTTCTACTTATTTTTTCTGAAATCAAACTTAAAATATTGGCATAAAAAGTAACAAGTCTTATGGATCAAAAGCTGAAATCAAACTTAAAATATTGGCTGTTTAGTAATTTATCATTGAATTTTCCTGTAACTCAAATTCGAATTATGATCCAGAGAGTTTGAATCTGAAATGATTTTTTTCTACATTTAGAATTAATTTCTCGCGTTTTTTTTTTCTTCTCTATTTTTAAACAATGTCAAGGTAACTTAGTTGGCTAAATTATTGAACTAAAAGTGTGTATGGGCCATTGGTTTTATTTGGTGTACTTTTTGAACTATAATATGCACTTGTTATTGTGATACTTTGCAAACTCATTCTTTTTATGGATGTGTACAAAAACAGTTAAAGAAATAGAAAGATGGACAAGAATTGGATTGATTTGCCAAATTGGATGTCAATTGATTACGTGAATGGGATTGATAATTTCTTGAGATTTGCATACAACAATAGAGATGAAAGTTTATCGATTAGTTGTCCATGTCAATTTTGTAGTAATCGATACAATTTTTTACGAGAGGTTGTAAGGGAGCATCTTATTTCCAATGGGTTCGTAAAAAAGTACAAAAATTGGATTCATCATGGGGAATCCTATGTCCAATTACATGGTAACTAAGAAAACCAAACATTAATGGCGGATTCAGTGACTAGAGATGATGTGGTTGGGATGGTACAAGAGGCCCTGGGAATTCCACATATGGGTGTTGAGAATGATAAACCAACTGCAAGTGATCCAGACCAAGCAGGGGCAAATGATCCAGCCCAAGCAGGGGCAAGTGATCCAAGGCATGTAGAGGAAGATGATCCGGTTCGGATAGGGGCAAATGACGAAACTTTGAAATATTTTAAACTTTTGGAAGATGCACAAACTAATCTGTACCTGAGGTGTCACAAATTTACTTCACTATCATTCATTGTTCGAATTTTGCATATGAAGGTGCTTAATCAATGGACCAACAAGTCCATTGACATGTTACTTGAACTTTTGAATGAGGCTTTTCCTACGGGCACAAAACTTCCAAGTTTATATTATCAAGCTCAGAAGGTTACTACAGATTTGGGTTTCACATATGAGACTTTTGATGCTTGCCCCAATAGTTGTATGTTGTTCAGAAAAGAGGATACAAAGCTTGATAAATGTGTTATATGCAGTAGTTCTAGATGGAAACAAAATGGTGGTGTTGGAAATGATGAAAGGGAATCTGGTAAACGGGTAGCAGCAAAACAGATGAGGTATTTCCCTTTGAAGCCAAGGTTGCAGAGATTGTTTATGTCATCGAAAACGGCAAGCTCATGAGATGGCATGCGGAAGAATGGGTTGATGATGTTGTGTTAAGGCATCCTGCTGACTCCCTTGCATGGAAGGACTTTGATCGGCGAAACACTTATTTTGCTAGTAATAGTCGTAATGTACATCTTGGGTTAGCTACAGATAGATTCAACCCATTTAGATCAATGAACATAGTTCATAGCACTTGCCCAATTGTGTTGATTGCGTATAATTTACCACCATGGATGTGCATGAAACAACCAAATATGATTTTGTTTGTGCTGATTGATGGGCCAAAAGGACCTGGCGATAAGATCGATGTGTATTTGCAACCATTGATTGAGGAGTTGAAGGAATTATGGGATGAAGGTGAACAAACATTTGATGCATCAACCAATGAAATGTTTCAATTGCATGCAGCTTTGTTATGGACAATCAGTGACTTTCCTGACTATGCCAACTTATCAGGATGGACTACAAAAGGTGAATATGCTTGTCCTTGCTGCAATGTGAAAACTCAATCATATTGGTTGAAGCATGGTAGGAAGTATTCATACATGAGTCATCGTCGTTTCTTACTAGTTAATCATAAATTTCGAAAGGATAAAGTATCATTTGATGGTAGTCGAGAATGGAGACTAAAACCTCAAATTTTATCTGGATCTGAGATGTTGCATCAGTTGGAATTAGAAAGTGTCCTTAGTCAATACAAGAGGAATGACCTTAAGAAAATGTTCAGGAGACAAGAAGAGAGGGAAAATAACGAAAGAAAAAGCCATAATTGGAAAAAAAAAGAGTATATTCTATGAATTGCCGTATTGGGAGCACAACTTAATAAGACACAATCTCAATGTGATACACATAGAGAAAAATGTCTGCGATAATATATTGTGGACAATACTAGGAGTTGGAGGAAAATCCAAAGATAATGTGAATGCTCGACGTGATTTGCAAGAAATGAATATTAGAAAACCATTGCACTTGCAGCCAAGAGGGTTCAATAAAGTTTATGTACCTCCTGCACAATTCACAATGATCAATGATACGAAAGATATGTTTCTCAAAGTACTCAAGGAAGTAAGAGTAACAGACGGTTATGCATCCAATATCATGCGATATGTGCGCTTACAAGATAGAAGTATTTGGGGTCTTAAGAGCCATGATAGTCATATTTTGATGCAACAACTTATTCCTTTAGCTATACGGAGGTCCTTGCCTAAGAATGTGATTGAACCATTGATTGAGTTAAGCACTTTTTTTAGAATTGTGCTCCAAAGTGAATCATACAAGTGATTTGGAATATATTCAAGATCATATCGCAATAACTCTTTGTCATCTTGAAAAAAATTTTCCACCATCTTTCTTTGACATAATAGAACACTTGCCTATACATCTTACTGATGAAGCTTTGATCGCTGGAGCAATATAGTTTCGATGGATGTACCCGATTGAAAGGTTTCTTCTTACATTAAAACAATATGTGCATAATCGAGCTCATCCGGAGGTCTTAATAGCTAAGGGGTATTTGATGGAAGAATGCATGAACTTTTGTTCTCGCCATCTCCTTGATGTGGAAACCAAATCTAATCGACCGAGGAGAAACAACGAAGGTGATAACAACATGGGTCGAGCTGTAAGCGAAAGTACAACATTTTATCTTAATGATAATGAATTACAATAGTATCACCGATATGTGTTGTTCAACACAAGTTCAATTGCACCATTCATAAGGTATTTTATCACTTCCCCAGTATTGTAAAATTCTAAAGTGAAATCTATATGATATTTACTATTCTCTTTCAATTTACACAGCAAACACCTTGAAGTCATCAAGAGCAAAATGCTACGTGCAAGCGATCAGCAAACACCTTGCTTTAAGGACCATGTATGTATTTAGATATTTCATTTCACATATCTAAATATACATAAATTTTGAGTTGAAGTTGAAGTTGAATTTATATTTGTCTTTTTAATAGGTTCAGACCTTGCGAAGGACAAGTAATATTACATTTACTGAAGAAATCAATAGATTAGCAGATAGTCCTCATACCTTGGCTAGGCGGTTCAATGGTTACATTATCAATGGGTTTCGTTTTCGTGTGAAGGCTGTGGATGATCGTCGGGTGACTCAAAATAGTGGTGTAGCATTAAAGGCTAATACAATGAGTTATGCTAGTCGGAAGGACAACAGTCCTCGCGTCGGTGCTGTGTACTACTATGGACAGTTGACTAATATTATCGAAATCCGGTACACTAACAATATGAAATATGTGTTGTTTAAGTGTGATTGGGTTGATAACACTAGGGGGAAAATGGAAGACGCTTTCAAATTCACATTAGTCAACTTCAATCGTTTGTTTTACCCAACTGATCGTGTCAGCAATGAACCTTTTAGATTATCATCCCAAGCCGAGCAAGTTTGGTATGTTCCTGATCCCTTGGAACCAGATTGACAAGTTGTGGTAAAGATGTCTCAAAGAGGTCTTTTTTATATGAATTCTAATGATGACCCTCAAATTGAACCCTATATGACTCAACATTTGGAAAACAACGCTATGTTTCGTGATGAAGAAATTGGTTGGGTGAGAGAAGGAATAGAAGGAGCAACAATTGATGTTGAGGAAGAAGGTTGAACTTCGTTTGTGATTGTTAAGGAAGAGGGTTGAACTGTGCTCTGTGTTTCTTAGGTTTCTATTATTTGCAAATAAGAAAAGTTTAAATATTGTTAAAATGAATTACTGAATTTGTGAGAAATTTTTATATGTTTATGTGTTGTTTTGTTATCAAGTGTTGTAGAGCTTCATACAGATTTTCTTTCTTTTTATAATTAATGTTTACTTGTTGTGGTGGTTGTTTTTTATTTAATTACAATGTCGGTTCTGATAGTTACGAGCTTAGGAGACATTGTTGTGGACTTGCATACGGATCTCTGTTATTTGAAATGGCCAATGCAATTGAGAGGGAAATCACCACCTTGCAATTGAAAGTATGTTAAAGAGTTTATAAGTAATGTTTATGTTGCAAGTTTTAATGTTTGATCTAATTATAAATTATTTGTTAATATAGGAAAAGAAGCTTGTTACGGAGATAAAGAGAATGACTAAAACAAGAAATGAGGTACATTCTGGGACGTATTTCTCTTTTTTGTTTTTATATTTAGATTTATCTTCTTATTTTTATTTGTATCTACATTCTATAGGCAGCAACTAAAATTTCAGCGTGTCAGCTAATCAAGCTTAGGCAACAAATAACAAAATTACAAGCTTGCTTACAGCAAATGTCCCCAACTAAGCAGACTGAAGAGCTAACCAACCAGGTTCATTGTTTAATTTTTCTTGTTCTTCTATTGGTTTGCATCACCCATACTTCATATATATTTGATTATTACTTTATTTACTTGACAGGTCCTAGATGAAATTGGAGTTGATGCTGCCTCTCTAGTCAGTATTCGTAGAAGTTTTTTTTATGAATTTATCTTGTTAGTTGATGCTATTTTTCATGTATTAAATTGGTTCTGAATTTAACTTGCACTCTTCACAGTTATTAATATCGCCCAAAGGAAAAATTATTGGGAAGACGACCGAGGATGCTAACAGGTATCTTGTGTTATATTATAAGTAAATTGATATCCATATTTCTTGTGTATTAACCTTTTCATATTTCTTTCATTTTAGGATGAAGCGGAAGAGGAAGATCTTTAAGACCCCTTGCATTATGGATGAGGCTTTATGTGTGCGGGCAAGTCCTTCGCTACCTTGCACTATTGATGGAGCATCTTCTCCATATGTTTCGAGGTAAACTTTACTTCTACAGTTCTATTTGTTCTGAAACTAGTTTGTATCATTTGTTTATATTTATATCTTGTGTTATATTATTAGTAAATTGATATCCATATTTCTTGTGTATTAACCTTTTCATATTTCTTTCATTTTAGGATGAAGTGGAAGAGGAAGATCTTTAAGACCCCTTGCATTATGGATAAGGCTTTACGTGTGCGGGCAAGTCCTTCGCTACCTCACACTATTGATGGAGCATCTTCTCCATATGTTTCGAGGTAAACTTTACTTCTAAAGTTCTATTTGTTCTGAAACTAGTTTGTATCATTTGTTTATATTTATATCTTGTGTTATATTATTAGTAAATTGATATCCATATTTCTTGTGTATTAACCTTTTCATATTTCTTTCATTTTAGGATGAAGCGGAAGAGGAAAACCTTTAAGGCCCCTTGCACTATAGATGAGGCTTTATGTGTGCGGGCAAGTCCTTCGCTACCTTGCACTATGGATAGAGCATCTTCTTCATCTGTTTCATCTCCACATACAGTATCAACTACCTTAACACAACGAGGTCAAGAATTTGCTCGGGGGATAAAGGAATGGGGTACAGGCACTAAGATCCAAGTAAAATTTGATGATAAGTTTCAGCCGGTGGAGGATGATGTCAAAAAGTTGAAGGGACAATTGGGGTTGATCGTGCGCAGCGGGCATAGAGTCCCACTTACATATCTCAGTTGGAATGTGATGCATGTTGATATAAAGGAAAATATTTGGCAGGAAGTGAAGGTATATGGTTTTTCCTTTTTCTAATTACGGTTAGGGTTTATGCTTAGATTTTTGAATTTTTCCAAGTTACTAGTTATTAGTTATTTGATTTCTAATTTCTTGTTAATTGTGTTTAGTTATTAGTTATTAGTTATTTGCTTGCTTGTGCATTTGTGTATGCTCTATAATTGTGAGGATGAAATTAGCTTTCAATTTGTGCTTTGTATGACAACTTGGTATATTGTCCAGATGAATTCAAGGAGGTTTGTATGTGACTTTGTAGAACATCGTGGAAAGATCATAAAAGCAAGACAAAGTCCAAGTATTGGGTTCCATTCAGGAATGATCCGGACATTGCTTCTAGAGTACCTAGTAACATAGTGCCAACCCAGTGGAGGAAACTTGTGCAATATTGGGCGAGTAAAGAAGTACATGTATATGTATTCTTTATAAAATTTTAATTAATGTTTTAATGATAAGTAACTAATGTTTGATATTCTAACCAATGGCATAGGCGATTGCTAAGAAGAATTCTTCTAATCGGGGATTTCGTGGGCCTCCACATACGACCGGAAGGACATCTTTCTCAGATATTCGTTTCAATGTATTAATCTTGTGGCTGCACCTAAGGCATCATCTGAGACTGCATTTGGTGTTGCTGCTACAACTGCAGCCGTACCTAGTGCACTTGGTGTGACACTTGTGGCTGCAGTTGTGGCTGCACCTAGTGCTATACTTTTGACTTATTATGTTGTGAAGACTTGAGCTCCTAACTTGGAAAAAATTGCAGATGGAACATAAAGGAGAGCGGATAGATAAGATGAGTCTTTGGAAGAGGGCACACAACCTGAATGATCCCGATGTGGTGGCAATTGTGGTATGTCTATGGTTTAAAAGTTTTTACACATATTTTGCTTTCTTCCAAACATTGTCCTTATGTTTTCAAAATGTAGGAGGAATACAATGTGCATCTTTGGAAAGTTCCTAAGGAGCAACATACGATTGAGTATTGCGATGGGATTTATCATAAAATCGTTGGGAATGATGGACATGGGTATTGCAAGACCTATGGGAGAGGAGTGCCCTGGAGTGCGGTGTATGTGTGAGGCAGCGGCCCATCCCAATCATTAGCAGCCCCTTCATTTATTGATGAGATCACACAGTGTGTGACACAAGACGTCGAGTCTCGGTTCACTACGACGATCAAGAACCTAACGGCACGTGTTTTGTTCTTAGAGTCATAGGGTGTAGCTGGGAGTATGAGCTTGAGAGAGGTGCAATATTTACAAATTGGCGAATTTTATGTTTTATCAATTTGTATATATACATATGGAAATTATTAACACATTATACTAACATATTGTAGGTGTCAGATGCATCTAGTGGGCAACAAGCTTCAAAAGAAAATGAATAGGTATGCCACTCTGCTCTTCAAAGGGAAATTATTAGCACATTATATTAACCTATTTCTCTGCTTTTAATGAAGTTTTCAGCTTATTATGAATTAGGTTGCCTATTTCTCTGAGAGTTGTCGTTATGGAAGTAGCATTTTAAATCAAATCTTTTTGGGTGCATGTATGGCCTCAACATTGTTCAGTAGTTTTTTGTTGGGGAGAGGAGCATTCCAGATTGTGTATGGTTTCTAGACCCGTCTTTAGTTTTTTTTTTTTATCCGCATAAATTGTGTAGTTCATATATGACATGGTTAATGCTGCTCTTTTATTGTTATAAATCAGCATCTGCTTGTTTTCTTTAATCTGCTTGTAAATATTGAAATTTGTTGTGGTCTTTAGATTTTTAGATAATGCTATATCATATAGCTAATAGGATTAGTGGACTCGAGAATAGGTTTGAACAATGTCTCCTTTTGCGTGACATAACATGTTAGTGTCCTTGGATGTTTCCTTAAATGTAGGCCTCCAAAAATGAATAGGAAAACTAATTCATGTCAAAGATAATATATCACATAACACTTTTTTTTCCTCTTTTTTTTTTTAATATAATATTTATGATCTTTATTTAATGTGGAGTACTCCATTTTTTCATATTCAACTAAGTACAACACTGTATTTTAATATTAAATCAACATGTATGATAATCAGCTACCCCCATCAGACCATGATTCAAGGTGATTGGTGAACCACCTTACTTTTTTTTATTCCACATAGTAAACAATATGCATTCTCTGCCACGTTAGCCAGGGCTTCTTTATTTACTGCCTAATCTTTGTAATTTGGTTCTCTTGGGATTGTGAGTATCACTTCCACTGGTAAATAACATGCAGTTATGTGGGGTCCTATTTTCAAACGAAGACATTTATGAGAGGTTTAATTAAACATTTTGCTTTCTTTTTCATATTTTAAGTGTACCCCAGATGTTGGAAGGGTAAATTTTTTGGATATCTTAATATACATTCTCTAGATGGAATGTTGCTAATATATTGCTTGGTATTGGTACTGTGAACGCCTATTTCTGAAATGTTTACCAGTTCTGAGCATTACTAAATAAAGACCTTTTTTTTATAAAAAAAAAGGAATCCTAGACATGCTGTTGTTGATGAAGGTACCAGAAAACAGGGTGCTTCGAAGCTCTCCCTTGTTCATTTGACTTTGTTCACATGTTTGATAGTTTTATTTGATGGATTTAATCATACCTCTGTAGTTATGAAAATGAGGTGGAAAATGTGTTTGTGCCTCTTTATTTTTTTAAAGAACATGCTCTAACACACATTTTTATATTTATAATTCAAATAGAAATTGAACTGTGTCATATAGAAGGGGAAATGATGTGTAAAAAGATCTTTTAATCGTTTGTCCATTTTTAACCTATTCGAGAGCTAATATCCATGCAGATTTCTAGTCAAAGTGATGCATTTAAAGTCTTACTTATGCAAATTTTTAAAAGGGGAAGGTAACTTGGAGTTGTGTTTTTAATGTCATGAGGAAAGAGACAAGTGGCCTATTATGAAATATGTTAGTTGTTTCAGATCCTTCCAATTTAGATTAAATTTTAAATTTTATTTTTTATTTTTTTAATGTTCCTTTTTTTGTTAATTAGCTAGAAGGTTTAAGAAATGAATGTGGATGCTATTATTTGAAAGCTAATATCCATGCAGATTATATTTAGAGTGAGTGACCTAATTCTAGGAAGTTGTATTAACAA
Source organism: Camellia lanceoleosa (assembly GCA_025200525.1). Classification (NCBI taxonomy): domain Eukaryota; kingdom Viridiplantae; phylum Streptophyta; class Magnoliopsida; order Ericales; family Theaceae; genus Camellia; species Camellia lanceoleosa. The sequence continues at coordinate 15,656,352 of CM045767.1, read as the reverse complement.
TTGTACTAGAAAGCAACACCAAATTAACTTAGACCTTTGCCAGAGGAAAGAGAAAATATTTAAATGCCTTCCTACTATTAAATTTCTAGGATATTTTCTTTATGCTGGTGTTCCAATAATTAGTATTAGTTTTTCTATCCTTTGTCATTCAATAAAATCATAATGCTAAGAGAATGTTTGTGATTTGTTGAAATTAAAGGTGTTGCTGGTGGGACTGCATCTGGAAAAACAACAGTTTGCAATATGATTGTTTTGCAACTTCGTGATCAACAGATTGTTCTTGTCAGTCAAGTATTTTCTTGGCTCTCTTCAGGCTGTTAAGTACTAATAAAACCAGTAGTTATTTCTTACTATTACTACTGCACATATATTACAAATTTGAGTGATATGATTTGCTTAAGACATCTGTTCTTACTGTCTATCATCTCAATCTAATGAATCTGCTTTGTATGCTTGAGCTTGTGAATTTTGACTATTTAGCCTAACTATCATCTGTCAGAATTTAAAATGAATTTATAGATATTATATAGATTGTTGTTGCTATTTTAAAGCATTCTTGAACTCCATTGTTTCCTGGGTTAATACTTGAGCTACTTTGCTCTCTCTCTCTCTCTCTCTCTCTCTCTCTCTCTCTCTCTCTTAAAGCAGATGACGAAATCAGAAGATGTCTATAATCTCAAGAGTTGCTGCTCTTCTTCCGACTCTATAACAAGACTGTGAAGGACTCTTAGAATCAAAACTACTGTAACCTCAAATGTTCTTTGTAATTGCAAGAGATGAAAAACCTTTGTAGGATTCTTTCAAGAACTCCTTGTTATTGTTGCATACTTTTTTTTTTTTTTTGAAGAGAATTTTATTGAGAGAAGAAATGGAAAATAATGCATGAATGTTGAGAATTTTGCAAATATGTCTTTATGTTTATTGTATATAATATTTAAATATATATATATGATTGTTTTTTTTTTTTTTTTTTTTTTTTTTTTTTTTTTTTTGCGACGGTAAGAAGATGGTTGCTAATACATTGTAGGCCTTTTTTAAACTCTTTTGCGGCAGCAAAATATCAGTCGCTATAAGCGAGTTAGGCGATGCATAAATAGTTTTGCGACTACTATTTCTTGATGCATAAAAAGTATTTGCCACCCCCACATTCGCGACCCTCATTTGCCGTCGCATAGGCCGTCGCAAAAAGTCTTTTGCGACTGTTTTTTTATTATTTACGACGGCTTGTAGTGGTCGCAAAAAGTACTTTTTTTAGTAGTGGTGACGAGTATGATGTGACACTTTAAAACTAAATAAAAATTTCTTAGTGTATTTTTTTCAAACATGACAACGTGAAACGTGACAACGTGTGGCGAGTATGATATGACACTCTAAAAAAATTAATTTTTTTCCCCCCCAAATGTGACATTCTAATGTGGCGAGCAAATGAATCATTAAATTGAATGTTTAGTATTAACAATTTTGGAATATTTGTCAATTTTCGAAAATATACACATTGACAAAATTAATAAAAATTTTGATGGAAGAATCAAATTGAAATTTAAAGTGTAGGGACCAAATTGTTCAAATTAAAATTATAAGAATTAGAGTCAAATTTGAGTCAAACTATATCAGTGAAAAGTGTAATTAACCCTTAAAAAAAATTCCCTCAAAAAAATAAAGCTATATAAAAATGATAAGTGCGTTTTGATTGTTTTCAATTTTTTCACAAAACTAATTTTTAGATTTTTTTTATAAAAAAAAAAAATCTGAAACAAGTTTTGGAAACCAAACCATCACCTCTATTAATTCAGAACATGGATCAAGAAATATAAATATGCAATTAAAATTTAATTGGTGGATGTGACAATGTAATAGGTATGATGCGACACTCTAACGTAAACCTTTATCCTAATTGTTAGAATGTATTTAATATTATATTAAATCAGGAGTTCAAACAGCACAAAATAAAGGTTCAAACAGCCCATCACAGTAGCAAGCCAAAAGGTTCAAAAGGTTCAAGTGAAAAATATTCAAATTAGTAATGATGGAAGTACAACGGCTATAAAGGTTCAAAAGGTTCAAGTGAAAAATATTCAAATTAGTAATGATGGAGTGGAAGATATTCAAATTGGTAATGATGGAAGTACAACGGTTATAAACGGCTATAATTTTCATTATATATACTAAAACCTCTAATGTAAAAAAAAAAAAAAAAAAAAAACCTGAAAATATTCTTTAATTTATAATCACTCATATCTATTCTCAGAAATTATACACTGAGCCTTATAGCTTTAAGCCCATCTTTCTTGTGTGAGATTTACAGAAAAATCAAAACTTCATTTTATATATCTATCTTTGAGAGATATTTATTGTAAGCTTTCTTTAAAAGCAAAAATACCATTTCATCTTGTAAAAGTGTTGCAAACACTGTATTCTTGAAATCTTGAGAGTGATTGTGAATCACCTAAGATTTGTAAGGGTTTGGGCTTGTGAAGTCTGTGTAAATCTGTGGAGGATTGCTCCATTTGTAAAGAGGTTGCTAGCACCCCTGTGAATCTAGAAGATAGTGGAAAATCTTAAGTGAAGCTTGAGGAGTGGACGTAGGCCGAGTTGAAACCAAACCACTATAAATTTGTTTACCCCTCTCTCCCTTATCTCTTTATTTTATTTTAAATTGCCATAGCTATATTTTACATCTTTACTGTGCTAAAATCATTAATTGACATAGTTGTTAAGATACTTGTTTTAATTATTTTTATTTCATTAATTATATTTATCTATTGTGCTAGTCATAATTTTTATTAGGGTATTATTAATTTTTAATTGTAAAAATCTAATTCACCCCCTCTTAGGTTGTCTTTTAGGTAACACAATAAAATTTCAAGGTGGTAGAGATGACTCAGGTAACCCCTAGGCCGGTGTCTGCAAGTAGACTATACAAGTACTACCAACTTGTCATTTTTATCAGTATTAACTGGAAGGCTCGACACTTGTAATCTGTCATTTTTTTCAGTATTAACTGGAAGGTTCAACACTTGTTGTGATAACCCTGTTCTGTAGCACGCTAATTGGTCCTTAATTTGAGTATAATTATGTGTTTAGCATGATTTTGTGTGCCATTGTGTGAATATATGTGATTTTGAAATTCTATCTGTTCGCTGTAGGAATATCTGTTTAAATAATCTACTTTGGAAATTAAATTGAGGGCCTTATCGGCCACAGAACCCGAAATTGATTACACCATCGTGATTGGCATAATTTTTAGAGCCTACAGTGAAATTTAATTAGAAATTGATTCTGGTCAGATTAAACTGATTAAATTGATGAATTAAGTGCCCAAATATTTTATATTGAAATAATATGCTAGTGGGGCTTGTTGTATATTAGCATTACACTCTCCTTTAACTCTTTGGAACTCAAAAATCTGAGTTAGTCAATTGTGAGAGAAAGAGGGCCGGTCATAGTGAGAGAAAGGGAGAGAATTGTGCTAATTTGGCCTAAAGCTTGGAAATCTTGGAGATTTAGCTCAAGAATTGACTAGAGCTTAGAAGATCAAAGCTTCTAGGTGAGTAATTCTTGAATTATAGTCTGTAATTTTGTATGCTCAAGGTAATTTGGTGATCAAGAGTAAAATTGAAATGAAATTGGGTTGTATTTGTTGAATTGAAGCTTAATATGTGCATGCATGTAGGAAATCACCTTGATATTGCATGTTTGAACACTAATGTGTATAATCCATGTGAAATGTTAAAGGAAACTCATATCTTGATCACCATTTGTGTTATCTAAGTTGAGAATGTGGCTAATTCATCACATGCATGTACAATTTGAGAAGATATGAGTTTGAATGCATGAGTTTGTTATGTTGGTGTTGGGTTTGACATATTTTGGGACATGCATGTAGATAAATCAAGAAATTGAGCTCCATAATGTTATAATCTTGCATTGGTGCCATGTTAGTATGATTGTATTTTGGATTTGAGCCATTGCATGCAAGTATTGTGGCTGGAAAGTCAAAATGAAGCTCAAGAATGCAGTTCTGGGTTTTCCATAAATTCGAGGTTCGCTCAAGCGGGAAACCCTCCGCTCGAGCGTGAATTTCGTGCTCCTAGCACTTTTTGCAGAGTTGGATGTCCACTCGAACGGGATATCTCACGCTCGAGCGTGGAGCTTTTGTAGACAGGCCTTCCGCTCGAGCGCTCTATTCCGCGCTTAAGCGCATTTTTCATCTGTGAGTACTTTTGCGAGCCTTAAGTCGGTCTCGGCTGAAAGGGAGTCCACGCCGGCGGGGACCCTGTTTTTTGAAATTTTGTTTTTGCGTTCTGTGTTTCGTTTTCCGTTCTCTTTCACTTGCAAGTACTCTTAGGCATGTGTTAAGCATTGTAAATGAGTTAATGAGATAAGAATAAAGCCTAAAGAGGAATATGTGAATTTAAGAATGGATTGAACTGTTAGTGACCCTTTTGTATTCATGAAATGTGTAGGGTCAAGCTCCGGGGCAAATCCACAAGCCCACCACTGTGAGTAATATCGATATTCGAATGCTTGTGAATGTCCAATTGTTTATTTCCTTATAAGCCTTATGAGTTGCTAATTGGGATTGTGGACAAAAGTCTTACATGAATAAATGAATGGACCGAAGGTCGTTTTGATAAACATAAATGGACCAAAGGTCATTTGATAGAATTGATTGGACCGAAGGTCGTTTTGATAGAAATGAACGGACCAAAGGTCATTTTGACATATATGAATGGACCAAAGGCCGTTTTGACTTATACGAATGGACCGAAGGTCGTTTTGACATGAATGAGTGGGTCGAAGGCCGTTTTGACATGAATGAGTGGGCTGAAGGCCGTTTTGACATGAATGAGTAGGCCGAAGGCCGTTTGACAAAAATGAATAGGCCGAAGGCCGTTTCGACATAAATGATCGGGCCGAAGGCCGTTTTGACATAAATAAGTGGGCCGAAGGCCGTTTTGACATGAATGGAAATCTGAATGGGCCAAAGGCCAGAATGTTGGAACTACAAGTCATTTGATTTGAAATTCGTATAGTTATATACCTGTCAAATAGATATATGAATTGGGCCTAAGGCCGTTTGGAACCTGTCGTTCTACATTGTCATGTAACTTCTGTATTTGATATTATTCACTGGGCTATCGCTCACACTCATTCGCGTGTTTGTAGGTGAGCCAAGAGAAGTCCAAACCCAGCCCCAGTGAAGTCTGCCACGAACAACACGAGTTTTGGAGAGTCAGCCTTGTGTCTCACGCACGAGACCCATCCTTGCCATTTTGTTATGCATTTACGTTTTGTCTTGTTGGCAAGGACTTTGTGTATAATTGTATATAGTCTGTTATGGGTTGGCTCAGTGTAGACACCCCATTTTTGACCGACCTTAAGACTCAGACGTCATCAATTGAGCGCTTGGTGATGTTGCATATTGTGCTCGTTCTGAGGTTGCGGAGTCCCGGCTATGAGCTTTGCCTCCGGACTTTTTTGTGCTTTGCCTCGATTTGCGAACCAGGCTCCGTTTTCTCTATTTGCTCTTCCCAAAGGGAGGGAGAGGTCTAGTAGATCATCTCTCAGTGGCCGTAGGCTACGTTTCGTGGTCGTAGGCCATTTTTCCCATTTTGGAGCCCAGTTCCCGGTTTTCGGAGCCGTCGGGCCGTGTGCCTCGATTCGGGACTGCCTAACCATCTCCGATTGCCCCAATTTTTGGCATGCATCTTATTTACTCCCTTTCGAGGGACACTGTGGTCCAAGAGACCAACTTCGTGGTCGGACACCACTTCCGGTGCCTAACAGCCCACTTTCGGGGCCTCGAACTGCGTGTTTCGGCTCCCGAACCCTCATCTTGCATTTTTGGGCCCCGACCCAAACTTGAGATAGTCATATTTTGAGGTCCTTTTCATGTTTGATTAAAGACCTTTTACTGTTTGACATCTCCATCTGTCACTTGTCTCTTTACCTCTTTTTAGGCCTGTTTTGCACGGTGTTTTAGGCATACTTGTGGGCTGTTTTGGACTTGGTTGTAAACTACAAAGTGTCTTATTTTGAGCCCCTCTTCAACTTTGTTGAAGGGATATCGGCCATCTGAGACCCGCAGCTATCACTTACCCCTTTAACCACCTTTTGGCCCTTTTTGGTGCACCCTTTGCTCAAGGCTTCTTGAGGAAGCCTTGACCCCTTGTCTTGGCTTCCTCAAGAAGCCTACCAGCTGTCCAAGATTCTCAAATAAGTCTTGCACCCCTTGACCCTTTTCCTTTGCTTAGCCACTAAGTCTTAGACTTGGTCTTGGCCTATATAATGAGCCCTTCTCTCCCATTGCAAAAAGGTTGGAGACTTTGGAACAAAAAACCAGAGAAATATATGTATATCTGATATATACATATACATCCCTCCATCTCTCAATATATCTCTCTCATTCCACCTCCAAACACCCTTGTTCTTGGGCCATTCCTTCACCACCACCTAGCACCACCACCACCACTCCATTTCCAGCGGCTTGGAGGTCTTCTCAGAGGCTAGGAGGCACTATTTTTCAGTCAAAAGGGCAGCCAAGAGTTAGTCTTCAAGGGTGAGTTCTCATTCTCCCTTTTTTCTAACCTTTTCTTGATCCATATCTAAGCCTTGCTTGCAAGCACTTTTGGGCTCCGACCCAAACTTCAAATAGTCTTATTTTGGGGTCCTCTTCATGTTTGATTGAGGACCCCTTACTGTTTGGTGATAGTATCTAGCACCTATCTCTTTACCCCCTTGTATGCCATGATTCTTGCATAGTATATTTGGCTGGTGTATAACCTGTTTTTGAGCATGTAATAAACTGTAAGTAGGCTTATTTTGAGCCCTTCTTCAACATTGAAGAAGGGCTCAACCCTGTTTGGGACCCCTATCTTGCACTTGTTTCATAATCTCTTCTATTTACCGTAATTTTGCATGCTTTGTTAGCCTATCTTGCTTCTATTTTTGTGGCTGGTCATAAACTGGAAATGTGCTTGTTTTTCCATGTATAAGGTCTGTCCTAGGTTGTTTGGGTCAATCTTGGCATGCTTTGTATAGCCCCTTTGCATTGTAGCTTGTATGCTTCAAGTAGGTGCATGTGTAGGATGCATTGCCTCCATGATTTCAAGGGTTTGGAACCCTCTTACATGCTATTTCAGACCCTAATCCATGCTCACATGTTCATTTTTGTCATCTCTTTCATGCTTTAAGGGTGTGTCCTTTTATGCATTCAAGGGTGCCTTGTGCATGCTTGTGTGTTTAGAGCTTTTAGGATGCCGTGAGTGTGAGTTTTGGGTGTATTTTCACATCTTTGAAAACCTGTTTTTGGTTTCTCGAGTCTTGCCATGATTGGTCTTGTCAAGTGTGGTTCAAAGCCTCATTACCTTGCTTCAAGCACTCGGGCTATTTGCATGCTTTGTTTGGTCTTGTTTAGCTTGGTTTGGCACCATGTTTTACATGATTTCAGAGCTTATGTTGCATACTATATGTCCATACTTAGCCTCTTTAAGTGTGCTTAAGAGTTGCCTTGTTTATGCTTAAGGTGTTGGACCATGATTACATGTATGTGTGTGTGCATTTTGTGCCTTCATTTCCATGATTATGGCCACTGATCTTAGGCCAATTAGGAGTAGTCTAATTCATGTTTTAGTCCACTCCATTGCTTGGTTTACATGCTTCTTTGCTTAGGTTGTATGCCTAACATGTTTAGCTTGCTTGCATTGTTCATGTTGCATGTTAGATAACATGCTTAGAGTTACATTGCATGAGCATGCATGCTTGGCCTCTTGAGATGAAAATGATAGAGGTTTGGCACCCTTTCATGTTTATTTGATTTGCATGCATTTGAAAGTGAAGTTGCATCCTCGGTTCCTTGGGCCATCATGCATGGAAATCTTGCGATTGGTGGTCCGAGAACCGAGGCACATGCCCTTTTGAGTCACTAACATGATAAGGGATGTGTCTGGTGCATACATGCTTTGAATTACATTGCCATGCAAGTTGTGTCCTCTCTTCTTTGTGAGTTCTGCGAGTTCTGAGCATTTTGTGCCGGCCAAGCCTTATTTAGTGCCGACCGTGATAAATTGGCAGCGATGGATGAATCTAGTGCGGTGGCCTCCTCCTTCAATGGGTGGTGTCCTACCCCGATCGGTGGTGATCCCAGTGCCAAGGAAGTATTCTGAAGTTTTGGCGATCTTGAGAGGAGAAGCGAGGAAAAGCGAGGCAATCATGCATGGCGGTCGATTAGCGCGAGTTCCGGGCGTGTGATGCATCTTGCCCTCTTCCCGAGGCATTTACTGCTTTAATTAACTTAGTTAATTTGTTAATTAATTTAGTGAATTTGTAATATTTAATTATCTTGCGTAGTTAATTAATCTGTATTATTATTTTGGTCCCTCCGAGTGAGGGCGCAATTGTAATAAGTGTGGGTGAGTGTGTGTATGTCTTCCAACCCCCACTTCTTTCTTCCCTTTTATTTACCTGCTTATGATGGTAGATTATGGCATATTTAAATTAGCATACCTTATGCAATGCATGTGTGCATCCACGCATTTGTTGACATGCATCGGGCTCGGTACATCATACAAACTGCATCGTACTTTCAATTCCAAATTGAATACGTGTTATTTGTAGCATTCCACATGCCATGTCTAGGATAGCCGAGCCTGTATTGCATCTTCGCCTGTGTTGCATTAGCCATTTAACATGAACTAGGTCATGCATGTTTGCTAACTAGTTTCTTGTTTTGTACGAGTCTGATGTAAGTATTTATGCTTTAGCATACCACATGCGTGTGAATGTTGCCATGACAGTATGCTTACCATGCGGCTAAGTGCTTATGTGAGATAAACTGTTTGAATGCCTGTGGGTGGAGGTTGGATTACTTGAGTTGGAAAAACTCGTTGAAATCCGTGTTTTAGCCTACTTGCGAGTAGCAAATTCCAAAGCGTTTTCAAAACCAACGGATATGCAATGTTTATTTCCAAATTAGGCAATCTAGTCTATACTTGTTTGCCGTGCGCATAACATAGTAATTCTAGGCTAAAATTTGAAATAAGAACATATAAGGTTTTCAAAATGAGATACCACGGTTAGTAGAGGCCGGTCTTCGGACCGGGCGAAAGGGGGTGCTCATAGCTGACCTTTCCCGATTGTACCCAAGCTCCCGAGCCAAGACCACTTTGGTGATGACGGACACGTGGCCTTGACGAGTCGAGTTCTAAATTTCCCATTTTAAAATATTTAGGTGGCGACTCATGTCCGCAAGCGATCCATGTTTGGCACTACTTTTCAAAAATTTGTTTTCTCAAAGCGATTTGCGGATTTGGACTCTTTGGTTTGATTTAGAACCGACACAAATCGAGTCCGAATGTAGTGAACCCAATATGAGCAGGCAGGACTTAACCCTCCGGGCCGTTCGGGGCGTCTCGATTCTGGCGACTTCTTTGAGATTTTAGAGAGCTTGACTCGAACTCGTGATATCTGTTTGACTACACTTATGTGTTTCTTTGCATTGCATGTGCATTGGTGCGCCTAGGACCTTTGTGTTGGCCATCTGCTATTCTGGCGGTTTCTTTGGAGGCTTGTCTTGTCAAGGCATGACCATAAGGCTGACGGTTGCGGGCTCTGCCGATATAGAACACAAACCCGGTTTCTGGGGCACCCTTTTCGACCATTCGACCTAGTGCATATTCAGAATCCGTAGTGACCATTCCAAACTAGGACAGGTTGCTTACCCAATGTTAGGTTGTTTGAAACCGCTGTGTGCGTAGTGAAACCTTAGCTCCTGACAAAATAGGACAGGGAAACCCTACCCCAACATAGGGGTGTTTTGGCTCTCACTTATCTGTTATGTGCTTTTAGAGTGTGTCTCTACAGGAATGCATATATCAGTTTACAAGTTTGGGCATCGAACTGCGGGCACCGATTCGATATTTTGGGATTGATTTACGAGGGTATCAGTTTGAGCGAAATTTTGAAAGAATTGATAAAGAACGGCATCATCTTGCTAGGCCCGTATCTTTTTTGGTAAAAGTCAGGCTGAGATGCTGCATGTTTTCTCTTTTGCTAGGTAGTCCTGGAACTATAGCTTCAGAAGGGTCTGATATACCCCGGGTACTCTAGACCTGTGTTGCTATGTGATCAAGGGATGAACCACTTGCTGTCGGTGCTCAGTTTGCTTCAGATGTGATGGATGGCACGCACTATTTTGAGCATTTGTGAATGCTGTTTATCCTACCTTCTGACTTGGGTATTGCGTCTGCCTTGTTGTATCGAGTCAGCCATGTTGAGTCTGTCTTGTTGTATCGAGTCACCCCTGTTGAGTCTGCCTCATTGTATCAAGTCAACCCTGTTGAGTCTGTCTCGTTATATCGAATCAGTTCTGTTTTGTTAGAGTCAGGTGATTCCGGGGGCGTTACCTCAGGCATCACCATTTTGCTTTGTGTTTGTCTTTTCACTTTCTTTTGAGTCTGTTTTTGCCGAGGAGCCAGTTGTGCCAACAGATTTGAATGGAACAGCAGTGATTTTCACACTCTTGTGTTTGCTTCTGCCGTGTGCCAGTTGTGCTAGAATTTCTAAATGAAATGGCAGTATTTGACTAGAAGCTGTGTCTTTTCTGTGCTTTTAAATCATTGCATTGACCTAAGTTTTTTTTAAAAAACTTTTCGAACACTGCGGTGAAAACAAAGAGGGAGGAATTCCTCAGGATTTGCAAAACTTTGATCAAACTGAGAGAAAGTGAGGCATGCTAAGCCCTTAATGAATGAAATCATGCTTGTTAGTGTAGTCTTGGGAAGGACCCTAGCTTTGATCCAGTTGGTTAGTTCTGCTTTGTCTTGTAGCGATTTGTCGCTTTCGTAAAAACTTTCAAAAAAATGTTTTGCGCGGTCCTGCGAAGACATGTGTGGAATCGCTCTTGAGATTGTGCAGCTTAGGATCGCTCTCGGCTTCGAGACTCAACCCCTTTGCTTTCAAATCTTGAACTTGGATTCAGAACGTTCAAAGGATAATCATGATGTGAGGCCTGTATGGCCAGATTTGAAACAGACCTCGAACAAGAGGCCAGGAAAGTCGGATCAAGAAGATCAGAAGAAGCTTGCAAAGCTAGAACAGAAGCACCCCTCGAACTAGGGGCAAAAAAATCCGATGTACTCGAAGAGCCAAAGGTGGATTTTTCTGCAAATCAATACGACCACTCTCACGGATCTGAGAGGGCTTCAATCTCAAAACCATTTGGCATGGACTTGTTACACTTTTACCCTTTGAGAGGCTCGCTGGGCCGAAAACCCGGAAGGGCGACCCATGCAAAAGTTAGAGCAAAGAAAAGAATGAAAAAAAGAAAAAAAAAGAAGAGAAAAAAAGAGAAGAAATGAAAAGAATTGAAAAGAAAAGCAAAAGAAGCTCGCAAGGTCGAAAACCCGCATCGGGCGCCTTGGCAAAAGTTAGAGCCTAAAAGAAAAAGAAATGAAAAGAAAAGAATGAAAAGAAAAGAAGAACAAAGCTCGCAAGGTTGAAAACACACAGCGGTATATGGCAAAAGTTAGAGCATAAAAAGGAGAGGTTAAATACCCGAGTGTACCTTAACCCCGAACTACGTAAGGCTTGATTCCCATGTTTGGGATACGTAGGCAACTTCATTCTGAAGTCCAGCCATAAAACAATTCAAATTCGATTGTGTCCATGCGGTGGTTCTGGTTATCTTTGTCTTCTCTATATCTGAGAGTCTGGTTGTGTTCATCGTTCCGAGGACTGACTACAATGTGCTGCGGCATCATCCAAACAAGGGGTAACTTTCCGTTGCCATTCAAAACGCCATGATGTCATTTCAAACAAGGGGCAACTTTCCGTTGCCATGCCGTGTCCTTTAGGCAAGGGGCAATTTTCCATTGCTATGGGTCCGAGGTTGTGCATCTCAAAGAGTTGGTTCCCTGCTTGTTGAGCGGTGGCCGTTTGCAAAAACAGTTTTTGAGAATTTTTTTACTGAGGTTGACTATTCTCTCAAAAATCATTCCATTTTTCCAAAACTGGACCATTTTCTTGGACCCAAAAAAGGAAAATTTTCAGTGCTTACAACCTGACTTGCATGATTTCAAATCAAAAATCGAATAAGCATGCTAATCTAACTCTCACATTGGTCAAAACTATTTTAGTAGAAAACCAAAACAAAAAATGGTCGAAATGATGAACTAGGGGCACAGTTGAGTCAGGCTTCCTGTCTTTCCCCATTGTCAACACGCTCGCTAAGAAGGGCACTCTACCCGCCGAAAAAGGCACAACTGAGGTTAACAACAAAAGGGCTGAAAGCTCTCAACATCTTCCAAGCAGCGAAGTATCAAGTCAAGTGCGAAGCACGAACTGGAATGGATCAAGATATTCCACTCCATCATCCAGTCTTGAAATTCAAGAAATGCAGAAGATTCCTTATGCCTCAGCTGTAGGGAGTCTAATGTATGCCCAAGTATGTATGCGTCCGGATATTGCATTCATAGTTGGCATGTTAGGCAGATATTTAAGTAATCCTGGCATGGATCATTGGAAAGCAGCCAAGCGAGTTATGCGGTATTTACAGAGAACAAAGGAATATATGCTCACATATAGGAGGTCGGATAAGTTAGAGATCATTGGGTATTCCGACTCTGATTTTGTTGGATGCCAGGACAGTAGGAAATCCACATCAGGCTATATTTATCTGTTGGCTGGCGGAGTAATTTCTTGGAGGTCTGCAAAGCAGACGCTCATAGCTTCATCCACCATGGCCGCAGAGTTTGTAGCATGTTATGAGACATCAAACCAAGGGATATGGCTACGGAATTTTGTCACTAGGTTGCGTATTTTGGAAGGCATTGAAAGACCACTTAAGTTATACTATGACAATAAGTCTGCAGTTTTATATTCCAATAACAACAAGAGCTAGACAAAATCAAAGCATATTGATATCAAGTTCCTAGTTGTAAAAGAAAGAGTGTAGAGTGGACAGATTTCCATAGAGCACATTGGGACAAACTCCATGATAGTGGATCTACTTATGAAGGGACTACCACCCAAGGTCTTTCATGAGCACACTGCTCATATGGGTGTTGTTCTATTTGAGAACATTTTGGTTTAGTGGGAGTTCATATTTACATTACTGCTTTATGTCAGCCTTGAGTTTTATCTATGTAATTAGATTAATTTCTGCAGAAATGAAGTATTCAGTTTATTACACTCTGTTACGTATTGTGAAGTATTGATCTCAATAAAGTTAAGTAGGACCAGTTGGAAATAGGCATGTATGGATCACATTACATGTAATTTTCATGCTACGCATCCATGATTGATCTATGTCATTTGGCTGTATTGGTATACGTGACCATTGGTGGGTCGAGTTACGATTAATGTAACGAAGACCGCTTTGATCCTATATCAATATAGTTAATGGATAAGATTGTTTGGATACCCTCAGGTCATGATAACAAATTTCTGAGCTCACTAAAGTTAAGCACATTTGTCAGGTTACATATGTGGTCCAGCGGGAGATTGTTAGATAATGTCTCAATGGGACCACATATTTAAATGTGGTGTTATCATTTATAAGAAGCCTACAATTTAAGTGATTCAATTTAGTTAATAGGCTTAAAGGTATATGTGTCATGGACCTAATGTGTAGATACTAGTTGAGTAATTTCTATTTCTATGAGGGGCAAAAATAGAAATTAAAACAAAATTGGTTAAGTTGGTTTTCATAGAAACTGCCACACGGTTTTGTTTTTTGAAAACCTATTTTAACTTTAAGTTGTTATGGTCCCTAATCCTGCCTGATAAGAAAAGAACTGCCAACTTCTTCTATATCCTCTCAAGGAGAAACTAAAGGCACTAATAAGGAAAGGATTGGAAGGCAATAACAAAGGTAATATAAAAGGTGGTATTGACAATCACGCTTCCGTTTAACCATTACGATGGAATCAGGTACGCTTTTGTTTTGATTTCTTGCTAATGCACATGATACATGATCCAAACTCTAAGGTTTTATGTTCTGAAAATTTATCTGACAAATAAGACGATTTTAAAAAAAAATTCTATATATATTATAATATTTTAAAGTTACGTATGCATCACGTTTATCTCACTAAAGAAAAAGCACTATTGGTGACTAAAAAATCACATTTCGTCGCTGAAAGTATAGCATTTGGCGACTAAAAATGTATTAGTAGCCAAAAGTAAAGATTTTTGGCGACTAAAAAATTTTAGTAGCCAAAAGTATAGGTTTTGGCGACTAAAAATCTGTTTGGTCGCCGATATATAGCTTTTAGCGACTAAAAAAATTTTAGCAGCCAAAAGTAAGGCCTTTTGGTGACTAAAAAAAATTTAGTAGCCAAAAGTGAGGCATTTGGCGACTAAAACTCTATTTGGTCGCCAAAAGTGAGGCTTTTACCAACTAAAAAAATTTTAGTAGCCAAAGTAAGGCCTTTTGGCGACTAAAAAAAATTTAGTAGCCAAAAGTGAGGCATTTGGCGACTAAAAATCTGTTTGGTCGCCAAAAGTGAGGCTTTTACCGACTAAAAAAATTTTAGTAGCCAAAAGTAAGGCCCTTTGGCAACTGAAAAAAATTAGAAGCCAAAAGTGAAGCATTCGGCGACTAAAACCATATTTAGTAGCCGAAAGTGAGGCTTTTTGGCGACTAAAAAGAAGTTTAGTCGCCAAAAGTGGTAATTTTAGCGCGGGAAATTTTTTTTTAACGAATAAAAAATAATTAGTAGCCAAAAGTATAGAATTGGCAACTAAAATTATGTTTAGTTGTCAAAAGTGGTGTCCTTTTTTTTTTCTACTAAATAATTTATTTTTACATAAATTATGTTGAATAAAAAATAATTATGTTTACATATATACTTTGATATTAATACGGGTCTAAGTACTATATAAATAATATATGTTGCATGTATAATCATATGATGTTATGGAGGAATAGTGGAAAGAGTGTGTTGTATAAGGTTTATGGTGTGGGAGGTTGATGATTCGAATCTCCACAAGAGCAGGATGTAATTTTTTTTTTTTTTTTTTTCCGGAATGAGCTTTTGGCGACTAAATCTGTTTGGTCGCCGATTCCTTGAGTATTGGCGACGAAAACATTAGTCGGTAAATGTATAATTTAAAAAAATATAATTGACTATTGGCGACTAAAAATTTAGTCGTCAAAGGTATAATTTAAAAAATATAATTGACTATTAGCGACCAAAGTTTTGGTCGGTAAAGACTTGCTTTTTGGCGACTAAAAATTTTTTAGTCGCCAATACCTTTCCCGACCATTTTCCAGCGACCAAACCGGCGACTAAAAAATTTAGTCAGGAAAACTTAAAAACCGACTTTTGATGACTAAAAAATAACTTTTGACGACTAAAAATTTAACTGTCAAATTTATTTTTTCTTGTAGTGTTTGATTGCTAATTAAAAATAACGGAGATTTATTTACCATATTATTCCTTTCAAACAACAACACAACTATGCCGCACATTTAACCCGCAAGGGTGGCCCAGTGGGTGAGGGAAGAAAACCTGGGGTTTGGGAGTTTGCTCCTCCTGGAGGTCTCAAGTTCGAATCCCACTCCCACGGAGTTCTTGTCTGAACCCTTGGAAGTTTTGATGCGTTAACCCGGGGCCCTCAGGATTAGTCCCATGCTTCGGCTGTGGGGATACCTGAGTTATCAAAAAAAAAAAAAAAAAAAACTGTGCCGCACATTTGCCATCTCGTTTTCTATGTTTTTTTTTTTTTTGGGTGAATATCGTTTTCTACGTTAATACACGAAAAATACAAATCAAAATCAAATTAAAGGATACAAAAGTCAAAAAAATTTCTTTTATTGATTTAATAATTAACAATTAGACTCTTATGATCAAAACACTCCAACCCAAATTCCAACAACAGTTACAATTGGACAACTTCAAAATAATTATTTTATATAATAAAAAAAATTGTGATGCAAATTTAACATAAAAAAAACTAACATATTATCCGTACTATGTACGAAATAAATAATATATTATTTATTAAAAATATAACAATTATATTTATTTTTTTATATTTTGTCTCTCGTAAATAAAATTTTATATATAAGTTTAACTGTTTTGTTTCAAATATTCCTTTACTATAATATATAGTATAGATAGATTAAAATTGTTATATTGACAATTAATAATTAAAATTATGCTTTGTTATAAAAAAACGACTTAGTTCTAATATTTTACTATTTTAGAATAAAAATATATGAATTTTAAAAAATTGTCATATTGGTTTTTGAAAGGGAAATAATAAAAGAAAATTTAAAACTTAATGAGTAAGAAAGAATCATCATACCATGTAAAACCGATAAAATCACGGTTAAACCAACAAATCGTTCAAACTAAAAACGGTTTAGTTTCACTAGTTAGATCAAAAGATCAACCAGTTTGCACAAAAATTAATTAATTAAAATTTTTAAATTTTATTTTATTAACTGTCACTAAATATAGAAAACAATCTATTAATAAATTGAAAATTGACACAATATAAATTTAAAATTATAATAATCTATCCCATGATTTGTAAGTTTTAAATACAAATTTAAAAGTATCATAATTATTTCATAATTTTTGTATTAAGGAGCAGTAAGAGTGACGTCGAGATTTTCAATATATCTATATATTTTACAAAAGAACACTTTTAAGGAAAAATATTATGAGAGTTTCAAAATCTCATACATAATTATTTTTAAATCAAAAATTCTATGTGAGATTGTATAGCGATCCCAGTTTTCCCTCCATTGTTTATTGTATTCCGGACTCGGTTCCGTAGATGTTTGTTGTTGTCTCTGTCGCATTTCCGTCCTTTAATTTTTTGTATTTGAGTTTTGGGATGTATTGGGTAGGTTTGTAACAGGTTGGTTGTGATTTGAAATAAATAGTTGCTGCCCAGATTTTTGGTTTCTTCGCTCGAGCGAGACTTTTGTCACTCGAGCGAGCTTTGTGTTTTAGTTCCTTCGCTCGAGCCAGGGTTCCTTCGCTTGAGCGAGCTTTGAGTGGTGTGTCTCTTGGCTCGAGCGAGCACTTTTGCGCTCGAGAATGCGTCTGCGTCTAGTTTGGGCTTGAAGGTTGTGTTTCTTCGCTCGAGCGAGCGAGGACTATGTTTTGAGTTTCTTCGCTGGAATGAGTACTCTTGCCCTTGAGCATGCTTCTGGGTTGCAAACCTGAAGCTTCGCATTGTTCGCTCGAGTGAAGTGTTTGTTGTGTCTGGTCGCTCGAGGGACCACTCATTCGCTCAAGCGAGCCTCGCTTATATTAGATCGCAGCACCAGTTCTATACTTCACTTTTTGATCTTTTTTTTCAAACCCTAGATCGGTACACTCTCTCTCTACATACACATTTTCTCTACAAATACTTCTAGTTCTAGTGGTCTTCTACCCTAGTCTCTTTGCAAGAAAGGTAGAGCTTGGTGTGGGCTTCGTGTTGATCCGAAAAAGTTGGGCTTTGGAGCACTTTGAGTTTCTTCCTCCTTCTCCTTTGAGCTCTGAAATTTGAGGTATGGATGATCTACTCCTCCTTATGGGTTTTAACATAAACGTTTGTCATTTTGTATAAATAGTAGAGTTATGGAAATTTTGGAAGGTTAGGGTTTGATTTGAAATATATATAGAGGGGTTTTCAGTTGTTAAGCACCATGTGTATGTGAGACCTTGGAAAAAATAGGGTTATTGTTGTAGGATTGATGAAATTGAACTTTAGAGTTGATGTTCGAGAAAAGGGGGAAAATACCCTAATTGAACTTAAATAATTAATTTGTATAATTAATTTGATAATTTGTGGAAATATGAAATTGAGTTGGAAATCATGAAATTGGAAAATTATGAGATTGAATGGTGTAGTTGGATTAGTTAATCACTCGCCTATGGAAGTGTTAATAATTTATCTGTTTGATAGATTTATTATCTGTTTAGCAATAACTGTTTTGGGCTATCAGTGGAGGATAGCTATGATTGTTGTAGAATTGCATGATGATTAGGTAAATTGAAACTAATCAACTGGAATATGTCATTGAATATGACGGTTGGATTAACACATTGTATATGTGCTTTAAATTGATCATTATATATGAAAAGCATTTAAGTACATTGCATATGTATCTTGTTTGGGAGGAGATAGGGGATGTATTCCATGGTTTGGGAGGAGACAAGGGATGTACTTCCAAACCTATTTGGGAGGAGATAGGGGATGGACTCCATTGATAACTAAGTTGGCCGGAGTGTCCAGGGCGAAAGTCTCGAAATCTTAATTACGTTTGCATAACGTAGATGAATTGAAGTATTGAAGTGTTAATAATATGAGTTGTAGTCTCATTTTGAATTGAAGTATTGAAGCGTTAACAATATGAGTTGTAATCTCATTTTAAAGTGATTATGATTGAAGTGTTAGTAGTATGAGTTGTAGTCTCATTTCGAACTGTTCGGACAAACAATGAACCATATCTATAAATTGGTTTGGATAATGAAACGGAAATGGATTGAAATGTGGCTGTGAATATGAATTGGTTATGGAAGAGATGTATGTTGGTTTATATGAGTTAAACATTTATCAAATGCTAATGTTTTAGTTATATCTCATATTTGGTTTAGTACATTTTTACTGGGCTTTGGCTCACCTTATATGAGACATCATTTTCAGGTATAGGTGATATGCCGCATCCAAGGATGTAGCTTGAGAGGTTTATATGTTGAAGGCTTATTTTTGTAGTTTTCTTTTGTATTACATGTAATCCAAGCCAAGGGCTTAATGTGTTAAGAGTTAGAACCCTCTTTCGTTGAGACCAAATGTTGACTTGGAAAGTTGTAAGCCCGCAAGGCATTTACTTTTGTTGTCAACATGTAATACTTTTGTAATGAATACTCTGATAGATGAATATATGCTTATTTCCCCTATGTCTATGTGTATCAAGAATGATTGGTTTATATGTATTATTTTGAGGGCGTTACAGATTGTAAAATAAAAATTAAATGGAAGCTAACCAATTGGGATTTTCTTAATTATTTAAAATTAAGAAAATAAAAAAAATTAGTATGAAATATTGATCATAAGGCTTCTCATTAAAAATCTCATTTTGCTTATATAAATGGGAGATAAGATTCACTTTATGTAAGTGAAATGATTCACTTTTTCTTTCTTTTGCTGACGTTGGATTGTAAAATAAAAATTAAATAGAAGCCAGCCAATGAGAATTTTCTTACTTGTTTAAAATTAAGAAAATTCAATAATTTATATAAATGAGAGCATAAGATTCACTTTACGTAAGTAAAACAATTCATTTTTTCCTTCTTTTTTCGATGTGGGATTGTAAAATAAAAGTTAAATGGAAACTAGCCAATGGGAATTTTTCTTGATTATTTAAAATAAAAAAAATTCAATAATTTTAGAATGAGAGTTTGGAACTCGTAGAAAGTTTCTCTCAAAAAACTCATTTTCCTTACATAATATAAGTGAAATAACTCACTTTTCCTTCTTTTCTAATGTGAGATTGTGTAAAATAAAAGTTAACAATTGTTTAGGCGGGAAGTTTATTTCGAATTAAGCAATCTCAGCTGTTTAATATTTAATTAGGTCAATTTTTAATTTATTTCGAATCAAACAAATCTAACCAATATATTTTGATAAAACCGCTAAAATCACAGTTAAACCAGCGAATTAGTCAAACAGAAAACAGTTCAACCTATTAACTAGGTCAAAAGACTAACCAACTTATACAAAAATTAATTAATTAAAACTTTTAAATTTTATTTTAATTTTAAAATTTAAACTGTCTTGAACTAAAATATACGCAATACTACAATATTAAATGGGAGCCTAAGGTTTATATAGTAAAACAACTCATTTTTTCCTCTTTTTCCTGACGTGAGATTGTAAAATAAAAGTTAACAGTTGTTTAGATGGGAAATTCATTTATAATCAAGCAATTTTAGTCGTTTAATTTTTAATCAGGTCAATCTTAGTTTATTTCAAATCAAACAAATCTAAGTAATATATTTTGATAAAACAGCTAAAACCGCAGATAAACCAGTGAATCAGGCCTCATTTGGCAAGTGGCTTTTTTAGCCAAAAAGTCAAAAAGTCACTAATCAAAAAGCTAACAACCCATACCAAAAAGTCAAAGATTGTCTTTTTTCTATACTTTTTGCACATCTTTTCGTAAAAAGTCAAAAAGTCACCCCAAACATACTAGTTTTTTTTAACTCATATTTTAGCAAAATAGCCAAAAAGTTACTAAATCAGTCTGTTTCCAAACGAGGCCTGTCAAACCGAAAATGATTCAACCTAATCGGCTAAGTCAAAAGACTAACCAATTTATAACAAAATTAATTAATTAAAACTTTAAAATTTTATTTTAAAATTTAAATCATCTTGAACTAAAACATGCACAATACTACAATATTTAATAGAGTATAAAATTTAGTTTATATAAGTGAAACAACTCACTTTTTCTTTCTTTTATCGATGTGGGATTGTAATTATTTTAATGTTAAATATTATGAGAGTTTAAAAATTTCATACAAAATTGTTTTTAAAATCAAAACCAATATATGAGATTGTAAAATAAAAGTTAAATGGAAGCTAGTCAATGGGAATTTTCATAATTTTTTAAAATTAAGAAAATAAAAAAAAAATTGGTTTGAGATTTTGATCATGGGGTTTCTCATTAAAAATCTCCTTTTGCTAATATAAATGGGAGTATAAGATTCAGTTTACGTAAGTGAAACAATTCACTTTTCCTTCTTTTCCTGATGTGGGATTGTAAAATAAAAGTTAGCCAATGGAGATTTTCTTAATTGTTTAAAATTATGAAAATTCAATAATTTATATAAATGGGAACTTCAATAATTTATATAAATGGAAACTTAAGATTCACTTTATGTAAGTGAAACAATTCAAATTTTTTTTTTATATTTATTTTTCCTCAGATGTGAGATTGTAAAATAAAAGGTAAATGAAAGTTAGTCAATGAGAATTTTCTTAATTATTTAAAATTAAGAAAATTCAATAATTTTAGAATGAGGGTTTGGAGCTCCTAGAAGGTTTCTCCCTCAAAACCCCCTTTATAAGATTCACTTTATATAAGTGAAACAACTCACTTTTTCATTCTTTTTTTCGATGTGGGATTGTAAAATAAAAATTAACAATTGTTTGGGCGAGACGTTTATTTCTAATGAATCAATCTCAGCCTTTCAATCTTTATTTAGAACAATTTTTAGTTTATTTTGAATCAAACAAAATTTAAAAGACCAACTAGCTTACACACAAATTAATTAATTAATTAAAATTTTTAAATTTTATTTTATGAAAATTTAAAAGCAATCTATTAATTTAAATTTAAAATTGACACAATATAAATTTTAAATTGTAATAATTTATCTCATGATTTATAAGTTTTAAATAGAAATTTAAAATTATCATAATTATCTCATAATTTTTGTATTAAGGAACAATAAGAGTGACATTGAGATTATCAATAAAGCTATATATTTTACAAAAGAATACTTTTAAGGAGATATATTATGAGAGTTTCAAAATCTCATACAACATTATTTTAAAAATCAAAATCTTTATGTAGGATTGTAGAATAAAAGTTAAATAGATGCTACCTAATAGGGATTTTCTTAATTGTTTACAATTAAGAAAATCAAAAAAATCGTAAGGCTTCTCACTAAACATCTCCTTTTGCTTATATAAATAGGAGTATAAGATTCACTTTATGTAAGTAAAATAATTCACTTTTTCTTTCTTTTTTCGATGTGGGATTGTAAAATAAAAGGTAAATAAAAATTAGTCAATAGAAATTTTCTTAATTGTTTAAAATTAAGAAAATTTAATAATTTTAGAATGAGGGTTTGGAGCTCCTAAAAAGCTTCTTCCTAAAAACCTCTTTTCCTTATATAATATACTAGCATAATTACCTATGCTATGCACGAGTATAAATAAATAATCAAAAATTAATTTTTAAAATGAAATAATAATTTAAAAAAATTATCTACAATATTTAGCAAAAATGATTTAAAATCAATTAAATTTTATTCATTTTTTTTTATCACAGTTACATATAATAGATTTTTTTTTTTTTTAATATTCTTATGTCATTAATTGTGTACTCTAAGTTCTTAATAACAAATATATGTCATAATTTAAGTGGTAAAAATAAAAAATAAATCACAAAAATTATATTTATGATAAAATATAAATACATTTCATTTTATGAGTTTCGTAAATTTAATTTATCATATGATAGTGGTAAATCACATTTGTCAATATAGTAAATTTTTTCATGTTTTGTAAAGTCTAAAAATTATAATTTGTCTTATATTATAAGATTTATGTAAAAATGAATTAGGATTCACTTGTTATATTAAATTTGGACTTAACATTAAATTTACGCCAACCTGTCCTTCACCTAATCATTAAAAATTGTCTTGTTTTATTCCCAACTTATATGAATCATTTGACCTATCTATTTATTAAATTAGTAAATAAATATTTGTAAATATTTTTTTATAATGAAAATAAGAAATATGGACTTATTTTATGAGTACTTATTAAAAGCTAGAACTATAGTTAAAAAAAAAAAAAAAAAAACTATATGTTTATGCTTAAAACAATTAAATGAATAGTTATATATATATATATATATTTATTTATGTATAAAAAAATTATTTAAGATAAAGCCACCCTAAATTGTAAGTCATATTCTAATCCTAATAAATTTAAATTTTATATTTAAATTATATAAGAGTTTATCAGTTTGTGACTGATATGAGGTAATTTGTGGGTTCTAATATTGGATTAAATACTAAAAAGTAGTCAAGAAAATTTTGTTCAAGTGAATTTTTTTTGCTAATAATTCTTGATTTAAGCCTAATCCTTAGCGAGTTGTCTAGTTTATGTCCAATCTACGAGTTAGTAGACTTACCTATTTATTTAATTTTTAACTAGTAAATATATATTTTTTTAGAAAATAATAACAAAAATAGGAAATATGTATATATTTATTTGGTATATTTATTAACAATTTCAAAATTAATTAAGAAATTATGTCCTTATTCTTAAAAGGATAAATTACATTGGTAATCCCTATATTTTAACTCTTGTGTTATTTTTTAGAGCGATTTTGGTTTTAGACCTGACCCATTTGATATTCTGGACTCGGGTTTCATGGCTCTATATTGTTGTTCATGTCTTAAGTCCTTTATACTTCCTTGAGTTTGGCTATTGGATTGTAGTGGTTGCGTTTGGAACATGTTGGTTGCTTGGTTTTTGAACTTTTGTTGCCCACAATTTTACTCTTACGCTCAAGCATCACTTCTTGCGCTTGAGTGGGCTTTGTGAACTCTCAGTACTTTTGTAGGTCTGCAAAATTACTAGCAGAGTGCATTCTACGCTCGAGCAGCCTTAGCTTGAGTGGCTTTTCTTGTGCTCAAGTGTTGGTATGTTGTCTGCAAAACTATTGGGAGTGTGCATTCTGTGCTCAAGCGGAACAACTTATTTGACGCCGGCGTCACTTCTTCGCCGGTAATTTGTCGTATATCAGTTCGTGAAAGTGACCTTTTACATAACTTTTTCATTTGCATTATCTCTCTAAACTTTCTAAAAACCCTAGATCTGGAGTTTGTCTCTCTATATTTTCACCTAGATTCGTTGGTTTCTCTACCCTAGTGTCTTTGGGAAAGAGGTAGAGCATCTCAAGAGCTTTACTTTGGTTCAAACAAAACTTGGTTTCGACATCCTTGAAGTTTCTTCCTTGCCTTGCTTATCTTCTAAACTTGAGGTAGGGATTTTCTATACTCCTATATGACTTTTGACTTAGTTATTTGTTTGGTGTATTATTGTGATTTTGGAAGATTTCGAACAAACTTAGGGTTTTGGTTTAAAATCAAAAGACGAGTTTACAAATGGATGTATTGACAATGGTTATGGGAGTGATTATGAAGTTGTGGTGTAATAAAATTGTTGATTTTGATAATTGAGTTGTATTTCGGAAGAAAAAAGAATTTTCCCTAATGTGCCTCAAACATTTATTTTGTATAAATAAATGGAATCGCTACTGAAAATGTGAAATTGGATGAATGTTTATATAAATGGTAGAGCTAGATGTGTATCATCACTCACCTATGGAAATATGGATAGTTTATCTGGCTTGGGGATTATATATATCTGTTTTGGGCTATCAGTAGAGGATAACTATGATTAATATAGAAATTGTATGAGGATTAGGTAAATTGAAACTAATTTGTTATCTGTCATCATTGATTATGATTATGTGTTTAAATACATTGTATATGTATGATGTTTGGGAGGAGAAAGGGGATGTACTCTATGTTTTGGAGAAGATAGGAGATGCACTCCATTAAATTAAGTTGGCCTGT
The DNA here is from genome assembly GCA_025200525.1 of Camellia lanceoleosa. Classification (NCBI taxonomy): domain Eukaryota; kingdom Viridiplantae; phylum Streptophyta; class Magnoliopsida; order Ericales; family Theaceae; genus Camellia; species Camellia lanceoleosa. Next base: position 15,631,960 of record CM045767.1, on the reverse strand, counting down.
GTGTCCAGGGTGAAAGTCCTGCAAACTGCACGTATGTATATATATATATATATATGGTGCTGATTCTGCGGACAAAAGATCCATAAAATGGCAAATAGAAGTGATTGTATGATGGTAGTACTGGTTAGAGACCTATTGAGTTCTATTCTTAGTTTGATTGTTAAAATGAAATGGAAATGATGTCACGAATTGAAATAATACAGTTGGTACTACTTAGTTTGCGAAAGAATTATGAAATGGTGTATCAATGACATTGTAATTGCATATTACCCTTATATCTTCATTAAGTTTCATATGTTGTACTGTATTATTTTTACTGGGCTGTGGTTCACCCTATATGGGAAAACCATTTTTAGGTATTAGTGATATGTCACCGTCAAGGGCTTAGCTTGGGAGAATTGTGGAGCTAAAGGCTCATATCGTTTATTTTGCTTTTATTTCGTATTTCATATTTGTACAAGCCTAGGGCTTTATTTGTATTGAGCTTATGACTCACCTTTGTTGTACCCAACTAGCGACTTGAAAAGTTGTAAGCCAATAAGGCATATGATACGTGTATAATTGTCATCCCTTATCGCAACTATCACTTTTGTATATTAAACTCTGATAAATGAAAGCGTGTCATTTCAATTATACTATAGTTTATGATGGATTTATTGTATTTATTTCGGTGCATCACAACTTGGTATCAGAGCATACCGGGTTTGAATAGTTGGGGTACGTGGGAAGTGGTTATTACCACAATGAGTTTGTCTCGGTTAGCAGAAATGCTATGCTTATATGACTATATGGGTATGCGATTTCATTCCTAAGATATCGATTGGATCTACGGGTTTCTAGAAGTCATATTAGAAGAGCACTTGATCACTGCTGTTTCTAATTGGACCTCTGGCAACGTCGCAGGATGGTCATTATCCTGGAAAGAAATTCGTATGTGTTTATGTGACTAGGTGCTTATATGGAGTGGATTAAATGTTGTCCATTTTACCAGGACTTGAGTAAATTGGCTTTGGCACATTTGTGATTGTGCTAATTTTTAGGTTACCCTTATTAGGATGCCTAGACAAGGAAATGACAATTTTCCTCCTTCCACACAAGAAGAATTACGGAAACAATTTGTGGAGTTATGCCGACGTACTACACCTTTGGTACAATTTAAAGCATGGTTTACTAACCTAGTGAGATTTGCTCCGGAGTTGGTAGAGACTGAGGAACTTTGTTGTTCGAAGATTAAGAGTAAGTTGTGTGACGACATCCAAGGAAGGATTGACGGGTCTTGGCATAGAAGTTATAGTGTGCTTGTTGAAGCGGCGACTTATGTAGAGGCATCCGTATTAGTCTTGGGACGAAGTATGGAGGAGGCCATTTCGGCGACCCCTGTAACTCAGGGTGTTGGTAGACCTTTTAAGAGCAGAGGGGTTCCAACCTACAGCAGTCCCAGGGGGGCACAGTCTAGGCCTACCTTCCCGGTGCCGAGTTTGGGTTCGGGGAAGGGTAAGCATAGTGGTTTCACTTGTTTCAAATGTATTCAGCTGGGTCATAAGTCTCCAGCTTGCCCACAGAGGAAGAGGGCTGTGGCTCGCTTTTTCGCGCCACCTTTCGGAAGGTTTAAAAAAAGGCCCTACAGTTTGGACTCCTGCGGTTTTGAATCTAATATCACAAGTGCAATGTGAAACTGATAAATATCAAAGAGTCCAAATCTGGAAAATCTTTTTGTAAAACTGATTTTGAATCAAAATGCCAAAATTGGACTGCTTTACCAGATACAGAGTCGCCACCTAAATATTTTATTTTTGGGGAAATTTAGGAAACGCATGACTCGTGCCAAAGGCCATGTGTCCGTCATCACCAAAGTTGCTTCGGCTCGGGAACTTAGGCACGAGAGGGGAAGGTCATGAATTGAGCACCCCCACTCACCTGATCAAAGATCGGCCTCTACTAATCAAGATATGATCTTTTATAAATATTGTGTGCTCTTATTCCGGTTATTAGGCAAGCATTACTATGTGATGCGCACAAGCAAGTGTAGACTAGCTTGCTCAATTTGAAACAATTCAACTCATATTTGTTTGCGAAATTGGTTTGAATTTGCCACCTCAAGTGGGCTTAAAGTTTGCGGATTTTCCACCAAACACAGTGGGCTTAAAACATGATTTGTCACTCAACAAAGTGGGCTTAAAACTTGTATTCATTGAATTGTTCCAATTCAAACAAGAAGCCTTCATCCATAGGTATTCAAGCAGTTTAGCATTTAAGCACATAGCCTTATGGCAATCATGCTAATCATGGCAACATTCACACTTATGCAAGTGTGCTAAAGCATAAAAACTCACATAGTACTCCAAGCCAAGAAAATATGAGTTAGTAAAATATGCATGATTCCTAACTATACAAAGTGTCCAATGAAACACATGCAATATGCAATTTAATAGGCTTGACTACTAATATGGCATATGAATCGATTTAAACAACATGCGATTAAACACGTGTTCAAATAAATATTGAAATAACAATGTAGTTTGAATGATGCGCCGAGTCTCGGTGCATGCAATACGAATGAATGCACGCAAGTATAATGTATGCTAATTAAAATATGCCTCTAATCTAACAATCAAAAGAGATTAAATAAAAGGAAGAAAGAGGTGGGGTTGAAAGACATACACACACACACACTTATTATAACATTACGCCCTCGCGAAGGAGGGTCCGAAGGAATAAGCTAACCAACTAGCGACGCTAATTAAGCTAACTAATTATTACAAAACTCAAATTAATCAACTATTCTAGTTAACTAATTACAAAACGAAATCAAATAACTAGTTAAACAAGCTAATTAATTATAACTCTTAATTAGCTACAACTATTTAATTACAACACATGTTTGATCTATTGCTAATTAAACTAATTAGCTAATCCCGGGAAGTGAGGGAGACCCATGCATGCTCGGTTTCCACCCGAAAAGCCACTGCCTTGCTGCTGAATGCCTCTGTTTGCACATTGAACACCAACAATTTTGCCCACTTCCAGAACACCTCTGCTCTGCCTTACTAACACACTGTGCAAATTTCACTGATGGCCGACAAGGGGCCGGTCGGCTACCACTGGTGGCCGGTCGGCTATTGGTGGTGGTTGTTGGCCATTGATAACCTGGATTTCCTTACTGCAACAAAGAGCAAACAGAGCAAAATAGGGTATTTCTCAAGGGTTGTTTGCACACTTTGCCTCTCTTTTTCATGGGGAAATCAAAGGAGGGACAAAATTTGGTTCATAAACCATCAATCAAGCAATTTCATTGCATGATGGCTTGTGAAACCAATTGTGCAAGTTTGATAAATGCAAAATGAGACCAAAATGACCATCACCCTATCATGCATGATCAAGGGCAATGGAGACCTGGGAAAATAGCACATTTCATCATTTTCGAGTATAAAACGTTCTATTTTCCTTGTGTTCAAACTAACATCCGATTTGAACACATGCAATGCAACACAAAAAAATGCTTATCTTGCCTCTTTTACTTGCCAATTTTGTTTACACATTTTAGTTACCAAATCATTCATTAATCAATTTGTCCATTGGTGAGTGTCTTCTAAGGTGAAAGAAGCGTCAACCAAAGGATAGTTTAAGGCATGAGAGAAGCTTTATGTCGTTGGTAATGAACCTTTAAAGGAAGATTAAACCATTAAGCATGAGCCTCAATCTTAAACTTAAACAACCCTAAGGTTGAAACAACCCTCAAAGCAAATGAAAAAGTGAAGAAATGAGGGCAATTGCAGAGATTATAAGTGCTGAAATTAGGTGAGAAAAAGCACTAAAACATGTAATCAACTCAAACCAATGGTGGTTAAAGCCTTAAAACACCAAGCTAGTGAAAGGACTTATACTACAACTATGCAATACAATACTAAAAAGGTACCAAACAGCCAAAGCAGTGGAAAATAGCTCAAAATAGAGTTCAAAACATGCTGGACTTGAACCACAAAAAGCTAAAACATTAAGCTAATACATGGGGCTAACTAGACATGCAAACAAGACACAAGAGGGGGAGGCTAACTCCTTCAAATTTGGACTTCAAAATAAGTTTTTTGCTACTAAAAAACCTCTAAAATTCAGTGGTTAAAAGGCCTAGAAAAGTTAGTTTGAAAGTGGTGAACAAAGGTACAAGAGCTTTACAAACAAAAAAGCAAAAAGGGTGAACCACCCCTTAACTGAAAATGGCCTCAAACTGACACTTTTAGGCCACAAAAGAAGAGTTTTTTATAGTTCAAAACCAGCCCCAAAATAGCCCAAAAATAATAGAAGAAGGTGGCAAAACAAGTATCTAAAACAAGCTAACAAAGAAAGTGTTATACCTCTTGAAGCCAAGACACAATTTGGCCAACAATCTAAGCCAAAACCTCTTCCTAGAGCTCAAAACAAGTCCCAAGCTACCTCAGCCCAAAGACTAGCAACTTTTGTTAAGGATTGACAGACAAAAGTGAAGTGTATCTAAGCAACTATGCACAAAATTGCTAAAGAGAGAGAAATGTAGAGAGAGAGAGAGAGAGAGAGAGAGAGAGAGAGAGAGAGAATTTTGTTCCAAAATTGCTAACCCTCCAAAATGGGGAGGTACCCCCCTATATATAGAAAAAGAAGCCTTAAGCTTAGAAACATCCTACCATACATGTGTAGGGAGATGCAGCTCAATGTGCTAACAGCTGGCACAGTTGTCAACAAATATCTAGAAAAAAGACAGGGTGGTCGGCCATCAGCCGACCGCCACCATCGATGGCCGATCGCCACCATCGATGGCCGATCAAGCACACCAATGGCTGACAACCATGAGCCATGGCCGATAGCCTAAGGTGGTGGCCGACAAGTCACCAAAAGTTCCAGACTCAAAACACCAAGCTTTTGGTCCAAAACAAAGCACAAAATGGACAAGCTTTAAAGGCTCAAAGACAGGGTGTCCCACCGAGGACTTCGGGCACTCAAAGCAAACATATGCAATCATAATCATCGAGTGCACAAGCGATGACGTCTAAGTCTTGAGGTTGGTCAAAAATGGGGTGTCTACAGTTGCCCCTCTTTAACAAAACTCGGAAGTCATGAAATGACGGGAGTGAATGTCAAAACCCAGAGAGGACCCATTTTTGACAAGGCCGAAGACTCAGACAAATAAACAAAGATAAAAAGCAAATGGTCGCGCCCGCAGGCTACCTACGTATCCCTTTGCAAGGAATCAAATTAGCGTAGTTCTGGGGCAAGATGCAAGTGATATGCACGATGCAAGAACATAACTTATGATCATGCAATGAGGCTGTACAACAAAACATTTAAATGCATGCAATGAAAATGCCACATTCAACCAAAATGAAACAATGTACAACATCTCAAACATGAAAAGAAATAAGTAAATGAACATGCCACGCGTGAGAATCATGAGCCAAACCACATTTGACGCAGAAAGGATGTAAGAAAATTATGCAAGCTTAACTACGCGACGCGCAGGAAAGGGGAAAAGTAACATAACTATCGGGCTCACCCAAGGTTTCAACTGAGATCCTAACGCGTTGCATGCGAGAGGAGAAAGCGATGTAAACACCGGGCGCATACGAATGTTTTTTAACCAAAACAAACAATCCTAACGCACCTCGCGCGATAGGAGAAAGGTGAACAAATCCAAACATGTCTTACGCAAGAGGAGAAAGTGAATACGTTCAAGCACGTCTCACACGAGAGAAGAAAGTTAATACGTCCAAACGCGTCTCACGTGAGAGGAGAAAATGAATACGTCCAAACGCGTCTCACGTGAGAGGATAAAGTGAATAAATCCAAATGCGTCTCACATGAGAGGATAAAGTGAATACGTCCAATCGTGTCTCACGCGAGAGGAGAAAGTGAATAAATCCAAACACGTGTCACACGAAAGGATAAAGTGAATATGTCCAAAACTGTCTCACGCTAGAGGAGAAAGTGAATAAATGCTAACGCATCTCACCCGAGAGGATAAAGTGAATATGTCCAAACGCATTTCACGTGAGAGGAGAAATTGAATAAGTGCATTTCGAATGGCACAAGTGATCTTACCTGGAACTCCTTTGAGTGAACTGTACATACAATATCGTTTTCTTTCTCGAATGACCCGTACAATATCGTGCATGTATAAAACTCAACAAATTCAATACATTAAGAATGCATGTTCTATGTAAAGAAAACAATCGAGGCAAAATGTTACATGAAGGCATATTCAATGCCAAGTACCAAATGCATGTCCTATGCACGATTGACGACATATTCTATGCAAAGTACAAAATGCATGTTCTATGCACGATTAACAACATGTTCTATGCAAAGAACAAAATGCATGTTCTATGCACAATTGAAATACACATTCTACACAACAACATATGTGAAATGCACGTTCTACATACATAATAAAGAGATGCATAGTCTTTGCAAGAATGAAAGCGTATTCTATCGAAACAAGTTTAGTAGCAACTTTACAATTTACCTCTCAAAAAAGTTGCGATATGCAGAAAGGATACACCTCATTCAACAAGTGACGAACGACATTCACTGAAAACACGGTTTTGAGCTTCCACAGAGAGAATTTGAACTCAATAGTGACCTTTCCTTGCACCTCTCGAGAAACAGGGACAAAAATAGCATCAAGATTCAATGTAGGAGGACTGGGCACTAGACGGGCACTAGAGGATGGCGTCAGCCACCCTTGATGATTGTCGGCCACCAATGGCTGATCGGGCCCTTTTTGGTCTTTTCACCATGGGTCTTTAAGTAAAGGTCATGGGGCTTCATTTCCACACACCCTCATGTCTGAAATTTCACCCTCTCTCTCTCTAGACCTTTCTTCTCTCTAGATCTGCACTTTCTACGCATTTCTCAACATCCTACGTGAAGTTGATTCGCTAAATCCTCTTTGTTTCTTTCACTTTGAACAGATTGAAATTTGATTTTGGTGCTTTTTTATTCATTTTCACTACTTGAGGCTTGTTCCCCTCGAGTTTTTCTCAAGTTATGTGCACTTTTCTCAGCTTTGACTTTTTCTCCCATTTTCTCTCTCCTAGGGTTTGACTTTTTCAAAGTTTACCATACTTTCTCCATTTTCTTTACTTTTCATCGACTCTTCACCCATATTCCAGATGGCAGCAAATATATCGTATGACGGAGCTCCTCTAGAGGCAGAGTTCGTGGTAGAGTTTGATTTTGAGGATGAGCTGGAGCCATTACCACTGAGGGTACGATCCTTCGATCCAGCGAGATACTGCCCCCTGACACACATCTTGCTTGCTAGAGGTATTAGACGCTTTACTGATTTTGCTCCCGATGCATCGGAGGATCTCCTACTGAGGGGTCTGGCCTTGCATCTTTCAGTCATTACCGTTGAGGTACGAGCTCTACCCACCGTATTTAAGATGCATTTCTTGCACTGTCTTTCATCTAATTGTACTTTTATAACTACTTTATCTTATTCATCTCTACCTGATCTGTTTGCATCTGTTCTTTGCCACAAGGTGAGTCCCGCGCCTTTAGGGGCTCTGATTACTCTCTGACGCAGATCGGTATGACGAGCTCTCTGTAGAAGTACGCTGCATCGTCGATAGGGTTGGCTTCGGCCTTTTTTGCTCTGGCTTGACGAGTGTTATAGCTAGCCGTCCTCTTCTCGGGGCTGTCGTGGAGAGATGATGGGACACCACCAACTTTCTCCACTTTTCCATAGCCGGGGAGATGACGATGACTCCCTACAACTTTGCCATGATCACCGGCTTAGGCATAAGGGGGCGATCCGATCCCTCTTGATATAGACATGGGAGAGTGAGCGGTAGCTTGGATCGAGCTAATGGGGGCACTCCCACCTTTGTATCGGCCAGGCATGATTAGATACAGTTGGTTCGCAGAGTAGTTTCGGGGGACCGAGCCAGAGACAGTTGAGGAGATAGAGCAGTACGCTCGGGGTTTTCTGATGTTCCTCCTCGATACCAATTGCCATTTAACAAGGCGAACACCATAGGATTATACCTGCTAAGCGCATTGGTGACCCTTCCCCGGTTGAGTTCCTATGATTGGGGTGGAGTTGGCCTCGGCACTCTATACGGCTATATAAGTTCTATCTCCCGCCTGGGGAGAGACTTGATCGAAGGCTACTGGTGAGCTTGGGAGGTATACGTCTCAGTTCCCTCTTTGCACTTTATACTTTCTGTTTAGCATGTCATGCTTTGTATCTGTTCAACATACGTGCTTTCTGCTTTGCACTTTCTGCATATGTTTATGTCGTATGCTTTCTGCTTTGCACTTTCTATATCTGTTCAAATTCATGCTTTCTGCTTTGCTGTATCTATTCAAATTCATGCTTGATCACATATCACTGCACTTTCCTTGCAGCTATGGGTGTATGCTTATTTTCTGACTCTGGCCCCAGAGCCTGTAGCGGAGCTTCCATTGATGGTCCCCTATTCATGGAGATTTGATGGTCAGTTCCACCGTAGGACTTGCGAGCCTTTCTCATTCTTCAGGCACTACTTTGACACGGTAGCTGCTCATGTGCTAACCCAAAACACAGTCATTTTCGTCTTACAACTGTTCTGATTCACATATTAGTAACTAACAACAGCTAATAATCTATTCACCTTCTACTTGTAGATCACGTGGTAGCCATGGGCCACGATGTCGACAGGGATTCAGGGCCAGTATAAGTTGGCTTGGGGCATTTCTCGCTATCACATTCTACTCAAGGGTCCAGTTTGCCGAGCCTGGTTCCTCGGCGAGCAAGTCATGCATCAGACCATGGGCTTGCCTGCACCGATCATACCGATGACACCGCCAGAGTCCGTGAGGTCAGCAGACAGCCTATCTGCTGAAGAAGTTATTCCAGTCATGGTGGGCTTGGAGGCCGACTACTTCCGAGTCGAGGGCAATTATACAGTCTTCATTCAGACATACCTTATGCCTTTGACCGGTGTTCGTGGGTGTGAGGGAGCGAGAGCTCTTGCTGTGAGGGCGGCACCTAGTGCGACTAGGGCGACCAGGGCCCGTGGGAGAGGGGCTTCTCAGGCGAGGCAGATAACTGGTTGGCCAGAGCTTCCCACTACACTTACATGTTGGCGGAATACCAGGGAGGCTTACCAGATCCCTATTGAGCCTGCACCGGCCGGCACGAGCTTGCCATATTTCATTTCAGTTATGTTTATATCACACTAATCACCTGAACGCACTCACAGGCATCTATAGAGTACACCAGGGATGTTCTCGAGCTTGCGGCTTCCCTAATGAGGGATGGTGTAGAGGAGCATGAGCCTACTCAGTCTTTACGTTATTCAGGTAACTTTCTTCAGTTTACGCGTCATGCTATCAATCTTTCTGCTGATACACTAGCATTTCAACTGTGATCTATTCCACATTATAGTGATCTGATACACTGCATCTCATACATTGCACTCAAATACTGCATTCATACACTGTACTTGCACATTGTATTTTACTTCTACCTACACTCATGCTGCATACCATGCTTATATCTAATACATACACTGAAACTGATATATTGACAACTGTCCTTTACAGATCCCAGGTATACCGGGTGCACCAGCGGGAGTAGCACCAGGACCAGCAGTACCTCCTCTAGCAGTAGGGAGAAGAGGGAGACAAGCTCCACTACGTAGATGAGGCAGAGCCAGGGGCACCCGAGATGAGAGTCATCCTTTAGAGCCCATTCTAAGCGATGACGACGCCGAGACAAATGGCTCCGAGGAGGCAGTGAGTCCACAGTCTGAGTCCTCTAAGAGTGGAGACAACGATGACACTAGATCTGAGAGTGGAGGTGATGTTGAGCCGGGTTCTGAGGTAGAGAGCGGTGATGATTCCGGTTTCGGTTGACATCTGGTTCGATAAAGCAGTGAGATAGAGACTCGAGTCCCTGCCTAGGAAGAGGACGAAGAGGGCCTCTCGAGCCTGAGATTGCTGGAACTGATTTTTTGTATTTCTGTTTAGTTTCTTTTATTAGTAGCGTTATCACTTTTGTTAGTCGTCCTTGATAGGTTTTATTTGCTTTAAAAACTTGTACTGCACTTTTGTAAAAAAAAAAAAAACAGCCATAATCAGAATGAAAACCAGTTTTCATTTGAAAAAGTGTTGTATTTTGCATCTTGAGCACCACATTACATGAAAACAAGATTGATTTTGATAATGAAAACTGAACACTTGTATTAGCATGACATTTTTAATCGGATAACGAACCAATCAACACTTAATAAACGAAGTCATACAATTCGATAATCAAAATAGCAACAACTCGATAAAAAAAACAAAACAACTTGATACACAACAAAAAAACTCGATAAACAAAACAAAACAACTCAAATGCAACTAAACAAGCTTGCTAGAACTAAAAAGACTCAAAATAAGACCTGAAAATGCATAAAGAACAAGACAAAACACATGCTTTCAACACTCTCAGCACACAGGTGGACGACAAGCTTGTCAAAAGGATTGTCGGCCATGAATAGAGGCTGTCGGCCACCAGTGGTGGCCGGTCGGCTACCAAAGTGGCCTGTCAGCCATCACTAATGGCCGATCGGCCATCAATGTGAGGATTATCTAGATTGTTACCACTTAGCTTCCACTCACTGCCTCATCTTCTACCAAAGGTTGAGCTTTGTGATTTCTTCATTTCTGCTACAAATTCTTCACAAAATGGAGCCATTCTTTGCCGTAAAATTCTTGAATTGGATTGCAACTTTAGATAGCACGGAAAAGCTGAATTTGTGGGGTTTTGGCATAAACGCACTTTTCCTGCTGAGTCGTTCTCCGTTTTGTTTTCCGTTCCTACATGCCGTGGCTAGATGTTGGAACTTGATTACACATGTCTTTAGCTTCGGGGGACAAGAGCTATGCCCGACAGTCAAAGAATTTCAAGTGCTAATGGAGACCCGGCGTGATGAGGCAATCTTGCCTCAGCCCTGTTTTGGTCACATCCAAGCTTTGGGACGGATGTGCGGGCTTACTCTGCACGAGGCCCATTCCTTGGTTCACAATAGAGAGCTGGACATTCCCACTTTGATCCATCAATTTTCTGACGCCGGTGACTGAGGCAACTTTCTTTGGCGGGGTTTTCGACAACACGCCCTTTGTTTGTGCATGCTAGCACATTTCCTCCTTGCCCCTAGTTTCGGCGGATCTAGCATTCAATTAGTCGAAGTAGCCCAAGGTTTGAAAGAGGGCAAGAGTTGTATTGGTTTGGCGTTGGCCAAGACTTTAATGGGCTTAGACATCTTTCATCGGCGAGAGACAAGCAAATTTGCGGGAAGTCCACTACTTCTTCAGGTAATGTTTCCCACCCTTTCTAATATGTGTTTCTCATATCTCTCGGCGCTCATGCTCTGTTTTCTCTCAAAGACCTTTTCTCACTTTTCTCTCAACGTACACCTCTCTTTTCTTTAATCTCTCTTTTCTTTCATCCCTTCCCAGATATGGCTTATGGACAAGCTGAAGGTAGTGGATTCTTGCCCCGCATACTCAGTCCAAGCATACTTTTTCCGCCAATAGCTAATTGATTTTCTGAATGAAGGATGGTGGTGTCACTGGATGTGCAACTGGTCTGCTACTGACATTGCTTGGCATTATCCCTGGCTTAATCTAATCGAAATGAGCTACAACATGGCTTGGCAACCTGGCATTGAGCTGATTGGCCTTACACACTATGTTTTCTACTTTCCGTTTCGATTCAGGCGTCAGTTTGGACATGATCAGACTTGCCCAGAGGAGGGGGTAGAGTACACGGTTCCATTTCCCGCTCCGAGGCTCACATTTGGCTAGGTACCTCACTACTTTGAGGACGAGAGAGCTTCTGGCCCTTGCCCCTAGTTTCAGTTGTGCACTTGTTGGTGAGTGCCTGACCTAGCTTGAAGCTGAGGTACAATCCGGGCCCACTTTAGCATCAGAAGCTTCCACAAGCACAATCGGGGGACACAGGAACACCTAACTCAGCTATGCCCCAAATTTATTGCTTTGATCTTTACTTTTCAAGTTTTATGAATGTAATAAAAGCAACTTTGATTTGTATCGAGAATTGGAGAACTTTGTATTGAAATCAATGAAATTAAAGTTGTGAGCACTGAAAATCTTCCTTTTGGTCCAAAAATGGTCTAAGTTGTAAAAGGTAATTTGAGTAAAAATCAACTTTTATCAAAACTTTCAAAACCATTTTTGATAAGGATCACTACTTGACACACACGGAATCAATCCTCCAGATGTACAACCCCGAATCCAAAGATAACAAATTGCCCCTCAATTGAATAACACTGCTCAGCACTATAACCAGCTCTTCTCTCAGAGTAGGGATCATAACCGAACTTTTAGGTAAAGATTAGACAAAGATGACCTAATCAAACACATGGACAGGACAGTTGAGTTGGAGGTGTTTACAGTCGAACTTCAGAATGAAGTTGCCTACGTATCCCAAAGATGGGAATCAGGCCTTACGTAGTTCGATTCAGATTCACTCGAGTATTAACACTCTCTTTTTGCGCTCTAACTTTTTCTAAGGCCACCCTTTAGGGTTTTCAACCTTGCGAGCTCAGTTTTTCTTTATTTCCAATTTTTTTATGCTCTAACTTTTGCCTAGGTCACCCTTTTGGGTTTTCAACCTAGCGAGTCTCTCAGGGATAGTATTTTTTCAACTTGTCCATGTTGATCGGTTGGGAAAATTCTAGGCCATCCAAGTCCATGAGAATAACAACTCCACCCGACCAGATAGTTTTGATGATATAAAGATCAGTCCAATTGGGTCTGTACTTGCCCTTAGGATCATGGATGGGAGCTCGGTTGTCTTTCAACACCAAATCCCTTTCTTTGAGATTCCTAGACTTAACATTCTTGTTAAAAGCCTCGGCAATCCTGCGTTGATAGCCCTGAACATGGTATAGCACTTTCAGCCTTCTCTCGTTAAACAGCATCAGTTCTTCGAACCTACTCTGCTGCCAGTCTGCCTCTGCTATCTGATATTTAGCTATAACCCGCAGTGACGGAACTTCTATTTCGATTAGCAGAACAACTTCCATCCCATGAACAAGAGAGTAAGGATTTGACCCAGTAGATGTCCGAATTGAAATCTTATAACCCCATAGTGCAAATGGCAATTTGTCTGGCCAGTCTTTGTAGGTCTCAACCATCTTCTGCAGAATATGCTTGATGTTCTTGTTGGCGGCCTCAACAACTCCATTGGTTTGTGGCCGGTATGTGGATGACTTATGAAAAGCCACGTTGTATTTCTCCAGCAAGTCGATCACTTCTTTCTTGAAGTAGGAGCCATTATCTGAAATAATCTCGTTTGGGACTCCATATCGGCAAATGATGTTGTTTCAGATGAACTTAGCTCCATGCGCTACTTTCAACACTGTATAAGACTGAGCTTCCATCCACTTTGTGAAGTAATCAATTACCACCAAAATGTATTCATGCCCATTTGACCCTTTCAGTGTGACTGCGCCAATGACGTCGATTCTCCAGATTGAGAAAGGCCATGGTGAAGTCATGTTGTACAGCTTTGACGGCGGGATATTCATGCGATTGGCATGAATTTGGCATTTGCGGCATCACTGAACAAAACTAATACAATCCTTCTCCATAGTAGACCAGTAGTAACCTTGCTTGAGAATTTTCCGGGCTAACATTACTCCATTTATGTGCGCTCCGCACTCTACCCCATTGATGGCCTCCATTAGGCATTTTGATTCTTCTGCATCGACACACAACTTGTGCATTCCCAGATGACCCCTCTTGTACAGTTTACCTCCGCAGATGATAAATTGAATGGCCATCCGCCGTATTGCCCTCTTATCTTTGGCATTAGCCCTTGGTGGATAAACCTCATTTTTCAAGAAGTTCCAGATGTCATAGAACCAAGGGTTTTGATCTTGCACTTTATCTATTGCGGCGATAGACTAGTAGGCCGACGTATATCTCTGCTCAATGATGATCGGACACATCCGAACTCCAAACGGGATGTTTATCATGGAAGATAGAGTTGATAAGGCGTCAACGAAGTTGTTGTTCTTTCTTTGTAGATGTGTGAAGGTCAGCTTTTCAAACCTAGGAATCAGAACGTCCAAGGTCTGGTGATAGATCTTCATCTTTTTCTCTTTAACCTTCCAGTCTTCTTTTGCTTGAGACACAACTAGGTTCGAGTCCTCGATGACGTCCAACCTTTTTTCCCCTAGTTCCAGGGTGGCTTCCAAACCAGTGATACACGCCTCGTATTCTGCTTCATTGTTAGATACCTTGAACCGGAGTTTGAAGGCTAGCGGTATATGGGAATTGTAGGGTGCTATCAGTAACACCCCGATCCCATAACCGTATTAGTTAGACGCTCCGTCAAAGTACATTATCCAAATCTCTTCCTTAACTTGCAGAATAGCTTCATCTAGGAACAGGTATTCTACCGTTTCATCCCCTTCCACTGGGTGATCTGCTAGGAACTCTGCTACCGCTCTCCCTTTGACAAACCTGCGAGTGACATACTTCAGATCAAATTCGGAAAGGAGAAGCAACCAACGGGCTAGCCTACCCGTAAGCACTAGTTTCTCAAAGAGATGTTTGATGGGATCTAATCTCAAAACCAGAATTATGGAGTGAGCTAACAAGTAGTGCCTCAACTTCCTGGTAGCCCATACCAAGGCTAGGCAAGCTTTCTCCAACAGAGTGTAGCGGGTCTCATAATCCAGCATTTTCTTGCTCAGGTAATAGATGGCTTTCTCTACCTTATCCTCAGATTCCTGAGCGAGCATGCATCCCATCGTTGTGTCCATTACTAATAGATACAAAATCAAGGGCTTTCCCAGCTCTAGCGGCGACAACACGGGTGGATTCTGAAGGTATTGCTTGATCTGCTCGAAAGTGAATTAACATTGGTCATCCCATCAGAATTTATTTCCTTTCTTCAGGAGACCAAATAGTGGTTCACAAGTCAAAGTTAATTTAAAATAAACTGTCTTATGAATTGCACTTTACCCAGAAAGCTTTCCATCATCTTTTTAGTCCTTGGTGGTGGCATTTCTAGGATGGCCTTGATTTTGGAAGAATCTACGTCGATGCCCGTCTGTGTGATCAAGAAACCCAGCATTTTCCCTATTGTTACGCCAAAGGTACACTTCTGTGGATTCAACCTTAGTCTGTATTCTCTGATTTGTTGAAAGAATTTCTTCAAGGCGGTGTAATGGCCTTCTCTTTCCTTGGACTTGACAATCATGTCGTCCACGTACACCTCGACCTTTTTATGGATCATATCATGTGGAATTGTGGTTGCAGCCCGTTGATAGGTAGCCCCGGCATTCTTCAGGCCAAACGGCATCACCCGATAGTAGTAGGTTCCCCACGATGTAGTGAAAACAGTTTTCTCTCTGTCTACAGGTGCCATCAGAATCTGGTTAGACCCGAAAAATCCATCCATGAAGGAGAGCAATGCATGGCCCGCAGTGAAGTCCACTAATTCATCGATGTGTGGCAAGGGAAAGTCGTCCTTTGGACTGGCTCTGCTTAGATCCCTGAAATCCACACACACTCGAATTCTACCATCTTTCTTTGGCACTACAACAATGTTGGCTAACCAAGTTGGATACTCAGATACTAGCAAGAACCCTGCGTCTATTTACTTGGTGACCTCCTCTTTAATCTTCAAAGCTCAATCCGGGCGTATTCTCCGTAGCTTTTGCTTGATGGGTTGGGCCTCAGGGTCAAGAGGGATCTGATGCTATACAATCTCGGGATCGATTCCAAACATGTCTTCATAGGACCACATGAAAACATCTTTAAAATCTTTTAATAAAGCGACTAAGGGCTTGCACTCCTCTGAAGACAACGTGGACTCGATCTGGACCAGACGCGGATCCTTCTCAGTATTCACATTAATAGCAATGATTTCATCAATAAGGGGTTTTGCAATCCTCTCCTCCTCTCGATTAATCAAAATTTTCAAAACCAGAGGAATTCCTTCCTCATCGTTTTCATCAAAATTTTGAAAATCACAATCAATGCAATAAAGAAGAGGCACAAAGAAATACTCAGAATTTGCAGTGGCATTCTCATTCAAAAGGTCCAGCTCATCCAATTCCTCGGTTATAACCGACTCAAAAGAAAAAGAAAAGGACGACCTGGACAAAACCTTAGCATCCGGGTTATTAACCCCAAGAATACCGGACCCAGACTCAGAAGAACCGGAATCTGATTCCGACTCTACAAACTCTATGGAATCAAATTCTAGTTCACTACCCGACTCGAAACTGCAAGACAGGTAGCCCTTCTCTAGTTGTCAAATGAGGGATGGTGTGTCAGATGCATCCAAGATGCCACTAGAAGGGTTCGCACCCGGTTGGTCCCCAATCATGGAAATGGTCAGGTTATCCCCCAAGCTCTCTGAGTTGATCTGAGGATCCGAAAAGAGACATGCCAGTGCTGCTCCTACTTCAGATTCATTGCTGCCGGAATCACTTTCTGTGCTCTTTGCAGCTTCAGCAGTGAGTTCAGTCTGTTCCTCTGTATCACTGTCTTGCAGCTGCAAGTCAAAGAAAATTTCCAAGCCAAGAACCTGCTGCTTCTTAGAGTTGAACCAGGGTTTGGGGAAACCACAGAATGGGAAGTCTTCACCCTCTCGAACAAAATAACCATTCAGGGTTTCCCGAATTGGTTGGTGCACAAGCTCGTAGCGCTTACCAGTCTACTTAGCTCTAGCTCTTCCTGTCATCTCTTTTCCTTTCCTCACCCAGTCCTCTTTGGTGGGCGTATAGCCAAGGCCAAAGGCATGCAGGTTATGTGGCTCATCGGCTAATGTAGTGACGCCTTTCCGACCACTTCTCCTTAATCCCATTCCGGGCATGTGCTGTAGCTTGTTCATAAAGTACACAGATTAGGCGCTGACATACAAGCCCTCATCGATGGCCAAGATATTTTGCACTACCCGGGCCTCAGCCAAGGTAAACCCCGAAAGGAAAACATCCTCTTCGCCATGCACGATCTCCAGCACAGGCGTAGTGACCTCTGGCGGAGGATGTATAGATCAATTTCCGAAGACTATGGTTACTCCTTTCCCATGGAGGTATATCAGCATTTGGTGGAGGGTGGAAGAGAAAGTTTCACTTGGCGTAACCAGGGTCCCCTAAGGAGTAAGTTGAAAATGGTCGGAACATCCAGGACATGGAACTTGATATCCTGTTGAGCTGGGCCAACCTGTACTCTAATCTGCACTGTCCCCATCACTTCTCTACTTGTATTGTCATATGCTCGGATCACCTGGGCTGTAGGTGCAAAATCGGCTGATTTTAGACTAATAACATAAGCCGTACGAGATACGCAAACATTCATTGCTGACCCGGTGTCAACCAATACCACCGGTATCCATTTTTCTCGGCACTCTATGGATATGTATAGAGGCTTGTTGTGTATAGAGCCTTCTGGTAATAATTCCTTGTCTAAAAAGGTCAAAGTCGGTGCAGCGCCTCCCGGGAAGACTAATCCCACCAGTTGTTTCGGAGTGGTGTCGATGGACAACTTAGCTTTATCCATTGCCGATAGTACAGCCTGTCTGTGCACTCGTGAGGCCATAAGCAGACCCCAGATAAATATATCAGCTTGAATCTTCTTCAACTGTTTCAGCACAGCCTCTTCTTCCAACTACTTTTCCTTCTGTTTCTCAACTTCTTTATCCTTCCTAGATGCCTCGGGTTGGTCTAGATGCGGTGGTTTGAAATATCGGCCACTTCTTGTCATATGGTCGACTTCTTCCACATACTAAGTGTTGTCAGGAAGGTCTTCGCCCTAATCCTCGTCAGTGTGGGCATCATCTTCCCACCATATACCTCCAGCAACCAACAAGTAATTGCTCGGTTCCGGTCTAAGTGTTCTCTTAGCAAAAACATTCCCCGTAGGGTGTTGAACTATTCCAGCTTCCTATTTCTTTTGATTCCTTTCTTTTTCAAACCATTTCAATGAGGCCTCTTGCTCTATATCAGCGGTGCTCACAGTGCCCAGTTCTTGAGCTAAATTCTTGACACCGGTGCTCTCCGGTCATTTCCCCTTGTCTTCGGCCATTCCAGCCACTGCAGTGGTTCTCGCTTTCTGTTATTCCAGCTTCAATTTAGTTCCCTCATCTATATCGGGTTCATCACTTAGTCACCCAGAATTGTCTGTCGACCCATTCAAATCAAACCAATCAATATGCACGTCCCCTTGATCTTGCTCATCAAAGAACTGCAAATTGTCTATGTCCTTCTCCAGGTCGGCTAGATCATCTAATCCCTAACTTGGCCCATCTTCTCGGACTACACTGACCTCCATCCCAGCTGGCAACACCACTTCCAGCTTAGCTTGATTGATTGGCACAATATAACAGCTTGGGTTATACGTCCCTTCAAATAAGTCCTTAGCGCCCTCAGGCAATGGATAAATATTCTCTACCAAGGCTAACCTCTCTTTATCTTCCACTGTCACCACTACTGGTTTGGGTTGGAGTGAAGACGTACTCATCATGCACAAGTCTGTGCTCTTAGAGATGAAGAACGCCGGCTTAGGCAGGTGGGAAGGGGCGATGTATATACTAGGGTCATAAGGGATGGCCAGTGTGTGGATGAGGTTTATATGTCGAGGTGGAGGGACTTGGTTATGTGGTGGGAGAGGATTTGTAGTGATGTTGGGTTTTTTGGGAGGTGTTATCACCTTATTGTCAATAAATCTTGAATCTCATGACGTAGCCTATAGCATTGATCAGTGTCATGACCGTGCTGTTGGTGAAAAGCGCAGTATTTGGTCGGGTTGTGTCTCGGGGGGAGAGGATCGGGTAGAGGGCGTTGTTCTAATAGTTTAAGGTGCCCCTTTTTGATCAGGACCACTAGGGCTTTGGATAAAGGCATGTGGAGCGGGGTAAAGACCCTTTGAGATCGAGCCTGGTTGGTTGAGGTTTGTGGAGTTGTGTTGAATGTGTTGGAAAAAGGGTTGGTAGTTTTGGGTGTAGTGGTAACCATACTTACATCCAAAGGCCATGTAGAGGTGCTACCACCCGTAGTTGCATTGGAGCTACGTGTAAAGGGCCTTTTGGGTTATTCTTTCTCATTGTCTATCAGCCCCTGTTTCATTGCATCCTCAATTTGAACCCCTATTTCATGGAGCTCAGCAAATGTAAACAAAGGCAAGAATATCATCTTTTGTAATAATCTCCCTTGCAAGTTACGGACCACCATTCTGATTTGGTCCTTTTCAGATGGCCGGATAGTCATCAGAGAGGCCTTAGCCCTTCACCGAGTCACAAAGTCTGAGAAGTCGTCCTTTGGCTTCTGATGGGTCGCTTTAAGATCATGAGTAGTGACCTCGATCTAGGTATTATAGGAGAACTGCGTGATGAAGGCCTCGGCAATTTCCTCCCAGTTTTGTTTCACGAAGTCTTCCAACTTTGCGTACCAGATGGCTGCTATACCTGACAGGGTTCGGCCAAAAAGCGATAGCTTCTCAAGTCTGGTGAGACCTATTCGTCATAGGATATCAGAGAATAAACGCAAATGGACCATAGGATCCCCGGAGCCGTCGAACCGGTCTATATGCGGCATCTTGAATCTGTCTGGCAGAGTCACTGCGGAGTCTGAGTATCCATTATCAATGTCAGGGGTTGAATTCATGTCGTGCACCCGCTTGAAGAGTTTTTCTAGCTTGTTGACCTTTAATGCAGTGGGGTCAACCTCGAATTCAAATGGTGCCTCCATTTGGTAAGCTGGTGCCTTGGAAGTTTGAGGTGGGATCAGATCTGCCAGAATGCCCGTATTCTCTTGGACATTGACTGTGACCCCGGGTGCCAGAATTCCTGCTGGGGGTGCATGAGATGTGGAGACTACTGCTGGTTGTGGTTGCTGTTGCTGAAGCCTATCTATCACTTCTGCTTGACGGGCTGCGATCTCAGCTTGGCGGGCTGTGACCTCAGCTTAGCGGGCAGCATCTAGCTGCATAGTCTCAATGGTTTGCTGGAGCTGACGAAGCATATCTTCCATGCTGACTGGGGGATGTTGAGCTATCAGAATTGGCGAATACTCTCTTTCTAGAGTAGAAGTAGAAGACTGGGCTTGACTGGGCGTAGGCAAAGTAAAAGGTGACTGCTAGATTGGTGAATTCTGCCTGATCGTCCTCCGTCTGGTAACCGGTGGGAGTGAAACAAACACTAGCTGTCCCATGACAAGATCCCCAGATCTGCAAATCCTTCTCACATGGGTCCAGAGTGCTTGGGGGGTAACAGAATCGTCCGAAGCAATGGTGAAAAACTACATTGCAAAAAGAAATAAAGCAAAAAGAAAACAAAAATTAGAAACCGCACAGCACCTCGGCTCAGACACAAACAACATGCAGTTGCAATCATAAGCTGGGGAACTGTACTCAACACTGATTTTTTCCCTAAAACTGATGCCCAAACTTGCAACTGATACATACATTCTTGTAGAGTTTCACTCTAAAAGCACATAACAGTTAAGTGAGAGCCAAGACACCCCTATGATGGGGTAGGGTTACCCTGTCCTAGTTTCGTCAGGAGCTAGCGTTCACTACTTAAGCAAAGTGTTTCACACAATCCTGATTTCGGGTAAGCAACCTGTCCTTGTTTGGAACAGTCTCTACGGCTTTTGATATGCAATTAGGCTGATTTGTCAAAAAGGGTACCTTAGCAAGACTACCTAATATACCTTTCACACCTAACGCCGAGAAGTGAAAGGAGGATCAAACTATACAGCAGTAGTCCAGATCCAAGGGTTATGTTCCCATCATGGTAGAGTCCGCAACCGGTCAACCTTTTGGCAAGCTTTTCCAAGCAAGCCTCTGGCAAACCATTCAGGAATAGCAGATGGCAAACACTGTGACTTCAGTGCACCAATGCAAATGCAAATGCCAAGAAACACATAAGTGTAGATAAAATGTCATATCATGAGTTCGAGTCAAGTTCTCTAAGTCTCTAGCAGAGTCACCAGAAATTGTGGCTCGCCTTTTCGCGCCCCCTTTTGGAAGGTTTGAAAGAAGGCTCTACAGTTTGGACTCTCGCGGTTCTGAATCTAATCTTACAAGTGCAATGTGAAACTGATAAACACCAAAGAGTCCAAATCCAGAAAATCATTTTGGGAAACTAATTTTGAATCAAAATGCCAAAATTGGACTGTCCGTCATCACCAAAGTTGTCTCGGCACGGGAACTTAGGTACGAGAGGGGAAGGTCATGAATTGAGCATCCCCGCTCGCCCGATCAAAGATCGGTCTCTACTAATCATGATATAATCTTTTATAAACATTATGTGCTCTTATTCCGGTTATTAGGCTAGCATTACTATGTGATGCGCACAAGCAAGTGTAGACTAGCTTGCTCAATTTGAAACAATTCAACTCATATTTGTTTGCAAAATTGGTTTGAATTTGCCACCTCAAGTGGGCTTAAAGTTTGTGGATTTGCCACCAAATATAGTGGGCTTAAAACATGATTTGCCACTCAACCAAGTGGGCTTAAAACTTACATTCATTGTATCATTCCAATTCAAACAACAAGGTTTTATCCACAGGCATTCAAGCAGTTTAGCATTTAAGAACATAGCCTCATGGCAAGCATGCTAATCATGGAAACATTCACACTTATGCAAGTATGCTAAAGCATAAAAACTCACCTAGTACTCCAAGCCAAGAAAATATGAGTTAGTAAAATATGCATGATTCCTAACTATACAAAGTGTATAATGCAACACATGCAATATGCAATTTAATAGGCTCGACTACTAATATGGCATACGAATCAATTTAAACAACATGCGATTAAACACGTATTCAAATAAGTATTGAAACAACAATGCAGTTTGAATGATGGGCCAAGCCTCGATGCATACAATATGAATGAATGGATGTAAGCATAAGGTATGCTAATTGAAATATGCCGCTAATCTAACCATCAAAAGTGATTAAATAAAAGGGAGAAAGACGTGGGGTTGGAAGAATACACACACGCACGCACACTTATTCCAACATTACACCCTTGCGAAGGAGGGTCCGAATGAATAAGCTAACCAACTAGCTACGCTAATTAAGCTAACTAATTATTACAAAACTCGAATTAATCAACTGTTCTAGTTAACTAATTACAAAATGAAATCGAATAACTAGTTAAACTAGCTAATTAATTACAACTCTTAATTAGCTACAACTAATTAATTACAACACATATTTGATCTATTGCTAATTAAACTAATTAGCTAATCCCGGGAAGCGAGGGAGACCCATGCATTCAATTTAGCATTTAAGCACATGGCCTCATGGCAAGCATGCTAATCACGGTAACATTTACACTTATGCAAGTATGCTAAAGCGTAAAAACTCACCTAGTACTCCAAGCTAAAATAGAAACTAGTTAGAAAGATGTATGATCCTAACTATACAAGATATCTAATGCAATGCATGTAAAGAATGCAATTAATAGGCTCAGCTACTAATATGGCATATGGATCAATTTGAACAACATGCGATTAAACATGTATTCAAATAAGATATTGAAATGATAATGTAATTTGAATGATGCGCCGAGCCTTGGTGCATGTAATACGAATGAATGGATGCAAGCATGAGATATGCTAATCAAAATATGTCCCTAATCTAACCATCAAAAACAGGTAAATAAAAGGGAGAAAGACGTGGGATTGGAAGACATACACACACTCATGCATACTTATTACAACATTACACTCTCACGAAAGAGGGTCCGGATGAAACTAGCTAAGCTACACTACTTAACTAATTATTACAAAACCCGAATTAATTAACTATTCTAGTTAACTAATTACAAAACTAAATCGAATAACTAGTTAAACTAACTAATTAATTACAACTTTTAATTAGCTACAACTAATTAATTACAACACATATTTAAGCTATTGCTAATTAAACCAATTAGCTAATCCCGAGAAGCGAGGAAAGCCCATGCACGTGCTCGATTTCCACTCAAAAAGCCGTTGTTTTGTTGCTGAATGCCTCTGTTTGCACATTAAACACCAACAACTCTGTCCACTTCTAGAACACCTTTGCTTCCTCTTACCAACACATTGTGCAAATTTCATTGGTGCCCAACAGGGGGTTGGTCAGCTACCACTGGTGGCCGGTCAGCTACTGGTAGTGGCCGGTCGGCCACTGTTGACATAGACTCCCTTGCTGCAACAGAGAGCAAACAGAGCAAAGTAGTGTATTTCTCAAGGGTTCTTTGCACACTTTCTATGATAACCCTGTTCCGTATTATGCTAATTGATCTTGATTATGATTATGATTATATGTTTGATATGGTCTTGTGTGATAATTATATGATTATATGTGTTTTTGTATTTCTATCTGTTCATCGTAGGGAAATCTGTTTGATTTTTTTGCTTTAAGATTTAAATTGAAAGCCTTAGAGGCGTCAGAAACTGAAATTGATTACGCCATTGTGATTAGTGTAATTTTTAGTGCCTATGGTAAAATTTAATTGAAAACTGATTTGGAATGAATTAATTAGTTTAAACTAATTGAATTAAGCACCATTACTTAATCCTAATCAAGTTTGATTAAGAAAGCTTATATCAAGGGCCCTATTACACTTAACCTCATTCTTTTGAGCTCAAATATGAAAATCACACTCTAGAGAGAGAGAGAGAGAGAAGGCCGGTTCTAGAGAGAGAAAGAGGAATAATTGGGTATTTTGGCCCAAAGTTTATGAATTTGGAAGCTACACTCAAGATTTAAACTACATTTGTGAAGATTGGCGCCCCTAGGTGAGTAAATTCATGAGTTTAAGTTTGTGATTTTGTGGATTCAAAGTTAGATGGTGATCAAGAACATAAAATGAGTTGAATTTGATGATTATGAAATCACTATAAGCATGCATGCAAGAAATTGCCATGAATTTGTATATTTGAGCATGAAGTATATGATCCATGTTGAAATTTGATTGAAGTTCATGCTTTTGATCATCTCTTCATCATTTAAGTTGAGAATGGAGATTATATCCCACATGCAAGTACAATTCATAGAGGTATGAGTTTTGAATACATGAATTTAATGTGTTGGAAGTAAGTTTGGTATAATTTGGGTATGCATGTAATTAATTCATAGGATTTGAGCTTCATAATGTAGTGAATTGGTATTTGTATCATGTTAGTAGATGTATATGAGAGTTATGGGTAAAAAATGCAAACTATGTCAATTTGAATGCAAGTTTGAAGCTCAAACTGGTTGCTGGAAATTCCAGAATTTGGCATGTCCGCTTGAGCGGGGGAAAACGCCGCTCAAGCATGAAATGTTAGTTCCCAAAACTATTACAGGCATTATGTCCGCTCGAGCAGGGAGAGTCACGCTCGAGCGTTAGTCACATGTTTCAACTCTCAGCTCGAGCGCCCAAAGTCACGCTCGAGTGCAAAAATGAGGCAACCAGTACTTTTACAGACCAGATGGGTCGGCTCGGCCGAAACCACGCCGAAAGGAGCCCTGTTTCAGAAATTTTGTAAAGATAAATTTATGTTTTGTTTCCATTCTCTTTCACTTCTAAGCACTCTTAGGCATACATTGAGCATTGTAAATGGACTAAGAAGATAAGAAAGAAGCCTAAGAGGAACGTATGAGTTAAGAATGGATTGAATTGTTTGGGAACCGATATGTGTTATGTATTATGTAGAGTTGAGCACAAGGATGAATCCACCAGCAGAACACTGTGATTAATATCTTAGTAAAGATATTTTGAAGTATGCTATTTGTCCAATCGCTTACTCCTATTTGAGTTTCATAAGTTTGTTAATTTGAATTATGGACAAATATTCGTTTGATATGAATGATTGGGCCAAAGGCCGTTTGATATGAATGATTGGGCCAAAGGCCGTCGGATAGGAATGAATTGGGCCCAAGGCCGTTTGATACGTCTGGATCTGTAGTCGCTTGATACACCAGATAGAAACATGAATTGGGCCCAAGGCTGTCTGATGTATTTGTTTCAAATTCCATTCATATATCTCCTTTATTGATATTATTCACTGGGCTTTCACTTACTCTCATTCATGTGTCTGTAGGTGAGCCAAAAGATGTCCAAACCCAGCTTTAGTGAAGTATGTGAGAAACAGTCAAAGTTTTGAGGAGTCAGCCCATACGTCTCACGCACAAGACTTGTTTCCACCCTTTCGTTCTTTTGTTATATTTTTGCTATGTTGACGAAAACGTTGGATTACCTTTGTATATAAGTTTTGTTTGGCTGACTGCATAATTGAAAGTTCCTGGATATAGATTAACTCTATGAGTATGTGTGACTTATTATGAAATACTTTTGGAATGATTTTGCTATACCATGTAAGCACAGCTCTATGGACAAAGTTTTATTGAGTTTGAGGCCGCAAGTAATCCTTTGATTACAGGCCGATTATGACCTTAATCCATAGGGGCGGATTCGGGTCATGACACTTTGCCTCTCCTTTTCAAGGGGAAATCAAAGGAGGGACAAAATTTGGTTCATAAACCATCAATCAAGCAATTTCATTTCATGATGGCTTGTGAAACCAATTGTGCAAGTTCAATAAATGCAAAATGAGACCAAACTGTCCATCACCCTATCATGCATGATTAAGGGCAATGGAGACCTAGGACAGTGGCACATTTCATCACTTTTGAGCATGAAATGTTTTATTTTCCTTGTGTTCAAACTAACGTCCGATTTGAACACATACAATGTAACATAAAGAATGCTTATCTTGCCTCTTTTACTTTTCAATTTTGTTTACTCATTTTAATTACCAAGTCATTCCTTAATCCATGAAGTCCATTGGTGAGTGTCCTCTAAATGGAAAGAATGCTTAAACCAAAGGTTGTTTTAGGCATGAAAGAGACCTCATGCCGTTGGTAATAAACCCCAAAAGGGATTAAACCATTAAGCACAAACACCTCAATTTCATGCTTTGGGTATAGACTTGTACCTTAATAGTAGGTAATGGTAGCGGATCTTCATATTGTCTAGTTGGTTGTTTCTTGTGGAGGGATGTTAGTCCCTTATTGTAGTAGTAGTTACTGGCGTTGGTGGGTGGTGTGTTCTGAGTAGCTGGTATTATATTTCGAACATGGGTATGGTGGGTGTTTCCTAAGTTCTAGGATTCTTTTATTGCATTTGGGTGTGAAAGGTGTGTACCTCAATTCTGGTTGAGTTAAGAGATGTTGTTGGAAGGGTTGGTCGGGTATATAACCCATAGTTAGTGTGTGACCTATGTGTAGGGTCACAGTGGCTTTGTGTTTAGGGGTTGAGGTTTAGAATGATGGTAAGGAGGCTGAGAACTTTTTTCGTTCTTTGGTAGAATTAGGATGGTAAGACTTTGAAAGCCTTGTAGGTGTTGTGTATATGTGCTCGGGGCTTGGTTCAGGGCAATTGTTCAATAAGTATCAACAGCTGGTGGATTGACTAGGAGACTTAGTATTTTGGTTGTACTCGTGTATTGAGTGACGAGTAGAATGTGGATTAAAGAGTTGACCTTATTGGTTACTGAGGGATGGAGGTGTTGTGTTAACTTGTTGTTCGGTTTGGGTGGTTACGTCGTAACGATGGCGTTGTAGCATAGTAGGCCTTTGCGAGTTGACTTGGTTCAAGAGAATAAGTAGGTGAATTTTCTTATTGTGAATTCGGTCGAGGTTATGAGTACATCCTTAGAATGAAGGTTTTTGTGTGGAGATAACCAATAAGGGTAAGATATCGTGCAACAAGTGAGGAGGCTTTGCTAGTATGGTCTATGGCGGGGTATGGTTTGTATATTGTTGTTAGATGATGTGCAAAAGGGGAGCGGTCACAAGGCAATCCTAGGAGGGTGCCTAGGTAAGGAAATAGTGTGGTTAATTATTGGATTGAGTAGTTTAATATTCAATAGTACTGGGTCACTATGGTATAAGTGTTTGTTGTATAGTTTGGATAGTGTTACTCCAAGTGATGTAATAAGATTCTGTGGAGTGAGTGGTGCGCTCTGCCAGAGTTGTTTTGACTTATTCGGTCCTTGTGTGCATGGTGTAAGGTATTGGTGTGTGCGTTGACTTGAGATGGTGTATTGTGTTTGACTTGAGAAGTCCAGTTAGGACTCAAATGTGATGCGAGGATGTGCATGCCACATAGGCATATGTGTGAGGGGTGAACGGAGAATTAGAGTACCATAGGTTAACTTTAAAGAATCCGAAGTGATTCAATGGACCTGAGAGGTTGTGTATCGAACTCCATTTCGGAGTTGGTGAGGTTGGGCAAGATGTTGGTTTTGATACTAAGTTGGGTGAAGTTAAATGGTACGTTGGTGTTTGAAGGCTGGTACTGGTGAATAGTGTTGGTTAGTTGACTGGTTAATATTTGGGTTGGTTGACATATAGTCACCTCGGGAATAGGTCGAAATTGAGGGTTGTGTAATTGAACAGTGTCTTGGTGTGAGATATAAGTCCCGCATGGACAGTCGGAAGGTTGTTTTGAGTTGTAGTAACTGGTTTTGAATTTCGGTTGAGAACTTTGGTCTTATAAACACTTTGCGCCATTATGTGATTGGTGGATGTGAAATTTCTTCCATTGTGTTATTGCGCTACTGGCATTTTGAAAGTTTATAGGGGTTTTCATCATGGAAATTTTGTTTTGGGTATTGTGGCACCACCGTGAGTGTGATGGGTTTCGTTGGATGACTGTGTTGTGATTCACTGGAGGAATGTTGATGAATGATTTAGAGGAAAACCAAACTCTCTTTTTTAGTATTGTGGCCTTGGGTACTTTTTATAAACTAAAACGGTTTGAGTTGAAACGTGAATTTGCAGTTTTGGTTTTCAAAAAAACAGTTTGGAAATCTCTAAGTTTTGCAGTAGCTAGTTGACAATGTATTTGAATTGTGATGGTGTAAGTTTGAACACCTTTTGGGGAAAACCAAGTGTTTTGAGTCAAATGGGGATAAATAAAGCATTTTCTTTAACCTAAATGGAATAACTCATATCTTGTGTTGAGAAGTCATATTTTGATCTGGCCTAAGTTGCTAGCTACATGTTGTATGTCTTTTTGGCAAGGACTTAGAATTGTAGGGCAATGATGTGCCATAACGTTGGAGTGTTAAGCACTCAATGGTGGTTTGAGTATTGTAGGTAGTCGTGGTGGATGTCTTAGAGTGCTATTGTTGTTGGAGTTGTTATTACTGTTATTATTGTTATCGGGGTTATTTGATCTTATCTCATAAACCGTCGCGAGTTTTCCCGGTTGGGGGGAGGCATCCATGTTCGTTCCTTGTTGCTGAGTCAAGTCTTGTGAAGCAAGACTTTTTTATTAGTTAAGGTGCTGTGGGAACATCATGGAGTTGAGGAAGCAGCTTGGGAATGTGAGTTGGAAGTCCGTGAGAAGTATCCGGACTTATTTGTTGATGTTTGAGCATATATTGAAATTTTGTTATGATTAATGAAATATGGAAACATTGTATATGTTGTATATGTTTTGAAAACACGGGTTTAATATAAATATTATATATGTTTCAGAAAATGTGGTTCGTACTTTCAATGTTGGAACTTATGTATTGAGTTGATGAGAATGGATAACCGAAGAATGGGTCATGGTGATGGAATGGATTGATTATCGTTATTGTAATTGGTTTAAGCATAGTTTTAAAACTTGATTTGAAATTTCGAGAATGAAATTCCTTAAGGGGGGAGATTATAGCGATTCTGGTTTTAGACTGAACCTATTTGATATTCTTGACTCGGGTTTCATGGCTCTATATTATTGTTCAAGCCTTAATTCCCTTATACTTCCTTGAGTTTGGAGATTGGATTGTAGTGGTTGCATTTGGAACAGGGTACTTGCTTGGTTTTCGAACTTTTGTTGCCCAAAATTTTACTCCTACGCTCGAGCGTCACTTCTTGCACTCGAGCGGGCTTTGTGAACTCTCAGTACTTTTGTAGGTCTGTAACATTGTTGTGAGAGTATATTCTACGCTCAAGCGGTCTCAGCTTGAGCAGCCTTTCTTGCACTCGAGCGTTGGTCTGTTGTCAGCAAAACTACTAGGAGTGTGCATTCTACACTCAAGCGTCATGTCTTACGCTCGAGCGAAACAACTTGTTGTGTCTGACGCTCGAGTGTCACTTCTTGTGCTTGAGCGGACTGTGCGTATATCAGTTCGTGATAGTGGCCGTTTTTTTAATCACTTTTTCACTTGCATTCTCTCTCTAAACTTTCTAAAAACCCTAGATCTAGAGTTTCTCTCTTTAAACTCACTCTCTTTCTCTCTACATTTTCACATAGATCCGTTGGTTTCTCTACCTTAGTGTTTTTGGAAAAGAGGTAGAGCGTCTCAAGAGCTTCACTTTGGTCCGAACAAAACTTGGTTTCGGCGTCCTTGAAGTTTCTTCTTTGCCTTGCTTATCTTCTAAACTTAAGGTAGGGATTTTCTGTACTCCTATATGACTTTTAACTTAGTTGTTTGTTTGGTATAAGCATTACTGTGATTTTGGAGGATTTTGAACAAACCTAAGGTTATGGTTTAAAATCAAAAGAGGGGTTTACAAATGGATGTATTCACAATGGTTATTGGATTGAATATGAAGTTATGGTGTAACAAAATTATTGATTTTGACACTTGGGTTGTATTTCGGAAGAAAAGGGAATTTTCCCTAATGTGTCTCAAATATTTATTTTTTATAAATAAATGGAATCAGTATTGAAAATGTGAAATTGGATGGATGTTTATATAAATGGTGGAGCTAGATGTGTATTATCACTCACCTATGGAAATGTGGATAGTTTATCTGGCTTGGAGATTATATATATCTGTTTTGGGCTATCGGTGGAGGACAACTATGATTGATGTAGAAATTGCATGAGAATTAGGTAAATTGAAACTAATTTGTCATTCGTTATCATTGAATATGATTATGTCTTTAAATACATTGTATATATATGATGTTTGGGAGGAGAAAGAGGATGTACTCCATGTTTGGAAAAAGATAGGAGATGTACTCTATTAAATTAAGTTGGTCTGTGTGCCCAGGGTGAAAGTCTCGAAAACTGCGCGTATATATATATATATATGTGTGTGTGTGTGTGTGTGTGTGTGCCGATTCCTACGGACAAAAGATCCATAAAATGGCAAATAGAAGCGATTGTATGATGTTAGTACTGGTTAGAGACCTATTAAGTTGTATTCTCAGTTTGGTTGTCTAAATGAAATGGAATTGATGTCATGAATTGAAATAATACAGTTGGTATTACTTGGTTTGCAAAAGAATTATGAAATGGTTTGTCAATGGCATTGTAATTGCATATTACCCTTATATCTTTATTAAATTTCATATGTTGTACTAGATTATTTCTATTGGGCTTTGGCTCACCCTATATGGGAAAACTATTTTTAGGTATTCGTGATATGTCTCTGTCAAGGACTTAGCTTGGGAGAACTGTGGAGCTGAAGGCTCATATCGTTTATTTTGCTTGTATTTTGTATTTCATATTTGTACAAGCCTAGGATTTTATTTGTATTGAGCTTATGACTTACCTTTGTTGTACCCAAGCAGCGACTTAGAAGGATGTAAGCCAGTAAGGCATATCATACGTGTGTAGCTTTTATCCCTTATCGCATCTGTCACTTTTGTATATTAAACTTTGATAAATGAAAGTGTGTCGTTTCAATTATAACACTGTTTATGGGATGGATTTATTGTATTTATTTCGGGGCGTGACATTTTTGTCTTTGCAATTTTAATTTGTTGAATTTTGACCCTATATTTATAATTTTGTCTCAATTTGGTCTAATTGTTATAATTTCTAGTGTTTTTTTTTTTATTATTGAAAATACACACATGAGTAGCATCTGTTATACTTTTATAGACAAAATTATAAACTTGTTCAACTCAGTAAGTTAATTTCAACCAACTCATTAACTATTTTGTTTCAAAAAATTTAACCGGTATTATCAATTGGACCAAATTAATAGAAAATATAAAATTAGGGGTAAAAATCAAACTAATTGAAATTACAGAAATCAAATTGACACAAAAGGAAAAACGCGAGAACTATCGATATAATTTACCCTTCTTAAAATATGTCTAATATTGAGATATATTTATATCTAAAAAACTATTTAAAACTAGATTAGGTTAGAATCTGAATAAAAAATTAATGGCTTATTAAAAATATTTAATAATTATAAATTCAAATTTGATCAATTTTTCATTTAAATTTTTTCATAGAATTAGGTTGTTTGATAATTTTAATTTATAGTTCCAATTTTTCCTTGTATTTTTTTAAAAAAAATATTTTCAAATTATATATAATTATAATTTCTTTTGAAATTTTCTTTTCAATGTCAAATTAGTTATAACTTGAATTTGGTTAAAATTTATTTTTAACTTCTCATCTGCAAAAACTAGCAATAAACGAAAATTAATTTTTTGAACATCGTAAAAAGGTAAATAAAGAAATATATTATCAATAATAATAATAATAATAATAATAATAATAATAACAACAACAAAACATATTTTTATTTATCATGCGACGTCTCTGTATTGATAATAGACATTAATAATAAAATTTATTATGATAATACAACAATAATATATCAAATGATAAGTAACATGTGATCACAATAATTTTTTACAGTTATACAAAAAATATCCAAAATTATATATAAAAAACAATATATGATCTATATTCAATTTTTATGTGGTGAAATTCACACTTAATCTCAACCACACATTAGTTTTCTAAATCAATTCATCAGCTAAATTGTCTACCATTCTTTTAATATTTACCTTTTCAAAATCCACTCAAACAATACTCTGGCCGAGCTCACTATCACCTTTGTTGTTGCCATGTTCACCACCTCCACTAACCATTATGCAACTCCGGTCTAGAGTTTTTTTTTTTTTGTTGTATTATTATTATTATCTTTGTAAATATAAAAATACAATGTTGTGGAAATAAAAAGGTACCATTAGAGCTTTAAAGAGTTAAAAATGAAAAATAAAAAAAATGCGTGATTTTAGGTTTTCGTATTCCATATATGGGTGTTAGTTTTTTTTTTCTTTAAATCCATAAATTGTGGAATAGTGTTCATTAAACTTCAAATCAACTACCAAAATAAAGATAGTTAACAGATATATATTTATTATCAATTTAATTGGAAAAAAATACATTGGAAAAAAAAGTCATATAGAGAAGAAAAAAAAAATAGTCGCATGAAAATATAAATTTAAAAAAAAAAATCACAAACAAACAAACTTAAAATAAGTTTAGACTATTGGCAAAAACAGAGAATAATCATTGCATCATTATATTTTGGGGAGGAGTTGGCCGGGCTGGAAAAAAGATCAAATATTGAGGATTTTAAAGAGAGAATTGTATTGAATTTTTAATTTGATTGGGTTTTTAAAATTTTAGATTTAAATTATTTTTGAAAAAATGTGAGAGTGGAATGAAAGTGGCTTACCATATTATTTTGGAATTTGAAATTCAAAATCATAGATAATTAGTGTCTTTAATTTTTTTTATTTGAATTGTTTTGATCAACATTATTTTTGGAAAGAGTAAGGGTGACTTATCATATTCTTTTGAATTTTAAAATTCAAAATTGTAGATAATTAGAACTTTTTCTGTTTTTGGATTTTTTACTTAAGGAACTAACCAATAGAATTTTTTTTTTAATTTTATTTCTTTAAAAATTAACAAATTAACAAAATTAGTTTGCAAGTTTGGAGCTTCCATAACCATTATTCTTAAAAAGACCTTTTTCCTTATATATATAGATAGATTGATTGATTGATTGTTAAAAAGCACCACCTTTTTTTAAAAAGGAATACAGTGACTACTTTTTGTGAATCTAATAAATACAATAAAAAAAATGTCAAAAAATATAGACTAAAAATACAATCACAATGTATTCAAAAAACACGAATACATATATATATATATATTTATTTAAAAAATAAATTAGAAACCCCAATTACAAAAAAATAATCTAATCATTATCATCAATAGTGCGTACTTTATGTGTACCTAGATTAAGTTATTCATATATTTGTGCTAGATTTGGTTGATTTAAGGGTTTCATCAATGATATTAGGGGTTTGGTTTTGTCTCATAAATGCTAGAGTTTTAATGGTGGGTTTAAATTTCTCTCTCTCCTTTTAACTATTTTCTTGAGGATTTTAACTCACATAATAGGAGAGGTGATGTTATGAGGGAAAATCTTTTCAAAAGATGGAGATGTTTGTTTTTTTTTGACAAAAACCCTAGAAATTTTGGGGATTTTGAAAGTTGCGAACATGCTTAGAAGTATCTTGTGGTTGTATATTAAGAGAATGAACTTTCATCATATGTTTTTGCAAAATGGCAATTTACATGATACGTGAGAAATGAAATGTAATTTTTAACATCATTGTTGAGCATTTAAAAATGTGTTGTTGTGAGATAATAAATGGTTATGCATCTTAGTTTTGTGAAAGATTGATAAACATGGGGGTTGATGTTTGAAAGGCATCACTTGTGACCTTGAAGGGAAGAATTTGTTGTGAATTGGGCATGTTGAGAGATTGTTGTTGCTATAAATTGATGGCATGGCCATTGTGAAACAGTGTTAAGGAGAAGTAATGAATAATGTGATAAATTGATTTTGTTGAAGAAATGTTTTGAAATGGAAAAATGTTTGAGATGTTTTGTGTTGTATAGTGTTCCTATTTGATTTATTATTATTATTGCACATTCTCATCATGTTTAATTTGAGAAGGATTACACTGTAATGAGTACTATGAAACTGTGTATGGTGTAAATACGGTGGTAAGTCCGGTTAGCTGGTGTGGATGAATTTGATAAGTTGGCCTGAGTGTCCTTGGTGAAAGACCAGAAAACTGCACGAAGAGGTGTCGAGCCTTCCGATTAATACCGGTAAAAATGATAGTTTGGTAGTACTCGTAGAGTCTACTTGCAAACACCAACCGAGGGATTACCAGTGTCGCATTTACTACCCCTTGTGATGTAAAAGTTGAAATTTGGAAATTTATGAGATTGTAATTATAAATGAAATGCATGGTGTTTCTCAAGGAAAGACATGAATAATATTTTGAAAGGAGTATTGCATCGCATTTGCACTTGCATTCATTTTTGGCCATATAACATAAATGTATATACTTTGTTTGGTATTTCTTTACTGGGCTTTATGCTCACCCCTATGGGATTTGGTTCAGGTAAAGACATGGTGATCTCGCCAAATTGAGGGCGCGGATAATTGTAAAGAACACATGGCTCTTCTTTTGTTGTGACTTCTTTTTGTAATGCCAAGGGCTAACGTGTATGGGTCCAAAAGACCACTTTTGTGTAACCGGGCTTTTGGGTTTTCGGCCCAGCGAACCTCTCAAGGGTAAAAGTGTAGCTTTGTCCATGTTGATCGGTTTGAGATCTCGAAGCCATCTGAATCCAAGAGAATGGCTGTTGTTTGCTGATGATGCAGGAGTCCATCCAATCGGGGTCTAAAGTTGCCCCTAGTGTTGCGGATAGAAACTTGATTGTCCTTTAGGGAAACTTTCTTCTTTCCTCCATTCTGGGATTTGGCATTCTTGCCAGTCTTCATTAGTTTGCAGAATGACTCATCTTTGGAATCTTTGAGCACATCTGACATTTTTTTCCCTAGTTCAAGGGCTGCTTCTAATCTAGCTTTGCAAGCTTCCTTTGATAACATCTGATCTACTTGCCCCTAGTTTAAGGGTCGCTTTTGATCTGGCCATGCAAGCCTTACATCGTGGTTGACCGTTGAACATTCTAAATCCAAGTTCAAGGTTTGAAAGCAAGGGGTTGAGTCTCGAGGCTGAGAGCGATCCTATGCTGCACAATCTCAAGAGCGATTCCACATAGGTCTTCCCAAGACGGCGCAAAATATTTTTTGAAATCTTTTAAGAAAGCGACTAAAGACAATGTAGAACCAATCTGGATCAAGCCAGGATCCTTCTCAGTACTCATATTAACAAACATGATCTCATTTATTAAGGGCTTAGCATGCTTCTCTTTCTCTCATTTGATCAAATTTTTGCAAATCCCGAGGAATTCCTCCCTCTTTGTTTTCATCACAATGCTCAAAAAGTTTTGAAAAACTTAGGTCAATGCAATGATTTCAAGGCACAGAAAAGTAAGTGAAAAGCACTATCGTTTCATTCAAATTTGCTGGCACAACTGGCTCAAGGCAGAAACAAACTCAAAAGTGTGAAAATCACTGTTGTTTCATTCAAATATTCTGGTGCAACTGGCCCCATGGCAGAAACAAACTCAAAAGAGTATAAAAGACAAACACAAAACAAGCAAGTGATACCCGAGATAACATCCCCGAAATCACCCAACTCTAACAAAACAGGACTGACTCGACACAATAAGACAGTCTCAACTGACTCAGTTCAAAAAGATTGACTCAATACATCACAACAAGACTGACCCAATACCTAAGTCAGAATGTAAAATAACCAGCATTTGCACATTGCTCAAAACAGTGCGTGCCATCTCCATATCTAGAGTAAACTGAGTGACATCAACAGGTGATTCATCCCCCGATCACATAATCACATTATCTTCCAAGTTCATCGATCCCGTCCCGATAGACTTTGCAGGACCTAGCGACAATGATCTTGTTGTCAATCAAATCTTGTATTTCATGGCAAAGACGAAAACACATGTCAGTGTCATGGCCGGCTTGTTGATGGAAGGCACAGTACTTAGCCAGGTTGTGGGCGAGAGGAAGTTTATTTGGTAATGGTCGCAGCTCCAGGGGCTTGAGATGGCCTTGTCCTATAAGGATTTGGAAAGCTTTGGACAAAGTCATGTAGAAGGGATTGAAGACCCTCTGGCCTCGGGGTAGGTACTTTGAGGTTTGTGGAGTTTTGCTGGATGCACCAGCAATGGGATTGGTAGGCACTGACTGGGTTTGCTGATCTCCAACAGATGTAGGACTAAAGTTGAGAGGGGTGTTTCTAGTACGACAACCCTTCTTCCGGCTTGCCCCTTGATTCAAAATACTCTCATCCTCAATAGCAAAAGTGTCATCTATAGTCTTTGCAACAATTGCAAGCACTTGATGTTTGTTCAATCCTTCGGCTTTCAAAGCCTCAACAGCCCACTGAAGGTGTTCATGGGGACCAATACCTGCCCCTACCTTGTTCTTGTCATTTACCTCCACTTTGCCAAGGGATTGACCTTCTTCCAATGCAGCTCGTCCTGAGATTGGGAGCTTTTTGGCGTGAAATTTCTGGCACGTGATGTAGTCGATGACGGAGCCAATATTCCAAAGGCCAGATCTGCCACAGTTCTCTGAAGATCTTCAATTATTTTCATCAGCTCAGAAGTAGTGGGTTCACGGGTTTGAGATAATTGGGGTTCGACTGCATTCATTATGCATAAGTCCATGCTTTTTGGGATAAACACCTCAGGCTGGGGTAGATGGACTGGGGTGATGTATATGCTCGGGTTGTAGGCAGATAGAAATA
Organism: Camellia lanceoleosa; assembly: GCA_025200525.1. Lineage (NCBI taxonomy): Eukaryota > Viridiplantae > Streptophyta > Magnoliopsida > Ericales > Theaceae > Camellia > Camellia lanceoleosa. The sequence goes on along the minus strand of CM045767.1, from coordinate 15,595,466 downwards.
TATAGATAAGGTTGAGGTAGGCAGGAGATGTTTGGTCATTGGGGTCTAGAGGTGGAGCTATCGTCCAATTGTTAACCAGATTTTGGACCTCATGACGAAGGCGGTAGCAACGATCAGTGCCATGACCGCACTGTTGATGATACACGCAGTATTTGGAGGGGTTATGTCTGGCAAGGAGTGGGTCAGGAAGAGGTTGAGGATCAAGGGGTTTGAGATACCCTCTTTCCATCAAGACTTTTAGTGTGCTGGTTAGGCTCATATAGAGGGAGGTGAAAGTTCTACCCTAAGCTCGGGTCAGGTCAGCTATTTGTAGGCTTGGTTTGGCAAAAGGGTCGGCTGTGGCGACTATATTGATTTTAGTGGGTTTGGGAATAATGCTACTACCAGCATTGGTACTCTCTGCAAAAACCCTCCTTATCGGTTCACTTGTTTTGGGAATAATCCCTGTGTTGAACGCATTCTCGATCTGAACCCCCAGTTCATGCAAACTTTTGAAAGTGAATAGTGGAGCGACTATCAACTTTTGCAACATATCATGCTCGAGGTTTCGCACTACTATCCGCACTTGATACCTCTCAAAAGGTCGATCTGTCATCTGTGCTGCCTTTGCTCTCCATCTTGTAACAAATTCCACAAAAGGTTCTATAGGATTCTGGTGGGTTGCTTCAAGCTCTTGGGTGGTCATTTCAACTTGGGTATTGTAAGAACACTGATCAACAAAAGCCTCAGCCAATCCTTCCCAGTTTTGCTTCACTGTATTCTCCAACTTGGCATACCAAGTGACTGCTACACCTGATAGGGTTCTTCCATACAGAGAAAGGTTATATGGCTTAGTCAGACCCATCGGCTTTAGGACATCCAAGAAAAGCCAGATATGTACCATAGGATCTCCAAACCCGTCGAAACGGTCAATATATGGCATTTTGAATCTGTCTAGGAGCCTTACGGCAGCCTCGGTGTACCCATCCTCAATGTCAGGAATGGAGTTAAGGCTATGTGCCTTTTCGAATTGCTTCTAAAGGTTCGCAATTTTCACCGAGATCAGATCGAGATCATTAGCGTCAAGGGGATAAAGCCTCTCTTTAGGCTACACCGGGTATCTAAAAACCTGAGCTTAAGCCAACCCTTCTTGGGGATCCCAAAATTATGAATTTTCAGCTGGCAGAAGTGGGTCAAAGTTCGGCTGGGGTCCCAAGGCTGGATGTATGGTAGGTAGGTGCCCCAGATGGGCGTTGCATTTCAGCATTGACCTCACCCTGCATGGTGATTCCCTAGTTTAATGTGGCTATCATGGCCACAAATTCTTCCGAACCCTGTGCCATCACGAGCCTGCTGAGTTGAACAGAGGTGATGTGACTGGTGACTATCGGATCTGTTGAACCGGTGAGCCCTGACTGGCCTTTCTTTGCCTTGCCCCAGCGAAGGAAACACTGGTTGCCCTTGAACTGAATCTCTGACCTGACAAAGTCTATCAATACAAGTCTGATGTACCCGGGAGATATTGAAGCCTTCTGAAGCTATGGTTCCAAGACTACCTTGCAAAAGAGAAAACAGACAGCATCTCAGCCTGATTTCACCAAAACAAATATGAGCGTAGCTGAATGACTGCACTCTCTACAAAATTTTGCCTGTAAACTGATACCTCAGGCCAATACTCAGATTTGCGACTGATACATACAACCTGTAGAGACACACTCTGACAGCACATATCAAGTAAGTAAGAGCCAAAACACCCCTATGGTGGGGTAAGGTTTCCCTGTCCTATTTTGTCAGGAGCTAGGGTTTCACTATGCACATAGCGGTTTCAAACAACCTACATTCGGGTAAGCAACCTGTCCTAGTTTGGAATGGTCACTATGGCTTCCGATATGCACTAGGTCAAATGGTCAAAAAGGGTGTCTCGGTAAAAACCAAGGTTTGTGTTTCCATCGTGGCAGAGCCCGTAACCAGTCAGCCTTATGGCACGCTTTTCCAAGCAAGCCTCCGATAAACCGTTCAGGAATAGCAGCTGACAAACACTGTGACTTAAGCGCACCAATGCACATGCAATGCAAAGAAACACATAAGTGTAAACAAAACAACATATCATGGTGTTAGAGTCAAGTTCTCTAAATCCCCAGCAGAGTTGCTAGAAACTGTAGACTACCCGAACTCTGCCCCATGCGTGAGGGCGCGAATTGTGGTTCTAGCTACTACAGTTCAGACTCTTGTCACGGTTCTGAATCTAATCTCACAAAGTGCAATGTAAGACTGATAAATCACCAAAGAGTCCAAATCTGGCAAATCGTTTTGGAAAATCGATTTTAATCAAAAAGTGCCAAACATGGACTGCTTTGCCAGATTTTAGAGTCGCAACCTAAATATTTTATTTTGGGAAATTTAGGAAACCCTGACTCGTGCCTAAGGCCACGTGTCCGTCATCACCAAAGTTGCCTCGGCTCGGGATCTTAAGTACGAGAGGGGAAGGTCATGCAATGAGCACCTCCACTCGCCCGATTAAAGGATCGGCCTCTACTAACATGATATGTTGTTTTTGAAAACACATGTGTTCTTATTCCGATTTATTAGCTAACTTACTATGTGATGCGCACAACATACAAGTATAGACTAAATCGCTCAAGTTGGAACAAAACATCTCATGTTTGTTTTTCGAAAATGGTTTGAAGTTGCTACCCTCAAGTAGGTTAAGCTGCGGATTTGCCACCCTCAAGTGGGCTTTGTTGTCATCTTCATATCTTTATCATCACTCCATGGCATTGTATTGCATTGCATAATCATGAATTTTAAAACAACTGGCTTCGCGAAGCGTGTAAGTCCAACTTTCAAATTGCATATGTCATGTTGCATGTTGCCGGTGAAATACGCAAGTTTGATTCCTTGCAAAGGGATACGTAGGCAACCCTGAGGTTCAACCACTTGCATTGCATCTTGTTTGTTTGCCCAAGTCTTATGGCCTTGTCAAAAGGGTCGTCTTTGGGTTTTGACATTCACTCACGTCAAGAAATGACTTTGAGCTCTGTCAAAGAGGGGCAACTGTAGACATCCCATTTTGACCGGCCCTAATACTTGGGCGCTTTCTTTTGATTACCCGATGATGAAAATAAGAATATGTCATCTCACAAAATTCTCAGCGAAAAAATGAAATTTAAGCTTTAATCCCGACCTACACCTGTTTTAACCAAATTATTTTAGACCATATATTTGATTAATATTGTACATATTTTAAATACTTTATATTTTATAATCAAATTTCGGTGGTGCATACCACCACCATGCACTCGTTATATATTATATTATATTATATTATATCATAGTAATAAAAAAAAAAAAAAAAAAATTGATTGATATGTTTCTAACTTTCAGTGATGCATGCTAGCACCATCCCACCATTATATATTATATTATATTATATTATTATTTTGTTTGTTTGTTATGTCCATTCTCTATAAAATGGGAGAAGAATTGGGGAGGGGGAAGGGAAAGAAAAAAGAGAGAATCAGAGAAAAAAAAAAAGAAGTGCGAGAGAGATTGAAAGGAAAAGAATCAGAAAGAAGGAAAATTAGTTTTTTTTAGAAAGAGGGAGGGGGGGGAAATAAACTATTTTATTAAGTATTTTATTTTTCTGAACCAAACTTTTTATTCGCATTTCATCAATATACCATTCCAAAACCAACCACCAAGGCTGTAATTCCAAATTTTGAACTGAGAACTGAGAATTGAGAACACATTCCACAGACTTGAGGGTAATGAAAAGAAAGTTTGTGAATAAGAAAATTCATCATTTCTCCAAAAGGTGAGTTTTCACAAATTTTCATTTAATTTAAAAATGTGATATAACTTGCTTAAATATTTAATTTATTGCTTTTCATAACTGTTTTTTATCGCTTTAATGGGAAGGCTGCACCACCCACATATCTGTTATAATTTATCTTTTTATTGTTTTAATGGGAAGGTTGCACCACCCACATATCTGTTGTAATTTATTTTTTTATTGTTTTAACGGGAAGGCTGCACCACTCACATATCTGCTGTAATTTACTGTTGTATATAAACTGTTGTAATTTACATAAAATGTTGTAGTTTACTATTTATAAATTGTTGTAATTTTACCACTTTAAATGGTCGGTCGAACCACATAATTTGTTAAAAGATGTGACCCCACCGGATGAATAGTGATCGGTGGTGAATAGTAACCTCCGGCGGTGAATAGTAACTTTCGGCGATGAATAGCCCAACGATGAATAGTAGCCCTGTCGATGAATAGTACCTCCGGCGCTGAATAGTAACTGCGGATGAAAAATGCCCGGTAAGATGAATAACGATCAAGAAAGGTGAATAGTAACTGCCATGGTGAATAGTAACTTCCGGCAGTGAATAACATCTCAGGATGAATAGTGCTCCTGCAAAATAAGTTTCCCTAGTCTTCCTACGTCAAGCAGAATATTTTCCGGCGCACATGAAGTTTCTTTATTTTATTTTTTATTTTGAGTTTGTGAGGATTTTTTATAGTTTGTTGTACTATTTGTTTTCCTTCTCCTCCTCCTTTATTTGGATATGTAATAATTCAAGTGTTGTAATAATTTCTCATCCCTGTTTCTTTCTATCCCATTCTTTTACTTGCTTTCCTTATTTGTACATAAATATCATATTTATTTTTCATCATATTCATGCTTTGCATCCATGTTTCATGTATCTTGATTCGGCTAAATTTGCATTTGTGGATTCAATCAATTCCTATATGATTATGTGCGCTACCTCATGTTCTTGAGATAATTCACATGTCATATCTTAGAAGCCGAATCTTTAGTTGCATCTCATGAGTGAATTGCATTAGGATTGTGTATATAAGATCATGCATATTTTACCTACTTTGTTTTGTAACTTATTCGCGAGTCGTCAAACATGTAAGTTTTTATGCTTTAGCATCCCGTTTGTGTATGCTTTTTTTTTTCTTACTATGTTTAGCATTATATCATGAGGCTATTTGCTTACGTGATATAACTCTATGAATGCCAGTAGATGAAGGCTGTATCGCTTAATTTGGAATGATGTTGATTTTCATGTTTGTAAGCTCAATTTATTTGGGTTGTACATTTTCAAAACTACATGAAATCAAGTTATTCCAAAGTAGGTGACATAGTCTATACTTGTATGTTTCACATAGTAAATTTTAGGATTTATTAAATAATCAGAACATGAACATATAAAGAAAATAAAAGTCATATCATGGTTTAGTAGAGGCCGATCTTCTAATCGGGTGCGTGGGGGGTGCTCAATTAATGACCTTCCCCCTTCATACCTAAGGTTTCGAGCCAAACATCCTTGGTTACGACGAACAGTGGCCTTGGCACGAGTCATGGATTTCCTAATTTCCCAAAAATATTAGGTGGCGACTCTGAGATCTGATGATGCAGTCCATTTTTTGACAAAATTGCAATAAAATGAATTTTCAATAAAAGTTATCAAATCTAGACTCTCATCTATGTTTCACATTGCACTCGTAAGACTAAATCAAAGAGATCTCGGGAGTCCGAACTGTTTAACGCGCGCGGGTTTCCCCCTCGGGCATGTTACATTATGGTTGAATAGAACCTTGGCCCAAACCACCACACGCGCACTGCCTCCATCTGACCAACTGGGTTGAGCCGTGCTGGGTACGGCCATGGGTCTGGTCAGTTCTTATATTAATTTTTTCCAAATTTCTTGCAGGAAAAATTAATTTAAATTTTACGTCAATATAATTTGAATTTGAATTCAAATTTTTGTCCAAAATTTGTGCCTCATTCAGTTCGAATTCTCTACAAAAATTGCCGAACAGATTCAAACATTTTTATTACAGAAATTGCTAGATAGATTCAGAACAGTTGAATAACTGTAGTAGTTACCAACAGATCTGTTTGAATTTTGAACTATATTTGTTCAAACAGGTTCATACCTGTTCGGTTCTTCATAGCACCTATTCGGATAGAGTTTTTTTTTTTTCCTATAAATACCAGTTTAATTCCAGCAGTTTGATAATATGAAAAAACAGTTTGAAAATCACTTTTTTGCTGTCCAATTTTCTGTTCTGTTGCATGTCTTCTTCACATTAGTTCTTAGAAAAATTAAAGTGAGTATAGAATACAAGTTCTAGTTTGCCGAACAAATTTGTTTGGAGTGCTACTACAAATTTGTGAAGATCATTGTATCTTGGGAGATAGACGCCATTAGTCCGTGAGCACCGTAGCAGGGCGAATCTTCTTAAGGACAGAGTGTCACACACTCGACTTGATCTTTTTATTTTCCTTCGGTTCGGTAAAATAATTTTGGTACGTTATTTATTTTATTTGTTTGATTTAGTTTCAATTTATTTATTGTACACAGAAGATTGTTCCAACACATATATACTAACAAAATATTTAAAAAGAAAGTATGAATTATAATGTCAATTTCTACTAATTTAAAAAATGAAAATAAGATGAAATAATACATAAATAGTATGTTTTTTTGTATCCACATTTAGTTTTAAAAAAATAGTAACTATAAAATAATCTATATATTAAAGTGAAGCATCTTAAATTATTGTGCTCGACATTAGTTCATATTATTAAAAATATTTATAATAGAATTCATATTAAAATATCATACAATATCTTTCTCAATAAATGTGATTAAATAATTAACCAATATCATATTCAATTATTTAGAAACTTCGACTTGTAGTTAACAATAGTTATAAGAAATAATTTTTTAAATTATTTTTATCTATTTTTTAAATATTATATTTTGATCCTATGTTTCATATATAGAGTGATATCCACTTAAAATTTTTATAAAAAAGGGGGAAAAAAAAAAAGTTAGAGAGAGCGAGTCTCTATGATATGTAAATAATTGTAGCTAATAATACTATAATATAAAGGTAAATTACCAATATGTTATAATAGTTTGACTTAATTCTCATTAAATTCTTGTGAAAATTAGTTCTAGTAAAATCATCGCTAAAAATAATTTTTTGTAATGATTTTTACATGTCATTAAAAATTGACAATTAGTGACTTTTTGTCACTATTTTTATAAATCGTTGCTAAAACTTTAAATTAGTGACGTTTTCTGTGACTAATTTTTTAAATTGGTGTTAAAAGTTGAAAATTAGTGATTTTTTTAAAACTTATAATTAGTGATATTTTTTGTGACAAAATTTTAAACTATTATTACAAATTAATAATTAATTTAATAATATTTTTAATAATATTTAATAAAAAATACTATTAATTAATATAAGATTTACCAAATAATAAGTTTATCTATCAAAATTTATATGCAAATCCTCAATGGATAACGTTTTTAAAATTGTAGGTGGTTGATTTCCTTTTCTGGCCCATCCTTGCCTAAGTGCTTACCTTATCTATTCTGTCAAAAAGCAAATGATGTGACGTGACATTTGCATAAATATCTTTTTTTTGTATAGATTGACGAATTGTCTAAAACCAATCTCTCTCTCTCTAGAAAATAATAGCAGCTATGTCTCTTTCTCTCTAAAAAATATAGAGCACGTGAGTGCATGCACATGCACATACATGTTGTTGTCAACGCATCTGGGGCTCTTGTTAGAGAAAATATGTAATTCCCCACAAGTAAATCAATCAATGGGAATAAAAAATTAATGCGAAAAAATTAAATCAAAAGCAACACAAGAATTTTTACGTGGTTCCCTCAATGTGAGGTACGTCCACGGGATCGAAATCTAATTCCACTATCAACCAAATAGTTTCCAAACGATTACAAACAAGATACGAATGGTCTCACAAAACCACTCTTGGGTGAATTCCAAATAATCACAAATAAACAAGAGAAAAGACATCACCAAATAGATAAACAAAAATCTTCAAACCAGAGTTGTAGAAGACCCAAAATAATGCACCCAAAACAAAACCAAAAGCTGAACCAAACAAAGCAACCCAGCAGCCAAAAAGTAGCCTCTTTGACCCAAAACTTTTTCAGTCCACTGAATTGATTTTTCCAATCAATTATTCTATAGCAGCCACACTTTCGGAAGAAGAGAACAATGTGTATATCTCAAATATATTACTGAGCAATATATATATATATATATATCTAAAATCTTAGGCTTGTTTTATCAAAACCTAGTTGTTACCAAACTGAATTAGGTCTCTAAAAATTAGATATAATATATATAAAATATATTATACCCAAACCAAACCAAATTAGAATTCTTTTAACAAACCAATTGGGTTCCAAACTCTACTAAAGAGGTATACTCAACAATTCTCCCCCTACCGACTTAGGCAGAGATATCAATCATATCCGTCAAAGTTCAACACTTTAAATGTTTGTCCCTCGACAAAGTCTTACTCAACATATCTGAAATATTATCATTTGTGTGAACCTTTTCGAGTTGTAACAATTTCGAATCTAACACATCACGAATCTAATGGTATCTCACATCAATGTGTTTCAATCTCGAATGAAAAGTAGAATTTTTACTCAAATGAATAGCACTTTGACTATCACAATAAAGCACATACTTTTCTTGCTTCAAACCCAACTTTTGTAAAAATTTCTTCAACCATAACTCTTCTTTACAAGCTTCCGTAATGGCAATAAATTCAGCTTCGGTAGTTGAGAGAGCAACACATTTTTGTAATTTAGATTGTCATGCCACAGTTCCCCCTACAAATGTCATCAAATACCCCGAAGTAGATTTCCTAGAATCAACATCACCGGCCATGTCAGAATCTTTGAACCCATCAAACATTGGCTTACCATCCTCAAAACACAAACACACCTTCGAAGTCCCTTGAAGATACCTTAGAATCTATTTTACCGCTGCCCAATGTTCTTTACCCGAATTAGAGAGAAAACGACTTACCACACCAACGGCGTGAGTAATATCCGGCCTTGTACAAACCATGGCGTACATTAAAAAACCAACTGCTGAAGCATAAGGAATTTTTTGCATCTCTTCCTTGTCTTTCTCACTTGTAGGACATTGATTCGAACTAAGCTTGAAGTGACCCGCAAGTGGACAACCAACTGGCTTTGCTTTATTCATGTTGAACCTCTCAAGAACTTTCTTAATATAGATTTCTTGAGACAACCAAATCAGCCCCTCTTTGCAATCACGAACAATTTTCATACCAAGTATTTGTTTTGCCGTCCCCAAATCTTTCATAGCAAAAGACTTGCTCAACTCCAATTTCAACCTGTTAATCATGGTAGAATCTTGACCTACAATTAACATGTCATCAACATAAAGCAAAAGAATAATAAATTTGTCATTCAGGAAATTTTTCACAAACACACAATGGACCAAAGTGGTTTTAGAAAAACCATTATTCATCATGAAAGAGTCAAATTTTTTGTACCATTGCCGCAGGGCTTGCTTGAGGCCATACAAACTTTTCTTCAATTTGTAAACAAATTTCTCTTTCCCTTTCTCCACAAAACCTTCTGCTTGCTCCATGTAAATTTCTTCTTCAAGGTCACCATGAAGAAATGCGGTCTTCACATCAAGTTGTTCAATTTCAAGGTCCATACTTGCAGCCATGCCAAGTATAACCCGAATAGAAGACATCTTCACAACTGGCGAGAAAATCTCATCAAAGTCAATGCCTTTCTTTTGCCCAAAGCCTTTCACAACAAGACGCGCTTTGTACCTCAAATTCTTGCTATCATTCTTCAATTTAAAAACCCACTTATTTTTCAGAATTTTCCTCCCCGTAAGCAACTTCATTAAATCATAAGTGTGATTTTCAAGTAAGGAATTCATCTCCTCTTCCATTGCCTTTTTCTAATCATCCTTCTTTACATGCTCAATTGCTTCTTGGTAGCTCTCGAGCTCCTCTTGATTGAAAATCAACACAAATTCATTGGGAGGATACTTTCTTGAAGGTTGTCGGTCCCTTGTAGATTTTCTCAACTCATGTTGTGGTAACAGTTTTTGAGTTGGATGCTCTTCCTCAATTTCAGGCTCAACTTCATTAGGATTAGCATCATCCTCCACATTTTCAATAGGTGGCTGCACATCTTCCCCATTTTCATCATCAACTGAAGATGAAGAAGATAGATCCATGTCAATGAAATCATTAATTTTTGGCTTCGGTTGATCACTTTTGCCAAAATCTTCAATTGTTTGGTCTTCAAGAAACACAACATCACGGCTTCGAATAACTTTCTTGTTGACCGAATCCCACAATCTATAACCAAATTCATCACGCTCATAGCCAAGAAAAATACATTGTTTTGACTTGCTATCAAGCTTGGACCTCTCATCTTTTGGAATATGAATAAAGGCTCGGCAACCAAACACTCTCAAGTGCTCATAAGACACATCTTTGTCGGTCTAAACTCTTTCAAAAACATCACCATTCAAAGGATAGGAAGGAGACAAATTGATCATATCAACCACTGTTTTCATTGCCTCACCCCAAAAGGATCTTGGCAATTTTGCTTGTGAAAGCAAACAACTTGTTCTTTCCATAATTGTGCGATTCATCTTCTCAGCAACGCCATTTTGTTGAGGAGTCTTCTTAACTGTCTTTTGGTGCCGAATACCTTGGCTGCGACAATACTCATCAAATGGCCCAATGTATTCATTACCATTGTCTGATCGGATGCACTTCAATTTCTATCATGTTTCTCTTTCAACCATGGCCTGAAAATGCTTAAATGCTTCTAGAACTTGATCTTTAGTTTTTAGTAGAAAAGCCCAAACTTTCCTTGAATAATCATCAATGAAAGTAACAAAATAAAGTGCACCATTATGTGTTCTAACTTTCAAAGGACCACAAACATCCGAATGAATCAACTCCAAAATATTTTTTTTTTCTAGAAGCAAAATTTTTATGAAAAGAAACTCTATATTGTTTACCTGCCAAACAATAAACACAAGTTTTAAGATGTGTACCTTTCAAACCGAGTAGAAGCTCTTTCTTGAACAATACTTGCAGCCCCTTGTCACTCATGTGGCCAAGCTGCTTGTGCCACAATTCGGTAGAAGTATCATCTTCAAGTGCATTGACAACATCTTTACAAATTTTTCTTTGCATCGAGTAACGTGTATGAGTCTTCTTGCACTTAGCCACCACCAAATAACCCTTTGTGAGCTTCCATATTCCATCACCAAATTTGTTGTTGAAGCCTTTATCATCTAGTTTACCAATAGAGATTAAATTGAGGCGAATGTCGAGAACATACCTCACATCTTTAAGCAACAACTTGTAGCCCAAATTTGTTTTCAAACAAACATCACACATGCCAATAATCTTGGACAAACCTTCCTTACCCATTTGAATAAAACCATAATCTCCTTCGGTGTAGGTAGTGAAGAAATCAACTCAAGAAGTCACATGAAAAGAAGCACCGGAATCAATCACCTAATTGCTCTCTTGGCCCACAAAATTGATACAATCATCTTCACAAACGATCATGAGATCACCATTGGTAGTAACTGCTGTTGTCTCTTCTTACTTCTTACCTACACTTTTATCACGCTTTTTCTCCTTGTTCTTGAGTTTTCGACATTCTCGCTTCATGTGCCCTTTCTCATGGCAATAATAGCACTCAATATCTTTCTTTGAAAAATAACCATCTCTTGATTTGTCGCAACTTTGATTACGACCATGAGGAGTCTTACTCCTCTCCCTTGTTTTGCTTCAGCCTCTCACAACAAATGCTTCCGAATGAGAGGAACCCGCTGATTTTCTTCTAGTTTCTTCATTCAACAAGCTACTAGTGACTTGGCCCATTGTGACAACTCCATCGGGCGCCAAATTACTAACTGTCACAACCAAAGTTTCCCAACTTTTGGACAAAGAACTAAGTACCATCAAAACCTGCAACTCATCATCAAAAACAATTTTCATAAAAGTAAGTTGGTTAACAATATTTTTTATTTCATTTAGATGTTCCGGAATAGGACTGCCCTCTTTATATTTTGAATTAACTAACTTATGAAACAAAAAGCTTTATTTGTGGCTGATTTCCTATCATAAAGGCCTTCTAATTTTTTCATAAATCATGTGCTAAAGTTTCAGTAGCAACATAATGAAACACACTGTCATCAATCCATTGACAGATAACACCATGGCTTTTCGATTAAACCTATTCCATTCATCATCTTTCATACCCTCGGGTTTTCCATTATTACTCTCAATGGATCCATACAAATCTTTACAAAATAATAGTTCCTCCATTTTAGTTTTCCAAGTTACCCAATTACTTCCATTGAAGCTAGACATGCGACCCACATTTCCCTCCATTGATTTATACAAATAAATAAACCCAAATAAACCATAAGCTCTGATACTAGTTGTTAGGGAAAATATGCGATTCTCCACAAGTAAATCAATCAATGGGAATAAAAAATTAATGCGGAAAAATTAAATCAAAAGTAAAACAAGAATTTTTACGTAGTTCCCTCAATGTAAGGTACGTCCACGAGATCGAAATCCGATTCCACTATCAACTAAATAGTTTCCAAACGATTACAAATGAAGAAAGACATCACCAAATAGATAAACAAAAATCTTCAAACTAGAGTTATAGAAGACCAAAAATAATGCACCCAAAACAAAACTGAAAACTGAACCAAACGAAGCAACCCAGCAGCCAAAAAGTAGCCTCTTTGACCCAAAACTTTTTCACTCCACTAAATTGATTTTTCCAATCAATTATTCTATAGCAGCCACACTTTCGGAAGAAGAGAACAATGAGTATATCTCAAATATATTACTGAGCAATATATATATTTGAAATCTTAGGCTTGTTTTATCAAAACTTAGTTGTTACCAAACTGAATTAGGTGTCTAAAAATTAGATATAATATATATATATATATAAAATATATTATATCCAAACCAAACCAAATTAAAATTCTTTTAACGAACTAATTGGATTCCAAACTCTACTAAGGAGGTATATCCAACAGTTCTCTCTCTCTCTGTGTGGCTCTCTGTATATATATATTGCATCTTTGGTTGCTTTTGTGGAGAAAGAGAGCTCAGATTGAGAAGATACAAAATGCAGCCAAGGGGGAGTGGTAGCTCATCAAAACTTAATCGAAATGAAATTGAGAAAAGCCGAAGATTGCAACTCAAAGATCTCTATTCCAAGCTTGCTTCTCTCATCCTTAAACAACCCTCAGAGGTACACTCTCTCTCTCTCTCCATGGAGAAAATATATACAACTTCAATTTGATAATACACTTCATGCATGGCGAACTATGATGCCAATCCAAGCAGAGAAACTAAAGCCCCACTGTATTTTTTTATTTTTATTTTTTGACTTGCTTTGACAAAAAGTTATCTACGCAGCGTTGATTCATCAGGCTTTTTTCCATTGCAAAAAATTCTCCATTGTTGCCTTCCGGTGCAGGTAGTCTGCATATTTATTTCACAGTCTCTTTTTGAGGAAAAAAAAAAAAAAAAACTCAATAGAACAGTGATACTATGTTATTAGCATCACTATTCAATAATTTCTTATTTTTTTACCTTTCATGTATATGTGATATGGTAGTTGCACATAAAAAATGAGGTTGACCCTCTATATCACCACGTAACTTTATTGTTTGTCGGTAATATCACATCATTGTTGTTACACTAAATTTTTACTTCCTTTAAAGACAATGCCAAATTGTTATACCTTTCATGCAGGTCAAAGCTTACCCAGTAAGAAATTTCGCTACCTAAGCTACCTTATCACGGTTAAAGTTACAACCGCAGTTCACCGGCCTTTATGGCCCTGGTCTGTAAATGAACTTTTATGAGCTTCTAAAATATCTTTCAAGCTATAACTAATTCATTAGTTGGTCCTCGGAACTGGGCCTTTTTTTCGCATTATTACAGATATAAATAATGAAAACAATCAGGATCAATTACTATTATATCTAATATTTACTTGTAAGGTAACATATTTTTGACATATCATCAAACTTAATATGATTTTTTTTTTTTTTTGTTTTTGGATAGGAAGGACTGCCATTAGGTGATTTGTTGGAGCAAGCCACCAACTATGTGGTCGAGCTGAAACAGAATGTGGAGGAGCTGAAGCGGAGGAAGGCGGCCCTCAAAGGCGATGAGGGTGGTTCTAAGGAGGAGAGGTTACCGGTCTTGATGGTACGACACATGGGTTCAACTTTGGAGGTGAATTTGAGTACTGGGTTGAACAAAAAATTCAAGTTACATGAAGTTTTGAGTGTTCTCAAGGAAGAAGGACTTGAAATTGCAAGTGCTAGCCACTCTACTGTGGGAAACCAAATCTTTTACACTATTCATGCTCAGGTATATATATATATATATAAATTTCTCTAGTCCTAGAAAATATCCGAAAAATACATTTTACGGTTAAGATTAATTATCCCACTATATAAAAAATAGATCACAACCATACATCACTATTCTAGGTCAATTTCTAATCCATATTTTTGGATGCACACACCCTCTTTCATATAAGAAAATCTATTTAGCCTTCGTTTGGAAAATAAAATTTGGACTAAAATAATCATATAAGACAAAATAGGCTATTTTAGTCTAATAAGACAAAACATTACATCTAACCCATAATCATTACATTATTTCTCTCATAAAAAAAGTCAAAAAAATCCAAAAATCCTTCCCAAACCAGGTTTTTAGTCCCAGGTTAAAATAGTTAAAAAAGTCAAAAATCTAAAAAGTCAACCCAATTCTCAAACGGAGGCTTATTAGCTTAGATTTGGGTCAACAGTATGGCTCATTTAAAATTTAAAAAAATTATATTTAATATATGGGAAGCAACTTCTCTCCTATATGTTATTGAACTAGAGAGATCTAATTCAGTTCATTGTAAGCTCTACTCAATAATTAGAATAGTTCATCTTGTTAAGTTTGTTGTGCACATTATTTGTACCAAAAAAGTAAGTTGATTTAACTGCTTAATCAGATCATATTTGTCTATAAAAAATAGACAAATTGTATAATTTTGAAGATAGTCCGGTTATTTTATTTTATTTTTACTTTTCTAGACAAATATAATTAAATCAAATGACTACCAATAATATTCGATAAACTTAATTTTTTAAAATGAATAATGTGTTCAACGGATTCCACAAAATAAACAATTTGGATAGTAAGATGGGTTGGCTAGGAGCTGCTCCCTTATATGTATATGTATATACATTACTTGGCACATTTTAATTAAACTTTTAGAGTAATCATTCACTTTTTAAATTAATAAACAATTAAATAGAAAAATAAAATGGGTGGGCTTGGGATTATGATTGGGGTTTTAGTAATTTTTTTACTTTTTAATTTTTTTTACAAGTTAAAAAAGTTGATGTGTTTAGAAAGTTGTTAAAAAATATATTTTTTTTTTGAGAAAAAGATTAATGCTATGTTTAACTTTTTCAGTTGGTGACAAATAATTTATTGAATTTAAAATTTTTTTGTTTTGTTAGCACCCCCAAACAGTCACTTTAGTCTCTCTTTTACCATTTTTAAAATATAAATAACACATTTTAATATATAAATTTAACCACCTCATTAAAAATTTTTTGGTAAATTACATTTCAATGAATATTTTCAAATCAATAATACACTGTACGAACATTAAAATGCAAAGTCATAATTTTTTCAATAATATTAGAGATTTACATTTTGCACCCACAAATACATCTATAATGATGTGACAAAGATGATGAGTCTCATATAATTGAGTGTATTACTAATAAAAAATTGACACTTATCAAATCACATCATTGTTTGTTAAATTGTGAGAGATTTTTGAGAGTCTCAAAATATTTTTGTAATTTTCTTTTATCAATTTGTAATTAATCTTTTAAAACACCACTAACATTTAATTCTGCCAACAAAAATGCTTGAGACCACTACTTAGTGGTAGCATTAATGATGTGACAGTGGATCTCACCCACTATCACAGTGTTACTGTGATTTTTTTTTTTAAATGTGTACCAACTCATTAATAATATTTTAAAATACTATTTTTAGTGGTCTGTAGGATTGCTGTTCTGCCAAATGTTCATAGCAAGCAATTGCCTGACCAAACTGAATTTTATTGTCCTTGTACAATTTGGTCCACACGTCAATGCATACTCCAGCCTCCACATGTTGTCATGGTGGAGATTATTTGCTGGTCTTGGATAAGTTGACTTGATGTTACAATTAATTTTTATGGATTAAGGCATATTTTAATAATTAGATTAAAAGTTAATTTTTTTAAGTTATTTCATCTCTTTAAATTTTTTGCACGTTTTTTTTAAAGTCAAAAAAATTAACTTTTAACCTATATCTCAAAATACGCCTAATTCAGTAAGAATTAATATTTTTTTATGTAATTTTTGAAAAATAATATGATAAATATTATATGTTGAATGGTATAAACTAATATTCTAAAATCATCCAATAACTTCTCTTTTATAGAACCTTCCATGCTACTTTGGATTTAGGTCGATGTAGGCAGATCCGGACTTGACATAATCAATAGTTAATAATCAAACCAATCAGATTCAAATTTGATCAGATTATCATATCGAATTTTCTTTAATGGATTCCGGTTAGATCGGGTTGGGTTGAATCTAATTTGGTCAAACCAATCCAGTCATAGATATTTTATTTATTTATTTTTATTTTTTTTTATGACCATTCACATTCCTACTTGAACAGATAAAAGAATAATGTTACAATGACAAATTTTATTTTATTTTTTATATTAAATTTGTTCATTAATTCTCGTGATACTTCATACATTATTTATGTATTGGTTCATGCAGACATCTCTTTAGTCCGTCTTAGAGAATGAAATTAGAAATTTTATTTTCGTCATATTGTAAGTCATTTATTTGTTCAATTTGAAAGATGCTTCATACATTATTTATGTATTAGTACTATGCTTAAAAAACGAAATTCAATATAATGAGCCATGAAATAATATATAAATATTATATAAAAATTTAGTAATTACAATGTTAATAAAAGTAATTTTCATTGCATGATGATGATGTTGGAGTGGGTCCATCAACCATATTAACACAAGCTGACTGATGATTTGCAGATTTTATATTCAAGAATTGGGATAGAGACTTCAAGAATGCATGAAAGATTGGAGAGACTTATTCATTGAATTTATGTAATCTTTTTAGTCTTAGCCACTCCCACTGTGACCTAGTCATAAATGGTTGGACAGAGAAAATGAGCAAGATTTTTGTACTTTGCAGGGATAAATGGTGTCCGCTGACTCAATCATTTCAATCTAAAAAATTAATAGAAGTTATTTTTGTTACTTTTTTTTGTTTTGTTTTTTTTTTTTTTTTTTTTCAAACAAAATTAATAGAAGTTTTTTTTTGTTTGTTGCACTCTCTCTCTCTCTCTCTCTCTCTCTCCTCCCTTTAAAGTTTAATCGCACTCAATCTTTTACTCTCTCTCCTCTTTTTAAAGTTCAAACATTAAAATATGTGACTGTTCCTCTCCAAAATGAATTAAAAGTTGTAAAGTAACTGTGTGGGTGATTTTCTAACCACACTGCCAATTCAGTATTCAGCTGGAGAGCACTGACAGAATAGATGGTACTTGGCTGACCTGCAACAGAAAGAGAAGAATCCCACGGTGGTTCGCCACCCAGGGGTACTCCGACGATCAAGTCAGTACTCAATATCTCTCAAAGATAAATCAACTATTCAACTCACAATCTTGAGTATCAAAAAGCATACCTTAGACCCATGGGGGTGCCTCTCTTTTATAGCCAATACAATCTTAGTCCCAATAGGGGCCTGGCCCTAATGGACTTAGGATTACTGCTAATCTGGGACTCCCAGTGGGATTAGGATAAACTCTCTAAGAGTCTTATCTTTACCCAAACTGAAGTCTTCTCCCAATCTAAGACTCTTGTCCATATCTAGGTTGAGTTCCCTCTTCATTCTACGACTCTTGTCTCCTATCCGCTTATCTCGGATTCCGATATCTTCGAAGGTAACCTCGGCCTATCCGAGATGACCTCGGCACAACGACCAAGACACGTGGCATCTCGGCTGACACGTCGGCGTCACCTTGCCACGTGTCGGTACTCAGAAAATATATCCCCACAACTGCCCCCTAGGTTCTATTACCTCGGCATTCTGAGGTGATGGAACCTATACTGTTCGTTCATCTGTGCCCCTCTATCCGAGATCAAACTCGCTGACCTCAAAGTTCCCTGGACTTTACTATCCACTTCTGTCGAGTATCAAGCTTCATGTTTTTCAAGCTGCTTGAAATCGCACCTCCTAGCCGAGGCTCTGGTTTCATTAATTCATAAGCCCCAAGAGCTTTGCATCCGCTCTATTCACATTTTCTGGTGGGTTCCTGATTTCCAGTCATCTATTTGACTTCGGCGATCTTTATATCGGCGTTCACTTATCTTGGTAGGTTCATAAACTCTTTTATTAAGCTCAATCTTTCATAACGCTTCTGAATCCATTTACTTGCCCTCTGTTGTCTTCTATTTTTCGTCTGTTTTCAAGTTTTTGAAATGTTTAAATGCCTGGTACTATTTTTTCCATACCCGCTTTTTGTTGCTAGCATTGTGTCTATGTCATTACTTTCTTGTTTCTTCATATACTTATTTAGTGCCTGTGCACTTGGCTTTATCTTTAAACTGCGTCGTCTTCTTAACTCTGATTTTTCTCTTTTTTCATTCAATCCTCTGGCTTTTTCTCTTTCTTAGCTCTTTTGCTTAAATCTGTCATTATTCCAAGCTTTCAAGCTTCTGCAACTGTCTTCGTTCCTCTCTTTCGGTGAAGCTTACGTCATTCTGTCATTGTCGTCAGATTTCGGCAATTCTCATTCCGACTTCCCTCTTTCTGGTAAGCCACTGTTCCTCCTGGTTTTATTACTTGTTGCTTTCCAAGAAGCTCTGCTTCATTGTTAACCACCATTGTTGTTTTATCCGTTGTTTCCAAATCATCTTCTTGAATACACACTGTTCACATATATGTTGATTTCTGCCACTGTTCTTGGCTTGACACACCTATGCAATCTTTTTGTCTTGATTTCTTGATAGCTTCATCACTATTTTTTATTTTTGAATTATATTTCTTGTTTCTGTTTTCTGTGTCTTTTTCCAGATATTTGCTTTCAATCATTGCCTTCAAAACTCCGAGGTGCCAATCGCCGAGAAGAGCTTTGATCAAACTCTTTAGGAGATTAATGCTGAGCTCGTGGCTGAGAAGGCTGCTGAGAAGTTCTTTCCAACTATCTTCTGGGGGTGAGACACAACTTGCCGCTGATGCCGAGTAGTTTGCTTCCTTCTTGAAATCGATGCCGAGGTAGCGGTGAAAGCTCCTCCAACTAAGCGTCAATTTGAACCATAAATCGTTCGTTAAATCCATCGATTCGACGTTCTTACTTTCAGTCCCTAGTTCTTTAAGGTCTTTATTTTTGTATCTGCCAACCTTCTCAGCTCTTAACAAGCTAGTTGGTCATCTCGGATGATCATATCTCAGAAACGTCTTTCAGTGTTATCTCGGCTGTACCAAACTTGTAAATTGCTTCAAATTTCAACAAGTGATAGACTTCATAATCTTTTTTTAACTCATCTCGTAATTTGCTCAAAAATTTCAATAAGTGTAAACATTCCTTACTCCTTAATTATCATTCATTCCCCCTGCATTTTCTCCCTGCCCCCTAATGTGAACATAAGTTGCACTTAAGATCATATTAGGGAAGTTGGCTTCGTGCCGTAGTCACAGACCTGATGTGTTCTTCTTTTGCCGATGTATTAAAACTTCTGGTATTTAATTCGCCCCCTTTAGATCTTCTTTCTCTTGGCCTTTGCAAACTATCATCGCTGTGAAGCATTTATTCCTTTCACAATTTTGGTCACCACTTCTGGCGTGCACTTAGTGGTTCTGTTCTAATCAAAACGACGTTTGACTCCGGCGAATCTTTTGCCGACATTTAACTTTGTGCACTCTTTAACTTGTAAATTTTCTCAGAATTTCAACAAGTGTTAACATTATTCGTATTAACTTCGGTTAAACATTATCTCGACTTAACTTCGGTTTAAGCATCATCTCCGTTTAACTTCGGTTAAGCATCACCTCAGTTTAACTTCGGTTAAACATCATCTCGGCTTAACTTCGGTTAAGCATCACCTCAGTTTAACTTCGGTTAAACATCATCTCGGTTTTTGAGGTTTTTCCTTTTTTTGTCGCTTGTACTCTTGTACCTTTTTGTTTTTTAGACAATGTAAGCTCTGCATATGGCCGATGTAACTCCTTGTTCTTGAATGTCTAATTTAACTTTCCTTCTCTGAATGCTTGTGCCTTTGTCTTTTCTTGACTGCCTTTGCATGATTTTATACTTTGAATATTTTGCGTGCCTTTCATTCTTTGCCTCCTTTGTGCAATCTTCTCGGGGTTACATACCTCGGGTATAATAACTACAAGCTTTACTTCGGCAAGATACTGACCTGTAAACTTTTCATAAATTTCAACAAGTGTAAAACATATACTATTCAATGTTAATTCTGTAAACTTTTCATAAGTTTCAACAAGTGTTTTAAACAGTGATCTCGGTCTAACCTACTTGTAAATTGCTACAAATTTCAACAAGTGTTTAAACGATAATCTCGATTTTAACAACTTGTAAATTGCTGCAAATTTCAACAAGGATCAACATATACTGTAAACTTTTCTCAAGTTATAACAAGTGCTAAACAATGATCTACTTGTAAATTGCTACAAATTTTAACAAGGATCAACATATACTGTAAACTTTTCTCAAGTTATAACAAGTGCTAAACAATGATCTACTTATAAATTGCTACAAATTTTAACAAGTGTTTAAACACTGTACTTAGCTTTTACCTCAACTTGTAAATTGCTGCAAATTTCAACAGATGATCATATGTCGGCTTAACTTCAACTTGTAAATTGCTACAAATTTCAACAAGTGTTAAGCATCTTTTTTGGGTTTAGCCAACCAGTAGATTGCCACAAGTCTGTAAGTAATAACATCGGCTTCACTCCGACTTGTAAATTGCTACAAATTTCAACAAGCGAAGAGAAATAGTAATCTCGGCTTAACTCCCACTTGTAAATTGTTACAAATTTCAACAAGTGGCAAACTTTGTATCGGTTTGACCAATTTGTAAATTGCTACAAATTTCAACAAGTGGTAAACTTTGTGTCGGTTTGACCAACTTGTAAATTGCTACAAATTTCAATAAGTGGTAAACTTTGTATTGGTTTGACCAACTTATAAATTGCTACAAATTTCAACAAGTGGTAAACTTTGTATCGGTTTGACCAACTTGTAAATTGCTACAAATTTCAATGAGTGGTAAACTTTGTATCTTTGCCTTCTCTCTTCTCGGACTTAAGCGCCGAGATCTTGTCTGCTGGAATCTTGGATTTGCTCACTTAGGCTGAGCTCTCGCCTTTTCGGGCCTACTCATCTAGGCCGAGATCATGTCTTCTCGGATCCAGGGTCTGGAATCCAGGATCTGCTCACTCAGGTTGAGCTCTTTTATACTTGAATGTTATCTCCTTGGGAGCGCTCATGCCCCCTGTGTTTGCATCCCTTCTGGAAGGGTCTTCGTTCCTCCGTAGGTATCTATCCTTCCATACCTGGAGGTCATCTTTGTTGTAGTATCCAATTCGCTCTGTTGTCTTTGGTGCGTTACCTTCATGGCCGGCGTCTTTCACTCCGTGACTGTAGTCACGAGTTTTGCGTTGTGGTCGTCCCCTTCAACGTCAAGGTCGATAGGTCTCCTACTCCCAGCAGGAGTGTTGTCTTCAATCTGATTCTTCTGTCTGTTATTGGCCATCTATTCTTCTTTCTTTCCCACAGACGGCGCCAAATTGTGTGGGTGATTTTTACCACACCAACTCGAGATTCATTTGGAAACCTTTGGCAGAATAGATGGCACTTGGTTGACCTGCAACAGAAAGAGGAGAATCCCACGGTGGTTCGCCACCCGAGGGTACTCCGACGATCAAGTCAGTACTCAATATCTCTCAAAGATAAATCAACTATTCATCTCACAAGCTTGAGTATCAAAAAGCATGGCTTAGACCCATGGGGGTGCCTCTCTTTTATAGCCAATACAATCCTAGTCCCAATAGAGGCCTGGCCCAAATGGACTTAGGATTACAGCTAATCTGAGACTCCCAGTGGGATTAAGATAAACTCTCTAAGAGTCTTATCTTTACCCAAACTGAAGTCTTCTCCCAATCTAGGACTCTTGTCCATATCCAGGTTGAGTTCCCTCTTCATTCTAGGACTCTTGTCCCCCATCCACTTATCTCGGATTCCGATATCTTCGGAGGTAACCTCGGCCTATCCGAGATGACCTCGGCACAATAGTCAAGACACGTGGCACCTCGGCTGACACGTCGGTGTCACCTTGCCACATGTCGGTACTCAGAAAATATATCCCCACAGTAACTATTAACTACCTTCTTAAAAGAGTCTTAAATACACTAAATTAAGAGCAACGCATAAATTATCAATAAGTTTTAATAGTTATATTTAATTTTCACCAAATCTTATTAAAAATAAATTTTAATAAAATCGTCGCTAAAAATAATTTTTTGTGACAATTTGTTATATACGTATTAAAAATTGACAATTAGTGACTTTTTTTTGTCACGATTTTTATAAATTGTCATTAAAATTTATAATTTGTATTTTTTTTTGTGATGAATTTTTCAAACTGTTGCTAAAAGTTAAAAATTAGTGACATTTTTTTGAAATTGTCGATAAAACTTATAATTAGTGACATTTTTTTATGACAATTTTCAAATTGTCGTTGAAAATTAATAATTAGTGACTTTTTTTAATAGTGTTTAATGAAAAACATCATTAATTATAATATGACCTATTGGATAAAAGTCTACCTATTAAAACCTACACGTAAGTCCCGTTAAGCTAACTTATATATCTAAAGATTTGTAAGACGAATCCTACCATAAGGTTTTTAAGACTACATTTTAGTGGATGATATGATAGATTGTGATTGGGACACTGTTTTATGAGTTAGGGACCAAATTGCAAAAATCTTTCTTTGTAATGATCCAAGTACAAAAAGGCACCGACTTCAGAGATAAGGGTGTAATAATGGCCCGGCCCATTCGGGCTTTGTGGGCTCGCATTTTTTTAGTAGGCCAGACCGGCCCATGGGCCAAAAGGTGGGGCCTAGGCCCAAGTCTAAGCCCACTCATAATAGGGCCTAGGGCCTTAGCCCGCAGGTCGGGCCTAGTCAGGCTTTTTTTTTTAATATTAGAAATAAAAAAAAAATTATACTAGAGTATTTTAATTACGATTAATGAGATATTTTGTTTGGTTATGTAATGTTTTATGGTAATATTTAAATTTAATTATATATAACTTAAGTTTTTTTAATTGTAAACTTATAACTAAAAAAGTATGCAATTATGTAATTTTTTTTTTCTTTCGAAATGAATAATTTTATATATATGAAATTGAAACTTTCAATATTACAATATTAAATTATTTATATAACATTTATTGAATAAATAGTTTTTATTTCAAAATGAAATAAAATATTACAAAAATTGATATTATTAAATAAATTAGGTGTAGATTACTGATGATGGTATAGTAATTGCATCACTATAGGTCAAGTATATCCCAACTAGGTTGGCACCTACTATCTTACCAATCATTTGCATTATACTCCACCTCAATAATCTAATACAAAAAAAAAAAAAAACAAAAACAAAAACAAAAACAAAAACAAAAACAAAAACAAAAACAAAAAACAAGAAAAAAACGAAATGAAATGAAATAATAAAAAATAAATTGTTGATCAATCATCGGAGGAGACAACCATTTCAGTCGCGTTGCCCGATGATATGTCATTTAAATTATATTGAATTCGCTCATTTTCACTAAAATTTTGTCTTCTTGTAAGCGCGTGCATATGATCTCTGGATATCATCAGTGCCTCAACCATTTCGGGTGAAAACCTGTTCCTGTAGTCACTCAGCACCCGTCCACCTATACTAAAAGCTATTTTTGAAGCAACTGTAGAAATAGGAACGGTTAGTATATCATGGGCCATCTGTGAAAACACAGCCCACATAGATTCATTTTGTTTCCACCATTCCAAAATGTCAAAATTATCGGAATCATCAACTGACGGGCTTTCCAAATAACGTTGTAGTTCAGAACTACTTACACTTGTATGTTGAGATATTCTTCTACTTTTTATTACTGTGAAAATACTTAATCTCCCGCCTCGAGATTAGACTGCTAGTGCAGTGTGTGTAGGTGTATTTACAGATGCAGATGCAGATGCAGCTGCAGCTGCAGCTGCCCTGTATTCTTGAAATAATCTGTTGCATGTTTGCATAATAGGGGCAAACTGTATTTGATCAGCGAAAATACGCTCTAAAAATTCTTGTAAACCAACTTGTTTGCACCTAGGATCAATTATTATAGCTTAACCTAATAGATGAGGCAAATGATGAAAATATTTATCAATTTTTTCTTTCATTGAAGTAATAATTGTTACATAAAGTTCATTACTCATATATTTTATAAAAACTTTAATTATTTCTGTTAGCCTATGTAAAACAAATTGTGAAGTAGGAATATATATATATATATATAAGAAAATAGTTTTGCTGAAGTATCGAAAATTTTTAAAAAAATCTTTATACAAGGCTACTTGGCGTCAATTAAGTTCAGTGGGTATTAGTACTCCTCCTATTGATGTTGTTGCAAAAAATAAATCTATTGCTCTTCTTTGTTTATAAGCTATTTTTAACATATTATATATTGAATTTCACCTACTATCTACACCTAAAATTAATTTTTTAAATGACATATTTTCTCGTTGACAGATTTTTCTATATTCTGAAATTCGATTACCAGAAGACATAATAGTAACAACGACATTTTTTATTACAAGTACAGAAGTTTCGTATACATGCATAACTTCTTTAACAATCAAATTTAAAATATGGCCACAGCAATGAACATGAAATAAATCACCATCAACAAGTAATTGTAAAGTTGATTTTAAATGTGCTACAGTTTAATTATAATATGATGCATTATCTAAACTAATCGTAAATATTTTATTTTGTAAAACCCACTCATATAATACATTTCTTATTTGTACACTAAGCGAATGACTAGTGTGTGGAAGTTCAACTAATTTAAATGAAATAATTCTTTTATTTAATTTTCAATCATTATCAATAAAATGTGCAGTGATACATTGATATTTAAAACCACTATTTGACCACAGATCAGATGTTAAACAAACTCTTCCATTCAAATTTTTAAAGATATCAAATAATTCACTTGTAATATCCTCAAATTTCTTTAAAATCCTATTTCTAGTAGTATTTCTTGAAAAACTTTGATATTGCGGTGTAAAACTTTCGTAAATCATTTCGGTAAAATCAGGACATTCACTAGTACTAAAAGGTTGTTCTTTTTAATAATATAATAAACTACAAAATTTTGTGCACGTATATGATCATATGAAAATATTTACAAATTACCAGTTGGTGAAGCTCCTAATTGCATTTGACTTCGAATATCAGGTTGCTTACTTTGTAAATATTTGTTAGAATGCCTTTTTAAATGACTAGTAGCCCCTGTAAATGCAGTACTAAGTAAACGTGAACAATATTTAAATTTTCCTTTAAATGTAATTGTGCCATCATGATTATTTATAGATATTTTTTCAAAATGTTCCCAAACACTACTACTTCTACTTCTAGATAATGATCCAACTTTTGAAAGAGGGATATTAGAAGGAGAATCAACAAATTCATGTGGTGTAGTATATGTATCAACATCGACATAAACATTAGGCATATTAGGATCCATAGTAATGCAAGTAAAATAATATATAAGAATTAACAATTAATTTAAATAATGTGTAAATACAATCAGTAAAAAATAATAATTAATATATGTGCACAAATAATTAATGAAAAAAAATGAGTAGCTAATAAATTTAATAAAACTAATTAATGTTACCGACTGGTGAATGCGATACATAAATTTCCTTCTTCTGATAATTGAGACTTGAGAGAGATTGAGAGTTTAGGAGAAATTATCAGTTTAAGAGAGAGAGAAAGAGAATTATTTGTTGTGAGATTTATTTTGAAAAATAAAAGATATTTATAGTAATTTTAATTATGACCGTTTGTATATTATCGTTTCAAAATTGAATTCAGTGATTGATGAGGCTAGGCTAGGTAAAAGCTAGGCTAATATCAGCCACTTACCCGTTGTGTGTCAGTGACACAATGTCACATTAGTGCATTTCTTTCTTTTTATCTCTTTGAGACTATTTCTTTCTTCTACGGATTCCTGTCAAAATAGTGTAAGTTGATAACTTAACATATATCATATGAATATAGGATGAGGCTTCACAGATATTGTTGGGCTTGTAGGGGCCCACTACGGGTCCCATTTTGATAATCGAAATCGTTGAATGTGTAGAATTCATCTAGTATTAAACGTTTGTAAAAAATCACATTGATTGAATATCAATAGCTATCTGATCGGATTAATTTTTTGTCAACTATTAATTTATTCACTGTCCATTTTTTTGATACAAAACTGAAATGATCATATAGTTATCGATATCCGATCAACTTGATTTTTTACAGTCATATAATATTCGACGAGTTCTATACATTAACGGTTCAGATTATTAGAACGGGACCCGTGATGGACCCTCACAAACCCAACAACATTGTCCTAAATATCATGCGCATCTACCGGATTATTTGTACCTTGCACATGGTCCATCAATATCATCACTACTACAGTGCAATCTGCGGATTTGATTGAGCATGTATATATATATATCAAACTAGGAGCATGTATATATATATATATATATCACTCCATATTGACTAAACAAGTATACAATTTTTTTTTTTTAAATTTGTGTTTAAAAAATCATAATGTTATTTATTTTAATTATTAAATTATTATTATTATTATTATTATTATTATTATTATTATTATTATTATTATTATCTGTGTATAAATTATATAAATTATATAAATTATATAAATTAATTATTAAAAAATCATAGTCTGTGTACAAATTATTATTATTTTTTGTTTTTATTTTTAAATTATTAATGTTATTTATTTAATTATATAAATTTTTTTATTTTCACAAGATTATTATTTTTTTTTATAAAATCAACCTTTTTATTTATTTTTTAATTATTTAACCATTACAAGTTGTTTTTTATTTTTTAAAATTTGATCATTGAATATTGATATAAAGAGGGCCGAATTATTAATGTTATTTATTTAATTATATAAATTTTTTATTTTTACAAAGATTACTCTTTTTTTAATAAGATCAACCTTTTTATTTATTTATTTTTTAATTATTTAACCATTACAAGTTGTTTTTTATTTTTAAAAATTTGATCATTGAATATTGATATAAAGAGAGTCGGATGGGTGGGCCGGGTCGGGCTCGGAATTTTTTTGGGCCGGGCCGGGCCCCAAAGTGGATGGCCTAGGCCCAGGCCCAATATACTGGGTTGGGTTCAGGGCTGGGCCTAACCGGGCCGAAATGAGCTAGGCCCACCGCGGGCTTCGGGCGGGCTTTGGGCTGCCCACGGGCCTTGGGCCATTTTTACACTCCTATTCAGAGAGTGAAAGTATAGTTTATTCAATGAGTATTATTATTCAGGCTCTAAAATTACACCAACTTTTTGGATTAATCTAAGCCACATGTCTCTTTCCATATTTGGACGAAAATGAAAAGAATCTAATAGGGATACAGTGAGAATATAATCAATACTCTTAAAACATTCATTACCAAGATTCATAGTATTTAGGACAAAATTCACTTTATCCTTTTATGGTTTGGGTTCGGAGCACATTACTCCCTTATAGTTCAAATATAGGTAAAAACATCCTTCATGATTTTGGACTAAACTGTAAAGGTTACTTTTTCTATACAAATTGACAGGAAGTGTAATACACTTTTCAATTTTGAGGGGAGCCTAAAATTTTCAGGCTATTAAAGTAAAATCAAAATATAAAAAGTCAAATCTACCCTTCATCTTCTTCTTCATTCACTTCATCTTCTTCCTTGATTCATCTTCATCTACCTCAAAATCTTAAAAACTCTAACCTGCTACCCACTGCACCCAATCACAAATCTACCTCTCCAACTCCCACCCACTGCCACCCATCTCTCCTTGTCAACCATTATAGCCACCCAATCTCCCTTTTCCAACCATTACCGTTGTCGCTGTTGCTACCCCTCCCTTTTACAATTTAAATCCATCGCAAAAAACTTTCATCACGCCTTAGATCCGTCGCTAATACTTTTTGCAACAATTTTTTACGTTTAGCAACGGTTTTTATCCATCGTTAAAAGTTTATTTTTTGTAGTGAAAGTAAAAAAAAAAATTACGTAATTTTAAAATATATTACTTAAGACAAAAATATTAAAAAAATTATGATATTTTTAGCTCGATCCCATATACCACAAAAGATAATAAGGGGAACAATATGATACACTCCCAAAAAAAAAGAGAAATTATAATACCCTGGAAAGTAAAACAAATATATATATTTACTAAAAGGTGGATGTGCAATTTTTTTATGATTTTATTGCAAAAAAAGTTATACTCTATGTATTTGTAAGGGTAAATTATACTTTGCCCATTTTTTGTTTGGCTTTTTTTTTTTCACTTTTGTTTTTAAATTTCAATTTTATCCACTTTAGCCTTTTATATTTTAAGTTTTTACTCAATTTAATTTAAAAATTAAATTATGTTCAAAATGAGACATAAAATGATATATTGACAACCACGTGACATAATGTATTTTATTACATAACTCATAACTATAACACAATTCTAAATCCTAATATAACAATAAAATTTTTGTTGGAACAATCTTCTATGTAAAATAAATAATGAAACAAATCAAACAAATAAAATAAATTACTTACCAAATTTATTTTACCGAATCGAATAAAAAGATTAAGTCGAGTGTGTGACACTCTATCCTTAAGACAGATTTGTCCCGTTACGGTGCTTACGGACAAATGACGTCTATCTCCCAGGATAAAATGATCTTCATAAATTGTAGTAGTACTCCAAACAATTTGTACGGCGAACCAAACCTGTGTTCTTATACTCTCTTAATTTTTCCTAAAAAAAAAAAACTAATATGTAGAATAATGCAAAGAAAGAGTAAAATTGGGAAGGGAACATGTTTTTCTGGAGTTTTTCAGGATGTTTTTAGATCATTTTCAGATGCCCAAAGACTGCTGGAAATGGCCTTTATTTATAGGTAAAAAATCTACCCGAACAGGTATGTTTTTGAACTTGAACAGGTGCAAAACCCTTGAACAGATTCAAATTTGAAAGCTAGAAAGATTTGCTAACTACTGCAGTTATACAACTATTCTGAATCTGTCCGGCAGTTTCTATTGGGAATTCGGACTGAATGAGGTAAAATTTGGATAGAAAATTAAATTCAATTTTGCACAAAATTAGAATTTAATTTCGTTAAGAATTTCTGAAAAAATTCAAATAAATTTTTGTCCAAAAAATTAATATTTGAACTGACCCGACCCACAACCGTGCCTAACCCAGA
The DNA here is from genome assembly GCA_025200525.1 of Camellia lanceoleosa. NCBI lineage: Eukaryota > Viridiplantae > Streptophyta > Magnoliopsida > Ericales > Theaceae > Camellia > Camellia lanceoleosa. The sequence continues at coordinate 15,565,860 of CM045767.1, read as the reverse complement.
CGGACGGAATGACGATGACAACAGTGCGCGCGCGTATGTGGTGGTTTGAGCCAAGTTTCAATTTGTCCATAACTCATCCCTTCTACAAACTTGGGATGCCCCTTGGGGCCTAACCCAAGTGTTGCCACCTAGAACTTATATACATACATAAGTTCTCTTAAGTTTCCAATGTGGGACAAGCCTTACAAGGAAACCTACATTTAATTCTTTAATTGTCCATTCCACGAACTTGAAAACGACGTCAAGTTCCCATTCACTCATAAATGGTTTTGATGAACCGTCTTCACCGTGTGACTTGTCATGCGGCAAGGAATACGTTACCTTTTTGGACCCACCTCAAAAGACGTTTGGGATCCACTCAAAATTGGGCTCAAAGTTGACCCAAAATAAGCCTATAAAACCAAAATTTCCAACAATCCCCCACATGAACGGAATTTGACGGAGAGAAAATGCAACAATATAATCTAATTACAGAGAGTACAAAAATTGGAAATATTTTGCAAAGGATAGATAGCTTTTGGCTTTGAACCTTCCCTTGTGAGACACTATCGGATTTACTAGCTAACCAGTGAACATGATGTCTTGAACTGTTCAGCCATTTATGTAAACCAAGACAATAGAACTCACACAGTATATTACTAGACACAATTTAGTTCTCACTATTGTGTTCATTTTGGCCCCGAACAACCTGGTCTTTCATGAGTGCTCTAGAGAATTGTAGCCCTTCACAAATCTTATAAAACCGGCCTAGTTCAACTCATATAGGTGATTCTTATGAAGAGTATCCTGCCATACTCCACTAGGTTTACCTAGATATAAGAATCATTTAAATTTTACTTAACCTAAAACGCTATAGACATCACTATTTCATCATAGAAATGGGTAGGAGTTTGACTCCCCAGTGATCCTTCTGAGTCATACACAACTCGGTTGTCTCTTTGAACCTAGATCTTGGGATCTCCAGTCAACTAGGTTGGGTTTCCGTTGTGGTAACTCTTATTTAATAGGCTTAAGTCCTATTCCCCTCGATGAATTCTCATCTAACTCTCTTGCTAACCCTTTGGTTAATGGATCTGCTATTTTGTCTTTAGACTTTACATATTCAATGGAAATAACTCCATTAGAGAGTAGTTGTCTTACGGTGTTATGTCGACGATGAATATATCGTGACTTACTATTATACATATGACTTTGTACTTTACCAATTGCTGATTGACTATAACAATGCATGCATATACCAAGCATTCTGCTTCTTTCTTGGCTTTATCTAAAGCTATAAACTCTGATTCCTTAGTAGACCTAGCAATGCAAGTCTGTTTGGAAGATTTCCAAGATACAACCACACCACCAAGAGTACAGACATACCCACTGGTGGACTTTGCGTCTCTAGTATCCGATATCCAGTTTGCATCACAGTATCCTTCAAGTACTGCTAGATATCTAATATAATTTAGCCTAATGTTATGAGTATATCTGAGGTATCTTAGAACCCTTATAATTGCTTTCCAGCATTCTACTATTGGATTACTCGTATATCTACTTAATTTACTTACTGCATAAACTATATCCGGGCGAGTGCAGTTCATCAAGTACATTAAGCTTCCAATAATTTGAGCATACTCTAATTGAGAAATACTTTTTTGTACATTCTTAGAAAGAAACAAATTAACATCCACGGGTGTTCTAACAAGATGATCATCATTTTTACTAAATTTGTCAAGTATTTTCTCAATGTAATGTGATTGTGACAAAGCATAACCTTCTGATATTTTGGTAATTTTCATATCAAGTATTACATCAGCAATTCCCATGTCCTTCATGTCAAAATGTTTATTCAACATTTTCTTGGCAGTTTTAATCATGTCATTATTACTACCTATGATAAGCATATCATCCACATAAAGACATACTATAACATAGCCTTTGTTTGTGTTTTTAATATAAACACATTTGTCACATTCATTAATTTTGAATCCATTTCACATCATTGCTTTGTCAAATTTCTCATGCCATTACTTTGGCGCTTGTTTTAAACCATATAATTATTTAATCAATTTACACACTTTCTTTTCTTTTCCTGGAACAAAAAATCCTTCTGGATGTTCCACGTAAATTTCCTTATCTAACTCACCTTTTAAGAAAGCAGTTTCCACATCCATTTGATGAATTTCCAGATTGCACAATGATGCAATAGCAATTAGCATTCTGCATTCTAATGGATGTTATTCTAATAATCGGTGAGTATGTGTCAAAGTAATCAAAACCTTCTTTTTGTCTAAAACCTTTGACCACAAGTCTTGCCTTGTATTTGTCAATTGATCTATTCTTTTTTATTTTCTTTTTGAAAATCCATTTGTACCCAAGAGGTTTACAACCTGATGGCAGATCCACGAATTCCCAAGTGTGATTTTGTAGGATGGATTCAACTTCACTATTTACATCTTTTTGCCATAAAGGAGTCTCAAGACTGGACATAACCTCTTTAAAAGTTAAATGCTCATTTTCTAACAAGAATGTTAGAAAATCTAGACCAAAAGATTTTGAGATTCTAGCACGTTTACTACACCTAGGTTCCTCTTCTTCATTTTGATCTATCTCTTACTCTTGTTCTTGATCATGACTAGTAATAGCATCATAAGATCTTTTATTATTACTAGTCTCTTGTCCAGTCTTATTTGGAAATATATGTTCAAAGAACGATACATTCCAAGATTCCATAATGGTATTTACATGCATTTTGGAATGTTCTGACTTATGAATCAAAAATCGTTATGCACTACTGTTCATGGCATAACCAATGAAAATGCAATCAATAGTTTTAGGACCTATCTTAGTCCTTTTAGGACTAGGAATAGCCACTTTAGCCAAACACCCCCACACTTTTAAGTATTTGTAGGATGGTACTCTTCCATGCCACAATTCATAAGGTGTGTAATTCACTTTCTTTCGGGGTACTTTATTAAGTATATAATTAGCAGAAGGTATTGCTTCCCCTCACAAGTTCTGAGGTAATCTAGAACTTATTAACATGACATTCATCATTTCTTTTAAAGTCCTATTTTTTCTTTCAACAATTCCATTTTGCTGAGGTGGGTGAGGAGCGGTGGTTTGATGAATTATTCCATATTCTTTACAAAATTCACCAAAAGGTGATTCATATTTACCACCTCTATCACTTCTAAGTTTCTTAATTTTCTTACCAAGTTAATTTTCAACTTCATTCTTATATTGAATGAAAGTCTCCAAAGTTTCATCCTTTATTCGAATTAAATAAACATAACAATATCTAGTATACTCATCTATAAAAGTGATAAAATACTTTTTTCCACCTCTAGTTTGAATTGATTTAAAATCACAAATGTCACTATGAATTAATTCAAGTGATTCTGTACTTCTTTCAATTGTATAAAAAGGAGTTTTGGATAATTTTGTCTCAACACAAATTTCACATTTATGATTTAAATCAATGTCAAATTAGGTAAACATTGCATATTAATTAATCTACGCAAAGATCCATAATTAACATGTCCAAGTCTACTATGCCATTAATTTGAAGACTCAAGCAAGTAAGAAGAAGATGTATTTTTATTAATACCAGAGGGTACAACAGTCATTATGTTCATTTTGAAAAGGCCATCAGACATGTAATATTTTTCAACATACATCCCGTTTTTGGTAAGTACAAACTTGTCACTTTAAAAAACTAGCGTAAACCCATTTTTACTCAACAAAGATCCGGAAACAAGGTTCTTGCGAATGTCCAGTACATACAACACATTGTTGAGAGTGAGTTCCTTTCTAGATGTCATCTTCAAAATAATCTTTCCTTGTCCTTCAACTTTAGAAGTCGAGGAGTTGTCCATAAAAAGTTGTTCACCGTTGTCCACTACAGAATAAGATGTGAACATCTTTTTGTTGGTACAAATATGGCAAGTAGCACCAGTGTCCACCCACCACTCTTTAGGATTTTCGACAAGGTTTACCGCGGAAATAGCTGCAGAAAAATTTATGACATCTACAACATTGGAAATTTTATCCACTTTGGTCATATTGGCTTGAGCAACCTTCTTGCTTAATCTTCCTTTGCCTTTGCAAAAATCAGTTCCTAAGAACTTTTCTGGTTTTTTACCCTGATTCACTAGCACCGCCCCAACATAAGAAGGGATTAGCGCAATTGCAGCCACCATACCAGTACTGGTTTGAACATTAGTTTTGACCAGTTTATGTAGCTATGAATTCTAAATTATAAAACAAAATTATAATTAGAATTTTATACTACACAGAAAATTTAAATCAAAACCACAAAATTAAATTTTGTAAAAAATAAAAGAAACAACAAATGTAACTTTTATTTCCAATTAATTTGAAAATAAAATAAAATTTTATTTAAACAAATTAATTCCACATAGAAAATATTCCTGAAACACTTAAAATACTGAAAATAAAATTTTAATTAATGAACACTCAGAAATTATTTTTGAAAACCAAAATTAATTTTTGACAAACTTCACAAATAAATATTCTGAATTTTTAATGACACTAGTACATTACTGTTAGTTGTCAAAGAAAATAGATAGTATATTACTACTATTTGTCAAACAATATATTACTACTATTTGTTTTTCTAACCAGAATATTATTTTGTAAAACCACAGAAAATAATTTCTGTAAGAAGAAGAAAGAGAATATGAAACAAACGAAAAATTCTATTTTAAACAGAATAATTCGAATATGTCTTAAGATTGTTGGAATCAATCTTCTATGTAAAATAAATAATGAAACAAATCAAATAAATAAAATAAATTACTTACTGAATTTATTTTACCGAATTGAATAAAAAGATTAAGTCGAGTGTGTGACACTCTGTCCTTAAGACAAATTCGCCCCGCTATGATGCCTACGGACAAATGGTGTCTATCTCTTAAGATACAATATTCTTCCCAAATTGTAGTAGCACTCCAAATAATTTGTACGGCGAACCAAACCTTTGTTCTTATACTCTTAATTTTTTCTTAAAAAAAAAAAACTAATATGTAGAATAATGCAAAGAAAGAGCAAAACCAAGAATGGGACAGATTTTTCTGGAGTTTTTCAGGATGTTTTCAAATCATTTTCAGATGCCCAAAGACTGTTGGAAATGGCCTCCATTTATAGGCAAATAATCTGCCCAAACAAGTATGTTTTTGAACTTGAACATGTGCAAAACCCTTGAACAGATTCAAATTTAAAAACTGGACAGATTTGCTAACTACTGCAGTTATACAACTGTTTTGAATTTGTGTAGCAGTTTCTGTAATAAAATTGTCTAAATCTGTTTGACAGTTTCTGTTGGGAATTCGTACTGAAGAGGGTAAAATTTGGATAGAAAATTAAATTCAATTTTGCACAAAATTAGAATTTAATTTCATTAAGAATTTCTGGAAAAATTCAAATAAATTTTTTTCCAAAAAATTAATATTTGAACCGACCCACAACCCAACCCGGCTCGGACGGAGAATGTGTAGTCGGTTTAAATATTAATGTTCAAATTTCTTTCAGCTGGAGGAGGGCTACCTATCCAAAAATTTAAAACTAATGTTCGTTTCAAGTGCTCGAAGTCTTCGGCAGAGTGCCCTTCTTTTGAGCCCTGTAACTGTGTCTGTTTTATTCCTTGTTTTGGACCAAAACCTTAGCATTTCAAACTCGAAACTTTAGTGCTTCAAGCCTGCAACCCCTGGTGGCCAGCCGGTCACTATTTGAGGCTATCGGCCACCAATTGTGCCCTGTCGGCCACCCTTGTGCCTTGCTAGCCAATAACGTAGCCTGCTGGCCATCATTGGTGGCCTGTCGGCCACTAGTGACCTTTTTTGCAGATATTTTCTTGACAACTATTCCAACTGTTAGCACAATGGGCTTGATCACCATACACGTGTATGGACTAATTTAACTCAGCTAAAAGCTTTTTTTTCTATAAATATGGGACCTTCTCCCCCATTGTAGAGGGTTAGAAATTTTGGAGCAAAATTATCTCTCTCTAGATTTCTCTCTCTCTCTCTCTCTCTCTCTTGCAATTTTGTATACATTTGCTCACAAATCCTATACTTTTGCATACACTTCCATGACCAAAGTTGCTTCTTTTTGGGTTGAGGTTACTTGAGATTCTCTTTGAGCTTTAGAAGGTGGTTGTGGCTTGCGTTGTCGCCTAATTTGTGCCTTGGCTTCAAGAGGTATAACTCTTGCTTTGTTAGCTTGTTTTACATACTTACTTTGCCATTTTTTTTCTATTGTTTTGGGGCTGATTTTGAACTGTAAAAAACTCTATTTTTTTGTGGTCTAAAGGTGGTGGTTTGAAGCCATTTTCAGTTAGGGGGTGGTTCACCCTTCTTACTTCTTTGTTTGTAAAGCTTTTGTACCTTTGTTCACCACTTTCATACCAACTTTTTTGGACCCTTGAACCACTAAATTTCAGAGGATTTTTAGTGGCAAAAACTCATTTTGGAGTCCAAATTTGGAGAGGTTCGCCTCTCCTCCTTGTGTCTTGTTTGCATGCCTAGTTAGCTCCATATGTTAGCATGTTTTTCTAGCTTAACTTAGCTCAAGTTCAGCATGTTTTAGCCTCTGAACTAGCCTATTTTAGCTCTGTTTTGGGCTTCTTAGTTCATTTGAGTCTTGTTTTGCATGTTATAGTGTAATAATATTCACAAGTTGGTGTTGTAGGGTCATAGACACCTATTGTTTGAGTTGATAGCATCTTTGGTGTTGTTTTTCACTCCATTTCAACACTATAAACTCTGTAAACTCCCTTTTTGCTTCACTCTTTCATTTGGTTTTGAGGGTTGTTTCAAGCTTTGGATCCTTTAAGCTTGAGATTGAGGCCATGCTTAATGGTTTAATTCTCTTTGAGGGTTCATTATCAATGGCATGATCTCTCTCTTGTCTTACACTATCCCTTGGTTGACACTTCTTTCGTCTTAGAGGACACTCACCAATGGACAAACTGATTAAAGAATGATTTGGTATCTAAAATGTGTAAACAAAATTGACAGGTAAAAGTGGCAAGATAAGCATTTCTTTGTGTTGTATTGCATGTGTTCAAATCAGACGTTGATTTGAACACAAGGAAAATGGAACATTTCATACTCAAAAGTGATGAAATGTGCCACTTTCCTAGGTTTCCGTTGCCCTTGATCATGCATGATAGGGTGATGGCATTTGAGTCTTGTTTTGCATTCATTGAACTTGTACAAATTGGTCCCTTAGCCATTATGCATGGAAATTGCTTGATTGATGGTTTGAGGGCCAAATATATCACTCCTTTGAGCTTGTGTTGATGATAAGGGGTGGTACATGGTACAAACAACCTATGAGACCACCCATTTCTTGCTCTGTTTTGTCCTTTGTTCCAGCAAGGAAAGACTTGGCTTTAGTGGCCAACAAATCCTCATCAGTGGCCGGCAGGCCACCTCCAATGGTTAGTAACCCCTCAGTGTTGGCCGACAAACCCTCATCTATGGTCGGCCGGCCACCAGTGAAAAATGCAGTATTGTGCTTTTGAAGTAAAGCAGTGTTGATCTGGAGGAGGAAAATAGTGTAAGTGTTGTGCAACAGAGGCAATTAGTGGCAAACAGTGGATGTTCTTCGGATGAAAAAATTGAGCATGCATGCATCCCTCATTTCCCGAGGCCGTTTAGTTAATTTGATTAATTAATTAGTTGTAGCTAATTCATGCAAATGTTGTAACTATTTAAGTAGATTAGTTAATTAGTTCATGTTGTGTAATTAATTAATTAAATAGCTTAGTCTAATTGATTTAGTTAAGTGTGTTGTAATAGCTTAGAGTAAGCTTTTTATTCATTTCAAAGTGTTGTAATAATTAGTTAAGTAGTGTAGTTTAGCTAGCTTCATTCGGGCCCTCCTTCATGAGGGCATAATGTTGTAATAAGTGTGCATTCGTGCATGCATATCTTCCAACCCCACATCTTTCTCCCTTTTATCTTTCTGTTTTTGATAGTTAGATTAGGGACATCACGTTTCAATTAGCATAACTTATGCTTGCATCCATTCATTTGTATTGCATGCACCGAGGCTTAGCGCATCATTCAAACTGTATTGTCAGTTCAATAATCTTTGAATACGTGTTTAATCGCATGTTATTGCTTCATATGCCATATTAGTAGCCGAGCCTATTAAATTGCATATTGCATGTGTTGCATTAGGCATCTTATATAGTTAGGAATCATGCATATTTTTCTAACTCATATTTTTTTAGCTTGGAGTACTAGGTGAGCTTTTAGTGCTTTAGCATACTTGCATGAGTGTGAGTGATTACCATGTCTAGCATGCTTGCCATGAGGCTAAATGCTTACTTGTTTAACTGGATGAATGCTTGTGGATGAAGGCTTGTTGCTTGAATTGGACCGATTCAACAAACGTGCGTTTTAAGCCCACTATGTTTGGTGGCAAATTCGCAAACTTTAAGCCTACTTGAGGTGGTAAACTCAAATCATTTTCGCAAAACAAACATGAGTTGAATTGTTCCAAATTGAGCAAACTAGTCTATACTTGCTTGTGCGCATCACATAGTAAAGCTAGCCTAATAACTGGAATAAAAGCACATAATGTTTATAAAAAATCATATCATGATTAGTAGTGGGGGTGCTCAATTCATAACCTTCCCCTCTCGTACGTAAGTTCCCGAGCCAAGGCAACTTTGGTGATGACGGATACGTAGCCTTTGACAAGAGTCATGGGTTTCCTAAATTTCTCCTAAAATAAAATATTTAGGTGGCGACTCTGTTTCTGACAAAGCAGTCCAATTTGGCACTTTTGATTCAAAATCAATTTTCCAAAATGATTTGTTGGATTTGGACTCTTTAGTGTTTATCAGTTTCACATTGCACTTGTGAGATTAGATTCAAAACTGCGGAAGTCTGAACTATAAGGCTTTTTTTCGAGTTTTTGAAAGGGGGCTCGAAAAAGCCGAGCTACAGTTTCTGGCGACTCTATTGGGGATTTAGAGAATTTGACTCAAACTCATGGTAAGACTTTTTATCTACACTTATGTGTTTCTTTGCATTTGCATTTGCATTTGCATTTGCATTGGTGTACATAAGTCACTGTGTTTGCCATATGCTATTCCTGAACAGTTTGCCGGAGGCTTGCTTGGAAAAGCTTGCCAAAAGGCTGACCGGTTGCGGACTCTACCACAATGGGAACATAACCCTTGGATCTAGACTACCGCTATACCGTTTGATCATTCTTTCACTTCTCGGTGTTAGGTGTGAGAGGTATATTAGATAGTCTTGCTGAGCTACCCTTTTTGACCAATCGACCTAGTTGCATATCGAAAACCATAGAGACTGTTCCAAACTAGGACAGGTTGCTTACCCAAATTCAGGATTGTGTGAAACACTTTGCTTGAGTAGTGAACCCTAGTTCTTGATGAAACTAGGATAGGGTAACCCTACCCCATCATAGGGGTGTTTTGGCTCTCACTTAACTGATATGTGCTTTTAGAGTGAAACTGTACAGGAATGTATGTATCAGTTGCAAGTTTGGGCATCAGTTTTGAGGGCAGAAATCAGTGTTGAGTACAGTTCTATAGCTTATGATTGCAACTGCGTGCTATTGGTATCTGAGCCAAGGTGCTGTGTGGTTTTTGATTTTTCTTTTCTTTTTGCTTTATTTCTTTTTGCAAAGTAGTTTTTCACCATTGCTTCGGACGATTCTATTACCCTCCAAGCACTCTGGACCCGTGTGAAAAGGATTTGCAGATTCAGGGATCTTGTTAGGAGACAGCCAGTGTTTGTTTCACTTTTACCGGTTACTAGATGGAGGAGGATCAGGCATAATTCACCAATCTAGCAATCACCTTTTACTTCACCTACGACCAGCTAGGCTCAGTCTTTTGCTTCTACTCCAGAAAGAGAGTATTCACCAGTTCTAATAGCTCAACATCCCCCAGTTAGCATGGAAGATATGCTTCATCAGCTCCAGTAGACCATAGAAACTATGCAGTTAGATGTTGCCCGCCAAGTTAAGGTCATAGCCCGCCAAGCGAAAGTGATAAATAGGCTTTAGCAACAGTAACCACAATCGGCAGTAGCCTCTGCATCCTATGCACCTTCAGCAGGTATTCAAGCACCCGGGGTCACTGTCAATGTCCAAGAGAATCTAGGCATTCTGATAGATCCGATCCCACCTCAAACCTCTAAGGCACCAGCATACCAGACAGAGACGCCATTTGAATTCGAGGTTAACCCCACCGCATTAAAGGTCCATTTGCATTTATTCTCTGATATCCTGCAACCAATGGGCCTTACTAGACTTCAGAAGCTGTCGCTTTTTGGCCTGACCCTATCGGGTATAGTGGCCATCTGGTATGTAAAGTTGGAAGACTTTTTGAAACGAAGCTTGGAGGAAATGGCTGAGGCCTTCATCGTGTAGTACTCTTACAATACCCAGATCAAGGTCACAACTCATGATCTTGAAGTGACCTGTCAGGAGCCAAAGGAGGGCTTCTCCGACTTTGTGACCCGATGAAAGGCAAAGGTCTCTATGATGACTATCAGGTCATCTGAAAAGAACCAAATCAGAATGGTGGTTCGTAACTTGCAAGGGAGATTATTACAGAATATGATAGTCTTGCCTTTGTTTACATTTGCTGAGCTCCATGAGATAAGGGTTCAAATTGAGGATGCGATGAAGCAGGGGCTGATAGACAATGAGAAGGAACAACCCAAAAGGCCTTTTACACTCAGCTCCAATGCAACCACAAGTGGTAGCACCTCTGCACGGGCTTCGGATGTGAGTATGGTCACCACCACATCCAAAACTGCCAACTCGTTCGCCAATACATCCAACACAGCTCCGTAAACCTCAACCAGCCAGGCCCGATCTCAAAAGGTCTTTACCCCGCTCTACATGCCCTTATTTAAAGCCCTAGGGGTCCTGATCAGGAAGGGGCATCTTAAGCCGTTGGAACAACGACCACTACCCGATCCTCTCCCTCCAAAACATAACCCTGCCAAATATTGTGCCTTTCACCAGCAGCACAGTCATGACACTGATCAATGCTATAGGCTGTGTCATGAGATTCAAGATCTCATTGACAATAAGGTGATAGCACCGCCCCAAAAGCTAAATGTCACTACAAATCCTCTCCCACCATATAACCAAGTCCCTCCACCTTGGTATATAAACCTCATCCACACACTGGCCGTCCCTTATGACCTCAACATATACATCACCCCTTCCCACCTGCCTAAGCCAGTGTTTATCCCTAAGAGCATGGACTTGTGCATGATAAACACGTCTCCACTCCAACTCGAACAAGTGGTGGTGACAATGGAAGATAAAGGGAGGTCAACCTTGGTGGAAAATGTTAGTCTGTTGTCCGAGGGCTCTAAGGACTTATTTGAAGGGATGTATAACCCGTGCTACTATATTGCACCAATCAATCAAGCTAAGCCGGAAGTGGTGTTGCTGGTTGGGATGGAGGTCAATGTAGTTCGAGAGGATGACCCAAGTTAGGGATTAGATGATCTGGCCGATCTAGAGGAGGACATAGACAATTTGCAGTTCTTTGATGAGCAAGATCAAGAGGACGTGTATATTGATTGGTTTGATTTGAACGGGTCGACAGAGAATTTTGGGTGGCTAAGTGATGAACCCGATAGAGATGAGGGGACTGAATTGAAGCTGGAAGAACAGAAAGTAAGAATCGCTGTAATGGCCAGAATGGCCGATGGAAAGGGTAAACTACCAAAAAACACCGGTGTAGAACAATTGGCTCAAGAACTGGGCATTGTTAGTACTGTACATATAGAGCAAGAAGCCACGTTGAAGCGGTTTGAGGAAGAAATGAGTGGAGACAATCGGAAAGTTAGAAAAACCCAACGCCCTGCGAGGGAGATTTGTGATGAGAAGGTAATCCCAACGTAGCCGAACAAATGTTTGTCGGCTATCGAAGGAGTCTGGTGGGATGACGATGACCTACACCTAGCTCATACTGATGAAGATTGGGGCGAAGACTTTCCTGACAACACTTGGTATGTGGAAGAGGTCGACCATATGACAAAAAATGACCGATATTTCAAACCACCGCATCTGGACCAACCTGAGGCATCCGAAAAGGACAAAGAAGTTGAGAAACAGAAGGAAAAGTAGTTGGAGGAAGAGGCAGTGCTGAAACAGTTAAAGAAGATTCAAGCTGATATATCTATCTGGGGTCTGCTTATAGCTTCACGAGTGCACAAACAGGCTGTATTGTCAGCGATGGATAAAGCCAAATTGTCTATCGACACCACCCTGGAACAACTGGTGGGATTAGTTTTCCAAGGAGGCACTGTGCCAACTTTGACCTTTTCAGACAAGGAACTGCCGCGTAGAAGGCTCTGCACACAACAAGCCTCTATATATATATCTGTAGAGTGCCAAGAAAATTAGATACCAGTGGTATTGGTCGACATCGGGTCAACAATCAATGTCTGTCCTTGTCGCACGGCTTATGCTATTGGCATGAAACTGGCTGATTTTGTGCCTACAGCGCAGGTGATTCGGGCGTATGATAATACAAGCAGAGAGGTGGTGGGGACAGTGCAGATCAGAATATAGGTTGGCCTAGCTCAACAGGACATCGAGTTCTATGTCCTGGATGTTCCGGCCACTTTCAACTTACTACTTGGATGACCCTGGTTACACCAAGTGAAAGCTGTCTCTTCCATCCTCCACCAAATGCTGAAGTACCCCCATGGGAAAGGAGTAGCCATAGTGTTTGGGAATTTATCTATACATCCTCCGCTAGAGGTCACTACACCCATGTTGGAGATTGTGCATGGTGAAGAGGATGTTTTCCTTTCGGGGTTTACCTTGGCTGAAGCCCGGGTAGTGCAGAATATCTTGGCCATCGATGAGGGCTTGTATATCAGCGCCCAATCTGTATACTTCATGAACAAGCTCCAACACATGCCAGGAATGGGGCTGGGAAGGAGTGGCCAGAAAGGCGTCACTACATTGGCCGATGTGCCATATAACTTGCATGCCTTTGGTCTTGGCTATATGCCTACCAAAGAGGATTGGGTAAGGAAAGGAAAAAAGATGGCAGGAAGAGCCAAAGCTAAGCAGACTGGGAAGTGCTACGAACTTGTGCATAGACCAATCCAGGGAACCCTGAATGGCTATTTTGTTCAGGAGGGAGAAGACTTCCCATTCTGTGGTTTCCCTGAACCCTGGTTCAACTCTGAGAAGCAGTGGGTTCCCGGCTTTGAGATTTTCTTTGACTTGTAGCTGCAAGAGAGTGATACAGAGGAATAGGCTGAACCGATTACTGAAGCTGCAAAGAGCATAGAAAGTGATTCCGAAAGCAATGAGCTTTAAGTAGGGGCAGCACTGGCATGTCTTCTTTCGGATCCTCCGATCGACTTAGACAGCTTGGGGGATAACTTGATCATTTCCATGATCGGAGACCAACCAGGTGTGAAGCCTTCTAGCAGTATCTTGGATGCATCTGACGCACCATCCCTCATTTGGCAGCTGGAGAAGGGCTACTTGTCTATGAGTTCTAAGTCGGGTAGTGAACTGTAACATGCTCGGGGGGTACCCACGAGCGTTAAACAGTTCAGACTCTCGAGATCTCTTTGATCTAGCCTCACGAGTGCAATGTGAAACATAGATGAGAGTCCAGATTTTGAAACTTTTATTGAAAATCCATTTTATTGTAATTTTGTCAAAACTGGACTATGTCATCAGATCTCAGAGTCGCCACCTAATATTTTAGAAAATTAGGAAACCCATGACTCGGTGCCGAGGCCACTATTCGTCGTAACCAAGGATGCTTGGCTCGGAACCTTAGGTATGAGAGGGGAAGGTCAATAATGAGCACCCCCGCTCACCCAATCAAAAGATCAGCCTCTACTGAACCATGATATGACTTTTTATTTTCTTTATATGTTCATGTTCTGATTATTGAATAAATCCTAAAATTTACTATGTAAAGCATACAAGTATAGACTAGTTTACTTAAATTGAAACAATTCAATTTCATGTTTGTTTGTCGAAAAGGGTTTGAATTTGCCACTTGACAAAGTGGGCTTAAAGTTTGTGAATTTGCCACTACAAAGTGGGCTTAAAACGTACAGTCGTTGAATCATTCCAATTCAGGCAACAAGCCTTCATCCACAGGCATTCAAACAGTTTATCATTTAAGCAATTAGCCTCATGGTAGAATGCTAACACATAGTAAGAAAAACACACACAAATGGGATGCTAAAGCATAAAAAACTCACAGAGATATCGACGTCCCTTGAGCAGCTACAAAACAAAATTAGAAAAATATGCATGATCTTATATACAAAATTCTAATGCAATACATACACAAAAATGCTTCTAAAGATCCGGCTTCTAGAATATGGCATGTGAATCACCTCAAAATATGCGATAGCGCACAAAAATCATATAATATCAATTAAATCACAAAGATGCAAATTTAACCGAATCAAGATGCAGGAAACATGGATGCAAAGTATGGATATGCATGACATATTAGATATATACATATGTACAGTTAGGGAAAGCGCTTAAAGAATGGGATAGAAAGAAGCGAGATAGGGGAATTATTACAACACCGGAATTATTACATATCCGAAGGAGAGAGAGGAAGGGATAATAAAATAAAATAAAACCTTAAAAACACTCAAACTAAAAATAAAAGTTTTAAACCCCAGCCATGTCTCCACTCCAATCCAGCCCATGTAAACTCATCTTCAATGGAGGGCCCCATCAACACTCAAACAAAACCGGCCCACTGTCAAGCCAGCCCGACCTCTTCAAGACCAACCCATTGGGCCAATCAAAAAAATTCCCCAACCCAACATGAATGACATCCACATGGGTTATTATTCTGCAGCACCAAAATCCCACAACTTTACGGCCCAATAACCATGATTTTTCTCCAAGTGCTGGATTGTTAAGCTCTCTGTTTTGTTTGAGGCTTTGGCAAAGAGAGAGATTAGTTTGACCCTCCGAGAGAGAGTCCGTGAGATCGGTTCAACCGTATGCGGTGGAGGGGAGACCAAGAGTGAAGAGGGGCTGCTGCTGCTGCCATGATGGTGGTGGTTTGGTTATAGAGAATAGGTAGAGAAACCTACATTTGTTTTCTATGAGAGATAGCGAGACAGTTTGGTGGTCTTCATTTCTGAGAGAGAGTGCATGTGTGAGAGGTTTCCGTGAGAGAGAATTACAGAGAGAGAGAGAGAGTTCAGCCCCTCCTCTATTAACGTTTGGACCGAAAAAAACCCATGCTTGGATTGTTTCTCTCCTAACCGAGACCCAGAGAGAGAGTCATAGAGAGAGAGATTGAGTGGGTGCCCTCCGCAAAAAGAGAGAGAGAAACCCGTATGCGTTGCAGAGAGACAGACCCAGCTAGAGAGAGATGAGAGCCGTGTGTTGTGGTATGCGTGGTGTGTGCTTATGTATGTATGTGCTGTGTGCATGGGTGTGTCATAGTCGTGTGGTGTGTGTATCAGTGGCAGTATGTGTGTGTTGCATGTGCCATGCATCTGTGCATCGGTGTCTCTGTGATGTGCTCTCCCCCCCCATTTTCAGTGGGTGTGTGCCGTGTATGTGTGTGTGTTGTGGTTCTCCCTTCCTAACCCGTGTGTCTCCTTGTATCAGTGTGGTCTGTCTGGGTCTGCATGGGTGTGTATGGTGTCTCCATGTGTTGTTTTTCAGCTGAGAGAGAGAGAGATACCGCTGGAGAGAGAGAGTGCTGAGGTCGTGTGTGGTCTCTCCCCTCTGTGTTGTGTGCATGGTCTCCCTCTCTAAGCCGAGAGAGAGAGAGAGAGAGAGAGAGATAACCCGTGCCTGTGTCTCTCTTTCTCCCAAAAAATCTGTGTGTGTGGTCTCTGTGCTAGCCGTGGGTCTGCTCCATGCATGTGGGTGTCAAGCTCCTCTCTCATCTTTCTCTCTCTAAGCCGAGAGAGAGAGAGAGAAAGAGAGAGAGTGTGTGTGTGTGTGTGTGTGTGTGCAGCTGTGTCTCCCCCCTATAGTGTGTGTCCTCCATGGGTTCTCTGTGGTTGGGTCTGTATGCATCAAAGAGAAAAAATGTTAGAGAGAGAAGAGAGAGCCCTTTGGGTGTTGTCTCCATCTGTGGTGTCTCCCCTCTTCCTTTTTTTCAAGCCGATAGAGAGAGAGCTAGCTTTATCAGTCTGTGTGTGTTCTTTTTTTTTTTATTTCAAATCCCAGGCCCCATTGCCCATGTGCCCTCTTTAATCATACACTCACCTTTCTCTCCCATCTTCTCACATGCTCTCTTTTTTTATATTATTCACCCACGAGAGAAAGGCTCCAACTGCATGTGTATCTCTCCTTTTTTTGAAATTCTACCTCACCCACCCTAAAATGCTATCCATTGAAGAATGCTGTGTCCCCCTGCCCATGTGTGTAAGTTTCCACCCACTCTCACTTTCTCTTTTAAAAATACTCCACCACCCCATTCCATCTTCCACCCACTTTTTTTCTTTTTGTTGCTTTTCTATTTTTTTTAATGTTTTATTTCTGTTTTTCTTTTTATATATTTTTTTATCATTTTCATTTTATCAAATATCCAAACAAAACATTTAAAATATGTATCACCACACCAAATTATAGAAAATTATAAAATACTTCAAATTAGTGATGGCCAATATGGGTGAGGTTTGGGATTAAAATTTCAATTTGATTTTTCTGGTGGGGATGGTCAAACTAAAGTGCCCAAGTCTTAGGACAGGTCAAAATGGGGTGTCTACATGAACTAGAATCTTGTTCAACAGGGTCTGTGGAGTCAGAATCAGATTCTAGTTCTTCTAAGTCTGGGTCTGGTATTCCTAGGGTTGATAACTGGGATGCCGAGGTTTTGTCCAGGTTGTCTTTTTCTTTTTTCTTTAAGTCGATTGTAACTGAGGAATTGTATGAGCTGGACCTTGTGAATGAGAATGCCACTACAGATTCTGAGTATTTCTCTATGCCCCTTGTTTATTGCATTGATCATGATTTTCAAAATTTTAATGAAAACAATGAGGAAGGAATTCCTCTGGTTTTGAGATTTTTGATTAATCGAGAAGATGAGAGGTTTGCAAAACCCCTCGCTAATGAAATCATTGCTTTTAATGTGGGTACTGAAAAAGATCCGCGTCTGGTCCAGATCGGGTCCACGTTGTCTTCAGAGGAGCGCAAGCGCTTAGTCCTTTTATTAAAAGATTTCAATGATGTTTTCACATGGTCCTACGAAGACATCCCTGGAATCGATCTTGAGATTGTACAGCATTGGATCCCTCTTGACCTCGAGGCCCGACCCATCAAATAGAAGTTGCGGAGAATACACCCAGATTGGGCTTTGAAGATTAAGGAAGAGGTCACTAAGCAGATAAACGCAGGATTTTTGCTAGTATCTGAGTATCCAACTTGGTTGGCCAACATTGTTCTAGTGCCAAACAAAGATGGCAGAATTCGAGTGTGTGTGGATTTTAGGGATCTGAATAGAGCTAGTCCGAAGGACGACTATCCTCTACCGCACATCGATGAATTGGTGGACTTCCCCATAGGCCATGCGTGGCTTTCCTTCATGGACGGATTTTCCAGGTACAACCAGATTCTGATGGTACCTAAGGACAAAAAGAAAATTGCTTTCACTATGCCGTAAGGAACCTAATGCTATAGGGTGATGCCGTTTGGGTTGAAAAATGCTGGGGCTACTTATCAACGGGTTGCAACCACAATTCTGCATGATATGATCCACAAAGAGGTTGAGGTGTACGCGGACGACATGATTGTCAAGTCCAAGGAGAGAAAGGGCTACTACACTGCCTTAAAGAAATTCTTTCAACGGATCAGAGAATACAGATTGAGGTTGAATCCACAAAAGTGTACTTTCGGTGTAACAGCAGGGAAAATGCTGGGTTTCTTGATCATACAGAGGGGCATCGAGGTAGATTCTTCCAAAATCAAGGCCATCTTAGAAATGCCACCACCAAGGACTGAAAAGGAGATGTGAGGCTTTCTGGGTAAAGTACAATTCATAAGACGATTTATTTCTAAATTAACCTTGACTTTTGAACCACTATTTGGTCTCCTAAAGAAAGGAAAGAAATTTCGATAGGATGATCGATGTCAATTTGCTTTCAAGCAGATTAAGTAGTACCTTCAGAATCCACCTGTATTGTCGCTGCCAGAGCTGGGGAAGCCCTTGATTTTGTATTTGTCAGTAATGGACACAACGATAGGATGCATGCTTGCTCAGGAATCTGAGGATAGGGTGGAGAAAGCCATCTATTACCTAAGCTAGAAAATGCTGGATTATGAGACCCGTTACACCCTACTGGAAAAAGCTTGCGTAGCCTTGGTATGGACTACCAGGAAGTTGAGGTACTACTTGTTAGCTCACTCTGTAATTCTGGTTTCGAGATTAGACCCCATCAAATATCTCTTTAAGAAACCAACGCTTACGGCTAGGCTAGCCCGTTGGTTGCTTGTTCTCTCCGAATTTGATCTGAAGTATGTTACTCGCAAGTCTGTCAAGGGGAGAGAGGTAGCTAAGTTCCTAGCAGATCACCCAGTGGAAGGGAATGAAGCGGTAGAATACCTGTTCCCAGATGAAGCCATTCTGCAAGTCGAGGAAGGGATTTGGACAATGTACTTTGACGGAGCGTCTAACCAAACGGTTTTGGGATAGGGGTGTTGCTGATAGCACCCGAAAATTCCCATACACCCTTAGCCTTCAAGCTCTGGTTAACGAAGCAGAATACGAGGCGTGTATCGTTGCTTTGGAAGCCGCCCTGGAACTAGGGGCAAAATGGTTGGATGTCACTGGGGACTCAAACCTAGTTGTGTCTCATGCAAAAGAAGATTGGAAGGTTAAAGAAGAAAAAATGGAGATCTATCACCAGACCTTGGATGTTCTGATTCCTATGTTTGAGAAGCTGACTTTCACACATCTTCTAAGAGAGACCAACAGGTTTGCTGATGCTTTATCAATTCTATCTTCAATGTAGACATCCTTCTTGGAGTCCGGATGCGTCCAATCATCATTGAACAGAGATATACGCCGGCCTACGAGTCTATCGCCGTAATAGATGATGTGCAAGATCAAAACCCTTGGTCATACGATATTTGGAACTTCTTGGAAAAGGAGGTTTGTCCACCAGGGGCAAATGTTAAGGATAAAAGGGCAATACGTCGAATGGCACTCAATTTATCATCTGCGAAGGTAAACTGTACAAAAGGGGTCATTTGGGAATGCACAAGTTGTGTGTCGACGCAGAGGAATGAAAGTGCCGAATGGGGGCCATCCATGGGGGAAAGTGTGGAGCGCATATGAACGGGGTAATGTTAGCTCGGAAGATTCTCAGGCAAGGTTACTACTGATCTACTAAAGAGGAGGATTGTATCGGTTCTGTTCGGCGCTGCCACAAATGCCAAATTCATGCTAATCGCATGAACATCCCACTGTTGAAGTTAGACAACCTGACTTCACCATAGCCTTTCTTAGTTTGGGGAATCGATGTCATCGGCGTAGTTACACCGAAAGGGTCAAATGGGCATGAATATATTTTGGCGGCAATTGATTATTTCACGAATTGGGTGAAAGCTCAGTCTTATACAGTGTTGAAGGCAGCGCATGTGGCTAAGTTCATCCAAAACAACATCATTTGCCGTTATGGAGTCCCAAACGAGATCATCTCAGATAATGGCTCCCATTTTAAGAAAGAAGTCATTGACTTGTTGGAGAAAAACAATGTGGCTTTTCATAAGTCATCTACATACCGGCCACAAACCAACGGAGCTATTAAGGCCGTTAACAAGAACATCAAGCATATTCTGCAGAAGATGGTTGAGACCTACAGGGGCTGGCCAAACAAATTGCTATTTGCACTCTGGGGCTATAGAACTTCAATTCGGACGTCTACTGGGGCAACTCTTTACTCTCATGTCTACAGTGTGAAGGCTGTTCTGAGAGTAAAATAGAGGTGCTGTCGCTGCGAGTTATGGTTGAGTGTTAGATAGCAGAGGTGGACTGGCAGCAGAGCAGGTTCGAAGAACTGATATTGTTTGATGAGAGAAGGCTGAAAGCACTGTACCATGTTTAGGGCTATCAAAGTAGGATTACTAGGGCTTTTAACAAGAAGGTTAAGTTCCAGAATCTCAAAGAAGGGGATTTGGTGTTGAAAGACAACCGAGCTCCTATTCATGACCCTAGGGGCAAGTTCAGACCCAATTGGATTGGTCCCTACATCATCAAAGCTATCTGGTCGGGTGGAGCAATTATTCTTATGGACCTAGATGGCCTAGCATTTTCCCAACTGATCAACATAGGCAAGTTGAGGAAATACTATCCCTAAGAGGCTTGCTAGGTTGAAAACCCGGAAGGGCGACCTAGGCAAAAGTTAGAGCACAAAAATTGGAAATAAAGAAAAACTGAGCTCACAAGGTTGAAAACCCTAAAAGGCGGCCTTGGCAAAAGTTAGAGCGTAAAAGGAGAGCGTTAATAATCGAGTGAACCCGAACCGAATTACATAAGGCCTGATTCCCATCTTCGGGATACGTAGGCAACTTCATCTTGAAGTTCGGCTGTAAACACCTCAAACTCAACTCAATTGTCCATGTGTTGATCAGGTCATCTTTGTCTATTCTTTATTTGAATGTTCGGTTGTGATCCTCTTTAAGAACTGGTTACAGTGCGGAGCAGTACTATTCAGGCAAGGGGCAATTTGTGATCTTTGGATTCAAGGTTGTACATCTCGAGGATAGATTTTGTGCGTGTCAAGTTGTGATCCTTATCGAAAATGGTTTTGAAAGGTTTTGATAAGAGTTGATTTTTGCTCAAATTTTACCTTTTACAATTTAGACCATTTTTGGACCAAAAGGAAAACTTTCAGTGCTCACAACTTCAATTTCATTGATTTCAATACAAAGTTCTCCAACTCTCGATACAAATCAAAGTTGCTTTTATTACATTCATAAAATGCAGAAAGTAAGATCAAAACAATAAATTAGGGGCATAGATGAGTCAGGTATTTCAGCGTCCCCCGTTCGTGCTTGTGGAAGCTTCTAATGCTAAAGTGGGCCCGGATTGTGCCTCATCTTCAAGCCCAGTCAGGCACTCGTTAGAAAGTGCACAGCTAAAACTAGGGGCAGGGGCTAGAAGTTCTCTCGTCCTCCAAGCAGTGAGGTACCTAGCCAAATGTGAACCTTGGATTAGGAATGAAGCCGGGTACTCTACCCCCTCTTCTAGGCAAGTCTGATCATGTCCAAATTGACACTTGAACCAGAACGAAAAGTAGAATATACAGTGTGTCAGGCCAATCAGCTGAATGCAGGTTACCGAGTTATGCTATAGCTCATTTCGGTTAGATTAAGCCAAGGGCAATGCCAAGCAATGTCAACAGCAGACCTGTTGCACATCCAGTGGCACCATCATCCCTCATTTGGGAAATACACTAGCTGTTGGCGGAAAAAGTATGCTCGGGCTGAGTATGCAGGGCAAGAGTCCATTACCTTCAACTTGTTCATAAGCCATATCTGGGAAAGGATGAAAGAAAAGAGAGATTAAAGAATAGAGAGATGTATGTTGAGAGAAAAGTGAGAAAAGAGCTTTGAGAGAAAAATAGAGCATGAGTGCTGAGAGATGTGAGAAACATATAAGGGTGGGGAAACATTACCTGAAGAAGTAGCGGACTCCCCGTGAATTTGGTGGTCTCTCACTGATGAAAGGCATCTAAGCCCATCAAAGTCTCGGCTAACACCAAACCAATGCAACTCTTACCCTTTTTCAAACCTCAAGCCACTTCGATGAGTCGAATGCTAGACCCGCCAGAACCAGGGGCAAAAAGGAAATGAGCCAACATGCACAAGCAAAGGGTGTGTTGCCGAAAACCCTGCCAAAGAAGATTGTCGTGGTTGCCAACGGCAGAAAATCGATGAATCAAATTGGGGATGTCCAGCTCTTCGTTGTGAACCAATGATCAGGCCTCGTGTAGAGTAAGCCCGCACATCCGTCCCAAAGCTTGGATGTGACCAAAATGGGGTTGAGATAAGATTTCCTCATCGCCTCGGGACTCCATTAGAACTTGAAATTCTTCGATTGTCAGGCATATCTCTTGTCCCCTAAACCTAAAGACATGTGTAATTGGGTTCCAACACCTAGTCGTGGCATGAAGGAATGGAAAACAAAGCCGAGAATGACTCAGCAGGAAAAGTGCATTTATGCCGAAATCTTGGAAATTAACCTTTTTGGAGCCATCTGAAGTTGTAATCCAATCTGAGAGAAATGGCTCCATTTGTGACGAAAACAACAGCCAAAATGAGTTTTGGATAAGAAATGACGAAGGTGAAGCTTTTGTAGAAGATAAGGCAGTGAGTGGAAGCCAGCTGTCAACAATCTGGAGGTTTTGCACATTGGTGGCCGACACATTCTATCCATGGCCAGCATGTGGCCGACAAGCTCTTTAAGTGGTTGGCAGCTGTCTTGTCTGTTCTGCTATCCACCTATGTGCTGAGAATGCTGAAAACATGTGTTTTTTTTCTGTTCTTTATGCATTTTAAGGTCTTGTTTTGGGTCCTTTTAGTTTTAGCAAGTTCATTGAGTTGTATTCGAGTTATTTTGTTTTATTTATCGAGTTGTTTTGTTTTGCTGATCGAGTTGTTGCTATTTCGATTATCGAGTTATATGTTGTGTTTAGAATTTCAGTTGTTGGTCGGTTCGTTGTTTGATTAAGCCTATTGTGACAATACAAGTATTCAGTTTTCAGTATCAAATTCAATCTCCATTCCGTGCTAAGTGGTGCTCATGATGCAAAATGCAACACTTTTTCAAAGTAAAGCTAGTTTTCATTCTGATCATGGTTGTCTTTACAAAAGTGCAGTACAAGTTTTTAAAGCAAATAAAACCTGTCTGAAGCTATACATATGCTAATGCTACTAACAAAAGAAGCTAAGCAAAAACACAAGAAAATCAACGCCAGCCATCTCAGGTTCGAGAGGCCCTCTTCCTCCTCTTCCTGGGTGGGGACTCAGAGCTAAGCACCGCTATCTGACTCAGATGACGAGCTGGAACTGGAATCATCGCCGCTCTCTACCTCAGAGCCTGGCTCAGCATCACCTCCACTCTCAGATCTAAAGTCGTCGTTATCTCCACTCTTAGAGAACTCAGATTGTAGACTTATTGCCTTCTCAGAGCCACTGGTCTCAACATCGTTATCACTCAACATTAGCTCTGAAGGGCTCCCCTGGCCTCGACCACTACGTCCCTCTCGGCTGCATGCTGGGGCTTTCTCTCCCTCCTCTTTACTGCTGGAGGAGGTGGTGATAGTGCAGGCGTCGCCACCGTTGGTGCTCTTGGTAAGGCTGGAACCTAAAAGAAAAGGGGCAGTATTGACACATCAGATACAAAGTATAGTTGCAGATGCAATATGATAAAAGTGGAAGAATGCAGTGAGTAAGATATAGTGTAAGTGCAGTATGTCAGTGCAACATATCAATGTGATGTAACAAGGGTCAGAATGTATTCTGTGGTATGAGTATCAGAGCTTCAGTGAGAATGGTGTGTACAACAGTGTGGAAAATTCTGAATTGCGGGTAGAGAGTAGGGAAAATACCTGGATGCCATGAAGACTGAGCAACGCCTCCCTCCTCAGTATCATGCTCTCAAATGACGCTACTAGCTCAAGCAACCCCTCAGTGTACCCCGGGGGCGCCTGCAAATGCATTGGAAATGATCATTATCCGGAAGGAACGAATATCAGAAAGAGAATGGAAAACTGGAAAGGATGTGGTACATACCGGGGGTGCGTTGCAAGCTCTGACGTATCTATGTGCGGCCTCCACTGGCTCGATCGGAATCTAATAGGACATCCCGGCCAGCCTCCAGCATGTCAGTGTGGTCGGAATCTCTGGCCAACCAGTAGCCTGTCTAGTTGGAGGAACCCCTCTAGCCCTGGCCCCCGTCATCCGGGTCCTACTCACCGAAGGGGCATCTGCTGCTCTACCTGCACGAGCACCTATCAGGGAAAGCATAAGGTGTGTCTGGATGAATATCGCATAATCTCCCTCCCCAAGGAAGTAGTCGGCGTCCGAGCCCCTGGTAAACTGAATCAACTCCTGGGAAAAGAGGCTCTCCGTAGCCCTCATAAATGGCGGGGCAGTATGGGAACTACCGGCTGAGGCAAACCTAAGGTCTGGCACATGAATTGCTCGCCTAGGAACCAAGCTCAACAAACTAGGCCCTCGAGTAGAAGCCGAAAATGGGAAGCCCCTTGAGTTTCGGCATACTGGTCCTGTACTCCATCCGGCATTGTCACCTGAGGCTGCCAAGCGATCTGCATACAGAGAATGCACAGATTGTTTAGTTGCCATCATATATTGCAATATGAATCAAAGCTGAAGTAAAGCAAAAACAATTGTGAGTTTTGAGTTACCTCCACGGCAGTCACTGTGTCGAAGTACTAACGAAAGAATGTGAAGGTCTCCCCGAGTCCTCCACAGGTATCTCCCATCATACCAGTGAGAGTATGGCACAACGAGAGGCATCTCCACCTTTGGCTCTGGGGCAAGGGTCAGGAAATATGCATATACCCAAAGCTGCAAAGAAAAAGTAATAGTGAGTATACAACATATAAACATAGAGAATGCAGAATGCAGAAAGCAAAATGTGTGTGCAATGTGCAGAGAATGCATAATACAGAATGTGTAGTACAGTGTACAGAAAGTGCAAGTACAGAGACAGAGGATGCAGAATGTGCGATGCAGAGAGTGCGGTATATAAGTGTAAACAATGTAGTATGCAGTATACAGAAAGTGCAAAGCAAAAATCACAGAAATGGCGGGCAGAAAATGTAAAGCGTACCTCCCAGGCTCGCCAGTAGCCTTCGACTCTGTCTCCTCTCCTATGGGATGTCGAGCTCATATAGCCATACAATGTGGCTAGGCTAGCACCGCCCCAATCATAAAGCCAGACTTGAGATAAGTCCACCAGAGCGCTTAGGAGATATAACCCTATAGTGTTCCACTTGTTTGTAAATAAGGTGGTGCTGAGCAGGAACATTAAAAAGCCTCAGGTATAATGCTTGGTCTCCTCTGGGGTCTCTGGCTCTCTCCCTCGGAAATGCTCAGAGAACCAGCTATATCGTACCATCTCTGACCAGAAGAGAGGTGGATGTGCTCCTAGCAGGTGTAGCCAGGCGACCTCCCACTCGCCCATGTCCATATCGTAAGGGATCCGACGACCCCCTACTTCTATGCTTGTGAGCATGGCGAAGTCATAGGGAGTCATCGTCATCTCCCCAGTAGCAGAGAAGTGGAAGGAGTTTGTGGTATTTGTAGACACCCTATTTTTGACCGCCCTTAAGACTTGGGCGCCACTGATTGATCACTCGATGATGAATGTTGTGCTTTGCAAATGTTCGATTTCTTCAGCAAGAAAAGCTCCAAATCCCAACCTTACACCCCTTTTTGGACCAAAACTACTTTAACCAAAATTTTTTTTTAGACCTCAAAACCCTCTCTTTCAAAATATTTTTGAAAATTCTTCACGATGTTTCGAGGCTCGCATTTCATTAAAAGTTGCACTTTTTGGTGAACCGAGTAAGGGCAAAGTGGAAATAAATGAAAGAGAGGTGAACCCTTTGAAAAAAATCTTTTAAAAATCTTATTAGGGGGGGTAGGGAAGAAACCTAGTTTGGGAGAAGTTAGGCATTAATCCGTTAGGACCAAAACTGAGCAGTCTTCACTAAAATAGGCATATCTTTTTGCACACTTGGAATTTTTATGTGAGGCTCCACCATTGGAAATAAGACATCTGGGGCTTCAATTTAAACTCAAGTATGACTTGAAACAGAGTCCGGACGAAGGAGATATGCCTATTTGAAGTTAGGGCCAGAAACCATTTTTTTGCTTGCTGCCCATTAGTGAGGTTTGACGGCCATGTGTTGGTCAGGAGTGAAGTGTGTCGGCCATGGATGAGGTTTGTCGGCCACCAATGATGGTCAATCAGCCACTGGTGTCAAAAATCAGTTTTTTGTATAGATATTTTCCCTCCAGCTATTCCACATTGCTCCAACTGTCCTATATTGATATTTTTGACCAGAAGCCATATATTTCTATAAATAGAGGACCTTCTTTATTGTTTTCAAAGTTGAAATTTTTTTGGGAATCTCTCTCTCTCTACAATTCTTTCTCTCTAGATGTCTCTCTCTCTGTCTTGAACTTTTGTGCATACAAGTGTAGATACACTTCAAGTTTGCCTATCAAACCTTAACCAAAGTTGCTTATCTTTGGTCTGAGGTTGCTTGAGACCCTCTTTGAGCTCTAGAAGGTGGTCTTGGTTTGGTTTATTGCCTCATTTGTGTCTGGGCTTCAAGAGGTATAACACTTTCCTTTTGTACTTGTTTTGCACACTTGCTTTGCCATTGTTTTCAACTGTTTTGGGGCTGATTTTGAACTGTCAAAAACTCTACTTTTGTGGCTTAAAAGTGATGGTTTGACCCCTTTTTTTAGTTAGAGTGGTTCACCCTTCTTGCTTCTTAGTTTGTAAAGCTTTTGTGCCTTTATTCATCACTTTGAAATCAAATTTTTTGGGCCTTTTAATCACTGAATTTCAGAGGTTTTTCAGTGGCAAAAAACTTATTTTGAGGTCCAAATTTGGAGGGGTTAGCCTCCCCTCCTTGTGTCTTGTTTGCATGCCTAGTTAGCTTCACATGTTAACATGTTTTTCTAGCTTAACTTAGCTCAAGTCCAACATGTTTTAGCCTCTGAAATAACCTATTTTAGCTCTGTTTTGGGCTAGTTAGTTCATTTGAGTCTTGTTTTTCATAGTTGTAGTGTAATCCCTTTCACTAGATTAGTGTTTTAAAGCTTTAGCCATCATTGGGTTGAGTTGATTGCATGTTTTAGTGATTTTTCTCACTTCATTTTAGTACTTATAATCTCTACAATCTCCCTCATTTCTTCACTTTTTGGTTTTTCTTTGGAAGTGGTTTTAAACCACTTGTTTGCCTAAGTGTGAAATGAAGGTGCTACACCTAATGGTTTAATCCCTTAGGGGGTTTATTACCAATAGTGTAATGCCTCTTTCATGCCCAAAGAAACTAGGGGTTTGAGCCCTCTTTCCATTAGAGGACACTCACCAATGGATTTAATGGATTAAAGGATGATTTGATCATTAAAATGAGTAAACAAAATTGGCAAGTAAAAGAGGCAAGATAAGCATCTCTTTGTGTTACATTGCTTGTGTTCAAATCAGATGTTAATTTGAACACAAGGTAAATGGGACATTTCATACTTAAAAGTGATGAAATGTGCCATTTTCCTTGGTCTCCATTGCCCTTGATCATGCATGATAGGGTGATGGATATTTTGGTCTTGTTGTGCATTTATTGAACTTGCACAATGGGTTTCTCAAGCCATCATGCAATGAATTTCCTTGATGGATGGTTTGTGAACCAAATTTTGTCCCTCCTTTGATTTCCCCATGAAAAGGAGAGGTAAAGTGTGCAAACAGCCCTTGAGAAATACACTGTTTTGTTCTATTTTGCTCTCTGTTGTAGCAAGGAAGTTCAAACCAGCAGTGGCCGACAACCACCACCAGTGGCCGACCGGCCACCATTGGTAGCCGACTGGCCCCTTGCCGACCATCAGTGAAAATTGCACAGTGTATTGGTAAGGTAGAGCAGAGGTGTTCTGGAAGTGGGCAGCATTGTCAGTGCTCAAATGTGCAAACAGAGGCATTTAGCAGCAAGACATCGGCTTTTCGGGTGGAAACCGAGCACGTGCATGAGTCTCCCTTGCATTTCAAGCTTATTTAACGTTGAAATATCTAGCTTAAATATGTGTTGTAATTAATTAGTTGTAGCTAATTAAGTTTTGTAATAATTAGTTAGCTTATTCATTCGGACCCTCCTTCGCGAGGGCGTAATGTTGTAATAAGTGTGCGTGTGTGTATGTCTTCCAACCCCATGTCTTTCTCCCTTTTATTTAATCACTTTTGATGGTTAGATTAGGGACATGTTTTAATTAGCATATCTTATGCTTGCATACATTCATCTTGTATTGCAAGCATCGAGGCTCGACGCATCATTCAAACTGCATCGTCATTTCAATATTTTCTTTGAATACATGTTTAATCGCATGTTGTTCAAATTGATCCATATGTCATATTAGTAGCCGAACCTATTAATTGTATATTGTATGTGTTGCATCAGGCCTCTTGTATAGTTAGGAATCATGCATATTTTTCTAACTCATATCTTTTTGGCTTGGAGTACTCGGCGAGTTTTTACACTTTAGCATACTTGCATAAGTGTGAATGGTGCCATGATTAGCATGCTCGCCATGAAGTTATGTGCTTAAATGCTAAACTGCTTGAATGCCTGTGGATGAAGAGTTATTGTTTCAGTTGGAATGATTCAACAAATGTATGTTTTAAGCCCACTTTGTTGAGTGACAAATCATATTTTAAGCCCACTATGTTTGGTGTCAAATCTGCAAACTTTTAAGCCCACCTGAGGTGTCAAATTCAAACCATTTTTGCAAACAAACATGAGTTGAATTGTTCCAAATTGAGCAAATCAGTCTATACTTGATTGTGTGCATCACATAGTAAAGCTAACTTAATAACCGGAATAAGAGCATATAATATTTATAAAATATTATATCATGATTAGTAGAGGCCGATCTTTGATCAGGTAAGCAGGGGTGCTCAATTCATGACCTCCCCCTTTCGTACCTAAGTACCCGAGCCGAGGCAACTTTGGTGACGACGGACACATGGCCTTCAGCACGAGTCTGGGTTTCCTAAATTTCCCCAAAACATAAAATATTAGGTGGCGACTTTGTATCTGGTAAAGTAGTCCAATTTTGGCACTTTTTCATTCAAAATCATTTTTTCCAAAACGATTTGCCGGATTTGGACTCTTTGGTGTTTATTAGTTTCACATTACACTTGTAAGATTAGATTCAGAACCACAGGAGTTTGAACTGTAGGACTTTCTTTCAAACCTTCCGAAAGGGGGTGCGAAAAAAGTCGAGCTACAGTATCCCACCACTGCTCCACTAATGCACCAAGAAGTGGGCGACTCGCGATATGGCGCGATAGCCCCATGCAGAATAAGCCGAAGCTAACCTCATCGATGATGTAGCGAACACTAGTAGGAAGCTCCATGTACCAATCCCTCGCTATAGCCCCTGATAGCATGAGAGTCCCATTGTGATCAAAACAGTGATATGCAGCGACATGAGAACAAGAAGATGAAAAGACAGTGTAAGAAATACAGTGCAAGAGTGTGATTAGGGCAAGAAATGCGGTAAGAGGCAAGAAATGCAATGCAAACATTACAATTGAAGCAAGGAAACCAGTTAAACCAAGAAATGCAATGTACAATGCAGAAAACATGAGAGTGTAGTGTATACCTCAGTGGCACCGTAAGACAAATGGGAGTCTGGCTCTCGTATCAAGAGGTCCTTTGGTGCACGTCCTGTAAATGCTTTGAAGTGCCTAATACCCCCGGGGGGTAGCACATGCGTCTGAGGATGATATGTCGTCAGATCAAAGGGTCGAATCCTGAGTGGTAGTAGCACTAGCTCAGGTTCTACCTCCATCTCTGGGGGAGCTCCGTCATGAGGTATGTCATCCGCTAGCTAGAAAGAAGATGAGAAAGTGGTCAAAAATAGAGGTAAAAGGACAAACTTAGAGAAAGTCAACCCTAAGAGAGAGAAAGTTGAGGAAAACGTCAAAGCTCGAGAAAAGGTGCGAAACCCAAGAGAAACTCAAGGGGAATAAGCCTCAAAAGGTGAAACTCCAAGAAAAAGCACTGAAATCAAATTTCAATCTGTTCAAAACGGAGTAAACAAAGAGGGTTTAGCAAATAAACTTCGTGTAGGGTGTTGGAAAATGCGTGGAAAGCGCAGATCTAGAGAGGAGGAGCACCTAGAGAGAGAGAAGGAGCAATTTCGGGCATGGGGTAATGAGGAAATGAAACCCCATGCCCTATACTTAAAGACCCGAGCCAAAATGACAAATTTGCCCCGAATCTGCCACGGGTGGACGGCAGGCCACATTGGTGGCCGGCAATGATCACTAGTAGCCGGCAGGTGGCTGGCGGCCCCCTCTGGTGGCCGGCAAGTCTTCTAAGGTTTCCCTTGGAGTCCTAATGCTACTTTGTGTCTTTGGTCTTCAAGAATTGAAGAGTTTGCTCATTGTTTGGTTCAGAATGTCTCCGCGGAAGCTCAAAACTGTGTTTTTGGTGCACGATGTTCGTCACTTGTCAACGTGGACGAGGTGTATCCTTTAAATACATTACAATTCTTCTGAGAGGTGAATTGGAATTTTCCTTTGAGTTTGTTTTCATCAAATCATGCTTTGTTATCTTGCATAGAATTTGCATTTCTTTTTCGTTGTTGCATGCAACGTGCACTTCACTTTGTGGCATAGGATATGCATTTCACATATGTTGTTGTAAAATGTGCACCTCACGGGAATTGTATCTGCGTCTTGCTTTTTCTTAGAATATGCTTATGCTTTTGTTTCTTGCGTAGAACATGCCATTAACATTGTATCTTAGTTATTTGTCTTGCATAGAACATGCATTCCTACTGTATCGCATTTGTTAAGTCTCTCTCCTACACATGCACGATATTATATGTACGGTTCATTCAGAGGAGCTCCAGGCAAAATCACTCGTGCCCTTCGGATCATATCTTTCCACCTTTTCTCCTCTCGCGTGAGACGTGTTAGGATTGTACTCTTCAGTTAAAAGCATTCAGGTGCATCATGGTGTTCACACCAACTCTTCGGTTAAAACACTCTGATACGCCCGGTGTTCACACCATCCTCTTTGGTTAAAAACATTCGGGTGCGTTACGGTGTTCACACCATCCCTTTCGGTTAAAAACATTCGGGTGCGTCCCG
Organism: Camellia lanceoleosa; assembly: GCA_025200525.1. NCBI lineage: Eukaryota > Viridiplantae > Streptophyta > Magnoliopsida > Ericales > Theaceae > Camellia > Camellia lanceoleosa. The sequence continues at coordinate 15,534,950 of CM045767.1, read as the reverse complement.
GTGTTCACACCAACCCTTCGGTTAAAAACATCCGAGTGCGTCCCGGTGTTCACACCATCCTCTTTGGTTAAAAACATTCGGGTGTGTCCCAGTATTCACACCAACTCTTCGGTTAAAAACATTCGGGTGCGTCCCAGTGTTCACACCAACCCTTTAGTTAAACACACTCGGGTACGCTCAGTGTTCACACCACCCTTCGGTTAAAAACACTCGGGAATGCCCGGTTTTCACACCACCCTTCGGTTATAAACATCCGGGTGTGTCCCGGTGTTCACACCACCCTTTTCCTTCCTACATGTGCAACACATTAGGATCTTGGTTGAGACCTCGGGTGTGCTCGACAGTTATGTCGCTCTTCACCTTTCATGCACGTCGCGTAGTTAAGCTTGCATAATTTTCTCACGTCCTTTTTGCATGAAGTGTGGTTTGGCTCGTGATTCCCATGCGTGGCGTGTTTATTTGCTTACTTCTTTTCATGTTTGAGATTGTTGTACCTTTTTTCGGTTTGTTTGAACACGGCATTTGCATTGCATTTGCATTTAATTGTTTCATTACAGCCTCATTGCATAATCATAAGTTATGTTCTTGCATCGTGCATATCACTTGCATCTTGCCCCAGAACTACGCTGGTTTGATTCCTTGCAAAGGGATATGTAGGCAGCCTGTGGGCACAACCATTTGTTTTTGACTTGTTTATTTGTCCAAGTCTTCGGCCTTGTCAAAAATGGGTTGTCTCTAGGCTTTAACATTCACTCACATCATTTCGTGACTTCCGAGTTCTGTCAAAGAGGGGCAACTGTAGACACCCCATTTTTGACCGTCCTTAAGACTTGGATGTCATGGTTTATGCACACGATGATTGTGATTGCATGTGTTCGTTTTGAGTGCTCGAAGTCCTTAGCGGAGTGCCTTACTTTTGAGCCCTTGTCTGTTTTGTGCCTTGTTTTGGACCAAAACCTTAGTATTTCAAACCCAAAACTTTAGTGCTTCAAGCCTGCAACCCCTGGTGGCCAGCCGACCACTGTTTGAGGCTGCCGGCCACGAATTGTGCCCTGTCGGCCACCCTTGTGCCTTGCCGGCCAATGGTGTGGCTTGCTGGCCACTAGTGACCTTTTTTGCAGATATTTTCTTGACAGCTATTCCAGCTGTTGGCACAATGGGCTTGATCACCATACACCTGTATGGATTGATTTAACTCAGCTGAAAGCTTGTTTTTCTATAAATATACTTCTCTTCCATTGTAGAGGGTTAGAAATTTTGGAGCAAAATTCTCTCTCTCTCTCTCTCTCTCTCTCTCTCTCTTGCAATTTTGTATGCATTTGCTTACAAATCCTATACTTTTGCATACACTTTCTTAACCAAAGTTGCTTCTCTTTGGGCTGAGGTTACTTGAGATGCTCTTTGAGCTTTAGAAGGTGGTTGTGGCTTGCTTTGTTTCGTAATTTGTGGCTTGGTTTTAAGAGGTATAACTCTTGCTATGTTAGCTTGTTTTACATACTTGCTTTGCCATCTTCTTCTATTGTTTTTGGGGATGATTTTGAACTGTAAAAAACTCTATTTTTGTGGCCTAAAGGTGGTGGTTTGAGGCCATTTTCAGTTAGGGGCTGGTTCACCCTTCTTACTTCTTTGTTTGTAAAGCTTTTGTACCTTTGTTCACTACTTTCAAACCAAATTTTTTGGACCTTTTAACAACTGAATTTTAGAGGTTTTTCAGTGGCAAAAAACTCATTTTGGAGTCCAAATTTTGAGGGGTTGGCCTCCCCTCCTTGTGTCTTGTTTGCATGCAAAGTTAGCTCCATATGTTAGCATATTTTTCTAGCTTAACTTAACTCAAGTCCAGCATGTTTTAGCCTCTGAAATAGCCTACTTTAGCTTTGTTTTGGGCTGGTTAATTCATTTAAGTCTTGTTTTGCATGGTTGTAGTGTAATAGTCTTCACAAGTTGGTGTTTTAGGGTCTTAGACACATCTTGTTTGAGTTGATAGCATCTTTTGGTGATTTTTTCACTCCATTTCAGCACTATAAACTCTGCAACCTCCCTCTTTGCTTCACTCTTTCATTTGCTTTTGAGGGTTGTTTCAAGCTTGGGATCCTTTAAGCTTGAGATTGAGGTCATGCTTAATGGTTTAATCCTCTTTGAGGGTTCATTATCAATGGAATCATCTCTCTCTGGCCTTACACTATCCCTTGGTTGACACTGCTTTCGTCTTAGAGGACACTCACCAATGGACAAATTGATTAAAGAATAATTTAGTAACTAAAATGTGTAAACAAAATTGACAAGAAAAAGTGACAAGATAAACATTTCTTTGTGTTGCATTGCATGTGTTCAAATTGGACGTTAATTTGAACACAAGGAAAATGGGACATTTCATACTCAAAAGTGATAAAATGTGCCACTTTCCTAGGTCTCCGTTGCCCTTGATCATGCATGATAGGGTGATGGCATTTGATTCTTGTTTTGTATTCATTGAACTTGTACAAATTGGTCCCTTAGCCATCATGCATGGAAATAGCTTAATTGATGGTTTGAGGGCCAAGTGCATCACTCATTTGAGCTTGTGTTGATGATAAGGGGTGATACATGGTACAAACAACCTGTGAGACCACCCATATCTTGCTCTGTTTTGTCCTCTATTACAGCAAGGAAAGACTTGGCTTCAGTGGCCGACAAACCCTCATCAGTGGCCTGCAGGCCGCCTCCAATGGCTGGCAACTGCTCAATGTTGGCCGGCAAACCCTCATCTGTGGCCGGCCGGCCACCAGTGAAAAATTCAGTATTGTGCTTCTGAAGTAGAGCAGTATTGATTTGGAGTAGGAAAACAGTGTAAGTGTTGTGTTGTAACACCCCCAAAATAATACAATAAAGATAACTCATGCGGAATAAATATGAGAAACAACAATACTTTCATATATCAGAGTTCATTGTTTAACAACCAGTTAAATGCCATGTAGGCTTACATCTTTTCAAGTCATTACTTGGCTATACAAATTGAGTCTCGCTCATTATATCTTTAGCCCTTGGCTTTACAAATAACAAACACACACACAACAAGACATAATTAAGAAGCTCTTGCTTCCCAAAAGTCCATCCACGCTATTGCCTTAGAGGAAACATCTCACCTGTACCTGAAAATGGTATTCCCATATAGGGTGAGCCAACAGCCCAGTAGAAATAATCTAACACAATATATGAGGTTTAGCAAAGGTATAAGTACCATGTGCATAAACAATACCGATACTAAAACATCTACAAGGCCTACATATTCATATGCCACTAAGACCAAATCTCATTTCCATTTTCCTTCAATTTATTTCTAGTTCATATATGCTACTCAATTCATGAGTTAAATTCATTATCTTTCAACAAACAAAAGGAGACTACAACTCAATGGTTTTTCAATTATGCAAAACACACATAAACACTTCAAACCTGCCATTTTATGGATATTTCGTCCGAAGGAATCGGCACCATTTATATATAAAATTTCGGGTCTTTCACCGAAGACACTTCGGCCAACTTGCTTTAAATGAAGTCCATCCCCTTTCTCCTCCCAAACAAATATACATATACAATGTATTTATAAACATAATCATATATGGAGTACATCTGTAAACACCCCATTTTTGACCGTCTTCAAGACTTGGACGTCATCGTTTGAACACTCGATGATTATCCATGTTCGTGTTTGTCTCAAGTTCTCGGAGGTTTCAGCCGCGCGCCTTGCCTCAAGACCTCTCAACTTGTTTGTTTTGTGCTTGGTTATGTACCAAACACTTGTGTTTTGCTTCTGAGGATGGGGAATGGCTTGTTGGCCATCCCCACACCTCACCGGCTATGGCTTGAGGCCACCGGCCCTGTTTTTTTGCCATCGGCCAAAGGTTATGGCCGGTCGGCAACTTTTGTGGTCGGTCGGCCACCTTTGTTGATCAATTGGCCATTTCTGCTGGTCGACCCCTTTCCATCTGCTTTTGGTAGATATTTTATGCCAGCTATAACAGCTGGCATCCACAATTGACCCCCTCCATACACGTGTATGGAGGGATTTGCCTCTTGGTTTAGCTTGCTTTGGAAGCTTTGCAATTTTAGAATTCTATAAAGAGGGAGCTTCTCCTCCTTCCTTAAGGGTTCTAGAGGTTCTGAAATTAGGGTTAGAGAGAGTTGTATCTATCTATCTCTATATCTCGCTCTCTTTACATATTTGTGTGTGTATAAGGTTGTTTTGTTCATACTTTTGCACTAGAACACCTAGCAATACACCATCCTTGGTAGCTGAGGTTCTTGGAGGTTGATTTTGGTGTTCTTGGGTTGCTTTGAACTCAAAAAAACTTGCTGGAACATTGTTCTTGAAGAGGGTGTACAAGGGTAAGCATCTTTACTTTATATACCCCATTTTGGCTTAGGCTTTTAGCCCTTCTTGCTTATTGTTTTAAGCTTTGACTACAACTAATAAAAGTTCTGATTTTGTGTGTTTTAGAGCTTTGTTTAAGGTTACTTTGAGGTTTGGGGTTGTCTCTCCCCTCCAAGGCCTTGTTAGGCCTTGTTTTAGGCCACACCTTTTGGCCATTGTTTTGAGTTTTGCATGGCCTCTCTACCACTGAAATCTAGAGGATTTTTAGTGGTGGAGAGGTGGTTTTGAGGTCCAAAATTGGAGAGGGTCTTCCCCTCTCCTTGTTGTCTTTAATGCTTGCATAAATGGCTTATGTGGTGGCATGTGTGCTTAGCTTGTTTTAGCTTCATTTCAGTAGGTATTAGGATTTTTTTTTTTCCATGATACACCTCTATTTTGAGTTGGTTTAGACATGCCATGTATGCTTTATACACTCGTCTTGTAATCCCATGTTTTGGCCTTAACATGCATCATGTTGCAACATGTGTTTTTAGCATGAATTTGGCTCAACTCTGTGAAGCTTCTAGCTTTGTTTTAGCATGCTAGAGGTTTGTTTTTGGTTGTTTTGCTCATCCATGACTTGCTTTGTATAGCTACCATGCAAACTAGCTTATAGGCTTCGGGTGTTGGATCTTCTAGCATGCTTAATTTTGATCATTCCAATGGTTTGGCATCACTTAGAATGTTATTTCAGTCCATATAGTATGCTTGAATACTTGCATTTATCACCTATTCCATGCCTTGGATAGTTTGTGTTTTATACCTCATAAATGTGTCATTGCGTATGCCATCATGCTTAGGTATTTGGGATGACATCTAAGTGGGTTTTTGGGCTCATTTTCACATGTCATAACTCTGTTTTGGGTCACTTTAATCATGCCATGTTTGGTTGTATTAGGTGTAGTGCAACACCTCTTTGATGGCCTTGCATGCTTCATGTTTTTGCCCCTTTGTTTTGGCTTGTTTGGCCTTGGTCATTGCATGTTTTAGGCTTACTTTGGCATGATTTAGAACTGTTTTGGTGCACTTTGGTCATTTGCTTCATGTGTCACATGACCATGGTTTGAGCCCTTGGGCTAGTTTCAAGCTTTTGTGCATGACTTGCTTGCATTATTTGGTTGATTTGGCATCATCCCTTACATGTTTTTCAGAGCTTAACATGTTGATCTATTGTCCATGTTTGTCTTCTTTTGAGTGTACTTGAAAGTTGCCTTTTATGCCTTAGTCTTTAGGCCGATTAGCATGGATGTTTGCATGTGTATTTCATGCCTTTGTTGCATTACTTTGGCCACTGTTTTGGACCTATTAGAGAGCTGTCCATCTTGGTGTAAGTCCATCCTTTGCATGATTGTTGCATGCTTGCCTTGTATGTTGTTGCATACTTGGCCCATTGCATATTGTTGTATGCTTAAGTTGCATTTAGCATGCTTGTTAGCTTGTATTTTGTCGTGTGTTTGATATGTTGTCACATGCTTGCATGTTTGCATGCTTGTTCACATGCTCACATTACATTAGTTTACTTGCATGTCTAGATTGCATAGCATTGTGCATATTTGCATCCCTTGCCTCTTGATCAATCATGATAGAGGATTAGGGTCTATTGTGTGTTTGTGTGCATTTCATTTGACATTAAAGTTGCACACTTGACCTCTTTGATCATCATGCATTGGAATGCGTGATCGATGATCCGAGGGTCAAGAACCATACTCCCTTGAGTTCATAACATGATAAGGAGGGTGGTTGTGCCCACATTGCTTTGAAAATGCATTGCCATACCTTGTCTGTCCTCTGCTGCAGCAAAACAGGGTTCTGCAGGAAGAGATGGTCAACCGACCACATTCAGTGCCGGCTGGCCATGAATTGGTGGTCAAGAGCCTTACTCATGGTCGATGACCAGTTTCCCATGGCCGGTGACCTCATCTCTTGGTCGGTGACCCCCCACAACCTTCATGGAGTAGTTCAGAAGCATCCTTGAGACTTGTGCAGTCCTTAGAGGTGCAGAGCAGTGTAAACAGAGGCAACATGAGTATGACGATGGATTTTCCGAGCGAATCCGAACATGCATGCATTCGTCCCTTTTCCCGAGGCTGTTTTACTGCTTTCAGTAGTTTAATTAATTTGTTTAATTAATTAAGGGTCTGTAATATTTAATTAGCTTGTTAGTTAATTAATTTGTATTATTCTTTCGGTCCCTCCACGAGAGGGCGAGTTTTGTAATAAGTGTGCATGCGTGTGTGCATGTCTTCCAACCCCCACCTCTTTCTCCCTTTTACTTACCTGCTTATGGTGGTTAGTTTTAGGGCATGTTTCGATTAGCATACCTTATGCTATGCATGATTGCATTCATTCATTTGTATTACATGCACCGGGCTCGGCACATCATACTAATTGCATTGTACTTCAATTCCAACTCGAATACGTGTATCAAATTGTCGCATTTCACATGCCATTCTTAGGATTAGCCGAGCCTATTCTAGTTGCATTTTGCTTGCGATGCATTAGCCATTTTAACATGAACTAGGATCATGCATGATTGCTAACTAGTTTCTTGTTTTGGCTTGGAGTACACTGTGAGTGTTTTATGCTTTAGCATCTTGCATGAATGCGAGTGTTAACATGACAGCATGCTTGCGATGAGGCTAATTGCTTATGTGATATGATTGCCTGGTTGCTTGTGGGTGAAGGTTGGATTGCTTGAATTGGAATAATTCATCGAAATCCATGTTTTAGCCTGCTTGCGAGTAGCAAAATTCAAAACCATTTCCAAACAAATGGATATGCGATGCTTTGTTCCAAGTTAGGCGATCCAGTCTATGCTTGTGTGTTGTGTGCATCACATAGTAATTCTAGGCTAATAACCAGAATAAGAGCACATAATGTTTTCAAAACTAGATATCATGGTTAGTAGAGGCCGATCTTCGGATCGGGCGAGCGAGGGTGCTCATAGATGACCTTCCCCAATCGTACCCAAGTTCCCGAGCCGAGGCAACTTTGGTAATGACGAAGATGTGGCCTTAGGCAACGAGTTAGGGTTTCCTAAATTTCTCCAAAACAAAATATTTAGGTGACGACTCTGTATCTGGAAAAGTAGTCCATGTTTGGCACTTCTTTCTAAAAATCTGTTTTTCAAAACGATTTGCCAGATTTGGACTCTTTTGGTGATTTGAGTCCGAACTGTAGTGAGCTCCAAATGAACAAAACGGGATTCCCTCCCGGGACGTTCGGGGACGTCTACAGTTTCTGGCGACTCCACTGGGGAGTTAGAGAACTTGCCTCGAACTCATAATATCTTGTTTTGATTACACTTATGTGTTTCTTTGCATTGCATGTACATTGGTGCGCCTAGGACACAGTATTTGCTGTCTACTATTCCTGAACGGTTTGCCGAAGGCTCGCTTTGAGAGACGTGCCATAAGGCTAACCGGTTACGGGCTCTGCTACGATGGGAATACAAACCCCGATTTTTACTGGGGCACCCTTTTTGACCAATCGACCTAGTGCATTTTCGGAATCCATAATGACCATTCTAAACTAGGACCAGTTGCTTATCCGATTGTAGGTTGTTTGAAACCGCTGCGTGCTTAGTGAAACCCTAGTGTAGACGCGCCCCGCGTGAGGGCCTCACCCTACAGTTCGGACTCAATTTGTCATGGTTCTTAATCTGAACCAAAGAGTCCAAATCCGACAAATTGTTTTGAGAAAACAGATTTTTAGAAAAGAAGTGCCAAACATAGACTGCTTTGCCAGATACAGAGTCGCCACCTAAAGATTTTTTTATGGGGGAATTTAGGAAACCCTGACTCGTTTGCCTAAGGCCACATGTCCGTCATCACCAAAGTTGTCTTGGCTCGGGAACTTGGGTACGATTGGAGAAGGTCAGCTATGAGCACCCCCTCTCGCCCGATCCAAAGATCAGCCTCTACTAACCATGATATCCGATTTTGAAAAACGTTATGTGTTCTTATCTCAGTTATTAGCCTAGATTTACTACGTGATGCGCACAGCAAACAAGTATAGACTGAATCACCTGAATTGGAACAAAACATTTCATATATTTTTTTTTAAAGTGATTTGCTACTCGCAAGTAGGCTGAAAATGCAGATTTTGCCACCCCCAAGTGGGCTTTAGGAAAAGTTGGTTTTGCCAATATCTAGTGGGCTTAAAACTCACAGTTTAATGCCTTATTCCAATTCGGGTAATTCAACCTCCACCCACCGGCATTTAAGCAGTTATATCACATAAGCAGCTAGCCTCATGGTAATCATTCTATTATGGCAACACTCACACGCATGCTGTATGCTAAAACACAAAAGCTTACCTAGTACTCCAAGCCAAAACAGAAACTAGTTAGTAATCATATGCATGATCCTAGTTCATGTTTTAAAATGGCTAATGCAACACATGCAAAGATGCAATCTGGGCAGGCTCGGCTATCCTAAACATGGCATGTGAAGTGCAACAGATAACACATATTCAATTTGGAATTGAAATACGATGCAGTTAGCATGATGCGCCGAGCCTGGTGCATGCAAGACTGATAAATGATGCACGCATGCATAGCATAAGGTATGCTAATTTAAATATGTCCTAATACTAACCATCAAAGCAGGTAAGTAAAAGGGAGAAAGAAGTGGGAGTTGGAAGACATGCACACACGCACCTACACTTATTACAAATACGCCATCACTTGGAGGGACCGAAAGAATAATACAGTCTGAATAATGAATCAACTATCCTAGCTAATTAATTATTACAGACTCTCTAATTAATTAACAAATTAATCACAAAAAAAATGTAAATGTGAAGCTAAAGAGACTGCCGCAGCTCTGCCTCGGAATGCATGAATGATGCATGCTTGACTCGCCCCACTCAGAAACTCGCTGCCATAGCACTATTGCCTCTGTTTACACTACCCTGCTCCTCTAAAAATTTGCACAAGTCCCAAGAACGCTTCTCTGAACACTGGGGAGCATCATCGACCAAGTGGAAACACCACCGGCCGAAGGGAATGGTCATCGGCCATTTATTGAGCCACCGACTAATTGTATTTGGTCGGTTGGCACTCCAAGTAGCCGGTCAGCTATTTCTTTCTGCAGTTGACAACAGCAGAGGGCAAGCAGTGTATGGCATGGAATTTTCAAGCAAATGTGAGCATGGCCACACTCCCTATCATGCAATGGACTCAAGGGAGCATGACCCTCGACCCTCGGGCCATCAATTATGCATTTTGATGCATGATGGCCTAAGAGGCCAAGTTTGCCATTCAATGTAAAATGCATGCAACAAAAGAGATGAATGCTAACACCCTATCATATTGAGATCAAGGGCGTCGGCGACCGAGGATTGAGACATGTTATGTCACTTGGAGTATGAACACTCTCAATCCTCATGCTTGGTTTGACACCCCAAACCAAGCAATGCAATGCATGTATACAAATATGGCTCAAGAATGCAACATGAGGCTAAGATGTAAAACATGCCAAATGCAATGCAATCTATTATGCAAGCATGCAATGTGCTAATCATGCAAGAGGCAATATAATGCAATTTAACATGTGATGCAAACATGGTACAATGCAAGCAGGCAACAAGAGGCAACAAGTCAAACATACAACTATGTACAAGAATGGACTTAGACTGAAATGGAAGGCCTCAGCCACACCCTAAAACAGTGGCCAAAAGGGTTAAGAATGGCATAACTTATGCATGCAAGCATGCACACACCAAGGCCTATCATCTAAGTATAGAAGGGGACAACTCTAAGCATACTTAAAGGCAATATGCTTGGATATTAAACACTCATGTTAAACTCTAAAAAGCATGCAAAAGATGACACCAAGACATGATAGGGAATGGATGCAAAATAGAAGGTATTCAAGGCCACAAAAGAGAGCATTGCTCAACACCTACCCCAAGCAAACATGGCATGAACTAAGCAACCCAAAACAGATTTTTTATGCATCAAAATATGCCCCAAAACCCACTGATATGGTAGCCCCAAAGGCTTAAATACATAAGCATGCACAATGTTCATTTCAAGGCGCAAAAGGACACCTCTTCGAGGCATGAAAAGGGTGATGGATGCAAGCATAGGAACATGGATTAGGGACTGAAATGGCATGTGAAATGACTCCAAATCATTGAAACAACCCAACTAAAACATGCTCATGACTCACACCCTCAAGGCTCATAAGCCAAAATACAAAGGGGCCATACCAAACATGGCAAATATGATCAAAACAATGCCTAACAGACCTCAAGCAGGACGAAACATGACCAAAAGCTTCACAAAGCTAGGAAAAAAAAATACAAGTGTGATGGCCTAATGGCAAGATGCATTTCTAGGCAAAATAGAGGAGTACAAAGCAAGTGTATTATGCATGCAAAGGACCATTAATCTGACCAAACGCAGAGATGTAATATGACCAAATGGCACCCAAAAACCTCTAAAATGGAGCCAAAAACACCTAAGCATACATGCTACCTTTATGAGCCAAAAATACAAACAAAAAGGGGGACAAAGGGAGAGGGGTGTCCCTCCCCTATGCAAGACTTCAAAACCTCTTCTTCACCATTGAAAATCTACTGGATTTCAGTGGTGAGAAGGCCAACACACAAAAGTCGCCAAAGCTTAACAAAGAGAGCACAAAAAGAGCCAAACAGGGCCTAAGAAGGGGAGGTCGACCCCCAACACCAAAATGACCTCAATGAAACATCTTAAGCATGCAAATACAAGACTTTTTTCAGTTATACACAAAGTATAAAACATCATGCAAGATAGGTTAAAGACTAGTGCAAGATTGGGGAATATAAAGCAATAGTGTTACCCTTGAAGATCCCTTGAAGAACAGCAAGGTCAGCCACCTTTTTCTGATCAAAACCGACCCAAAACTTCAAGAACAAACCTTAAGGACCTACCAAGTCAAAGTATGGTGTAATGGTGTGTGTCTTAGTGCAAAACTAAGAATAAAACACACTTTTAGGCTCTTAAACACACACAAATGAAGAGAGAGAGGGAGCTATAGAGAGAGAAGGTGTATATATCATAATATATATGTATTTTGCTCTGGTTTTTCTCAACCCAATCAAAGGAGAAGAGGGGTCACTTATATAGACAATGCAAAGACTAAGCTTCCATGGGAAGCTATTCAAAAAGGGTCAAGGCTTCCAAGGGAAGCTAAGCTAAGGGTGCAAGCTTCTTGAGGAAGCTATGACAAAGGGTCAAGTTTCCTCAAGAAGCTTGAGCAAAGGGTGCAATCTTCTCTAGGAAGCTTGGACCAAAAGGGTGTAAAGGTTCAAAACAGTCACACCAGTGCATGGGGGGCAGGGTCCGTGCATTCCAGCTGGCACAACTGGCATGCATTATGCCTGAAAAAGGCAAAAAGGTGGTATCGGCCAGAAAAGGAGGCCATCGGCCAAACAGATGGTCGGCCGACCACACCAAATGCCGACTGGCCAATGGTATAGTTCACCAATGGCCGGTAGCAAGAAGACATGGCCGGTGGCCTCAAGCCAGGGCTGGTGGGTGTCAGGGGTAGCTAACAAGATACTCTCTACCCTCAGAAGCAAAAACATAAGTATTTGGTGCAAAATCAAACACAAAACAGTCGAGTTGAGAGATCCTGAGGCAAGGCGCGTAGTCGAGACCTCCGGGAACTCAAAACGAACACGAACATGGGTGATCACCGAGTGATCAAGCGGTGACGTCCAAGTCTTGAGGATGGTCAAAAATGGGGTGTCTACACCTAGCTCCTGACAAAATAGGATAGGGAAACCCTATCCCAATGTAGGGGTGCTTTGGCTCGCTTCTTTGTTAGAATGTATTTCTCTGGTTATGCGTGTCGGTTGCAAGTCCGGTGCTGTGGGTATCAAGATTGTGTTTTTGAGAATCGCTTATATCTCATGCGTATCGCATCAGTGTTTTTGAGAATCAGTTATATCTGCGGATATCAGTATGTTTGAGAATCAATTATATCTGCGGGCATCAGATTTAGTTTTGAGGTAGTGATTTGGGGAACAGTAATTCAATTATATCTGCGGGTATCTGTCTTGGTAAAATTAAGCTAAGATGCTGCCTGTTTTGTCTTCCAGTCCAGAAATTCAGTTCAGAGCAACCAGTGTTCCCTTTTTGCTAGGGCAAGGCAGAGAAAGGCCGGTCAAGGCTCACCGGTTCACCAGATCTATCAACCATTAGTTGCATCGTCTCCGTTCAGTTTAGCGGACTTATGATGACACAAGATTCAAAAGAAATTGTGGTCATGGCAGCCGCATCGGATCAAGGAAACATCTTACAGGACGAGACCAATGTTGAAGTACCACATCCGCCTAGGTCACCTGTCGCGCACCCGGTCTGGACGCCCCAGTTGTGTCGAGCTCGTGAGCCCACCACGTTTGAATTGATGGGAATGATTGGCGATCTTCAGCGATCTGTGGCTGATCTCACCTACGGAATGTCGGCTTCGCCACCAACCACATCCTACGCCGGAAATTTCGTACCATAGGAGCCCCCGCTATTGGGGCGAATTGTAATTGAGCTCAGCCAACCTGAGGCTGTCTCAAGCTATGGCCATGACGTGTCAACAACAACTGGGTTCCACTCTGATGTAGCAATGACATGTCAACAACAACTGGGTTCCACTCTGATGTAGCAACCCAAACCCTCGATCAAGCTGAGGCTAGAGGTAAGAACAAAGTGGGAATAGATGCTGATCCCGTTGAACAACTGCTGTGGGCAGTCGAGGCTTTGAAAGCCGAAGAATTGAATAGGCAACAAGTATTCGCAGCTGTGGCTAAAACTGTGGATGACGCTTTCCCCGCTCCGATCGAGGGAAGTTCGAGCCAGGCAGAAAATCGGGATAGGAACCGTCATACCAGAACTGTTCCCTCCAATCCTAACTCTACACCTGGAAAGGATCAGAAAGCCAAGGCAGCACCTGCTGATCCTTTTGCTAGTGCGTCCGGCAAAAGTTAGCAAACCTCGAAGTATCTACCCCAAGGTCGTAGGGTATTCCACGCCCTTTATATGCCTTTGTCTAAGGCGCTCCAGATCCTTGCCGAAAAAGGCCATCTTAGACCCCTTGAGCCTCAGCCTCTCCCGAAGAATCTCCCTTCCTTACACGATGCTACCTTGTACTGTTCGTACCACCAGCAAACCAGTCATAGCACCAACAACTGTTTCCGTCTTCGTCATGAAGTACAGGATTTGATCGACAATGAGGTCATCCTCCCACCTACCTCAGCAAAGTCTGTCACTGCTGAGTTGTTAGATTTCGAGGATACTAAGAGTATGTGATCAGGAGTTGGTCCACCTACAGGCGGCGCTCAGTTTACCTCGGATGTGGCGTATGGCACGCACTTTTGAGCATTTGTGAATGCTAGTTTTGCACTTTCTGACTTGGATATTCAGTTAGTTTTGTTATCTTGTATATAGGCAGTCTTTTTGTACTAAGTCGGTCGGGTCTATCTTATTGTGTCGAGTCAGTCCTGTTGTATAGAAGTTCGGTGATCTCAGGGGTGTTACCTCGAATATCACTACTTTGTTTTGTGTTTATCTTTTTTTTCTTCCTTTTGAGTCTGTTTCTGTTGTGGAGCCAGTTGCAACCAGGAAATCTGAACAAAACAGCTGTGGCTGTCATGTTTTTGTGCTTATTGCTACTTTGAGCCTGTTGTGCTAGCGAACTAGAATGAAACGACTGTACATTTCACCTGCACTTTTGTGCCTATAAGTCATTGTATTGACCTAAGTTTTTTCAAAACTTTTTGAACACTGCGGTGAAAACAAAGAGGAAGGAATTCCTCAGGATTTGCAAAAATTTTTTGATCAATTGAGAGAAAGAGAGGCGTGCTAAGCCCTTAATGATTAAGATCATGTTTGTTAATGTGAGTATTGAGAAGGATCCTAGCTTGATCCATATTGGTTCCGCACTATCTTCAGCGCGAGTGATTTGTCGCTTTCTTAAAAGATTTCAAAAAAATGTTTTGCGCGGTCCTGCGAAGACCTGTGTGGAATCGCTCTTAAGATTGTGCAGCTTAGGATCGCTCTCAGCCTCGAGACTCGACCTCCTTACTTTCAAACCATTGTACTTGGATTCAGAATGTTCAACCATCAACTACAATGTAAGGCCTGTGTGGCCGGATCAGAAGCAGCCCGTGAATTAGGGGCAAGAATATCATATGTGATCAAAGGAAACTTGCAAAGCTAGATCAAAAGCAGCCCTTGAACTAGGGGCAAAAATGTCAGATGCGCTCGAAGAGTCAAAGATGAGTCTTTTCTGCAAACCAAGGAAGACTTACAAGAATGCCAAATCCCAGAAAAGAAGAAAGAAGAAATTTTTGTTGAAGAACAACCAAGTTCCTATCCACAACACTAGGGGCAAATTCAGCCCCCATTGGATGGACTTCTACATCATCAGTAAACAACAGCCATTCTCCTGGATTCAGATGGCTTCGAGATCTCAAAACCATTTGACATGGACAAAGCTACACTTTTACCCTTGAGAGACTCGCTAGGCCGAAAACCCAGAAGGGTGACCCAAGCAAAAGTTAGAGCAAGAAAAAAAAAAGAAGAAGAAAAATGCAAACAAACAAACAAACAAACAAACAAACAAACAAACAAACAAAAAATTAAAAAAAATGAAGAAAATGAAAGGAAAAGATGAAAAAAAGAAGAAAGAAATGAAAAGAATTGAAAAGAAAAGAAAAACAAAGCTCGCAAGGTTGAAAACCCGGAAGGGCGGCCTTGGCAAAAGTTAGAGCGTAAAAGGAGAGGTTAAATACCCGAGTGTACCTTAACCTGAACTACATAAGGCTTGATTCCCATGTTTGGGATACATAGGCAACTTCATTATGAAGTCCATCCATAAACACTTCCAAATCAATTGTGTTCATGTAATGGTTCCGATCATCTTTGTCATTTCTGTATCCGAGAGTTCGGTTATGATCATTACTCTGAGGATTGATTACAATGCGCTGCGGTGCCATTCAAACAAGGGGCAACTTTCCGTTGCCATTCAATGCGCTGCGGTGCTATTCAAACAAGGGGCAATTTTCCATTGCCGTACAGTGCCGTTCAGACAAGAGGCAATTTTCCATTGTTATGGATATGAGGTTGTACATCTCAAGAGTGGGTTCCATGCTCGTCGAGTAGTGGCCATTTGCAAAAATAGTTTTTGAGATTATTTTACTGAGGTAGACTAGTTTTCTCGAAAATTATTCCATTTTTTTCAAAACTGGACCTTTTCTTGGACCTAAAAAGGGAAAATTTTCAGTGCTCATAGCCTAACTTGCATGATTTTGAATCAAAAGTTGCATAAGCGTGTTAATCAAACTCTTAAATTGATCAAAATTGTTTTAGTAGAAAATCAAAACAAAAAAATGGTCAAAAATGATGAACTAGGGGCACAGTTGAGTTAGGTGTTCTGTCTCTTCCCCATTATGAACATACTTGCCAGAAAGGGGACAGCGGAAGCTAACAAAAAAGCGCTGAAAGCTCTAAACATCTTCCAAGTAGCGAGGTATCAAGCCAAGTGCGAAGCACGAATTGGGATGGGTTGAGACATTTCACTCCCTCATCCAGAGCATCGGCTAAACGCCACCAGAAGAAATAGCTGGGAGTTGATAGTGTTGGGGCATGAACCCACGATTTCCCGTTCATCCATCAACCACTCAGGGGAGGGATTGAAAAATGAGAGATTGAAGAATAGAGAGATGTGCGATGAGAGAAAAGGTGAGAAAAGGGCTTTTTCAGAAAAATAGAGATTGAGTGCCAGAGTGATGTGAGAATCACAAATGAGAAAGGGTGGGAAACAATACCCGAAGAAACTGGCTCCTCGTGACCAGGAGGTCTCTTCCCTTTGTAACACGTCTGTGTGTCGTGTCTTCTGTTGTTTTGTTCATCTCTGTTTTTGAGTCGTTTCGAGTGTTTTTCGATGCGTTTAGGTTGTTTGCCTTTTGTTTTTCTTTGTTGAGTCATAGTGCACTGTGTTTAGTCGTAGGCTCAATACCCGTTTAAAACTCATTTTAAAAAAAATCGTTTTGTGCTCAGAGTGCTGTGTCATTCCCTACATTTGTGCAAAACAAGATTTATTCTTTCATAAAACCGCAGGGATTCAACCCAGGTCGCGCAAAAGCAGTGAACATATGGGTTCCGGATTGCGAAGTAAAGAAAAAGAGGAAAATTTGGAGCATCTGAGTGTGTTTCAACTTCTGTCGATTCCACCTTTGCATCCCGTCTTTTCAGATTGGACTGTTTGTTCAGGATTTGCCGTATGCAGAATAAACCAAGCGCTGTGTTATGGGCTGAATGTTCAGAATGAGCAGTGTGTTGTATGAGCCGTATGCAGAATAAACCAAGCGCTGTGTTATGGACTGAATGTTCAGAATGAGCAGTGCATTGTATGAGCTATGTACCAAAGGAACCAAGTGTTGTGTTACGGGCTGTGTTCAGAATGAGCAGTCTATGTGTTGAACATGTTGGGAACTCGTGATTGGTCCCACTTTCAGTGCCTTCTGGTGTTGATTTTGCAAAGTCACACCTGTGTTACCTCAATTTGCTTATCAAGTTGTTGCTCATTTGCTTATCGAGTTGTCGCTCATTTGCTTATCGAGTTGTTGCTCATTTGCTTACCGAGTTGTTACTCATTTGTTTATCGAGTTGTTACTCAGTTGATTACCAAGTTGTCGCAATTTTTGTTTATCAAGTTGTTGCTCTTTGCTTATCGAGTTGTAAACTTGTCAAGGTCTTATTGTTGCTTGTTGAGTCAATTTGTTATGTTGGCTCACTACCTGGCCTAGTAGCACATGCATGTTCAATTTCCATTCGATTATATTGTTAAGTAATATTATGCGATGCAATGCAATGCGATGCGATGTACAAATGCAACACTTTTTCAACAAAAAAGTTTGTTTCATTCCATCATTCTTTTCAAGTACATAGTTTTGAAGAAAGGAAAACCTGCCTGTGGTAGTACAATGTGCTCAAAGCAACAAAATGTCTGAAACAAAGCAAGAAAAAGAAAAAAGGCAACAAAAGTCTGAATCAGCAGCAGTCATGTCAGGCTTGAGAGTCTGTCCTCGTCCTCTTCCTGGACGAAGGTCCAGGAGCATCGTCGTCATCTCCACCATCTGAGCCCGAGCCCGAGTCATCTCCAGTCTCCTCTTCAGACGACTCTGCCTCCGCCTCTGTCTTGGACTCATCATCGTCCGAAATCGATGCCCGCGAGCTACTCCCAACATGAGTACGCCCCACTTTGGTGTGGAGGTGTACTGCGATCCCTCGCCCTGCTCTCCCTCCTCCTTGGGCAGATACAGACGGTCCTCCCGCAGCACCCCCTGCAGCTGATGTCTGGAATGGGGCCTGAAAAGGACAAACGGTAAATGCATCAGTTATACTACGTGAAGCAGAGTATGAACGCAAAATGCAGTGTATGAGTACATGCATGAAGGCAAAGAATCTAGTGTTTGGGCTTAAAAAATCCAAACCAAGCAAATGGATTGGATTGTAAAAGTCCACCATACAACGAACGACCCACCTTCCTGATGGACTTCAAGTTGGATCAGGTCCATTCACCCACTAATTGATTAGAGGGGAACATACTGATAGATTCCATACAACCCTATGATCACTCAGTCTTATAGCCTTGCCATGCACCTGCCAAAATAAAAAGATTATTGCAGTAATATTGACATGCCAAAATAAAGGATTATTGCAGTAATATCAACTCTATGTTTTTTTATATGTCCTGCTGTGTGCGTGAGGTTTATTGCAGTAATATTGACATTCTTGTTTTTAGACTTAAAATGATTTTACATTTTTACTTGGAACATTGTGTTAATAGAGAAGTGAAAATTGAAGATCAAGAGATAACAAATAGCTAACATTTTTGTTATCAAGGTTGGAGATGATGTGATCCAGTATCCAAGTTTTACCTGAATTGATTGCTTCTGTAAAGAAGGCAGCATTAGAAGATGTTAATGGTTGTTTAGGTTAATAACTAATGCTGTTGAGTACTTTCCATGTGTATACTTTCTAATGTTTGCTGAAATTTTAAACTCATTTTTTATTGTCGTGTGTTGAAACAGACAATGGCATGGATCGAAATTTCATAGCTACTCACCATTGTGGTGGTAGTAAACCTATTGTAAGTAAACATAGACTAGTTTGTAATTGACATTACTTTTTGATTTTTTCTTCTCATGGTTGCTGATGCTTTTGCTCTATCTTATATTAATGGCTGCTTGATGAAACCAAACTTTCAAAGTACACATATTGTGAATACAATGTATAAATAAAAAACATATTGTACATGCACTTGCAAAGTTCATAATTTCTTATCTTTCTAGCCTTCTTGACATGGTATGCAAGAGTATGTAGATTTTTCAACCATTCAAGTTTATTGAAGTTGTGTAAATGGAATTGGATGATTCAGGTATACAATCATCATTTTGGTGAAGATGATTGATGACTTGATGAAGTCAAGAGAAATGGATGAAGTTATTTTCAGAGAATTTGGAGAGCACACTGAATATTATTATTTTTATGATTTTGTATTGTCATATTGTATTTAAAGGGGTTTTATTTATTTATTTATTTATTTTATGAAAAATTGAAAAATGAATGCTCATTCACATTATGGTATATATTTTGAGAATGGTGATGGATGATATAGGTTTGGTTTGAACAAAAGTCAAAAGATCATTAATTATGATTTTTCATTTTTTTTTTCAAAAAAATGAAAGAAATGGTGGCGTTTTTCTTAAAAACGTCACGAAATGTCGTTATTATGACGTCAGAGATAACTCCTTTAATGTGCATAGTTAACAGCTGTAAATAATTTGCAGCGTTTTAGAAAACGTCGTCTAAAGTCTTTAGTGGCGTTTTTCAAACGTCACAAAGATACAACGACGGCCGCATCATCGACAAATTTTATAAACGTCGTTTTATCTTTTTGCGGCGTTTTTCTAGCCTATAGCGGCGTTTTATAAACGCCGCTAATTCCTTATTTTCTTGCAGTGAACTCACCGAAAGAGTCAAGGGACAGTTTGGGAAGTTGTCTATTGCACTGATTGTTCTCTTGATCTGCACCCTCTATTTCCTGTTCTCTGTCAAGACTAACAGCCAGCCCTTTTCTCCATCTCAGGTCTGTTTTTTAAACTCCTTCACCAATTCAACTGTGCTTTTGATCTTGAATTTTTGTGGGTTTTTCCTTAATTTTGAAAATCTACAAGGGTTTACCTCTATGTATGTATTTGTGTTTTGATGGCAAATTCATGAATATGTGAAAGTAAATGGTCGAAATGGAAAAATCATTATTAAAAAAAAAAAACAAATTGATTATAAACTAGTTTTCAAAGAGAAGTGACTTCCACTTGCTGTTGGGATGATTTCTGATGGTGTAGCTAGAAAAGAAAAAAGGAGGGGAAAAAAGTTGACCTTCGTAGCTTTAAAGAGAATTCTAATTTGTTGTATTCAAATGAACTCAAATAGTTAAGATAGTTTTTTTTTTTTTTTTTTTTCAAAAATAGAAAAAAAAAAATCCTATGAACATTAACTATGTTGCCATATTTTTTCCAAAAGAAATCCATGACTGCTCGCAATAGATTTAGCTATATAGGATGGTCCTAGGGTTTTGATGTATGGTTGTGGTGGGCCTCTTATTATCTGAACTGAATTATAACAATAAAAAAGGTAGAGCAAAGACTTAATTTTTGGCACCCAAATCTAGCTATCTTATTGAATCTTGATGGAGCAAGATAGAATTTTGTCCAAATTGGGTTTAGAAACTAAGATGGAAAATTAGAATAGTGGAGTTCTATGAGTTGAATTGATTTTTCAATAATTGTGGTTCTTACTTGAAGTTAATTTTGAACTCTATCCAAGCAGTGGAGAATGACTAGGTTAATGTTATTAGAATTTATTTATTTGATGAACAATAAGAGGAAATTTATTAATCAAGTAAAAGGAGATATCAAAAGGAGGACAAGTTGTCCTCATACAATAAGGAGAGAACAAGAAAGACCAAAGAAGATGACAAGTAAGTATTCCAAAAAACTAAGATTGACAAATATCTCCCCAATCCTTTGAAATCAAAAAAAGTGGAACTTCTTTAAATGAGGGAGACACATATGCCCAAAATACTATTCTGACAAATAGGGATGTGAGTCTTCATTTAGTAAGCCTTTTAGGGTTTAGGCCCTTGGTGTTAACTTTGGATTTGCCTCTTATATACTTCGCAATCTATGAAGCATTTGCATGAGTACTGGTATGATATGGGTACGTTGATACAGTAAAATCTAAAAAAGGTAGGTTACGTTTACGACTTGGTGCATTCGTTAAATATATATATATATTTTTAATTTAGAATAATGCAAAAATTAGTTAGATGGTTTAGTTGGTTAAAATCAACCTACAATTCATATTTATTGCCAAAAGTAAGGTGTAAACTAAAATTAATTGTCATTATATTAATTAACCTATAACGAAGGCCTAATTTTAAAATCATGCTAGCCATTTAAAAAAGTCAAGTGAAATTGACTTCACCTCGTATAGAAGAAAATACTATTCTAGCTAGGTACGACTAAGAAAAAAATTGGATACGTGTTTTATATATCATATACGGGTACGACATGTTTGTTGAAGTACCCATGCTTCATAGTTTGCAATGCTCTAACTAATTAGTCCACTAGTATAGGCACTAGCTATGAGAAAGATCTTACGAGACTGTGCCTATCATTTAAGAATGTAGCTTCTATTACAAAAAAAAAAAAAACAGAATTGATGGGGATTAAATCTTCTTTTTAGAATCAAAAGATGGAGATCTTACAAATATTTGGTGGAAATTTTGTAACTTTGGATATAAAATCTATGCAGTTGCTTTGATATATTTACTACTGAAGAGCAAAGAATATTAAAGAAGTATTGGAAGGAAAATTTTGCAGAGAAGAAACTCGTTTATAGTGAAAGAAGGGCCACTGGAAAAAGTCCATTAACTCCGGAGGAGGTAATATTTTCTTTTTCATCATTGTCTTTCTATCTTTTACTGTTCGAATTGTTTATACTGTGCCAATTGATTGCACAACGTTATGAAATATATTTCTAGCTCTGGAAGACCAGTATTATTTTCCATAAGGTAACCATTCCCTTTGGAATTATATGACTGGGAAAGGAACACAATGTTTCAGTATATCCTGATGAAGTCGTTGCCCTTGGTGCTGCAGTTCAGGTCAATCCTTATCTTATTTTCCTACTCTATTCATATTTCATGTGTGCACTTGTCCCTCATTATCATCCTTTGAGGCCACTTAACACCTGTTGAAGACTATGCATGCTTTGTAGTTGGAGTGTGAATTGTGGTTACCTTTAGTTTAATTTTGTGGTTTGAATTCTTGTTTTAGCTTTTGTTCGTGGGCAGCTTCCGTCTGGATGGAATCCCACCTACCCTACGCAGAGTTCCTTAAATTGAAGTCAAGTTTGACATTGACGTAAATGGCATTCTCTCTATCACTGCCATTGATAAAGGCACTGGGAAGAAGCAAGATATTACCATTACCAGTGCTAGTACCTTGCTTGGTAATGAGGTAGTTTTTCTTAAATAATGTGTTATCAACTAAGTTTTTACTATTATCAGTAGTTGCTAGCTTGACTTGCATCTCCTGCCACTGTGGTAGAAAGGTGTTGGTTTGAGTCCCAGTGGTGATGTGCTTTTTAACCCTCACACACCTGTAAGTGGTGCTGCAAATAGAAGAGTAGTAAGTTGTTTGATAGTTAAATTTTCATACAACATATATATACATATTAGCACGAAACTTGGCACACACGACTGCCTAGGCACGAGAGACTTGTGGGAGAAAACGGGACTCAAATCAAGTTCTCGGTTTGGGATTTAGAGCCAGATTTCACACTAGACAAACTAGTTTCTTAAGAAACTTAGAATTCGAGGTGTTAATGACCAAAAATTACCAAACGGCATTGGATTAGCATGAACCATGGCGCACACGACCACCTAGGCACGAGAGACTTGTGGGAGAAGACGGGACTCAAATTGGGTTCCCGGTTTGGGAGTTAGAGCCGGATTTGACGCTAGGCAAACTAGTTCCTTAATAAACTTAGAATTTAAGGCGTTGATGCACCAAAATCACCAAACAACTTCGAATTAGCACGAAACTTGGCACACAAGACCGCCTAGGCACGAGAGACTTATGGGAGAAGACAAGACTCGAATCGGGTTTCCGGTTTGGGAGTTAGAGTCGGATTTCACTCTAGACAAACTAGTTTATTAAAAAACTTAGAATTTGAGGTTGACGCCCAAAAATCACCAAATAGCGTCATATTAGTACAAAAATTGGCACACACGACCGCTTAGGCACGAGAGACTTGTGGGAGAAGACGGGACTCGAACCAGGTTACCAGTTTGGAAGTTAGAGTTGGATTTCCCGCTAGGCAAACTAATTCCTTAAAAAACTTAGAATTTGAGGTGTTGACGCTCCAAAATCACCAAACAGAGTCGGAGTAGCATGAAACTTGGCACACATGACCGCCTAGGCACGAGAGACTTGTGGGAGAAGATGGGACTCAATTCGGATTCGCAGTTTGAGAGTTAGAGCCATATTTCACTCTTAAGAAACAAACTAGTTTCTTAAGAAACTTAGAATTTTAGGTGTTAGTGCCCCAAAATCACCAAACAGCGTCAGAGTAGCACAAAACTTGGCACACACGACCGTCTAGGCATGAAAGACTTGTGGGAGAAGACGGGACTCGAATCGAGTTCCCGGTTTGGAAGTTAGGGCCGAATTTCACTCTAGGCAAACTAATTTCTTAAGAAATATAGAATTTGAGATGTTAACGCCTTAAAATCACCAAACGGCGTTGGAGTAGCATGAAACTTGGTACACACGACCGCCTAGGCACGAGAGACTTATGGGAGAAGACGAGTGTAACACCCTCAAAATAAACCCATAATTCATGCATTCAAGATACAAGAAATTGACAATATATTCAAGAGAATAAAGTGTACATCTATTTATCAGAGTATTTATCACGAAGTATTACATGTTGACAACAAAAGTAAATGTCCTATGGGCTTACAACTTTCCAAGTCAACACTTGGATTCAACAAAAGAAGAGTTCTAACTCTTTATACAAATAAGCCCTTGGCTTGAGTTTACATATAATACACAAAAAGATAACAACAAAAGTTCTTCCACCTCTAAGCCTCCCAAACTACGTCTTTGGAGGTGGCATATCACCTAAACCTGAAAATGATGTCCCATATAGAGTGAGCCAATGCCCAGTAAAGATATACTAAACCAATTATGAGAAATGATTAAAGCATTAGCATATGATAAATGGCTAACACTTGTGAACCAACTTACAACACAATTCAGTTCCATGACAATTATGTACATGTTTCATTCCACTTTCCTTCACTTAACCAATTCAATTCATAAACATGGCTCAGAACCTGGCCAAACAATTAGATGAGATAACAACTCATATAACAACACTTCCAATAACCACAATTTAATGAGACTACGGCTCATATAAAAACACTTCAATACTTCAATTAATACACATATTCGCTCTATTAATGGAGTCCATCCCCTATCTCCTCCCAAACAGGTTTGAAAGTCCATCCCCTATCTCCTCCCAAACAATATACATATACAATGTATTTAAACACTTATCATATACAATGATCAATCAATACACATATTCGATGTATTAATCCAACCGTCATATTCAATGACATATTCCAGATGATTAGTTTCAGTTTTCCCTAATCAACATACAGTGTCTACAACAATCAAGACTATCCTCCACCGATAGCCCAAAGCAGTTATTTCTAAACAGATAATAAATGCATCAAACAGATATAATATCAACATTTTCATAGGTGAGTGATTAATTAATCCAACTACACCATTCAATCCCATAATCCCCCAATTTCATGAATTTCAACTCAATTTCATATTTCCACAAATTAATTATTCAAATTAATTATTCAACACAATTAGGGCATTTTCCCTCTTTTCTCAAATATTGATCCTAAGACCAAATCCCACCAATTTGACTCAAACTCATATTCCCAAAGCCTTACATGCACATGGAGATTTAAAACACAAAACCCTTCTTTTATAAATTACAACTCAAACCCTAACTTTTTCCAAAATTACTAAACAACACCATTTAATCAAAATGACTAAAATTTATGACAAAACCCATAAGATGGAGTAGGATATCCCTACCTCAAAAGAAGGAACCAAACGGAGAAGATGAAGAAAACCCAAGATACTCCAAATCCACAAATTATCGGATTGAAATGTAGCCCACACCAAGCTCCAGACTTTTAACAAAGGGACTAGGGTAGGAACACACTAGAACTAGATGGATTTGTAGAGAGAGGTGATGGTTTAGAGAGAGAGGCAGCTGTTCTAGGGTTTGAGAGAAAAAGGAGATGAAAAAGTGTGCAAAAACCCGCTGCTACCAACTGATATATTCGAGGCTCGCTGTAGACACCCCATTTTTGACTGCCCTTGGGCGCTACTGATGGTTTACTTGGTGGTGAAAGATGTGCCGTGCAAAAGGGTCAATTTCTTCGGCGAGAGGAGAGTCAAATCCAAACCTCACACCCCATCTTGATCAAAATATTTTAGACCTTAAAACCCTCTTTTTCAAAATGTTTTTGAAATGAAGTTCCTACGATGTTCCGACGCTCGCATTTTGTCAAATATTGCGTTTTTCGGTAAACTGAGCAAGGACAAAGTGGAAATGAATGAAAGAGAGATGAACTCTTTGAAAAATCTTTCAAAACACCTTGCTTAGGGGTTTGGAGTTGAAGAAAAGAGGAGAAGAGGGAAGAAACCAAGTTGAGGAAGAAGTTGGGTATGAATCGTTAAGAGAGAGTCGAGCAGCCCTCGCTAAATTAGGCCTATCTTTTTGAATACTTGGATTTCAGCTATGAGGCCACCACCGTTGGAAATATTACTTCTAGGGCTTCATTTTTCACTTAAGAATCTCCTAAAGTCGAGTGTTGACGGGGGAGATATGATTGGTTGAAGTTGGGCATCATTCTGGTTAGACCGAAACTAAGCAGCCTTCACTAAAAGAGGGATATCTCTTAGCACACTTGGAATTTTGAGGTGAGGCTTCCAAATTTGGAAAGAAGACTTCCGGGGCTATAGTTTAGGCTTAAGAATGACCTGAAAAGGAGTCCAGAGGAAGGAATTAGGCTTGATTCAAGTCATGGACCAACATTGATTTTTGCCATCGGCCTCTATGGCACTGCATCGGCCACAATTTGACCTCAGCAGCTATATGTCGGCCAAAAGTGAACCTTATCGGCCAAAAATGATGGCCGGTCGGCACCAAAGATGGCCGGTCTGCCAGAAGCGTCCAGAAAGCCCAGAATTGGCAGATATTTATCCTCTAGTTGTTTCCAGCTTGTGCCACCTGTTCCAAATCAGATATTTCAACCCAAAAGTTGATATTTTGCTATATATGAAGCTATATCTCATTTTCAAAGGGGACAACCTTCTTGGACAAGCTTGGGAGATTCTCACTCTAAAAAGTCTCTCTCTCTCTCTCTACAACTTCCAGAGCTGATCTCTGCCCCTCTCTCTACATTCCACTTCATTGCCCATTTTGTACATAGAAGTGCTTGGAAGTAAAGAAATACTTCTAGTTTGCCTATGCATCCTTCATCAAAGTTGATCACCATTGGCTTGAGGTCCCTTGGAACCTATTTTTGGGCTGATTGAAGGTTGTTTGGCTCAGAAGAGTGTTTGTTTTGTTGCTGTGCTCCAAAGGTAATCACTCACCCCTTTTAGCTTGTTTTTGCATACTAGCTTTGCCATAGTTTTCAACTACTTTGGGGCTATTTTTTGGGTTGGTGTTGAACTACAAAAACCTTTGTTTTTCCTCTATTTTTCAGTTCTAAAAGTCTTGGTTTGTGCCTTGGTTGGCTAGGGGGTTGTCCTCCATTTTGCTCCTTGGCTTGTAAGGCCTTGTGAGCTAACTTTCAAACTTTTCAAACAACTTCCTTTTGGCCTTAGAACGACTAAAATCCAGAGGATTTTTAGTCGTAAAAACCTTATTTTGAGGGCCCAAATAGAAGAGGGTGGTCCCCTCTCCTCTTGTCTTGCTTGCTAGTGTTGATGGCTAACCAAATGAGCATGCGTTTTTACTTCTTTGTGGCTTTGTTTAGGCTCATTTTTGTGACTTTCCAGACCTGCCATAACTTTATTTTGGCTGTCTTGGTCACTTCTTGCATGCTTATTGCACTTGTAGTGTAAATCCCCTTTACTAGCCTTATATGCCTCATGAAGTAGCGTGTTTGTTAAGTATGTGTGGGCTCCATTTCAGCAGGTTTTTGGTCATTATTTAGCATGTCATAACTCTGTCTAAAGTTGGTTTGATAGCCTCTTGCATGCTTCATGTACTTGTAGTGCAAATCTTGCTTATTAGCCTTGTATGCATGATGTTTTGGCTCATTATTCTAGCATATTTTGGCTATGCTCCATACATGTTTTAGCATTATTTTGGGCTGTTTTAGGACTATTTTGGGCTGCCTTGGTCATATGACTCATGTTTTGTATAGCTATAGTGCAAATGCCTTGACTAGTCTTGAGTTTTGAGGTCCCTACCATGCTATACTTGTGATGTTTCAATGCCTTGGCATCATTTGGCATGGAATTTTAGAGCTTTCATCTTTGCCATATTCTCATGTTTATCACTCTTTAATTGTATTTGAGAGTTTGAGCTTTGTGCCTTACTTACAAGCCATCATTTTAGCATGCTTTTCCTTGCTTATCATGCTATCATTTTAGTCCATTTTGGCCACTATTTTGGGCATGGCTGAGGTCTATCCATATCTAGTTTAAGTCCATCTTGCATGCTTGTTTGCATTACATGTTGTTTGCATACCTTTTGTTTACATAGTTGTTGGCATGCTCATGTTGCATTAGCTTGGTTTGCATCCTTAGATCGCATTGCAATAAGTTGGCATGCCTTTGGCTTGGATAAGTCAATCATGTTGCATTGCATGGTACTTGCATGCTCATATTGCATTAGCATCATTTGCATGCCATTAGCTCTGTTAAGTTGTGCATGCATTGCATTGCATTTTGTTTAGATATAGTGTTAGTCCAAACACGAGGAACGAGAGACGTTTCATACTTGAAGTGATGAAACGTGCCTCAACCCTCAGTCGTCGACCCTCTTGAGCATGCATGATAGAGGTTAAGGCATGTATGTGTTTTTTGTGCATTCATTTTCCATTGATTTGCACACTTGGCTCCTTTGGCCATCATACATTGAAATGCGTGATTGATGGTCTGAGGGTTGAGAACCATACTCCCTTGAGTTCATGACATGATAAGGAGGGTGTTTGTGCACACATTGCCTTGAAAATGCATTGCCATGCTCTGTTTGTCCTCTGCTGCAGCAAAACAACATTCTGCAGGAAGATATGGCCGGCCGGCCATCTTCAGTGCCGATCAACTAAACATTGTTGGCCGAGATCCTCACAAATGGTTGGTGACCAATTCCACATGGCCGATGTTCCTGTATCTTGGCCGGTGACATCCCACAGTGCTTAGGGAGTGGTTCAAAAGCATCCTTGGGACTTGTACAGTTTTCAGAGGTGTAAAACAGTGCAAACGGAGGCAACATGTGACATGGCAACGGGTTTCTGAGCGAGGCAATCGAGCATGCATCATTCAATCATTCCGAGGCGGAGCTGCGGCGGCCTCTTTAGTTTCATAGCTTAGTTAATTTGTTTAAATTAGTTAAGGGTTTTGTAATATTTAATTAGCTAGGGTAGTTGATTATTTATTCGGTTTGTATTATTTATTTGGACCCTCCGTCGAGAGGGCGAATTTTGTAATAAGTGTGCGTGAGTGTGTGAATGTCTTCCAACCCCACGTCTTTCTCCCTTTTACTTACCTGCTTTCAATGGTTAGTTTTAGGTCATGTTTCAATTAGCATCCTTATGCTCGCATGTTTGCGTCATTCATTTGTATTGCATGCACCGGCCTCGGCTCATCATACTAACTGCATTGTATTTCAATTCCTATTTGAATACATGTATCAAATGTATTGCATCTTACATGCCATTTTAGAATAGCCGAGCCTATTTCTAGTTGCATTTTGTCTATGATGCATTAGCCATCTCAACATGAGCTAGGATCATGCATTTGATTACTAACTAGTTTTTTTGTTTTGGCTCGGAGTACACTGTAAGTGTTTGTGCTTTAGCATCTTGCATGTATGTGAGTGTTAACATGACAGCATGCTTGCCATGAGGCTAATTGCTTATGTGATATAACTGCCTGAATGCCTGTGGGTGAAGGTTGGATTACTTGAGTTGGGACAATTCATTGAAATCTGTGTTTTAGCCTACTTAGGAGTAGCAACTTCAAACCATTTTTCAAATAAACCAACATGAAATGTTTTGTTCTAATTTAGGTGATCCGGTCTATGCTTGTGTGTTGTGCGCATCACATAGTAATTCTAGCTAATTAACCAGAATAAGAACGCACGTGTTTTCAAAAACAAGATATCATACTTAGTATAGACCGATCTTTAGATCGGGCAAACGGGGGTGCTCATAGATGACCTTCCCCAATCGTACCTAAGTTCCCGAGCCGAGGCAACTTTGGTGATGACGGACACGTGTCCTTAGGCAACAAGTCAGGGTTTCCTAAATTCCCCCCAAAATAAATATTTAGGTGGCGACTCTGTATCTGGCAAAGCAGTCCATGTTTGGCACTTCTTTATAAAAATCAATTTTCCAAAACAATTTGCCGGATTTGGACTCTTTGGTGAATTATCAGTCTTGCATTGCACTTTGCAAGATTAGATTAAGAATTGTGACATTTGAGTCCGAACTGTAGTAGCAAAGCCCGAGGCCTCGTTTACACTCGCTCGAGCGAAGGATTGGTCGCTCGAGCGACAAGAAACAAAGAAACCTCGCTCGAGCGTAGAAAGCCTCACTCGAGCCAACAATTCGAAGCTTTAGGTTTGCAACTCAGAAGCACGGTCGAGCGAAGAAAAGCTCGCTCGAGCGAAGAAACCCAAAACATATAGCTTGCTCGCTCGAGTGAAGGAAAGCTCGCTCGAGCCAAGAAATGCAACCTTCAGGTCAAAAAGAAACGCAAACGCAAGCTCGAGTGCAAGACTTCTCGCTCAAGCCACCAGACACACCACTCAACTCTCGCTCGACCAAAGGAACCTTAGCTCGAGCGACAAAAGTTTTGCTCGAGTGAAGACACTAAAATCTAGGCAACAATCATTTGCTCCCAATCACAACCAACTTGTTACAAACCTGCCCAACACAACCTAAAACTCAAATATATAGAATTGAAGGATAGAAACAAGATATATACAACAACCAACACCACGGAACCTAAGTCTGGAATACAATAACCAAGGGAGAGAAAATCAGGATCGCTATAACGAGATTCAAATCAGGTTCCCGGTTTGAGAGTTAGAGCAGGATTTCAGTCTTAAGAAACAAACTAGTTTATTAAGAAACTTAGAATTTGAGGTGTTAATGCCCCAAAATCACCAAACGGCGTCGGAGTAGCACGAAACTTGGCACACACGATCGCCTAGGCACGAGAGACTTGTGGAAGAAGACGAGACTCAAATCAAGTTCCCGGTTTGAGAGTTAGAGCTGGATTTCACTCTTAAGAAACAAACTAGTTTCTGAGGAAACTTAGAATTCGACGTGTTAACGTACCAAAATCACCAAACGGCGTTGGAGTTGTTGTGAAGTTATCTTGATATAAAAATTGTTTGTAAAAAATGGAGGCTGAAATCAAGATGGCCGTAGTTGCATTCAATGCGTTCACATTGTTAGTTTTATCTATATATAGCTTTGTGTTTTGAGAATTCAGTGTGTGGGAGAAAGAAAAGGAAGAGTGCTCTGTTTGTTTGCTTTTCAGAATTATTTTGAGTGAATTGAATTTCAGTTTGGTTCAGTGTTAATCCTCTCATTGTGAATCACCAACAGTGGTTTGCACCCCACTCCCACCAACAATGGTATCAGAGCCGGTTTTGTGCATTTTCGGAAAAACAGAGTGTGTTTTTCAAAAATTGCTTAAAAATCAAAGTGGTTGAAATCCATTTTTGATCATATCAGCTTGAAGCTCCCGACGAGACGAGCACAACCGTGAAAATAGCGTCGAAAACGGATCTCGGACGACTCCGCATGCGCCACACGCGCCACTGACGCCGTTCTCACGTGCGCTACACGTGCCCGCACGACGCATGCACTGCCAGAGGAAGAAGACGCGTGATCCCACACACAAGCACGTACTACACCCGCGCGCACCAGACGACCTGACGTCATCCGCTGACGTCATCGGAGCTACTAACCGAGCCGAGCCGCCGTTGACCGAGCCAAGCCTGAGTCGCACCGCTAACGAAGGTTAACCGTTTCACTGACATCAGCACACCGAGGATTAATCCAGTGTGACGTGGCTAAGGTGCAGCTGCAGATCTAAAGCGTCAAAACTATTTTGGCTTGATCTGAACCATTCGGAGTCTGTTTCTGGTGATCCAATATTGCTTTCCAACTATTTGGAGTATTTCGGACACATTTATAAGGTCAGAATTTGCAAATTCCATCCTAAAAATTTATAGTTTTTTAAAGACAACCAATGGCCAACACAAACAACTTCTTTCAACCCCAGCTTCTAAAACTCAACAAGGAGAACTATGAAAATTAGAGTATTCAAATGCAAGTCCTAGTAGCCTCACAAGATTTGTGGGAGTTAGTGGATCAAGGATATGACGAGCCAGCCACTCTCGAAGATGAAGGAAGTTTAAATGAAACTCAGGAGACGGCGTTAAAAGATTCAAGGAACAAAGATAAAAAGGCCTTGTATTTACTCTATCAAGACATTGATGAGTCAAGCTTTGAGAAGATTTCAGCAGCAGCAACCTCTAAAGAGGCATGGAGTATTCTTTGCAATTCACACTATGGAATTAAGAAGACGATCAGAGTTCGACTCCAGGTGTTACGTGGTGAATTCGAGATGTTACAGATAAATGAGAATGAGTCAATTTCTGAGTACTTCAACAGAACATTGACCATTGTTAATCAGATGAGAAGATATGAAGAGAAGATGTAATCTCTTCAAGTGATAGAGAAGATTCTCCGATCACTCAGTCCCAAGTTCGAGCACGTGGTTGTAGCAATAGATGAGTCCAAGGATCTCAGTGCCATGACCCTCATGAGCTGATGGGCACACTTGAGATTCATGAACAAAGGATCAACAAGAAAACTCCCTTAAGTTTCCTAGAGCAAGCTCTTCAATCAAAGCTATCTTTTGGAGATGATAGAAACGAGCAAGGGGGGACATCACAAAGAAGCCGAGGAAAAGGTCGTGGTTAAAATAACTGAAGTTCTGGTTTTCGAGGAAGAGGCAGAAGAGGTCTAGCCAGAGGATGAAGAAGTCAACCACACTTTGCTCCAAGAGAAAGAGCAAGAGGTAGAGGAGGTGGTTACAACAACCGAACAAGAGTTAACAAAAGCAATGTTTAGTGCTACCAGTGCCACAAATTCGAGCATTACAACAATGAATGCCGAAGTAGAGCCACAGTAGAAGCTGGAGAGCAAGCAAATTTTGCTGAGTAGGAAACAAACAAAGTTGGACCTACAGTCCTGTTTGTCCATTATGGAGACACTGAAAACCAAAACAATGTTTGGTATCTAGATTCGGGAGCCAGTAATCACATGTGTGGTAAAAGAGAGCTGTTCGTTGAGCTTGACGAGATTGTACAAGCACAAGTCTCGTTTGGTGATTCTTCAAAGACTCCAGCGAAAGGAAGAGGTAATATTCTGATCAAACTCAAGAATGGAGATCATTATTACATCTCCAATGTTTATTATGTTCCTGCCATGAAGAACAACATTTTGAGTATGGGACAACTCCTAGAGAAAGGATACGACATCAGCATGAAAGATTGTCATCTTACCATCAAAGACAATCATGGTAATTTGATCGCTCGGGTGAGAATGTCCAAGAATCAGATGTTTGCATTGAACATCCAACATGATGCTGCGAAGTGTTTAAGTACCATCATCAAAGACAAAGACTGGCTATGGCATTTGAGGTTTGGACATCTTAACTTTGAAAGCTTGAAGCTATTGTCAAGCAAGAATATGGTGAAAGGGCTCCCTCATATTGCTCATACTAATGAAGTCTGTGAAAGATGCATTCTTGGTAAGCATCACAAAACTAGCTTTGCCAAAGAAGTGAAGTGGAGAGCAACAAAGCCGCTAGAGCTAGTGCACACTGATGTGTGTGGTCCATTGAAGCCAATGTCAAATGGACAAAATAGATATTTTCTCACCTTCATTGATAATTATAACCGGAAAACGTGTTCTTAAAAGAAAGTCGGAGGTGTTCAGTATTTTCAAAGAATTCAAAACTTTTGTAGAGAAGCAAAGCGGCTACTACATCAAGACATTGCGATCAGATAAAGGTAGAGAATATACATCAGATGCTTTCGTGAATTATTGCAAAGAGCATGGAATCAAGCATCAAACAACACCATCCTATACGCCACAACTGAATGGCGTTGCTGAAAGGAAGAATCGCACAATCTTAGATATGGCAAGGAGCATGTTGAAAGGAAATGGACTACTAAAAAAATTTTGGGTTGAAGTTGTATCATGTGCTGTGTATCTACTAAATAGATGCATAACCAGGAGCCTTCATTCTATGACTCCAGAAGAAGCTTGGAGTTCACATAAGCCAAGTGTCAACTATCTCAGAATATTTAGGTGTGTTATGTACACCAAGATTCTAGAAGTAAGAAGAACCAAGCTCGATAATAAGGGAGAAAAATGTGTCCTTGTCGGATATGGAGGCAGAACAATGGGATACAAGTTATATAATCCCATTACCAGAGATGTGATATTTGAAGAAGAAGAAGCTTGGAACTGGAATCAAGATGAAGTTGTTAAAGATACAAAACTTATTCTTGAAGATGAAACATGAAAAGCTCCAGTTGAAATCACAAGAGAAGATAAGCCACAAACTCCTTCACATAGAATACCGGCACCTAGATTGCCAGTTTCTCACAGAAGTGCTTCATCATCATCGTCATCAGCATCATCAGATGATAGTTTTCTCAAACAACCAAGACCAATGAGAAATTTACATGAGATATATGAAGCTACAGAAGAAGCAGATCTGAATTTGTTCTGCCTACTCGCAGATAGTGATCCACTTACTTTCTCAGAAGCCATCCAAGAAGATAAATGGAAGAAAGCAATGGATGAAGAAATTCATGCCATTGAGAAAAATGACACATAGAAGCTTACCAGTCTACCAGAAGGGCACAAACCCATTGGAGTGA
This sequence comes from Camellia lanceoleosa, assembly GCA_025200525.1. NCBI lineage: Eukaryota > Viridiplantae > Streptophyta > Magnoliopsida > Ericales > Theaceae > Camellia > Camellia lanceoleosa. The sequence goes on along the minus strand of CM045767.1, from coordinate 15,501,192 downwards.
AATGGGTATACAAGACAGAGGAATACACAAGGCGAAGTGCAACGCTATAAGGCAAGGTTAGTAGCAAAAGGTTACAAGCAGAGAGCTGGAATTGATTATGGAGAGGTGTTTGCTCCAGTTGCCCGATTGGAGACTATCAGGCTAATGATTTCTTTGGCTACCCAGCACAAGTGGCAGATTTATCAACTTGATATGAAATCTATATTTCTTAATGGTTTCCTTGAAGAAGAAATCTATATTGAACAACCTTCGGGGTATGTTCAGAATGGGCATGAAGACAAAGTGTATAAATTAAAGAAAGCACTTTATGGATTAGAGCAAGCTCCGCATGCATGGAATACTAGAATTGATCAGTATTTTCATGACAATGGTTTTGAAAAATGTCCATATGAACACGCACTATATTTGAAGAAGCAAGCTGATGGAAGCATGTTGTTTGCTTGTCTTTATGTTGATAATCTAATTTTCACTGGAAACAATCCAGCCATGTTCAAAGACTTTAAAAGAAGCATGGTCCAAGAATTTGAAATGATAGATATTGGATTGATGGCTCATTTTCTCGGCATTGAAGTGGCACAAAGAAAAGATGGAATTTTTATTTCCCAAAGTGGTTATGCCAAGGAAATTCTCAAGAGATATGGAATGGAAAATTGCAATCCAGCGAACACTCTTGTAGACAGTGGAGTGGAGCTCAAAAAAGGTACAAAGGCAGGTGATGTAAATCCAACTTATTTCAAGAGCTTAGTTGGAAGTCTTCGCTATCTTACTTGCACCAGGCCAAACATACTCTATGGAGTAGGACTGATTAGCAGATATATGGAAACACCGGATCAGTCACACCTTTATGCAGCAAAGAGGATTCTTCGCTATATCAAAGGTACAGTCGATGATGGTTTATTCTATAAACCAACTGATAATTTTAGTCTTGTTGGCTACTCTGATAATGACTGGGGACGTGACTTGGGTGAACGAAAAAGTACTACGGGATTTACTTTCTTTATGGGAAATATAGCCTTCACATGGTCATCCAAGAAGCAAGCCATTGTGACATTATCGACTTGCGAAGCTAAGTATGTTGTAGCCAACTCAGTTGTGTGCCATGCAATATGGTCACGGAACATGCTGAAGCATTTGGGATTTCCGCAAGAAAAACCCACTGAGATCTATGTTGATAATCGCTCAGCAATTGCATTGACAAAGAACCTAGTTTATCATGAAAGAAGTAAGAATATTGACACCTGCTATCATTTCACCTGAGAGCATGTGAAAATAAAAAGGTGGAATTATTTCCTTGCAAATCTCAAGATCAGCTTGCAACTATTTTCACGAAGCCATTGAAAAATAATCTATTCAACAGAATGAAGATAATGCTCGGGATGAAGATGCATTAAGAATCAAGATTAAGGAGGGATGTTGTGAAGTAATCTTCATATAAAAATTGTTTGTCAAAAATGGAGGTTGAAATCAAGATGGTCGTAGTTGCATTCAATGCATTCACATTGGTAGCCGTAGTTGCATTTAATGCATTCACATTGTTAGTTTTATTTATATATAGCTATGTGTTTTGAGAATTCAGTGTGTGGGAGAAAGAAAAGGAAGAGTGCTCCGTTTGTTTGTTTTTTAGAATTATTTTGAGTGAATTGAATTTCAGTTTGGTTCAGTGTTAATCCTCTCATTGTGAATCACCAACAGTGGTTTGTACCCCACTCCCACCAACAAGAGCAGCATAAAACTTGGCACACATGACCGCCTAGGCATGAGAGACTTGTGGAAGAAGACGGGACTCGAATCGGGCTCTCGGTTTGGGAGTTAGAGCCGAATTTCGGTCTAGGCAAAATTATTTACTTAATTATCTTTGTAATTGTATAGTAGTTACATGTTTATGTTTTTTTTTGTAATTAACATATTAACACATAATTATATTGTCATTAATTATATTTAGTTTTTGTTTTCAAATATTTCTCGAGTAGGAGTTTTGTTTCTTGTAGAATGCATGTCTGTGAAGAATGCAACTAATTTTTGTTTTTGTTACCCACGGAGAATGATGAGCAAAACTTGTAATTTTGGTTTATGTTATTTTGAATTATGAACAACATTATGTATTTAAACATTATATATGTATTATGGAACATTATGTAGTGGAGTAATTTTGTTGATGCGTAGTTAGGAATGCAATAATATTTTTATTATGCAATTATTGGTTTCATTTTCAATTGTTTGTATTTAATACAGGTAATTTTAATATTTTTAATAATTTTATTGTAGTTTTTTTTTTTTTTTTTTTTGTGACGGCACCGTACCATCGCAAAAAATATTAGGACCATTGGCGATAGTGGGCATGCCGTTGCAAAAAAACAGAACCATTTGCGATAACATTTTTTGCCGTCTCAAACAACACTTTTAGCGACGGTAAAATGGTGTCGTCGCAAAATGTCTGACTATTTTACATATTATAGTCAATAGCAAATTGTTGTCGCAAAAGGTACCAATTGCCATCGCTAAAAAAAAGCGACAGCATAAAAGTCTTTTGCAACGCCCTCTATTGTGACCCCTCATTTGCCATCGCTAAAAGTCATTTGCCAGCGCTAAAACTTTTTTGAGACGACATGAAGAGTATTTGCGACGACACTGTGCCGTCGCAAAAAATCAAAATTTTTGTAGTGATCATTTTATTTTTTTTATTACAAAAGTTAAAAAAATCAAAAATTCCATCTTAAACGAGACTTTTTAACTATAAACTAAAATAATCAAAAAGAAAAACTTAAAAAGTTAAAATATCAATTTACATTCCAAACAAAATTTATATAAAATTTTACTTCCTTATTACATCATTAAAAAGAATATATTTGCGAGCTGATGTCTACTATTACTTTTTGTAATTTTGGGCATAAACTCTTGGCATAAAGTGTGATTGATAGAAATTGTACGAATGGGTGAGAGAGGGAAAATGTACACAGGATATGATATGACCTCGTGTTGAAAATAAAATGGTGATGTTATAGTATCCACATTTGTACATTTTCATACACACACATGTTACACATTTGGGGCTCTTTCTCTCTCCATTGGGGTGTTTGGATAATTGGTTATGTCGATATTCTATATATATATATATATATTTTATGAATCATTAATGTTTTTGATCGTTCATTTATTTTTAGATAAAAGTAATTTAAATGTATAGTATTCGTTATTCGATCGATTTGATTTTTTATATGAATAATATACTCAACAAATTTTAAAATGTGAACAATTCAAATTATCGAAAAAGGGCCAAAAGTGAACCCAATGCACTGAACTAGACTAGACTTTCCCAGATCTGGATTGGAGACAGTCTAGACCCTTTAGTAAATTATTTTAATTTTTGACTATTTTAATAAGCTAAAATAGTTATATTTAGAAAGATAATTAGACTTTTTTGTAATTAGATGTGATATTTGTGAGAAAAAAGTGAAATGATTATGAATTTAATGTGACATTTTATCTTATTAATTATTTTAACTTATTTTTAGTACTATTTTAGCTCAAAAAGCTTATTGTCAAACATCCGATATATATATATATCATCTTGGTAGCCTTTGTGTGGAGAGATATACAAAATGCAACCAGGGACAGTGGCATTTTCTCAACTTTTCTAATTCAATTGCTGACAAATGTATGTTCGTTTTATTCTTGAAATGTATTGAATTCAAGATCCTACAAGGTTTAATTCTGCATTATTATTATGGTTACATGTATGTTAATATTTACAATGAAATTATCATTCATTTACAATAACGAGGATTCCATTTGCAATGCATTTTTTTATTAATTTTTTAGTCAATCAAACCTAAAAATGGATATTTGGATGGATTGACTATTTCATTCTATTCCATTCTAATGAACTAAACACTATCAAATTTTTTTACTTGAAACGATAGAATAAAGAAAGACTATGTCATTCTATATAGATTTTTTTTTTTTTAATGAAAATTATGTTTGCATAACATTACCCAAATTATATTGTGTTGATAATTTTATCTGAGTAGTAAAATTTACCATCTTATGTGGTGAATTATTAATGAATGGTAATACAAATAAATATTAAACATAATGGTGACTAGTGAATCCATTATATGTAATATTATTATCTAATAAAAACTTGTAAATGACAGTCGATGAACATCCCTCTCTCTTGTTAGTTCAAACAAATGTGATCCAATTTTTTTATTAATCGGTGATATTGCCAAGTAAAAAATCCTACTAAACTATACTTCTACACACCTTTTTTTTTTTTTTTTTGGGATCAGCAAAAGGAAAAAAACTTTATCAATGAAACAGAACGCTATTACATTAATAAAGGAAAAAAGAGGATGAGTGCAAAAAGCATTATAGCGAGCCAAATCAATCCCAACGAGGTTGGCACCAATAAGACCGCCCAATTATATGCTAGCACACCATCAAGAGTTGGTGAGGAACCAACCACTCACACCCAAAACAACCTCACCCAAAAAACAGAGCATGAACATCAACAACAAAAAATAGACCATACCAGCAAACCACATCACATGACAACACCCAAAACAACCTCACCCATATCAGAGGATGAACGTCAACAACAAAAAACAGACCATACCAGCAAACCACATCACAAGACAACAACAAAATCAGCATAGGATGAACATTAGCTACAGACCATATCAGCTACCCAACAGAGGACAAACATCAGCAGGAAAAACCAGTAGCAAACCACATTTTCTACTACAAAACCCATCTTCACCAACACCAAAATAGGAACCAATTGGATAGGTTCCAACAAAACAAAAGAAACATCAAAAACACCGAAGCTTACAAAAAATCTGTACACTTTCAGCCCCCTAAACATTTTCTAATCTGAGAAAAATTGAATAAAAAATCAAAGATAGAATACTGGTACTCCTTGGAGTAAGCTTTTGACCAAATAGCTAATTTGACGATGATTGCCTCCTTCAGCTCCCCCATCATTGGTTGTATACCATTGAACAAATAATCATTTCTATACTTCCATAAAGACCACAAGGCAACCAGAGGTAAGGCCATCTAGATTCTCTTCTCAGATTTTTTAACTCTGTTACCCTCCCACCATTGTAACCACATTTCCACTGATTCAGGAACCACCCATTGAATTCCTTACCACTGTAGCAAATCAGTCCACACCTTCCAAACCAAAGGGCATAAGATTAGCACATGCTGAACTGTTTCTAGCTCATTTTTGCAGAACGCAAACTGATACGACGCACTGCTATTCAGAATTCCTAACCTCTGCACAAAATCAGATGTTTTCACCTTGTGTTTCCATGCAAGCCACCCAAAGAATTGTACTTTGGGAGGGAGAAAATTCACCTATACCAGTTTACTAACAGTAGATTGCTCACCAGCCTCCAAATCTGCATACTTATAGAGGGTGGAAACAATAGACTGACCTGATTGTGCTACTAACCAAACCAGTTTATCCTCTACGTTCCTATTTAGTGATGGAGCTAGACATAACTTCTCTTTGAGCTTGTTTAGTTCCTCCTTCTCCCAAACAAATAAATTCCTCCTGAAGCTAACTTCCCAATCACCAGTGCTATCTTTCTTTTCAACAAAAGACCTCAGAGAACCTCCTCTATCAATGGATAACCTAAACAACCTGGGAAATTTCTCTTTGAAACAACCATCACCACACTATTTATCTTGCCAAAACCTCACACTGTTCCCATTACGCACACTAATCTGTACATTGCTTGTGAAAAAATTAAACATCATAGGCATGTGCTCTGCAGCAACTAAAATATCACTCCACAACTTTGATGCCCTCTTACCTTGGTTCAAAGTTGGAAACCATACTCCCCTATTTAGATTGTATTTCCTACAGACCACCTTCTTCTATAAAGCTTCATCTTCATTAGCAAACCTCCACCACCACTTTATCAAAAGACAATCATTAAAATCTGTAATTCTTCGAATCCCCAGCCCTCCTTGTGTCTTGCTCTTAGTAACCTCCTTCCACCTCACCAAGTGTAATTTCCTCTTCAAATCTAGTCCTCCCTATAGAAAGGCAACCTGAATTCTTTCAATTTCCTTTGCTATTCCTGCTGGCATTTTAAATAGAGAGAGACAGAACACTAGCAAATTGGATAACGCAGCCTTAATCAAAGTCAACCTACCAGCAAATGATAAAAGCCTTCTTTTCCATCCAGCGAGCTTGAGCTTGACCTTATCAACAATTGGCTTCCAAGATTTCTTCTTACTTGGGCTAGCCCCCAATGGCAATCCAAGATAATAAAAAGGTAAGTTTGTCGTTTTACAATTTAGCAGATCTGCAAAATCTTTCAGCATTATATCATATACTCCCACCCCACACACCACACTTTTATGATAGTTGATCTTCAGCCCTGATAGAATCTCAAACCACCTTAAAATCCTTTTTATATTTAATATTTCCACCCAGTCAGCTTCATAGAAAAGTAATCGCAAATTGTAGATGAGACACTACCACTCTATAGGCACCAATCACCACACCTTTTGTAATTCCTAACTCCCTAGCTCTTTTCAATAAAATACTCAAGCCCTCTACTGCCAGAGCAAATAAAAATGATGACAGAGGATCACCTTGAAGAAGGCCTTTTTTAGGGCAAAACTCTTTGGTTGGAGAGCCGTTAACAAGCACTGAGATCCTTGCTGTTGTTACACACTCCTTCATCCAAGATATCCACTTTGCTCCAAAACAAAAGTTTGAAAGCATTGAAAATAGAAACTCCCAATTGATGGAGTCATATGCCTTCTCAAAATCTAGCTTAAACAATAGACCTTTTCTCCTTGATTTCCTCCATCCATCCACTATTTCATTAGCTATCAACACCCCATCCAAAATATTTCTCCCACCCAAGAAAGTCGATTGTGTATCACTAATTACCTCAATTAGAACTGATTTCAACATCTTTGCAAGTACCTTTGTTAGTATCTTGTACATAGACCCAATCAAACTTATAGGCCTATACTCACTTAAGCTACTAGCATTCTCTTTCTTGGGAATGAGAGTGATCAATGAGCAATTCAACCCATTAACCAGTCTGCCTTTGCTGTGGAACTCTTTCATAAACATGATCACCTCTTCTTTAAACACCTTCCATAGCTTTTGAAAACACAATAAATTAAAACCATCAGGCCCAGGAGCTTTATTTCCATTGCAATCCTTCACTACTGCCCAAATCTCCTCCTCATAAAACTTTGCTTCCAAGTTTTCAAAACACTTACTATGACTTGCACTCTTAAAATCACTCACTAGTACAGGCCTACTCACCCAATCTTCTACAAAGAGGTTCCTAAAATAAGCCCACACCTCTTGCTTTACTTGAACAGGATCTTCCACCACAACTCCTCCAACTAAAACACTATGCAAGGCATTCCTTTTCTGCCTACAACTTGCTGTCACATGGAAAAATCTAGTATTTCTGTCTCCTTTTAAATTCTAATCCAATCTTGATATTTGGAGTCATGCCCATTCCATCATTCTGCTAAGCTGCCACACTTCACTCCTTAATTCTCTTTTTTGTTTCAGTTCTATCTCTTCCAAAGGCCTATCTTCAGCTATCAAGTCAAAATTGTTCAGCTTTTCCTCAGCAGCCTTGATTTTGGATTCAACATTGCCAAATACCTCACTGTTCCATTGTTTCAAAGCCAATTTTAGAACCTATAATTTCTTGTGCATAACATAACCTGCAGCCCCATGAATTTGTGATTCTCTCCACACCTTTTCTACAAAAGGACCAAATTTTGGATGCAAACACCAAGCATTCATGAATTTAAAAGGTTTCGGGCCCCAATCCCTCACATCCTCCATCAGAATTAATGGGTAGTGGTCTGAAATTAATCTTGATAAGCCCCATAATTTAAATTTAAACCTCTCCATCTGTGGGGATGTGGTTTGGAAATACTCTTTTGATCCACTGGGACGCTCGAGATCCCCAGCTAACAACCTCAAAAAGAATAAACACTCCGGTCGGGAGTGCCGGAATTAGCACTCCGACGGTTAAGTTAGTGTATGCTCTCTTAGTTACTTGTATCTTAAGTTAAGCATAATAATTCTCACATACCTCTCTTCGGATGATGTTCTTCTATTTATATCTTTTCTTTCTTCGGCTTCAGGGCTGGGCCCACCTTCAATTCGTCGTATAACTATTTACTCGGCTCATTTTGTTATAAACCGCTCTTCACTTCGCCCCTTACTCAACTGGTTATTTGGCCGAATAGGATACCTTTGGATTTGTATGTATAAGACGGGGCCGAATGCGATATATGAATTTTGACTCTCCAAGTCCAACTATTCGGCCTCTTTACGTCTCCTGATATTCGGCCCCCACAATTGCCCCCCAAACACTCCTAACGACAGTTAGCTGGTGTGTTTGGTTTCGAACTCGAAAAGTCAGAGCTGAAATTCGACGGCTAACCTCATTCCAATGCAGATGTCAGAGCACACGCCTTTCGGTCATCATTTCAACTTCCCACCCCTTCGTACGCTTCCATTTATTGTGATTTAAAATTTTGTCGTCTTTTGGAATACATACACATTTTTGGATGCTTAAAGTGTTTTGACTGCCTTCCGACTCACCATTGCAACTTCCTTTTATCCTTCATTGTTCTCTCCGTCTCTTGTAAGCTCTCTTCCTCTCTGCTTTGAATCCATTTTCCTAGTTTGTTTTTAGTTTAGCATACTCCTATAGGCTGACGAAAATGGCAAAGCATTTGAAAGACCTCCTCTCCGTGGATCGAGTCTCTGGCTTTCGACGCCATTTTTTTATCCCTGATGACATCCGTATGTCAGACGGCACCCTTGATATGGAGAGGGCTGATGAAAGCACAATTGTCTTCCCTCTCTTATCAATTGCAGAGGGTGGAGTCTGTTTCCCACTTCATCCATTCCTTAGGGTTGTTCTTCGCCATTGGGGTCTAATCCCTTCCTAACCCAATGTCAACTTTTTTAGAATTGTAATAGGGATTATAGAGTTAAACCGTCGCCTTAGGATTAACCTCGGCATACCTGCTATTTGATATTATTATGCCTTGGCCAAGTCTTCTGGCCGGCATGGACGCTATTTCCTTAGGGCCAAGGACACTGACCATCAATTAGTGACTATGCTTTCCAGCTCTGGCAAGTAAGTCGATTATGTCATGGTCGTTGTCCGAGGTAACTGGGAATTCGGTGAAGGCGAGGACCGCCTAGATCCTATTCCTAGACGGAGGGGTGAACCAGGTGGCCATATAGCTCCTTGCATTTATTTTTCTTATATTTACAAGTCTTTATTTTTGCGGTCTCATGGTTTTGCTTACGCAGGAAACGATTTGAAGAAAGTTTTGATTTCAACCGATGACGCCGTTCTTACAGAAATTAAAGTCACGCTCAAATACTTTGACCGTCCAAGCCTTCAAAAACAAGGAACGGCGGCCCACATTCTCCTTCGATACGACGTTTTCGGCAGCAGAAAACATCCCAATTCCAAGGGGTGAAGAGTTTCTTACAGCTCTTGGTTTAACCAGCTTCAAAAACTTGCGGCAAGTTGGTTTCGACGGATCCAACTCGGAGCGGGCGGCAGTAGCTGAGGAGGTCACTAAAGAGTCAGACCAATCCAAAGCCTGAGTAGACGAGGCTTTGAAGTTGGCCTTTGAGGAAGCCGGTCTCAATTCAGCCAACCCTTCGTCCACTTCGGGCCGAGGGGACCTTCCCTTCGATGACATTTTTACTAGTTTAGAAGACCTTCCCAGCGCGTACCCCGAAGACAGGGTCAGGTTATCACTCACACAAATCGCCAAAAAGAAAAACGTGAAAAAAATGGCCGCGCGGCGGAGAGCAGAAGCCATTCGATCTGAAGTGCCACCTACCGCCGAAGCTGAGCCCTCCCTGCCTGTTATCGAGGAGGAGATGGCTCAAACCCGAAATACCGAGTTAGAGACGGTTGTGCAGGCGAATCAGGAGGCTGAGCGAAGGGTGGAGAAACGTCCTGCCAAGGTCGATACCAACTCTGAAGAAAACGCCGCTGACAAACGGCCGCGCTTAGAGGAGTCAGATGTGGTTGTGCCTTTTGTCGTTCAACCAAAGATAAAAAACATGCCGATCTCCTCTGACGCGTCGCCTATGAAAGACCCAGCCATGGCGTTGAGTATGGCTTCATCAATCTCATTGCCGGCTGACAAGGCAGCTTTCCGGGCGGAGTCGAATCTATTGGCAATAGCATTAGCCGCTCAATCGGCTCTTCTGGTATATACCTTGATCTTGTCTTTCCCTTTTATGCATATATTGTTTTGGTTTTAATTTCCTATTTTGCAGATGGTCGGAAGGATAGTCGAGATAGGCCGTCGCCAGTATGACGCCATCGAACGAATTGGTCATTTACAATCAGAAGTTGAGGGCCAAAGGAGCAGGGCCAAGTTCGAAGCAGCGAGGGTGAAGATGGAAGGTGCAAGGGCCGAGGATGAGATGGAAAAGGCGAGAAATTCATACCAACTTAGATTAGCCGCCGAGGAGAGGGAAAACGCAAGTGAAGAAGCGCTCAAGTTAGCCTAAGCGGTGATTGCCAAATTGGAGGTTGACTTGGAAGAATTAAAGAAGGCGAAGGAAGTAGCCGACTCCGAGGCTTCCAAGGCGTACAAGGCTGGGCAAAGCACTGCCCTCGCAAATTATGTGAAAGAAGTTCCCAAATTTGAAAATTGGGGATTCAAACACGACTGGCTCAAAGCCCTTGCTGCTGCTAATGTGACATTGGCTATGCCGATTCCATACGAGCAAGTGGATGTTGAGCCGCTGGAGTCTGACTGTGAGGATTGATTAGGGCGACACTTTAGTTGTTTTTGTTTAAGGATTTTGAATATATTGTCGCAGTTTTTCGTTTAGTAGTTTTTATATGTAAAATGACTACAGTTTTTAAGTTTTTTCTAGGTATTTCCATGCAAACTTGTTGCTTTTTGTTTAATAGTTTTCATATGTAAAATGGCTACAGTCTGTGCCCAATTTACTAATGAAAATTTCCTTTGTACTTTGCTATTATTTGTGCTTAATTTTGCTATTGATGAATGGTATTGCTTTTTGCTACTTTGGATAAAATATTCGTATACACTTGCCGATTAGATAATTAGGCAATTTAGTAATTTATCCTCGTCGAATAGCCGATCAGATTAATAAATCTGCCCTTGCCCCAGCCATTGTATGAACTCCGAAAGCCGAATATCATTAGTTCACGGAGTGGCTACGGCACAGATCCATCGGCATCGAGCTTAGATATTTGGTCGAACAGATTAATAAATCTGGCCTTGCCCCAGCCAATGTATGAATTTCGAAAGCTGAATATCATTAGTTCATGGAGTGGCTGCGGCACAGATCGATCGGCATCGGGCTTAGATATCTGGCCGATCAGATTAATAAATCTTCCCTTGCCCCAGCCAATGTATGAACTCAGAAAGCCGAATATCGTTAGTTCATGGAATGGCTGCGGCAAAGATCGATCGGCATCGGGCTTTTGGAGTTTAGCATTAATGAAATCGCCTCGGGGGCGCTGCATGCGTTAGGAATAAATGGGGTGGGTTCTTCGCGCCCGTAATTCCACTTATTGTGTTCATACTCAATTTACACCAGTTTGTTGTGGAAGGTTAGATAAGGGCGAATGTCAAATAGACTGTTCTTCAACAGTAGAGGAGAAGGGCGGACATTAGCTGAGCTTGACACTGAAATGAATCGCAGCAGCGAGCCCACACGCACGGGAAGTAGGACGTCTAGGGAACAGGAAAAATGTCAGCCCCCAAGTCGTCAAAGTAGATCAATTCGAAGGGAAAAACAGCAACGGGGCAGCTCCCCTTGACCGCGATCGAGAAATGAGTCCGATACGACGCCGCGACCGTTGAGTTTTGTGGTTTTTGTGGGGAATAAACCGATGACGGAGGCAAATTCTATTGTTAACGACCCAGGTGTAGCAGTCGAGTTCGCTTGACAGATTTTTCCACCAGAAGTCCAGCAGTCGATTGTTGGTCGACAGGATTTCGAAGTGTCTCAGAAGGCATCCATGGAGCAGTGAGAGGGCTGTATACCGCTTATAAAGTCGGCATGCGTCTGCGCGCCACACAGCGGGAGATAGAGAAGAAGGACGAACGAATTCGAAACTTTGAGGCTCATGCGAAGAAGGCCGAGCGTGAGCTAAGGAAGGCCCAAACTGCCGAGCCGCGTGCGGTCGGACAATCTAACCCGGTCGTGGAGGAAAGAGTGACCCAACGGCTGATAAGTCATGCGATTGCCGATCGAGATACGACAAGCATGTTTGCAGTAGAGACTGCAAGGTCCATGGGTTATGAAAAAGGCTTCCACGACGGCCAGAAAGTCGGGATAGACAAGACCAAGGAGAAACTCGCAGAGGAGGTATGCCGATGCAAGAATCGGGGCTTTAGGCACGGGTGGATTAAGGCTCTCCAAGAAGCATAAGTTGAATCGGCGTTGCCATTATACCAATGTCGTCACTTTCCTTTTGGCGCTTTCGAAATTAAGAAGTGCGATGACGAGGGTGACACCGAATAGAATTGAACATATTGTGAATGCTCCAACGTAGATTGGGCATCAACTATGTATTTATTGGTTAATTTAATAAAATACTTTGTTTTAAACGTTTGCATGCTTCAACTTGTTTATACGGTTTGTGCCAGCTCAACTTAATGAAGCATTTTATTTTGAATGTTTGTATGCTTTAATTTTTGCCGTGCAGGGCGCTCCGAATTCGGAGTCTTATTCGGCTCAAACGTGACCTGCACGGATGGCGCTTCGAATTTGGAGGCTTTTTTACTTGGCCAATCGTGATATCCACGAATGGCGCTCCGAATCTGAAGTCTTATTCGACCCAAACGTGACCTGTATGGATGTGGCTCCGAATTCAGAGGCTTTTTGTCTTGGCCAATCGTGATATCCATGAAGGGCGCTCCGACTTAATCGGTCCAAAAGTGTCAGGCACTAATGGGGCTCCGAATTCGAAGACTTGGCCAATCGTGATACACAAAGGGCGCTCCGAATCCGGAGACTTAATCGGCCCAAAAATGTCATGCACTAATGAGGCTTCGAATTCGGAGACTTGGCCAATCGTGATACACGAAGGGCACTCCAAATCCGGAGGCTTAATCGGCCCAAAAGTGTCATGCACTAATGGGGCTCTAAATTCGAAGACTTGGCCAATCGTGACACACGAAGGGCACTTCGAATCCGGAGGCTTAATCGGCCCAAAAGTGTCATGCACCAATGGGGCTCCCAATCCGGAGACTTAATCGGCCCAAAAGTGTCATGCACTAATGGGGCTCCAAATTTGAAGACTCGGCCAATCATGATACACGAAGGGCGCTCCGAATTCGGAGGCTTAATCGGCCCAAAAGTGTCATGCACTAATGGGGCTCCGAATTCGGAGACTTGTCCAATCGTGATACACGAAGGGCACTCCAAATCCAGAGGCTTAATCGGTCCAAAAGTGTCATGCACCAATGGGGCTCCAAATTCAGAGACTTGGCCAATCGTGATACAAAAAGGGCGCTCTGAATCCAGAGGCTTAATTCGCCCAAAAGTGTCATGCACCAATGGGGCTCCGAATCCGGAGACTTTTCTTAGCCAATCGTGATACATGAAGGGCGCTCCGAATCCGGAGGCTTAATCGGCCCAAAAGTGTCATGCACTAATGAGGCTCCGAATCCGGAGACTTTTCTTGGCCAATCGTGATACATGAAGGGTGCTCTGAATCCGGAGGCTTAATTGGCCCAAAAGTGTCATGCACCAATGGAGCTCCGAATCCGAAGACTTTTCTTGGCCAATCGTGATACGCGAAGGGTGCTCCGAATCCAGAGGTTTAATCGGCCCAAAAGTGTCATGCACCAATGGGGCTTTAAATCCGGAGACTTTTCTTGGCCAATCGTGATACATGAAGGGCGCTCTGAATCCGGAGGCTTAATCGGCCCAAAAGTGTCATGCACCAATGGGGCTCTGAATCCGGAGACTTTTCTTGGCCAATCGTGATACACGAAGGGCGCTCCGAATCCGGAAGCTTAATCGGCCCAAAAGTATCATGCACTAATGGGGCTCCGAATTCGGAGACTTGGCCAATCGTGTTACACAAAGGGTGCTCTGAATCCGGAGGCTTAATCGGCCCAAAAGTGTCATGCACCAATGGAGCTCCGAATTCGGAGACTTTTCTTGGCCAATCGTGATACACGAACGGTGCTCTGAATCCGGAGGCTTAATCAACCCAAAAGTGTCATGCACCAATGGGGCTCCGAATTCGAAGACTTTTCTTGGCCAATCGTGATACATGAAGGGCGCTCCGAATCCGGAGGCTTAATCGGCCTAAAAGTGTCATGCACCAATGAGGCTCCGAATCCGGAGACTTTTCTTAGCCAATCGTGATACACGAAAAGCACTCCGAATTCGGAGGCTTAATCAGCCCAAAAGTGTCATGCACTAATGGGGCTCCGAATCTAGAGACTTTTGAACTGAATTGTGCAATGAGAAAATGGGAAACTTTACATTGCAAAAGTGAAATATGTACATGGTGAACCATTCAAAACAGGTATCATGCCCCATAAGTCGGGTCAATGATAGAATTTATGCAAATGCGTGGAATTCTAAGGCCGTGGTAGACTTCTCCTAGACATGTCTTTGAGTCGATATGCCCCTACTTCCGCGACTGAGTTGATCTGATAAGGGCCGTCCCAGTTAGGACCCAATTTTTCGTCAGTCGGATTCTTGGCAGCTGGAAGCACTTTCTTCAGGACCAGCTCTCTTGGTGTGTGGCGGCGCAGTTGAACACGTTGATTATATGACTTAGCAAGCTACTACTGGTACCGTGCTATGGATGCAAGGGAACGGTCTCTCCGTTCTTCAATCAGAATCAAACCCAAGGCCAACATCATGTTGTTTCGGCCCAAATAAAAAACTATTGATTTCAAGGTTGGGAGGCTGATTTCCAAGGGGATGATTGCCTGCGTGCTGAAGCACAAAGCGAACGACGTCTCCCTAGTGGACCGCCTCAGAGTAGTGCGATGAGCCCATAATACACTTGGCAACTCTTTGACCTATCTTCCTTTAGCTTTCTCCAACCTCTTCTTGATGCCGTCTAAAATAGATTTCTTAGAGGCTTCAGCTTGGCCATTACTCTGTGGATAAGCCGGGAAGGAATAATAAGGCCGAATACCATACTTGCTGCACAGTTCCCTGTAGACACCGCAATCAAACTAGGTGCCGTTGTCTGAAATAAGTGCTCTTAGAATGCCGAATCGCATTATGATATTTCTCCATACAAAACGCTTCACGTCGGTATCTCGGATGTGCGTTATTGCCTCTGCTTCTACCCATTTTGTGAAATAATCTGTCGCGACAATCAAAAATAGCTTGTTACCCAGGGCACAAGGTAGTGGTCCGACGATGTTAAGTCCTCATTGGGAGAACGGCCAAGGACTGGTTATAGAGTTTAACTCTTCAGTAGGCAGGTAGGTTAAAGGAGAAAACTTCTAGCACTATTCACACTTTTTCACGTAACATTCGGCATCGGCTCTCATTGTCGGCCAGTTATACCCCTGTATCATAGCTCGATGAGCCAAAGAGCGCCCGCCAGAATGGGCGCCACAACTGCGTTCATGTATTTCGGTCAGAAGTTCTTCGACTTTGTCCGGATGAACGCATTCTAGGTATGGACCAGAAAGGGATTTTTTATGAAGTTTTCCTTGCGGATCCAAGTAGTATCGCAGGGCTTTGTTTCACAGCTTGTGCGCTTCTTTCTTGTCTGCTGGGAATTGTTCGGAAGACAGGAATGCAATAATGGAGTCCATCCAACTCGGTCCTGACTCTATGACATTGATCTGGACTTTCTAAGAATTGCCAATGCTCGGCTCTGGGATGAAACCTACTTCAATGGTCCATTTAATCTCTGAGTTAATGGTGGAGGCTAGACAAGCCAGGGCATCTGCATATGTGTTCTGGTCACGGGTTATTTGGTTCAATTCGTGATGGTCAAATTTTGCCAACAAGGAATTTGTCGTTTTCATATAAGCTGCCATACGGTCGTTTTTGGCTACGTACTCCCCTTTCAGCTGATTAATCACCAGTTTTGAATCGCAAAATACAAGCAAACGCCGGGCACCCAGAAGGTGTGCATTTTGCAAACCAGCTAGCAGGGCTTCGTATTCGGCCTCATTATTTGATGCTTCAAAGCTGAGTTTGACAGCCTGCTCAATTATTGCACAATCGGGAGCCATGATTACTACTCCGGCTCCGCTGCCCCGTTGGTTGGATGATCCGTTATAGTACAATTGCCAAATGTCCCTAACGTAAATTCTCCAATTCGGCTTGGGTAGAATTTGTTCAGACTTGAAGTCGGCAAGACCCCCCGTGAATTTAGCCACAAAATCAGCAAGTACTTGCCCCTTGATTGAGGTTCTAGGCAGAAATTGAATATCGTACTGGCCGAGTTCGAGAGCCCACTTTGAAACGTGCCCTGATGCTTCTGCACTACGTAGTACTCACCGAAGGGGGTAATCTGTTAGTACCCCGATGCTATGCCCCTGGAAGTAATGCATCAGTTTTCTTGCTGCCATGACGAGGGCTAAGATCAGTTTTTCCAACGGAAGGTAACGTGTTTCGGCGTCAACCATTACCTTGCTCACATAATACACTGGTCGCTGCCCCCCAAGCTTTTCCTTTAACAGTACGGCGCTAACGGCCCAGTCAGAGATGGCCAGATATAAAATAAGCGGATCGCCTGCCGATGGTGTTGTCAACAGTGGAACTGATCGGAGATAAGTCTTCAGACCGTTGAAAGTAGCTTCGCACTTAGAGGTCCATTCAAAAGCTTTATCCTGTCGTAGGGTATTAAAAAATTATCGGCAGCGGTCCGTGGAACGACTGATGAACCTGTTCAGTGCAGCGGCCATCCCCATCAACTTCTGAACTTCCTTGACCGATCGAGGGAAGCCAAGCTCCAAGGTTGCTGTGATTTGCCTCGGGTTGGCTTCGATTCCTCGGTGGTTGACAATGCAACCCAAGAATTTGCCGGATCTAATCCGAAATGCACACTTAGAAGTGTTCAGTTTTATTTTGTACTTTTGTAAAATACCGAATGGGTGATAACCCTGCCCCGTATTATGCTAATTAATTCTTATTACGAATGTGATTATGTGTTTGATATGATTTTGAGCACCATTTATATGAATATATGTGGTTTTGAATTTCTATCTGTTCACCGTAAGAAAATCTGTTTGATTATGTGCTTTAGAATCTAATTTGAAGGCCTTATCGGCCACAAAACCCGAAATTGATTATAACATTGTGATTAGCGTAATTTTTAGAGCCTACGGTGAAATTTAATTGAAAATTGATTCGAATCAGATTAAATAGATTAAACTGATGAAATAGTGCTCAATTAATTAGTGTTAAAATAATGTGATTAGAGGAGCTTATATAAATGGGCCAATTACACTCTCATTTTGTTGTTTGGAGCTCAACGTCTGAAAATTATACTCTAGAGAGGGAGAGGGTCCGAAGTTAGAGAGAGAGGGAGCTCAAGATAGAGATTTGACTAAAGGATTTGGTGATCTTGAAGCTACACTCAAGAATTAAGTATAAATTTGGAAGATTAAAGCTCCTAGGTGAGTAATCAACCCTTAACTCATGAGTTTGAGTTGTGATTTTGTGAATTGAAGATTAAATGGTGAGTTAGATCATGAATTGAGTTGATTAAGTTGAGATTGAAGTCCATGTGTGCATGCATGTAGAGAATTCCTATGAAATTACATAATCTAGCATGTAATATGTGAACTATGAAAGATTGAGCATTGAAGCATACATGCAAGCATGGTTTTGTTGAGTTTCATGGTTATAAGCATCATTGGTGCTATTTGAAATGGAATTGGGGTAAAAAACTAACATGCATGTTGAAATTGATAGAGATATGGATTTGGTATGAAGTTTGAATGCATGGATTTTGATCATACAAAAGAAATGAGGATTATTTGTGAATAAGATGATGATTTTGAACAATTTTGTGTCATACTCTTATATGCTCATGTAATGTAATGTGTTTCCCTATTTTTGGTGCCTTAATTTGAGCTTTAAAGCCTTTGAATGTTGAATTTGAGCCTCAAGAACAGTTCTGGAAAACCCAGAATTTGGCATGTCCGCTCGAGCGGGGAAAGAGCCGCTCAAGCGTGAAATGCGAGCTCCTAGAAGTTTTGCAAACATGGGTGTCCGCTCGAGTAGGGAGATTCACGCTAGAGCGGGGAGCCATGTAGTGAGACTTTCAGCTCGAGCGTCCGAGTTCACGCTCGAGCGTAAAAAAGAGGCAACTAGTACTTTTGTAGACCATGATGGTCCGCTCGAGCGCCAGAACCCACGCTCAAGTAGGGACCCCTATTTCAGAAATTTCGTAAAGGTGTTTTGTGTTTTGTTTTCCGTTCTCTTTCATTTCTAAGCACTCTTAGGCATGCATTGAGCATCATCAATGAATTAAAAGGATAAGAAAGAAGCATAAGAGGGATGTATGAATTAAGAATGGATTGAATCCTTTGTGACCCATATGTGTTATGTAATGTGTAGGGTCGAGCTCAAGGGTGAATCCACCGGCAGA
The DNA here is from genome assembly GCA_025200525.1 of Camellia lanceoleosa. NCBI lineage: Eukaryota > Viridiplantae > Streptophyta > Magnoliopsida > Ericales > Theaceae > Camellia > Camellia lanceoleosa. Next base: position 15,482,566 of record CM045767.1, on the reverse strand, counting down.
ACACTGTGAGTAATATCTTAAAGATATCTGAAGTATGTTATTTGTCCAATTGCTTACTTCTATATAAGTCTTATAAGTTCGTTACGTTGAATCGGGGACAAATATTTGTATGACATGAATGAATGATAGTCTGACATATGAATGATTGGGCCAAAGGCCGTCTGACATGAATGATAGTCTGATATGAATGATAGTTTGACATATGAATGATTGGGCCAAACGCCGTCTGACATGAATGATAGTCGGACACGAATGATAGTCTAACATATGAATGATTGGGCCAAAGGCCGCCTGACATGAATGATAGTTTGATCTGAACGATTGGGCCAAAGGCCGTCGGATACGAACGATTGGGCCAAAAGGCTGTTAGACATGAATGGATGGGCCAAAGGCCGTCAGGTATGAGTTGATTGGGCCCGAGGTTGTTTGATACGTCTAGAACTTTAGTCGATTGATACATTGAATAGAAACATGAATTGGGCCCAAGGCCGTCTGATGTAACTGTTTCAAAGATTGTTCATGTATCTTTCTTATTTGATATTATTCACTAGGCTTTCGCTCACGCTCATTCATGAGTATGTAGGTGAGCCAAGGGATGTCTAAACCCAACCTCGGTGAAATCTGTGAGAAACAGTCAAGGTTTTGAAGAGTCAGCCCAACGTCTCACGCACGAGACTTGTCTTCGCCTCTTTTGTTCTTTTGTTATAGTTTTGTTATGTGGGCGAAAACATTGGATTATTTTTGTATATAAACTTTGGGTTTGACTGACTCAGACTTGAATGATCCTGTATGTACAGTTTATGTGTTAACTTCCCTTTGATGTGAGTTATTAACGAATACTTATATGAAATGTTATGATGTGCATATAAGCACAGTTCTATGGACAAAGTTTTAAATTTGCTTCCGTTTGGCCTCTTTACTCTGATGAGTTATGTCTCATAGGGTTTGAGGCCGTAGGTAATCTCTTGATTACTAGTCGGTTATGTCCTTAACCCATAGAGGCGGGTTCGGGTCGTGACAGAGTGGTATCAGAGCACGAGTTAATAACTCACACACTTGTCCAAATGAGCAATAAGCGTCTAGAAAATATCTATGATGCATTCATGTGATAAGTATGAATCTGAAAGCATCGAGAATACGCTTAAATGTTTTAATGTGAACGATTATGTGTTATAAGTTGTGATTTGCTTACATTGCAAATTATTTGAATATGTATGCTCTTTAGTACATGCATACCTGTGAATCTTTTGTATAAAGTATAATGCAAGTCTAATCAGATGGTGAGAATAAGAGGTGATGAGATAGAGGAGTCCTCTACTGCCAGAATGGATAGGATGGAAAGATTGATTCAGGAAATGGCAGAAATATTGAGGCAACAACAACAGTGGCAGCAACCACAACCTCCACCTCCGGCACCACTTGTGCCAGACTTATAGAATGATGACCGGATAATAGCTCTCACCAAAGAGTTTAAGAAAATGAAACCGCCACAGTTTCATGGGGGATTAGATCCATTGAAAGCCGAAGCATGGGTTCTCGACATTAAAAAGCTGTTTGAGGTGTCTCCTTGTTCAGAGACACAAAAAGTACTTTTAGCCACCTTTATGCTAGAAGATGAAGCAAAAAGATGGTGGATGTTAATGCGTGAAAATCATAAAGATGTTAAATGGGCAAAATTCCTGGAAGTCTTCTATGATAAGTACTTCCCTCAGTGTGTCCGTGACAGGAAAGTATCAAAGTTCATGGAACTTAAACAAGATAGCATGACAGTGGTTGAGTATAAGGCCAAATTCACTGAGTTGGCCAGGTTTGCACCACATGTGATCGATACTGGCTACAAGAAAGCGAGACATTTTGAAGGTGGGCTTCGAAGTGACATTCTAGAAAGGGTAAATGTCTTGAAGTTGGAAACCTATATTGGGGTGTTGGACCGGGCCATAATGTCAGAAGCTAACATAGCTAGACAGACTAAACCAACGACAGACTGGAAAGGTAGTAAGAGACAAGGCTTCTTTTCAAATAAGAAATTTTTGAAGAAGCAGAATACGGGCTCCTCGAGTATTTCTAATTCTTCCCAAGATACATTCCCAATGTGTAATATTTGTAGTAAAAAAACATCGTGGGGTTTGTTACCGTATGTCATGAGCCTGTTTTAAATGTGGTAAACAAGGGCATATGGCCAGAGATTGTAATCAAAATAGTGGAAAGCTAGCTGCTAGCTCAACTGCATCAATCCCAAAGCCGGGAAATACTATGAAACCTACTACCACCGAGGATACCGTGAGACAAGGGAGAGTTTTCGCGCTTATTCTAGGCAATACACGGAAAGCTAACGCAGTTGTCTCAGGTACTATTTCTATATGTAATTAGGATGCTTTTGTGTTAATTGATTCCGGATCAACGCACTCTTTCGTAACATGTGTATTTGCATCTAAACTGAGTAGACCTCTAGAATTATTGCCATATCTGCTATGTGTATCTGCTCCATCCGGGGAATCGGTATTGTGTAAATCTATATATCGTTTTTGTGACATGCGAATTAGGAATGCTATTCTGTATGTGGATTTGTTGCCCTTGAACTTTAGGCACTTTGATATAATTCTGGGCATGTATTGGTTAACTAAATATTGTGCCGCCATTGATTGTGTGACAAAACGGGTTGTGTTTAGACCACCAGAACAGGAAGAAATTGTGTTTGTGGGTAATGGGGTAGTACCTCCACCTTATTTAATATCTGCAATGAAGGCATGTAAACTGATCAGGAAAGGGTGCCAGGGTTATTTGTGTTATGTGTTGTCTGAACAATCTGTGAATGTTGAATTGAACAGTATCCCTATTGTTAGAGAATTTCCAGATGTGTTTCCAAACGAATTACCAGGGGAATTGGTGGATAGGGAGATAAAGTTTACGATTGAAATTATGCTAGGCACCCAGCCTATTTCTAAAACTCCTTACAAAATGGCTACTGCCGAAATGAAAGAACTGAAAGAACAGTTGCAAGACCTGCTTGACAAAGGGTTTATCCGACCTAGTACTTCACTGTGGGGTGCACCAGTGTTATTTGTGAAAAAGAAAGACGGAACCTTACGCTTGTGCATCAACTATCGAGAATTGAACAAGGTAACAATAAAGAATAAATACCCCCTACCTCGTATTGATGACCTGTTTGACCTGTTGCAGGGATCACAAGTGTTCTCCAAAATTGATTTGAGATCCGGGTACCACCAGTTGAAAGTAAAGGCAGAAGATGTTGAGAAAACCGCATTCAGAACAATGTATGGTCATTTTGAATTTCTGGTTATGCCATTTGGAGTGACTAATGCTCCGGCAGCGTTTATGGACTTAATGAACCGAATTTTTTAAACCTACCTTGACGAATTTGTTGTGGTTTTTATTGATGACATTTTGATATACTCTACGAATAGACTTGAGCATGAACATCATTTGATAATTGTCCTGCAAACACTTAGAGAAAAGAAATTATTTGCTAAACTAAAGAAGTGCGAGTTTTGGTTGGATGAAGTTATTTTCTTAGGGCATGTTATCAATAAAGAAGGGATTTCACTGGACCCACAGAAAATAGAGGCAATTGTGAATTGGCCTACACCAACAAATGTAACAGAGGTCCGCAGTTTCATGGGCTTAGCCGGGTATTACAGGAGGTTTGTGAAAGACTTTTCAATGATAGTTATACCTCTTACCCAACTGACACGCAAAGGGCAACCATTTGAATGGGATGACGAAAGAGAATCTGTCTTTCATAAACTAAAAACGAGACTAACCACTGCACCAGTATTGACATTGCCCACAGGTACGGAAAATTTTGTAATTTTCAGTGATGCATCTTATAAAGGTTTGGGTTGTGTACTAATGCAGAACGGAAGGGTAATTGCCTACGCCTCTCAACAATTGAGACCACATGAGAAGAACTACCCAACACATGATTTAGAATTGGCCACAGTTGTATTTGCTCTGAAAATCTGGCGGCACTATTTGTATGGGGAAAATGTGAAGTCTACACAGATCACAAGAGCCTAAAATACTTCTTTACACAGAAAGAGCTAAATATGCGGCAGAGGAGATGGCTTGAATTGATAAAAGATTATGATCTTGAAATCCAGTATCACCCTGGGAAAGCCAATACAGTTGCTGATGCCTTGAGCAGAAAATCAATGGGGAATATGGCTTGTTTGCTTACTGAACAGAAAGAAATCTTGCAAGATTTTAAGAAGTCTGAAATTGAAGTGGTATTGTGCGAACATGGCGGATTGATAGCCGCTATTTCAGCCGAACCGACAATCATGATGAGATTAAACAGAAACAAAAAGAGGATGAATTCCTCAAGAAAGTGATTGATGAATTTGAGATAAGTCCGAAAGCAGAGTTCAGCATTGAAGGCGAAGTGTTGAGATTTCGAAACCGAATGTGTATCCTAGATATTCCGGAACTAAAGAAAAGGTTTTAAATGATGCCCATAAATCAGTGTTTGTTATGCATTCGGATAACAATAAAATGTATCGGGATTCGAAACAAAGCTATTGGTGGCCTAAAATGAAGAAAGAAATTGCAGAATATGTGTCCAAATGTCTTCAATGTCAGCAAGCTAAAGCTGAACATCAGAAACCGGGTGGTCTACTTCAACCTCTCCCTATTCCTGAATGGAAGTGGGAGCATGTGACTATGGATTTCGTTGTTGGTCTACCTCGGACTCCTCGAGGTATGGATTCTATTTGGGTTGTGGTTGATAGACCGACTAAATCTGTACATTTTCTACCTGTTAGAACTACATTTGATGCTTATAGACTGGCTACTATATATGTTGATGAGATTGTTCATTTATACAGAGTTCCGGTATCTATTGTTTCGGATAGAGATCCGAAATTTGTGTCTAGATTGTGGAAAAGTTTGCAAAGGGCTATGGGGACAGAATTGAGGTTTAGTACCGCATTCCACCCACAGACAGACGGACAATTAGAACGGACAATACAAACTTTGGAAGATATGCTAAGGATGTGTGCCTTGGATTTTCACGGGAGTTGGGAAGATTATTTGTCACTCGCAGAGTTTGCATACAATAACAGCTTCCACTCCAGCATCGGTATGGCACCATACGAGGCTTTGTATGGCAGAAGGTGTAGATCCCCAATTTGTTGGACAGAAGTCGGGGATAGAGCTCTTCTTGGGCCTGAAATTGTGCAAGACACTTCTGAGAAGATCAAAACTATTGAGCAAAGGCTCAAAACAGCTCAGGACCGACAAAAGAATTATGCAAATGTTCGAAGAAAACCTCTTGAGTATGAGGTTGGTGACCATGTATTTATCCATATGACTCCGATGAAAGGCCATGTCAGGTTTGGAAAGAAGAGTAAGTTGTCACCCCGTTACATTGGGCCGTTTCAAATTCTGGAAAGGCTTGGTCCAGTTGCCTATCGAGTTGCTTTGCCTCCGGGATTCGAACAAATCCATAATGTGTTTCATGTATCAATGTTGAGAGGTTATCTTTGGGATCCGTTTTATGTGATTGATTATCACCGACTAGCTCTTGATAAAAATATGGAAACGCCGAATGGCCGGGACGAATCATTGACCGACAAGTGAAGCAATTGAGAAGCAAGTCCATCCCAATGGTGAAAGTGGATTGGAAAGAACACTATAGGACAGATGCCACGTGGGAAAAAGAGGATGAAATACGACTACGCTATCCACATTTGTTTCCCGACGAAGGTAAAATAAGTTTGGAGGACCAAACTTCTTAAAGGGGGGAAGACTGTGATAACCCTACCTTGTATTATGCTAATTAATTCTTATTACGAATGTGATTATGTGTTTGATATGATTTTGAGTGCCATTTATATGACTATATATGATTTTGAATTTCTATCTGTTCACCGTAAGAAAATCTGTTTGATTATGTGCTTTAGAATTTAAATTGAAGGCCTTATCGGCCACAAAACCCGAAATTGATTACGCCATTGTGATTAGTGTAATTTTTAGAGCCTACGGTGAAATTTAATTAAAAATTGATTCGGATCAGATTAAATAGATTAAATTGATGAAATAGTGCTCAATTAATTAGTATTAAAATAATGTGATTAGAGGAGCTTATATAAATGGGCCAATCACACTCTCATTTTGTTGTTTGGAGCTCAACATCTGAAAATTATACTCTCGAGAGGGAGAGGGGCCAAAGTTAGAGAGAGAGGGAGCTCAAGATAGAGATTTGACTAAGGGATTTGGTGATCTTGAAGCTACACTCAAGAATTAAGCATAAATTTGGAAGATTAAAGCTCCTAGGTGAGTAATCAACCCTTAACTCATGAGTTTGAGTTGTGATGTTGTGAATTGAAGATTAAATGGTGAGTTACATCATGAATTGAGTTGGTTAAGTTGAGATTGAAGTCCATGTGTGCATGCATGTAGAGAATTCCTATGAAATTACATAATCTAGCATGTAATATGTGAACTATGAAAGATTGAGCATTGAAGCATACATGTAAGCATGGTTTTGTTGAGTTTCATGGTTATAAGCATCATTGGTGCTATTTGAAATGGAATTGGGGTCAAAAACTAACATGCATGTTGAAATTGATAGAGATATGGATTTGGTATGAAGTTTGAATGCATGGATTTTGATCATACAAAAGAAATGAGGATTATTTGTGAATAAGATGATGATTTTGAACAATTTGGTGTCATACTCTTATATTCTCATGTAATGTAATGTGTTTCCCTATTTTTGGTGCCTTAATTTGAGCTTTAAAGCCTTTGAATGTTGAATATGAGCCTCAAGAACAGTTCTGGAAAACCCAAAATTTGGCATGTCCGATCGAGCGGGAAAAGAGCCGCTCGAGCGTGAAATGCGAGCTCCCAGAAGTTTTGCAGACATGGGTGTCCGCTCGAGACATGGGTGTCCGCTCGAGCAGGGAGATTCACGCTCGAATGGGGAGCCATGTAGTGAGACTTTCAGCTCGAGCGTTCGAGTTCACGCTCAAGCGTAAAACTGAGGCAACTAGTACTTTTGCAGACCATGATGGTCCACTCGAGCGGCGGAACCCACGCTCGAGCGGGGACCCCTATTTTAGAAATTTCGTAAAAGTGTTCTGTGTTTCGTTTTCCGTTCTCTTTCATTTCTAAGCACTCTTAGGCACGCATTGAGCATCATAAATGAATTAAAAGGATAAGAAAGAAGCGTAATAGAGATGTATGAATTAAGAACGGATTGAATCCTTTGTGACCCATATGTGTTATATAATGTGTAGAGTCGAGCTCAAGGGTGAATCCACCGGCAGAACACTGTAAGTAATATCTTAAAGATATCTGAAGTTTGTTATTTGTCCAATTTCTTACTTCTATAGAAGTCTTATAAGTTTATTACATTGAATCGGGGACAAATATTTGTATGACATGAATGAATGACAGTCTGACATATGAATGATTGGGCCAAAGGCCGTATGACATGAATAATAGTCTGACACGAATGATAGTCGGACACGAATGATAGTTTGACATATGAATGATTGGACCAAAGGCCGTCTGACATAAATGATAGTCTAACATGAATGATAGTCGGATACGAATGATAGTTTGACATATGAATGATTGGGCCAAAGGCCGTCTGACATGAATAATAGTCGGACATGAATGATAGTCTAACATATGAATGATTGGGTTAAAGGCCGTCTAACATGAATGATAGTTTGATCTGAACAATTAGGCCAAAAGGCCGTTAGACATGAATGGATGGGCCAAAGGCCGTCGGATATGAATTGATTGGGCCCGAGGCCGTTTGATACGTCTAGAACTTTAATCGATTGATACATTAAATAGAAACATGAATTGGGCCCAAGGCCGTCTGATGTAACTGTTTCAAAGATTGTTCATATATCTTCCTTATTTGATATTATTCACTGGGCTTTTGCTCACACTCATACATGTGTATGTAGGTGAGCCAAGGGATGTCCAAACCCAGCCTCGGTGAAATCTGTGAGAAACAGCCAAGGTTTTGAAGAGTCAGCCCAATGTCTCACGCACAAGACTTGTCTTCGCCTCTCTTGTTCTTTTGTTATAGTTTTGTTATGTGGGCGAAAACATTGGATTACTTTTGTATATAAACTTTGGGTTTGACTGACTTAGACTTGAATGATCCTGTATGTATAGTTTATGTATGAACTTCCCTTTGATGTGAGTTATTAACGAATACTTATATGAAATGTTATGATGTGCATATAAGCACAGCTCTATGGACAAAGTTTTAAATTTGCTTCTGTTTGGCCCCTTTACTCTGATGAGTTATGTCTCATAGGGTTTGAGGCCGTAGGTGATCTCTTGATTACTGGCCAGTTATGTCCTTAACCCATAAGGGCAGGTTTGGGTCATGACAGAATGTCTCCTCCAGATCGGGTAGATGAGTTTGCTCTTCTTTGGACTTAACCACCATGTTGTCAATGTACACTTCCATGGTACGGCTGAGTTGCTCCTTGAACATAGCGGTGACTAGTCTTTGGTAAGTTGCCCCTGCATTCTTCAGTGCAAAAGGCATAACCTTATAGCAATAGGTTCCTCTTGGAGTGAGGAATGCAGTTTTATCTTGGTCCTCCGGATGCATGGCGATTTGATGGTAGCCTCAGTAGGCATCGAGGAAGCTCATACGTTGATGACGCGCCCTGGCATCTACAAGTTGGTCTATTATGGGGAGAGGAAAACAATCCTTGGGACAAGCTTTATTTAAGTCCGTGAAATCCACACAAACACGCCAAGTCCCATTTTTCTTCTTGACAACCATAGTGTTCGACAACCATGTAGGGTAGGTAACTTCCCGATTGCCCCAGCATCGAGCAACCGGTCAACTTCCTCAACAACGGTAGCAGTGTGTTCTGCGGCTGACCACCAGCTTTTCTGGATAATCGGCTTGCATTTAGGGTCAACGTTTAAACGGAGCTACAAAACAGACGGATCTACACCCGGTACCTCATATGGTGTCCACGCAAATACATCCAGGTTGCTGAGCAAGAAGGAAATTAGCTGTTGCCTGTTGGCTTCATTTAGGGAGGCACCGACCATGAAGAACCTGTCTGGATTCCCGTCAATTTTAACTCGATCTAGGGCTTCCGTGGCCTTTTCACTTGGGAGCCACCCAATATCGTCGAGGCTCTCTCGATCTGGCACCTCAAGAGAATTCACTTCCAACTCTTTTGGTGTCTTTGCAGCAAGGAGATAACAAGCTTGTGCCGATTTCTGGGAACCACGGATTCGCTCAATGCTGCGTTCTGTCGGGAAGCGGAGCAGTTCATGATAGGTGCTCAGCACGGCCTGCATGGCACCTCAAGTTTTGCCTAACGGATATTCTGGATTAGCATTGAAGTTGAATAATGGATAAGGAGCTGGAGAAAGATCCGATTCGGTGAAGCCAAGTTTGGTGAATGTCTTGTCGTACATAACTTCCGATGTGCTCCCCGGATCAATGAGTACGCGCTCAACAGTGAATCGGTTTACGCGTAACTCAATTACCTAGGGATCGATGTGAGGAAGTGTCACTCTAGCCAAATTTGAATCATCAAAAGCAATGCTCCCAGCTTCATGGGGCCATTTAACCGGAGTGAGTTGATTTTGAGGGTCGGGATACGACTAAATCGTATGCACCGCGAATGTCATTGGTAGGCTGTATATCATGTGGATCATGTCTAGTGGAGGTGAATCCTGCTGTAAGGCTATTGCTTTGGTTGAGTTGTCTTTTCGGACGTACTGTTGTAGCCAACCATCTTGTACCAATTCCTCCAAGTGATCCTTCAATGCATAACAACTCTCATTATCATGGTCGTGGTCCTTGTGATACTCGCACCGCCTATCCCGTCTTCTTGTGTCGGGAGGTCCCACCATTTTGGATAGCCATTTGAAGAACAGAAGGTGTTGGACTTTAGACATAACCACGATGATCGGCTCTGACAACTCTGTATATTTCTTGTCCGCGCGCCTTATACGCCTGCTATCTACTTGAAGTTGTTCACTAACTCGGTGGGAATATTGGTTGTTTGATCGATGTGAATCCCGTCTCTTGTCTCGTTTAGCCCGATGCCGTGGTTCGGGGCTCTGAGGTGGTACAGAATTTATCGGCTGAGCAATTTCAAAAGGGGCTGTCTTGTTGGCCTTGTTCCCGGTTTTAACCCGCAAGGCGTCATCTTCCACTTTGTTGTCATGACCCGAACCCGCCCCTATGGGTTAAGGACATAACCGGCCAGTAATCTTGTGATTACGTACGGCCTCAAACCAAAACAGACATAACTCATCAGAGTAAAGGGGCCAAATGGAAGCAAAAATTTAAAACTTTGTCCATAGAGCCGTGCTTATATGCACAACAAACAAACCATACTTATATGCGTTAATAACCCACATCAAAAGTACAGTAATATAAACTTCTTTACAAACAGGATCATTCAAACTGAGCCAACCCATAACAGACTATATACAAATATACACAAAGTCCTTGCCAACAAGACAAAATATAAATACATAACAAAATGACAAGGATGGGTCTCGTACGTGAGACACAAGGTTGACTCTCCAAAACTCATGTTGTTCCTGACAGACATTACTGGGGCTGGGTTTGGACTTCCCTCGGCTCACCTACAAACACATGAATGAGCATGAGCGATAGCCCAGTGAATAATATCAAATACAGAAACCATATAATAGTGTAGAACAACTGGTTCCAAACGGCCTCGGGCCCAATTCATATTTCTATTTAATGGATATGTAACTATACTAATTTCAACTCAAGTAACTTGTAGTTCCAACATTCTGGCCTCTGGCCCATTCAGATTTCTATTCATGTCAAAACGGCCTTCGGCCCACTCACTTATGTCAAAACGGCCTCCGACCCGATCATTCATGTCAAAACAGCCTTCGGCCCACACATTCGTGTCAAAACGATCTTTGGTCCATTTGTTTGTATCAAAACGACCTTCGGTCCATTCATTTCTTTCAAAACGACCTTCGGTCCGTTCATTTCCATCAAAACGACCTCCGATCCATTCATTTATGTCAAAACGACCTCCGGTCCATTCATTCATGAAAAAACGACCTCCAGTACATTCATTCATAGCAAAACGACCTTTGGTCCACTCATGTTTATCAAAACGACCTTTGGTCCATTCATTTGTTCATATTAAACTTTTGTCCACAATCCTAATTAGCAATTCATAAAGCCTGAAAGGGAATAAACAATTGGACATTCACAAGCATACGAATATCGATATTACTCACAGTGATCGGCTTGCGAATTTGCCCTGGAGCTTGACCCTACATATTTCATGAACACAAAAGGGTCATTAACAGTTCAATCCGTTCTTTAATTCACATATTCCTCTTTAGGCTTTATCTTTATCTCATTAATTCATTTACGATGCTTAACACATGCCTAAGAGTGCTCACAAGTGAAAGAGAACGGAAAACAGAACTCTGGATGCAAAAACAAAATTTCAAAAAACAGGGTCCTCGCTCGAGCGTAAACTTCCCTTTCGGCGGACCCTTAAAACTACAAAGTATCTTGGATAGGTGAAATTTACGCTCGATCGTCCAAAATGGCGCTCGAGCGGAAGGCCTCTTAACATAGCTCCCCGCTCGAGTGTGAAATTACCCGCTCGAGCGGACTCTATGTTTGTAAAAAGTACTGGATGCATCATTTTTACGCTCGAGCGCGAGATAGGATACTCGAGCGGAAGTTCATCCTCCATGATCCCCACTCAAGCGTGAAATTCCCCGCTCGAGCGGACACCATGCCTGCGAGAACAAAATACTGGGAGCTCGAAATCCCCGTTCGAGCGGACATTCTCCCGCTCGAGCGGACATCAAAATTCTGGGTTTCCCAGATTATGTTCTTGAGCTCCAATTCAACTTCCCAGCCACAATACTTGCATGCAATGGCTCAAATCTCAATATAATCATACTAACATGGTACCAATGCAAGATTATAACATTATGGAGCTCAATTTCAAGGATTACACACTTGCATGTTTCAAATGACACCAACTTCAAGTCTATCATATATATTCATGCATTTCAAGCTCATATCTTCTCAAATTGTACATGCATGTGATGAATTAGCCACATTCTCAACTTAGACAACACCAATGGTGACCAAAACATGAGTTTCAACCCAAAACTCTACTTGAATCATGTATTTCAAGCTTATATATGCTATTTCAAAACAATCTCTTACATGCATGCATATATCAAGCCTTAATTCAACAAAACCAACCCAATTTCATTCGGTTTTACTCTTGATCTCCCAATTAGCTTGAACACACAAAATTACAACTATAATACAAGAATTACTCACCTAGAAGCCTTGATCTTTCAAGCTCTAGACAATTCTTGAGCTAAACCTCTAAAATTTCCAAGCTTCAAGCCAAAATGCACAATTCTCCTCCTTTCTCTCACTATGGCCGGCCTCTCTCTCACTCTCAATTGTCTAACTCAGATTTTGAGTTTAAGAGAGCTAAAGGAGGGTGCAATGCTAATATACAACAAGCCCCACTAACAAATATTTTAATATAAAATAATAGGGCACTTAATTTATCAATTTAATCAGTTCAAATTGACCAGAATCAATTTTTAATTAAATTTCACCGTAGGCTCTAAAAATTATGCCAATCACAATGGCGTAATCAATTCCAAGTTCTGTGGCCGATAAGGCCCTCAATTTAATTCTCGAAGCGAATTATTCAATAAATATTCCTACGATGAACAGATAGAATCCCAAAATCACATATATCCACATAATGATACACAAAATCATATCAAAACATATAATCACATACGTATTAGGGACCAATTAACATAATACAGAACAGGGGTATCACAGTCTCCCCCCCTTTAGGAAGTTTGGTCCTCCAAACTTAAGTTACCTTCATCAGGAAACAAATGTGGATAGCGTAGTTGCATTTCCTCCTCTTTTTCCCACGTGGCATCCTTCCCATAGTGCTCTTTCCATTCTACTTTCACCATTGGGATGGACTTGTTCCTCAATTCTTTCACTTGTCGGTCAACAATCCTTTTTGGCCATTCTGCGTATTCCATATTTTCATCAATAGCAACCCGGTGATAATCAATCACATGGAACGGGTCTCGGAGGTAACCTCTCAGCATCGACACGTGAAACACATTGTGGATTTGTTCAAACCCCGGTGGCAAGGCAACTCTATAAGCAACTAGACCAAGTCTCTCCAGAATCTGGAATGGTCCGATGTAACGGGGCGACAATTTGCCCTTTTTCCCAAATCTGACTTGGCCTTTCATCGGAGAAACACGGATGAATACATGGTCACCAACCTCATACACAAGAGGTCTTCTCCGAACGTCTGCATAATTCTTTTGTCGGTCCTGAGCTGTTTTGAGCCTTTGGCGAATAGTCTTGATTTTCTCAGAAGTATCTTGCATAATTTCTGGCCCAAGCAAAGCTCTATCCCTGACCTCTGTCCAACAAATAGGTGATCTACACCTCCTACCATACAAAGCCTCGTATGGTGCTATACCGATACTGGAGTGGAAGCTGTTATTATAGGCAAATTCTGCAAGCGGCAAATAATCTTCCCAACTCCCCTGAAAATCCAAAGCACACATGCGAAGCATATCTTCCAAAGTTTGTATCGTTAGATTACATTGCCCATCTGCGTGGGTGGAATGCGATCTTGAACCTTAGTTCTGTTCCCATAGCTTCCTGTAAACTCTTCCACAATCTAGATACAAATTTCGGATCTCTATCCAACACAATAGACACTGGGACTCCGTGTAAACGGACAATCTCATCAACGTAAATGGTAGCCAATCTATAAGCAGTAAATGTAGTTTTGACAGGCAGAAAATGTGCGGATTTAGTCAGTCTATCAACTACAACCCAAACAGAATCCATACCTCGTGAAGTCCGAGGTAGGCCAACGACGA